>CM065701.1:42607370-42762370 GCA_017654935.2 Phymorhynchus buccinoides
CACACACGTGCGCGCGCATACCTTTTTTGTTCAGTTTTTAGAGGTACACCGGCGACAAAGATCAAACCGAGTCCCTCTGTCCACGGCTTTTCTTGAAAAGTAGTACAGAGTGGCGATGCTCTGTCAGTCTGCCTGCCCTCCCCTCCCTCTCTCTCTCTCTCTCTCTCTCTCTCTCTCTCTCTCTCTCTCTCTCTCTCTCCCTCCAGCGTTTTATCTAAATCAATTAAAGCAACCCACCATTGCTTGTCATCTATATTTGCTTTTAATTCAATTCCCCCCTTTTCTCTCTCTCTCTCTCTCTCTCTCTCTCTCTCTCTCTCTCTCTCTCTCTCTCTCTCTCTCTCTCTCTCTCTCTCTCTCTCTCTCTCTCTCTCTCTCTCTCTCTCTCTCTCTCTCTCTCTCTCTCTCTCCCTCCAGCGTTTTATCTAAATCAATTAAAGCAACCCACCATTGCTTGTCATCTATATTTGCTTTTAATTCAATTCCCCCCTTCTCTCTCTCTCTCTCTCTCTCTCTCTCTCTCTCTCTCTCTCTCTCTCTCTCTCTCTCTCTCTCTCTCTCTCTCTCTCTCTCTCTCTCTCAAAGAAAAAATAACCACACCCAAGGTTAACCGGTGGGTATACTTCGGAATTTATTCTTCCTTTTGGAACACTCAGTCAATGACTCTCTCTCTCTCTCTCCCTCTCTCTCTCTCTCTCTCTCTCTCTCTCTCTCTCTCTCTCTCTCTCTCTCTCTCTCTCTCTCTCTCTCTCTCTCTCTCAAAGAAAAAATAACCACACCCAAGGTTAACCGGTGGGTATACTTCGGAATTTATTCTTCCTTTTGGAACACTCAGTCAATGACTCTCTCTCTCTCTCTCTCTCTCTCTCTCTCTCTCTCTCTCTCTCTCTCTCTCTCTCTCTCTCTCTCTCTCTCTCTCTCTCTCTCTCTCTCTCTCTCTCTCTAGCGCGTGCGTGCTATGGGTGTGTACGCGCATGTGTGTGATGTGTATCTTTTTTCTTTTTAACTAGGGTAATTAAAAAGGAGTAAACACTCTTTGCTATGACACCGCCTCGTTGTAAAGGGGAATAAGTCTCAAATTATGGGTTGTAGCCCCTAACCGGAAACGGTTGTACTTCCTTTCCAGAGTGTCTTCCTGAGGTTGGTAGTAGTGTGCGTGCTGTGTGTTAATTTTTAATCCTCCCAAATCTGTTTAATTAATACTTTAAACTATTCATACATTTTGTTCAGTTTTATATTATACAGTTTTGTATTGTTTTTCATCCGGTATAATTGTGGATGATCAAACTTTTTGGAGTTATTTACTTCATAAATGTAGCAGTGAATGCGCTGGGTAACTCTACACTGCTCTTCTTCTTGACTGTACGTGGCCACAATCAACAGTGTTGCTCAGTGTTGCATTCACAGAATTGGGCAGTTTGAGATTTTCACAAGTGATCAGCTTTTACTACATACATGGGTGCTAGTACTATTTTCATTTTTACACTGATTTCAGTATTTTTAATTTTTCCAGAAACAAGTTCAGTGGGGATTTTGATTCATCACCCAAAAAAATGACCACAACTTGTGGCACAAGCGATTTGTGGCGTTTTTAACTTGGTTGAAGTTTGCAAAGGCAATGTAATAATTTTACAATGCTTATCAGACTCGAACGAACTCAAACTGTCTATCACTCTCTTTCTCTCTCTCTCTCCCTCTCCTTCTCTCTCTCTCTCTCTCTCTCTCTCTTAACTAGCCCACTTGAATCGTCCGACGGGGCTCTGCCCTGTCGCGTGCAAATCTGTCGCTCGCTACTATGAGAGTGTGTATTTGCGACATTCACAAATTTCACTTTTTCCGTACTTGAACCATTTACCTAACCCTAACCCTATCCCTTGTCGCATGAAAATAGGTAGCTCGTAAAAATAAGTAGCTCGCTACCTATGACAGTGTGTATTTGCGACATTGAGCATGAACCACAAATTTCACTTTTTTCTAGGGTTAGGGTTAGTTAAATGGTTAAAGTACAGAAAAAGTGAAATTTGTGGTTGTCGCAAATACAGACTCATAATAGCGAGCTACTTATTTTTACGAGCTACCTATTTTCATGCGACATCTACATCTGTCGCATGAAAATAGGTAGCTCGTAAAAATAAGTAGCTCCCCTAACCCACAGAAAAAGTGAAATTTGTGGTTCATGCTCAATGTCGCAAAATGCCGCAAATACAGACTCATAGGTAGCGACCTACTTTTTTTAACGAGCTACCTTTTTTCATGCGACAGGGGGTTTATCACAAATTTACATGATTGCTTATTTCTGGGGCTGTTTGTTATGTGCATCAGCCTCGTTTTGGAAGCGGTCAGCTCAAACTTCTAGGCAATCATGTAAATTTGTGCTTAACCCGTACTCACCCCCTTCATCATATCAAAATTGTTAATAAAAACTAAAACAGAATCACTAATAACTGACTTTAAGATCATCAGCCTAACTTTACATGTGCCTGTTTGTTGGTTGTCTTTTGTTGTTGTTTTTCACATACTTTTTCTGTGTTTATTTGTAATAAAAAAAATTGTAATGTGAACATATCCTCCAAAGTCGGAGTGTGACTGCCTACGTGGCGGGGTAATCAAAAATGGTCACACACGTAGTGTTCTCATTCCTAACTGACCAGTGCATTTGTACCATAGTGTTACAAGTGCTTTGGCTGTTGGGATGATCCCTGGAGTCTTTAAGCCAGGGTAAGACAACAAACGAACAGCACGGTGAATATGTGTGTGATTACTGGGAATCCCCTAAGGCACAGTTGATGTTTTTGTTAACAGGCCAAACCAGCACCATGGGGGCTTATAAGTATGTCGGGGAAATGTGGCGCAAGAAGCAGTGCGATGTGATGCGCTTCTTGATGCGTGTGCGCTGTTGGCATTACCGCCAGCTGTCGGCCGTTCACCGTGCTCCCAGACCAACTCGCCCAGACAAGGCTCGCCGCCTTGGCTACAGAGCCAAGCAAGGTAATGAAAGTGACAGTGCTGAACAAATTGGAAGCATGAGCAGGGCCCCCAATCGTCCCGCATAGCAAGGGGTCCCAGGGACTCTGTCACTTACAGTATAGAGGGTCCTAGAGGCGGGATAGAGGGTCCCATTGGGATTGCGAATGCTAAAAATAATTTTTCTAGTGCATCCCTGGGACCCCCTGCACATTCTTTTAGAGGGTCCTTTAGAATTTTAGTACTTTGTAGACCCTCAAATGGGGGTCCCTGGGAGCCCTGATGAGTTTATTTTTACTTAGAAAGAAGCTGTATAGAAATCCTTGGGTCTCATCTGACGGGTGCTTCATCTCAATGATGAAAATTGGAATTACCGTTTGAATGTGATATGAAACTACCAACGCGGCATTTTTTTCTGAGAGATGTGGCCTGGGACCCAAGGTGTTTTTTAAAAATAAATTTTATTATTGATAAGTGATGTGCTGTTAATAGTGTTCAGGGAGAAAATCTATTCAAAGAAAGTTTAACTACAATTTGAAATGATTACGTGTATAAGACATTCAGTGGAAGAATATAAAACAGACATGAATGATCACAATACTCCTGCGTTCTTGAAGGAGGCAAAGGGCTAATAATAGCTATAGCAATGCGTAAGCCAGTTCATGCAAAGTCTGAACTTGTTTCATAGACATTAGTCATATGCTTGCAACAGAGACTAGTGTTCTAGTACAATAACTTAGTAATGCAGGCAATGAACACTTTGTATGAAAATGTATCCAAAGTTTGCTATTTTGAGTAGATTAATTTTTTCTTACCATGATTATTATGCAAAGTGCTAACAAAAACTATTAAAAAAACCTTTAATAACCAAAGCATTTGCTCGCCTTAATGAAACATGGCAGCTAACATTTGTTGCCAGATAATATAGAAGAATGTGATATAGGTTATGCTTTTGGAAATATTTTGAGTGGTGAACTTCACAAGAAGGGACAGAATTAGTTTTTGTTCAATTTTAATTGAGTGGGTCATGACCTTCATGTAGTCAACATAAGAAATGTGATTCTGAGGCATGCACATTTTGCATGTACTGCTTTAATCATTTTGCTGCCAGTCATTTTTCAGCCACAAACATATAATTAAACTTAACTGGGTAGAAGAAATTTTTTTATCTGCAATATTAAAAATTGATCTGTAACATTTACAACATTAGGGCTTTAGGCCTATCCTTACTAGAGTCCGAAAAAAGATGGTACTATTCTGTCAAAATGAAAGTACAGTTTTGAGGCAGAAGGGAGAAAACATGCAAGTCTGCATGGCTCTTTTGAACTTGAAAAAATTAACACTGTTCATCCCTTTAATCCTTAGGTGTGTCAAGTAAGCCCGAGTTCGAATCTGGGTACAGGGGATTTTTCCTCTCACTTTGCCTTACGGACTGAGATGATAAACCAAGTTCATGTGTGCCCATGCACTCAGCACGCGTTAATCCCAGTGGCAACGAAAACGTTCTCATTTGGTCAAAGTTTACCACCACCATCCATTGCTTCGTTCGTCATCAGTCACACAAAAATCCAATGCCAAAAAAAAACCTGGCCTCTGGCTGCGACGCGCACTCCAGGTGGGAGCAACCTGAATTTCAGAGACGCCTCTGTTTAAATGGACTTAATTGCTAGGATTAATTATTCTGCCTCGTAATATTTTCCCTAAAATATACTATATTTTTTGTGTTACACATTTTTTAGGTCATAGATTTAAGACTGCGAATATGGCAATGAAAGTATTCCATTTCAATAAAAGTTACTGTCTGAAAACCATTGACCATAATCTGAAAACAGCTTTAGACCCCTACAATCACATTTATTATTGATTGGTATCACCCCAAAAATGCAGCAAGCCATTTTTGACCTCCAGTGCATTAATATGTCCGCCAAGGAAGTACTTGATGCTTTTAACTTATTGAGAGTTGTTTAGAATAAATAATGGTTAAATTGAGAAAAGCTTCAAAAAAGTTGTGTATTTGGTGTCTCTGTGATGATAACTGGAATTACCGTTTGATTATTATGAAACTACTCCAGCGGCATTTTTTCTGTCTGAGGAATACCTATCTACTCAAATTGATTAATGTGCTACTGTTCTAAGCTTTATCCCAATTTCTTTCAAATTTTGGAAATGAAAGGACACTCTTTAGTCTTGTGAAATAAGTTATGCTGCAGCAATATAGTATAGTACATGGATGCTACTTCTTGCAGGATGTCCGGAATTGAAGGATTTTTAAATTGCCTAGAGCCGGCGTTGCAGGATTATGAGAATTTGAGAAGCAATACTTTTCACACACACATACTTATACAATTAAAAAGGGCCTATGCATAAGCATTTGCTATATTCAAAGGAATGTAGCACTTGTACTAGTCTAGAGGGGTGAAAAAAGAGCAGTAAATGTGTGTGTACGCTGCCCCTCCACTCCGCCGTGGCCGTCCCATTGCAGGATTTTTTTAATTTCCCAGGAGTACCCATGTATAGTTTAGTATTAAATGATTGTGTAAAATATATTAATTGAAATGTGTTCAGCATCTCCATGATGAAAACTGGAATTACCGTTTGAATATTATGAAACTGCTTATGCGGCTCATTTTTCTGAGATGTTTTAGTTACATGGAACATGTAGCGATCATATTTTTGTTTAATTACATACATCAGCTATACTATCGCTCACAAGTGCAGTAAGTGACAACTATCCTGACCTATCACGTGCCCAGTACTACTAGTCACGTACCCAGTACTACTAGTCACGTACCCAGTACTACTATTCCAAGTGAAAGTACAAATTTAAGACAGGAGAAAAAACGCAAATCTACTAGGCTCTTTTGAACTTGAAGGTACATTTTTTTTACCCCCTTTGCCTTGTAAAAGGTTCTGCTCTCAGTGATGTTAAATTGTTAGGATGAATTATTATGCCTCGTAATATTTTTCCTGAGATATACTATAGTTTTTTTGTTACACATATTTTAAGTTACACTATATAGATTGCGAATATGGCAATGCGAATATGGCAATGAAAATCTATTCTATTCCCTTACAGAGTTACTGTATGTCTCACTCTGAAAATCATTGGCCATAGTCTGAAAACCATTAGCTTTAGACCCCTACAACCCCATGTGTTCTTCATTGGTATCACCCAAGGAATGCAGCGAGACATTTTGACCCTGCAGTGCAAATGTCCGCCAAGGAAGTACTTGATGCCTTTAACTTTTAACTTCATTGAGAGTAGAATAAATAATGGTTGAAAATCTTCAAAAAAGTTGTGTATTTGGTGTCTCTGTGATGATAACTGGAATTACCGTTTGATCATTATGAAACTACTCCAGCGGCATTTTTTCTGTCTGAGGGATACCTATCTACTCAAATTGATTAATGTGCTACTTACTGTTCTAAGCTTTATCCCAATTTCTTTCAAATTATGGAAATGAAAGGACACTCTTTAGTCTTGTGAAATAACAGTTATGCTGCAGCAGTATAGTATAGTACATGAATGCTACTTCTTGCATGATGCCCGGAATTGAAGGATTTTGAAATTGCCTAGAGCCGGCGTTGCCGGATTATGAGGATTTGAGAAGCAATACTTTTCTCACACAAACACACACACACACGTACAATTAAAAAGGGCCTATGCATAAGCATTTGCTATATTCAAAGGAATGTAGCACTTGTACTAGTCTAGAGGGGTGAAAATAGAGCAGTAAATGTGTGTACGCTGCCCCTCCACTCCGCCGTGGCCGTCTCCTTGCAGGATTTTTTTTGTTTTCCAGGAGTACCCATGTATAGTTTAGTATTAAATGATTGTGTAAAATATATTAACTGAAATGTGTTCAGCATCTCCATGATGAAAACTGGAATTATCATTTGAATATTATGAAACTGCTTATGCGGCTCATTTTTCTGAGATGTTTTAGTTACACAATACATGGAACATGTAGCGATCATATTTTTGTTTAATTACATACATCAGCTATACTATCGCTCACAAGTGCAGTAAGTGACAACTATCCTGACCTATCACGTGCCCAGTACTACTATTCACGTACCCAGTACTACTAGTCACGTACCCAGTACTACTGGTCACGTACCCAGTACTACTATTCCAAGTGAAAGTACAAATTTAAGACAGAAAGGAGAAAAAACGCAAATCTACTAGGCTCTTTTGAACTTGAAGGTACATTTTTTACCCCCTTTGCCTTGTAAAAGGTTCTGCTCTCAGTGATGTTAAATTGTTAGGATGAATTATTATGCCTCGTAATATTTTTCCTGAGATATACTATAGTTTTTTTGTTACACATATTTTAAGTTACACTATATAGATTGCGAATATGGCAATGAAAATCTATTCTATTCCCTTACAGAGTTACTGTATGTCTCACTTTGAAAATCATTGGCCATAGTCTGAAAACCATTAGCTTTAGACCCCTACAACCCCATGTGTTCTTCATTGGTATCACCCAAGGAGTGCAGCGAGAGACATTTTGACCCTGCAGTGCAAATGTCCGCCTGTTACTTGATGCCTTTAACTTTTAACTTCATTGAGAGTTGTTTAGAATAAATAATGGTTGAAAATCTTCAAAAAAGTTATGTTTTTGGTGTCTCTGTGATGATAACTGGAATTACCGTTTGATCATTATGAAACTACTCCAGCGGCATTTTTTCTGTCTGAGGGATACCTATCTACTCAAAAAAGAGTTGAATTGTTAGGATGAAATATACTATAGTTTTTTTGTTACACATTTTTTAGGTTAATGTTATGCGAATCTGGCAATGAAAATCTATTCTATTCCCTTACAGAGTTACTGTATGTCTCACTTTGAAAATCATTGGCCATAGTCTGAAAACCATTAGCTTTAGACCCCTGCAACCCCATGTATTCTTGATTGGTATCACCCAAGGAATGCAGCGAGAGACATTTTGACCCTGCAGTGCAAATGTCTGCCAAGGAAGTACTTGATGCTTTTAACTTTTAACTTCATTGAGAGTAGAATAAATAATGGTTGAAAATCTTCAAAAAAGTTGTGTATTTGGTGTCTCTGTGATGATAACTGGAATTACCGTTTGATCATTATGAAACTACTCCAGCGGCATTTTTTCTGTCTGAGAGATACCTATCTACTCAAATTGATTAATGTGCTACTTACTGTTCTAAGCTTTATCCCAATTTCTTTCAAATTATGGAAATGAAAGGACACTCTTTAGTCTTGTGAAATAACAGTTATGCTGCAGCAGTATAGTATAGTACATGAATGCTACTTCTTGCAGGATGTCCGGAATTGAAGGATTTTTAAATTGCCTAGAGCCGGCGTTGCCGGATTATGAGGATTTGAGAAGCAATACTTTTCTCACACAAACACACACACACACTTGTACAATTTGAATTAAAAAGGGCCTATGCATAAGCATTTGCTATATTCAAAGGAATGTAGCACTTGTACTACTAGTCTAGAGGGGTGAAAAAGAGCAGTAAATGTGTGTGTGTACGCTGCCCCTCCACTCCGCCGGGGCCGTCCCCTTGCAGGATTTTTTTTATTTCCCAGGAGTACCCATGTATAGTTCTGTATTAAATGATTGTGTAAAATATATTAACTGAAATGTGTTCAGCATTTCCATGATGAAAACTGGAATTACCGTTTGAATATGATGAAACTGTTTATGCGGCTTATTTTTCTGAGATGTTTTACATGGAACATGTAGCGATCATATTTTTATTTAATTACATGCATCAGCTATACTATCGCTCACAAATGCAGTAAGTGACAACTATCCTGACCTACCACGTGCCCAGTACTACTAGTCACGTACCCAGTACTACTAGTCACGTACCCACTACTATTCCAAGTGAAAGTACAAATTTAAGACAGAAAGGAGAAAAAACGCAAATCTACTAGGCTCTTTTGAACTTGAAGGTACATTTTTTACCCCCTTTACCTTGTAAAAGGTTCTGCTTTCAGTGATGTTAAATTGTTAGGATGAATTATTATGCCTCGTAATATTTTTCCTGAGATATACTATAGTTTTTTGGTTACACATATTTTAAGTTACACTATATAGATTGCGAATATGGCAATGAAAATCTATTCTATTCCCTTACAGAGTTACTGTATGTCTCACTCTGAAAATCATTGGCCATAGTCTGAAAACCATTAGCTTTAGACCCCTACAACCCCATGTGTTCTTCATTGGTATCACCCAAGGAGTGCAGCGAGAGACATTTTGACCCTGCAGTGCAAATGTCTGCCTGTTACTTGATGCCTTTAACTTTTAACTTCATTGAGAGTTGTTTAGAATAAATAATGGTTGAAAATCTTCAAAAAAGTTATGTTTTTGGTGTCTCTGTGATGATAACTGGAATTACCGTTTGATCATTATGAAACTACTCCAGCGGCATTTTTTCTGTCTGAGGGATACCTATCTACTCAAAAAAGAGTCTTGAATTGTTAGGATGAAATATACTATAGTTTTTTTGTTACATATTTTTTAGGTTAATGTTATGCGAATCTGGCAATGAAAATCTATTCTATTCCCTTACAGAGTTACTGTATGTCTCACTTTGAAAATCATTGGCCATAGTCTGAAAACCATTAGCTTTAGACCCCTGCAACCCCATGTATTCTTGATTGGTATCACCCAAGGAATGCAGCGAGAGACATTTTGACCCTGCAGTGCAAATGTCTGCCAAGGAAGTACTTGATGCCTTTAACTTTTAACTTCATTGAGAGTAGAATAAATAATGGTTGAAAATCTTCAAAAAAGTTGTGTATTTGGTGTCTCTGTGATGATAACTGGAATTACCGTTTGATCATTATGAAACTACTCCAGCGGCATTTTTTCTGTCTGAGGGATACCTATCTACTCAAATTGATTAATGTGCTACTTACTGTTCTAAGCTTTATCCCAATTTCTTTCAAATTATGGAAATGAAAGGACACTCTTTAGTCTTGTGAAATAACAGTTATGCTGCAGCAGTATAGTATAGTACATGAATGCTACTTCTTGCAGGATGTCCGGAATTGAAGGATTTTTAAATTGCCTAGAGCCGGCGTTGCCGGATTATGAGGATTTGAGAAGCAATACTTTTCTCACACAAACACACACACACACTTGTACAATTTGAATTAAAAAGGGCCTATGCATAAGCATTTGCTATATTCAAAGGAATGTAGCACTTGTACTACTAGTCTAGAGGGGTGAAAAAGAGCAGTAAATGTGTGTGTGTACGCTGCCCCTCCACTCCGCCGGGGCCGTCCCCTTGCAGGATTTTTTTTATTTCCCAGGAGTACCCATGTATAGTTCTGTATTAAATGATTGTGTAAAATATATTAACTGAAATGTGTTCAGCATTTCCATGATGAAAACTGGAATTACCGTTTGAATATGATGAAACTGTTTATGCGGCTTATTTTTCTGAGATGTTTTACATGGAACATGTAGCGATCATATTTTTATTTAATTACATGCATCAGCTATACTATCGCTCACAAGTGCAGTAAGTGACAACTATCCTGACCTACCACGTGCCCAGTACTACTAGTCACGTACCCAGTACTACTAGTCACGTACCCACTACTATTCCAAGTGAAAGTACAAATTTAAGACAGAAAGGAGAAAAAACGCAAATCTACTAGGCTCTTTTGAACTTGAAGGTACATTTTTTACCCCCTTTGCCTTGTAAAAGGTTCTGCTTTCAGTGATGTTAAATTGTTAGGATGAATTATTATGCCTCGTAATATTTTTCCTGAGATATACTATAGTTTTTTGGTTACACATATTTTAAGTTACACTATATTATTATAGTATATAGATTGCGAATATGGCAATGAAAATCTATTCTATTCCCTTACAGAGTTACTGTATGTCTCACTTTGAAAATCATTGGCCATAGTCTGAAAACCATTAGCTTTAGACCCCTACAACCCCATGTATTCTTGATTGGTATCACCCAAGGAATGCAGCGAGAGACATTTTGACCCTGCAGTGCAAATGTCCGCCTGTTACTTGATGCCTTTAACTTTTAACTTCATTGAGAGTTGTTTAGAATAAATAATGGTTGAAAATCTTCAAAAAAGTTATGTTTTTGGTGTCTCTGTGATGATAACTGGAATTACCGTTTGATCATTATGAAACTACTCCAGCGGCATTTTTTCTGTCTGAGGGATACCTATCTACTCAAAAAAGAGTCTTGAATTGTTAGGATGAAATATACTATAGTTTCTTTGTTACACATTTTTTAGGTTAATGTTATGCGAATCTGGCAATGAAAATCTATTCTATTCCCTTACAGAGTTACTGTATGTCTCACTTTGAAAATCATTGGCCATAGTCTGAAAACCATTAGCTTTAGACCCCTACAACCCCATGTATTCTTGATTGGTATCACCCAAGGAATGCAGCGAGACATTTTGACCCTGCAGTGCAAATGTCTGCCAAGGAAGTACTTGATGCCTTTAACTTTTAACTTCATTGAGAGTTTAGAATAAATAATGGTTGAAAATCTTCAAAAAAGTTATGTATTTGGTGTCTCTGTGATGATAACTGGAATTACCGTTTGATCATTATGAAACTACTCCAGCGGCATTTTTTCTGTCTGAGGGATACCTATCTACTCAAATTAATTAATGCGCTACTGTTCTAAGCTTTATTCAATTTTTTTTTCAAATTATGGAAATGAAAGGACACTCTTTAGTCTTGTGAAATAAGTTATGCTGCAGCACTATAGTATAGTACATGGATGCTACTTCTTGCAGGATGTCCGGAATTGAAGGATTTTGAAATTGCCTAGAACCGGATTATGAGAATTTGAGAAGCAATGCTTTTCTTACACACACACACACACACACACACATACACACACACATTTGTACAATTAAAAAGGGCCTATGCATAAGCATTTGCTATATTCAAAGGAATGTAGCACTTATGCTAGTCTAGAGGGGTGAAAAAAGAGCAGTAAATGTGTGTGTGCGTTGCCCCTGCACTCCGCCAGGGCCGTCCCCTTGCAGGATTTTTTTTATTTCCCAGGAGTACCCATGTATAGTAGTAATTGTATAAAATATATTAATTGAAATGTGTTCACCATCTCCATGATGAAAACTGGAATTACCGTTTGAATATTATGAAACTGCTTATGCGGCTTTTGTTTCTGAGAGACGTTTTGCATGGAACATGTAGCGATCATATTTTTGTTTAATTACCTGCATCAGCTATGCTGTGGCTCACAAGTGCAGTAAGTGACAACTATCCTGACTTGCCACGTACCCAGTACTAGTCTACTAGTCACGTACCCAGTACTACTAGTCACGTACCCAGTACTACTAGTCACGTACCCAGTACTAGTCATGTACCCAGTACTACTAGTCACGTACCCAGTACTACTAGTCACGTACCCAGTACTACTAGTCACGTACCCAGTACTACTCTAGTCACGTACCCAGTACTACTAGTCACGTACCCAGTACTACTAGTCACATACCCAGTACTACTAGTCACATGCCCAGTACTACTAGTCACGTACCCAGTACTACTATTCCGTCAAAGTGAAAGTACAAATTTAAGACAGAAAGGAGAAAAAACGCAAATCTACTAGTCTCTTTTGAACTTGAAGGTACATTTTTTACCCCCTTTACCTTGTAAAAGGTTCTGCTTTCAGTGATATTAAATTGTTAGGATGAATTATTATGCCTCGTAATATTTTTTCCTGAAATATACTCTAGGTTTTTTTTTACACATTTTTTAGGTTATAGATTGCGAATATGGCAATGAACATCTATTCCCTTACAAAGTTAGTCTGTCTCACTCTGAAAATCATTGGCCATAGCCTGAAAACCGTTAGCTTTAGACCCCTACAACAACCCCATGTGTTCTTGATTGGTATCACCCAAGGAATGTCCGTCAAGGAAGTACTTGATGCCTTTAAGTTTAACTTTTAACTTCATTGAGAGTTGTTTAGAATAAATAATGGTTGAAAATCTTCAAAAAAGTTGTGTATTTGGTGTCTCTGTGATGATAACTGGAATTACCGTTTGATTATTATGAAACTACTCCAGCGGCATTTTTTTCTGTCTGAGGGATACCTATACTCAAATTGATTAATGAGCTACTGTTCTAAGATTTATCCCAATTTCTTTCAAATTATGGAAATTAAACTTAAAGGACACTCTCTAGTCTTGTGAAATAACAGTTATGCTACAGCAGTATAGTTTTTAATATAATAATGACTATGTAAAATATATTAACTGTTGACTGTTTATCACTGTTCCTGTAGCACTAAATTCATAGTATAACTAATTAAACTTGTGATAGTAGATACTGAAGTCACTGTCTGTCCAAAAAACGTCGGCTATTGTCCCCAAAACTATTAGCTGTAACAACATATTCTTCATCAGTGCTTCTACCCAACTCAACTATGCAGTGAGAGCATTTTGAACCTCCAGTGCACGCAAACCTCTGCAGAGGAAGTAATCAATACTGTAAGCTAAAACTTCAGTTTGTGGTGTTTAGCATAAAATCCAAAAAGGGCTGTGTATGCTACTATTTTGCCTTTTTTGTGTGTGTGTCTCTGTGATGATAACTGGAATTACCGTTTGATTATTATGAAACTACCCGAGCGGCATTTTTTTCTGTCTGAGAGATACCCATCAACTCAAATTATTAATGTGCTTCTAAGCTTTATTTCAAGTTCATGTGAAGTTATCAGGGAAATAAGAGAACAATCTTGTCCTAGTACATTTATAGTGGTACTTCTAATGACTAAAATATATTTATGATTGTATTGTACTGTTAGCTGCTGTTTCTATCATTTATAGCATAAGTGTCTACATTTGTGACAGTGGATGCAAGATTTTTTAAAGAGTTTTAAATCTTTTTATTCCCACCCATTATCAGTACTCTAAATATTTGCATCAGCTCCTGTTCAAAGGTTGTCCACACACACACACACACACACACACGATTGTGCTTTTTGTGTATGCTAGAGTATTTTCTTACCATTGTCTTTCTCTTTGAACTTTGGCGTCTCGATGATGAAAACTGGAATTACCGTTTGATTTTGTCATGAAACTACAAAAGCGGCATTTTTTCTTTCAGAGAGATGATCAAAGTTCAAATAACAATTATTATTTTTTAATTGTCCTTGAAATGTGTACTGTACTGCATTGTTGCTGTGTGTCGCAGGATACGTCATCTACCGCGTGCGTGTGCGCCGTGGTGGCCGCAAGCGCCCTGTCCCCAAGGGCTGCACCTACGGCAAGCCAGTGACCCACGGAGTGAACCAGCTCAAGTTCCAGCGCAGTCTGCGCAGCGTGGCTGAGGTGAGGCTCATGCTCTTCTATATTAATCATAGGGTTTTATTTACTCCTCTTTTACTTGACAGATTCTTCGTTCACGGTAAGGTGAATGTTTGTTCTAGTCATTGGCTTTGAGGTCGCTTTTTGAGGATTTTCAGCTTTATAATCTTTATAATATGCAAAACCATTCACGTTCAATTTTGAAGTGTATTCAAGTGTATTGTAGTAAAAAAAAAAAAAAAAATTCTGTTCATGAAATGTTTGTCTGACATCTCAGTGACGAAAACTGGAATTACCGTTTGATCGTTATGAAACAACTCTTGCGGCATTTTTTTCTCTGAGATGTTACCTCCTAAACAATTTTGTTTATTGTGACCGAACTTCAGCCAGCTCATTGGATCTATTTGGTTTTTGTTTTGTTTATTGCGCCATGGATTTTATGACGTTCTTTCCCTTACACAAATGTTTTGTCAAGGGTTCTGAATTCGACCCCTACTTCATTTATAAGATTATGGAAAAAAGTTTTCATTGAATAGATATGAAGCTTGGTGGAATTGTGTAAAAATAATTGTAACTTATTTTAAAGTTGGGTTCAAAATGAATTGGTTTGCTGTTGATGGAAATGTTGCAGATAGTGGTGATTGTGTAGTTTGTTAACAAAAGCATACAAATGTGTCGGTTTGAAAATGTGTTTGCTGCAGATATATTATTCTAATAATACTAAAGAAAATGTTCCTCTTAACATGCCGCATCGCATGGGTGCAACTTTTTTTGGTATACAAGGATTTCCTGTTTTTGAATGTTATCAAAAGGAAGTTCCTTTTTTTTTTTTAATGATTTGTCAAACAAGATCTTTGTGTGTCTACTGTATTTTTCAAACACTTTAGAATAAGCAATGATGCCTAAAAATGTGTGTTTGTTGGGCTATTTTCTGAGTCGGGGTTTGAACTCTCCTGAATCCTAAGCACTGCTATTAGGATTGACAGTTTGTCATCTTTATTAGAGATTGAGCCAAAAAATTCTGCAATTTTCCACCTAGCACTCATGAGTACTCTTCTTTCTTTAGTTTCAACTTTCTGTAAAAAGCACATCGACTTTTTGTTTAGCTGTTTTTGTTGCACTTGCTGCATTGCAGCTAACAGAAAATGCCTGATCATGGAATGTATTACTTTCTTTTTGTGACATCTCAGTGATGAAAACTGGAATTACCGTTTGATCGTAATGAAACAACTCTTGCGGCATTTTTTACTCTCCTAATTAATGTCCTGTACTGTAGTTGCAGCCTTTAACGAGTGTCAGAATTTTGTTGTTTGTTTATTTTTGTGGTTTTATTTTGTTTTATGTATTTGTTGTGGGTTGGTTTTTTATATTGTCATTGCCTGTTTTTTGTGCGAGTGTGTGAAGGAGTCGGTGTGTGCACACACACGCTTGTGTCACTTTATGTTTGGCGAGTGTGTGTTTGTGCCCTTTCAGAATTGTTACCACAGGACCAAGCATGAAATGCTCAATTTCTCTTTCAACACTCGCGGAAATAGAGGAGCACAACAGCTTGAGAAAAGTTATTACCTACTAGCTTTATAAACTGTTGAAAATATTGCTTGATGAAATTCATATTACCCTGTGTTCCAGGAGCGTGTTGGCCGGCGATGCGGGGGCCTGCGTGTGCTCAGCTCGTACTGGGTTTGCGAGGACTCCTCCTACAAGTTCTTTGAAGTGATCCTGGTGGATCCCTTCCACAAGGCCATCCGCCGCGACCCCAAGGCCAACTGGATCTGCAACCCGGTGCACAAGCACCGCGAGATGCGCGGCCTGACCTCCGCTGGACGCAGCTCACGCGGCCTGGGCAAAGGTCACCTCTTCAACAAGACGACCGGTGGCTCGCGCCGCGCCAACTGGAAGAGAAGGAACACGCTCAGTTTGCGCCGCAAGCGTTGATGTTCTGGGTTTTCCTGTTAATAAAAAAAAAAGTGTCCGGACGTTTTGTGTTTTGTTGTTGCCATGTGGATGGATGAAAGAAAGCAGAAAGAATGAATCCTCACTTTACAAGTTTTTTGGGGTACATGTATATCCATGGGTGCTTCTCTTCAGTCTGTGTGCATGAATTCAGGGGCTTTTATAGTGGCCTCAGTCGGAAGTTCAGGTTTTGAACAAAAATGTGGAGCAACCTCCCCTTTTTTTCTTATAGTCCCTATCGTCCCTACCACCACTCATATATCAAGGAGAGCCAATCAGCTTCAAGGGAGCCGTAACCCCCTCATCCCTTGAAAGGGATGCTGCGGCTGTAGCCCACCAGGGACAAGCCAATCCCTTTTAGGATTTTGTAGAAGCACCCATGTCAGAAGCTCAGGCACAAACCTCGTGACGCGAAAGTGCAAGGTCACTGTTTTTGTGCTCAGTTTAGCCAATCAAATCACAGCCACAGCTATTTTTGGAAGTAGCAGTTGTGGGGTTCCTGGTGGGTCACTGACAATATCAATCAATAACTTTAATGATCCCTGAGGACATTACAAAGCACATTCACAGGCTCGACAAACGAACAATACTAAAACATACATTATAGATATAACTCAAACATCACAGAGGGAAACGGCAAAAACATTTAACATCGTCCAATGAATAAAATGTGGACATTGATTAAATTTACATATATGATATTAGGACAGAGGAAAACGGTAAATACATTAACATCGTCCAATGAATAAAATGTACATATTGATTAAATTTACATATAAGATATTAAGATCACACATACAAAAGATAAGATATTAAGAAGCAGTATACATAAATCGAACATCACAAAGGAATTTATAAAGCAAAAGCCTACACCAGTGTCCGATAATTAAAAGGAAACTTAATTTATGATTAAAACATTAACCCGTCCCTCTCCCCCCTTTCTGCCACGTTTCGTTGAGATTGGTTGAGCAGTGTAGGTGCTACGAAGTGGAAGAACTTTTTTGTCACACACATACACACACCCTTGTGCCCATTCTAATGTACTCCCATTCTGTAAGAACTGGGAGCGCAAAAATAACTTGCTCCATGTAGAAGCCCTCCTTTGCACTGTCCCCCTCTCCTCCAAACACCCCCCCTCCCTAAAATTCAAAACACTTGTTTTTATTTGACAATAAATTCAGTGCCACCCAAACACTTTAACCCTTTCGCCGCCAGCCACTTTTCAACCAAACATTTCTGTCAAACTTACCTAGGTGGAGAAAAGTTGGCATCTGCAATACTGCAAACCCTCCTATGACATGCATCAAATAAGGCCTTTACTTATCTCCCAAAATTAACAACATAAGGTCATTGAATATCAGATCCTATTAAGTATTTTCATGGCTTTTAAAATCAGTGTGGTGCAAAAATGCGACATCGGTGGCGAACGGGTTAATCATCTTTTATTCCAAATGAACACCACTTTCCCTGCTGAGTGTGTGTGTGCATGCGTGCCTCCTGCAACAGCTTGGTGGTCATGCAGTGACGTCACAATACAAGTCTAATAACCCAAGACAAGTAATTGCACACCTTTTTGCCTGATAAATACTGGAATTTTGAATGAACTGACATGGGAATCATTCAATATTGTGGACCATTCTAAGTTTTATTCTGATCGGTTTAGAAGTTTAGGCTGAAGAAGCTAGCACATTGGTGTACAGAGAAGGAGGGAGACGCAGAGACACATTGGCCCTTTTTTCAGTTGCAAAGCATATAATTTTCAAAAGCGTTTGTCAGCGAGAATAGAATTATGTTTACCTCCTGACCTCTCAGAAAGGGCATATCCATTCTTCATGGATTCTCAACCCGTTGCCTGATAAACTTCAGGTCTCTAACATTACCCATGCTTTGCAGCAGTCTTTCACACACATATAATCACACTGCTATTTATGTTCAGGAGACATCGCGTAGGCTTGACCAGTCAATCGTCGGCACCAATTGTCCATATTTAGGTCAGCTTATCCCTCTTCCATCCTTTAGAGGTTGACTGTTGTTCTGTTAATGTGAATTTAGAAAAAATAATAATGTATTTTGTTAGTGTTTTTGGCTTCTTTTGCCTTTCTTTACATGAATAAACATTTTTTTTATTAACTTACCCTGGTAACAGATTTTCATATTTGAATGGTTTGAGTACATTAGCCCCAAAGAATGCTACATTAAATTTTGGAGTTAACCTTAGTATATGCTCGTTCAGGAATTGGAACTCTTACAAAGTTGCACGTATTGTACTCATCTAGAGCCTGAGATTTGCCAAGGTTGAAATAAATTGAACTTTAGTTTCATCTCTATGTGCATGGAGGCTTCAACTGTGTTTGGTTTCCAGTGGTTGATGCCAATAAAACAGCAAATAAATTAATTTCAAAAGAATACATTTTAGGGAATTAAAATTCAGTAGATACTAAACACTTGCTTTGCATCACTTTTTTTGAAAATTGTGGAAAAGTACTGCTTGATTTGCGTATGTGGTTGATACTGACTTCAGTAATTAATTTCCCTGTAGTGTTGAAAAAGTGAGTAGTGTTCACTTTATGCACATTTGTGCGCGATTCCACGACGCTTACATGGCCCAGCATGACCGTTATGGAGGAGGCTCACTTCTGGTCTGGGGCGGAATCAGTGTGCAGGGAAAGACAAATCTCCATGTGCTCCTGAACGGAACCATGACGACAGCCAAATACTGGGATGAAATCCTTGATCCTTACGCGAGATCCTGTGCTGGAGTTCATCCTCATGGATGATGACGCCACACACAGCACAAGTTGTGGACCACTACCTTGACGAAGAATCAATCGAGCAAATGGAAGGGCCAGCCAGGTCCCCTGCCTTAAATCCCATTAATCATGTGTGGGACATGATTGGAAGAGCCGTTTGTGCATGTGTCAACCGGCCACAAACCCTGGTTCAGCTTGGGCAGGCCTTTCAGGAGGAGTGATGGGATTCCACAGCAGACTGTCCCAAACCTCATCTGCTCTATGAGCAGGCGTTGTCGGGCTGTCATTGAGGTGCGTGGTGGTCACACACGTTACTGACAGTTTTGTTTCTCAAGAATTTGCAAAGTTAATTCAATGAAGTTTTTGCCCCATATGCCGAAGACCTTGAAATTTGAGGGTAGTCTTGATTTTTTATCTTTTCAAACCTTATTAAGTCTTCAAAACTATTGTACGTGCGTGTGTCTGTTATGCATGTGTGTCTGCTGTGCGTGTGTGAGTGTTTCAATGCTGATTGTAAAGCGCTTTGTGCTTGATAAAAAGCGCTATATAAATATCCGTTTTTTATTATTATTATTGATTATGTTTTGTTGTCAGATGACCGACAATGAGATGGATACATTTTATTTGAATAAAGTCAATGGGATATATGACAGCGTTTGTCAAAAAAGTGATGCAAAACAAGTGTTCAGTAGTATCTGAAACAAAACTGATAGTATCCCCAGAGACTCGTGGAGGGGGTGGGGTTGTCCAGCTCCCCGTATGGAGGCATGAGGCATCCACCCACTGCCCCAAGTTCCAATTAAATTCTGCTGTTTGACATGATCTTAAAGTGCTTTTGCCATGATTCTTTTCTGAAAACGTTTTGAAGAGGGTGAATAGAGTACAGCCATCAGATCAGAATAGTCGGAAGTCTAATCCTCTGAAAACTGCAGTAAAGGGGCCATCAAGGCCATAGATTGAAGAGGGACAACACTGAAATGAGTTCCGAAACACCACCAAAAAGGCTTAATATAGTGAGAAATCAATTTATAATACAACTTAATTAGCAGAAAAGATCACAATAAAAATTTTAAAAAAGGGCAAAACCTCTAGCAAGAGATGCCAATCCTGTCAGAAATTCTTAACCCACTGAAATTTGCAGATCCTCTAACAATTCTGATGCCTGAGAATAGTCTGTACAGTTCAAGGATGAGATTAATGTGAAAACCATCAGTAGAGGACTACAGTCCAGGGATGAACATGTGAATCATATTGTTCATTAGCTAAGCAACCAATTATTTTTCAAAATCTGTTTAGTGCAGATACCTTAAAGGCACAACAATGATACAAAAGACCTGATCCCAAGTTCGGGGTCTCGGTATTAAAGCCTTGTGTTTTGCGCTGCGAGGGGAACCTTCCTTTTTCAAACTAGGGAGGAGGGAAAAAAGACTTCACACAAACGAGCAGCCAGAGGAGAGACGCTGGCTTGCTTCTCTCTTTCTCCCACTGAGACCTGATGAAAATAGGGTTTTACGCCCTTTTCGGCCATTTGTAAATATAAAGATGGTGGGAACAATACTGGAGGCAATACCCGGAGGCAGTGCTTATCCAGTACAGTCCCGATCTTTTTTTTTTAAATACAGATATGTGCAGCAGTAACCACGCCTCGGATAAACCTCATCGGCTATGGCACCGCCACATTACCTGAGACCTGATCCCAAGATCGGGTCTTTATACCCCTGTTGTGCTTTTAAGTGAACCAAGGAAGCTCGTAACATTCACATTTCTTCCAGTGAAGATGAACTTTTCAGAAGTTCAGTTGTAAAAACCTCAAGAGTCCAGACTACTTTCTTTTATGGAAAAACACTTTGCGTCTTTTGTGTGGAAGAGTACACCGGAAGAAATGTATTACTGGAAGCCAATTAATAGGATATGATTTGTGTAAAAGTACAATGTTGGGAATCGAATGGCAAATTGCATGAGAAAAATGGACTTGAGTTTACAGCACAATACAATCATTTGTATTGTTTCTTTCTATTAATGTTCACACACAATTAGTAGCATTTAAAACTAAAACAATTAGTGGCATTTGTTTGCTATGTAGCTGAAAGGATTTGAAGTGTGACTGATAGGACATTCATATTTTAACTATGTGATTGCCTACTTTATTTAATCAATCTTGTATGCACAGCGGTTTTGGAAAAAGCAGGTCTCATTAGCCAAACTTGTGGCACATACACTGTTGTCATATTACCACTTAAACGAAAATGTGGTAGAATTAACTTTCCAAAAAATCTGCACTGGAGCAAAAGGGAAAATTTTAAAGATAGCAAGCCATATAAAGTTACTACAGTGGAACCTCCCTTATACAAGCAAGCCTTATAAAGTTGCTACAATGGAACCTCCCTTATACAAGCAAGCCATATAAAGTTACTACAGTGGAACCTCCCTTATACAAGCAAGCCTTATAAAGTTACTACAATGGAACCTCCCTTATACAACCAAGCCTTATACAGGGTTCATAGGGGCCTTACCAGTCCTTATAAGTCTTGACAAATTGAAATCTCCAAGTAAGGCCTTACAAGTGCTTACATTCACTTCAAGGTCCTTACAAGTCCTGACAGCTGCAAAAAACTGCCCTGAGCAGCAAGACCATACTCAAAATAGATTGCAGAAGCAGCGATTTTACACTTGAGAAACATCACTCAGCACCTACTCCACCTTACCCCCCTCCCCCACCTTCCCGTTTCAACTGACCGCTTAGCAGACGAACGATGCACCGCGAGTTGTCAACAGAAATTGGACTGAAATCTCGTTCTTTATCCTTGTGTCGTTTTACAAAAAAACTTGTATGTCTGTGTCAGCCATAGTTTTTCTATCGGCTTAGACATTGTTCACAATGCTGGGAAAGTGTTCCTTTCAAGATCGTTGGCTAAAGTAAAAGATGGAGATTATCCTTAGGCCTACAGGTCCTTACAAGGTCCTTACTTGGGGATAGCTGAAAGCCCTGGGAACCCTGTTATAAAGTTACTACAATGGAACCTCCCTTATACAACCAAGCCTTATAAAGTTACTACAGTGGAACCTCCCTTATACAAGCAAGCCATATAAAGTTACTACAGTGGAACCTCCCTTATACAAGCAAGCCATATAAAGTTGCTACAATGGAACCTCCCTTATACAAGCAAGCCATATAAAGTTACTACAGTGGAACCTCCCTTATACAAGCAAGCCATATAAAGTTGCTACAATGGAACCTCCCTTATACAAGCAAGCCATATAAAGTTACTACAGTGGAACCTCCCTTATACAAGCAAGCCTTATAAAGTTACTACAGTGGAACCTCCCTTATACAAGCAAGCCTTATAAAGTTACTACAGTGGAACCTCCCTTATACAAGCAAGCCTTATAAAGTTACTACAGTGGAACCTCCCTTATACAAGCAAGCCTTATAAAGTTACTACAGTGGAACCTCCCTTATACAAGCAAGCCTTATAAAGTTACTACAGTGGAACCTCCCTTATACAAACAAGCCTTATAAAGTTACTACAATGGAACCTCCCTTATACAAGCAAGCCATATAAAGTTACTACAGTGGAACCTCCCTTATACAAGCAAGCCATATAAAGTTGCTACAATGGAACCTCCCTTATACAAGCAAGCCATATAAAGTTACTACAGTGGAACCTCCCTTATACAAGCAAGCCATATAAAGTTGCTACAGTGGAACCTCCCTTATACAAGCAAGCCATATAAAGTTACTACAGTGGAACCTCCCTTATACAAGCAAGCCTTATAAAGTTACTACAATGGAACCTCCCTTATACAAGCAAGCCTTATAAAGTTACTACAGTGGAACCTCCCTTATGCAAGCAAGCCTTATAAAGTTGCTACAGTGGAACCTCCCTTATACAAGCAAGCCTTATAAAGTTACTACAGTGGAACCTCCCTTATACAAGCAAGCCTTATAAAGTTACTACAGTGGAACCTCCCTTATACAAGCAAGCCTTATAAAGTTACTACAGTGGAACCTCCCTTATACAAGCAAGCCATATAAAGTTACTACAATGGAACCTCCCTTATACAAGCAAGCCTTATAAAGTTACTACAATGGAACCTCCCTTATACAAGCAAGCCTTATAAAGTTGCTACAGTGGAACCTCCCTTATACAAGCAAGCCTTATAAAGTTGCTACAGTGGAACCTCTCTTATACAAGCAAGCCTTATAAAGTTACTACAATGGAACCTCCCTTATACAAGCAAGCCTTATAAAGTTGCTACAGTGGAACCTCCCTTATACAAGCAAGCCTTATAAAGTTGCTACAGTGGAACCTCTCTTATACAAGCAAGCCTTATAAAGTTGCTACAGTGGAACCTCTCTTATACAAGCAAGCCATATAAAGTTGCTACAGTGGAACCTCCCTTATATGACCTTCAAAAATCCCCCAAAATGAGGTCTTATAAGGGAGGTCATTTTAAGGGCAATGTCTCGGAGAAGTAGGTCTCATGTGGGAGGGAGTCGTATAATAGGAGGTCTTCTAAGGGAGGTTCCACTGTATCAGAAGACTCGAGCCCTCAGAAAACTTGAACGAACATGTGGCAATTGTACCAATGTCACAGGGACCCCCATTTGGGGGTCTATGAAGTACTATCATACTATAATCCTAAAGGACCCTCTAAAAGAATGTGCAGGGGGTCCCAGGGATGCACTATAAAAATGGGCAAAATAAACCAGTCTTTGCATTCCAAGTTATGACCTATCAAGGAACTTTCAACACCCAATGTTTTCAATACTTGGTCTAATTCATTGAACTAATGAGCTGCTTAGGACGCATATTTCACCGCCAGGGGGCAATCAAACCAGTAGGAGCTTAGCGCGTGATATTATTCTTAGTTGGGGGTAGTGAGAGAGAGAGGGGGGAGGGACTCATCTCCCTCTCTCTCTCACTACCCCCAACTAAGAATATCATGCGCTAAGCCCCTACTGGTTTGATTGCCCCCTGGTGGTGAAATCAGCGTCCTAAGTTGACCATTTCCCCCAATTTTTCAGTCTCTTCTCTCTCCCTGGCTGTCATAGACCTATTTTTTCCTTACCTCTGTGTGTGCGTGCGCATACATTTTAGCATTCACAATGTCATTGGGACCCTCTATGCCATAAGTGAAGGAGTCACTTGTTTTGCTGATTCGTAAAGGTTGAGAGCAAAGTGCCAACAATAAATAGAACAACACAACTGAAGAGACACAGTAACTCTACAATGTGTCAGTAATGTTAGTGTAATGCCAAAGATTAGATATACTTAACATGGATGCTCCTTGCAGGATGTCCTGAATTGCAGGATTTTATAATTGCCTAGAGCCGGCGTCGCCGGATTATGAGAATTTGAGAAGCAACGAATTTCTTACACACACACTTGTACAATAACAAGCGCGAAATCGCAATAGTTTGTGGCACGCTGTCTATTTTTACCACTCCAATCATGAGTTACCTCCCCTGGATTTTCAATAATTTTAATCTGTAAACCAGAATGTTATCTCTGCACCATTTCGTAACTTTTTATATCTTTGGGAAAACATTTAAAACTATGTATCCTACTTATACTCATCGAAAGAAGCACTGCATACTCGTCGTGTCTGTTGTAGTGTCTGTATTACATATGTTTATTGTTTGTGGCTCAAGCCACAAACCTATAACTCACTTTGTCGGTCGGTCGGTCGGTCTGTCATTCCAAAATTGTCGCACATTTTGACAAAATTGTTGCACTTCAAATTGAGGCTACACTTCTGGCCGCTCTTTACAATGATGTATTTTAAAAGCGTACAAAATAATAAACATATGTAATACAGACACTACAACAGACACGACGAGTATGCGGTGCTTCTTTTGATGAGTATAAGTAGGATACATAGTTTTAAATGTTTTCCAAAAGATATAAAAAGTTACGAAATGGTGCAGAGATAACATTCTGGTTTACAGATTAAAATTATTGAAAATCCAGGGGAGGTAACTCATGATTGGAGTGGTAAAAATAGACCGCGTGCCACAAACTATTGCGATTTCGCGCTTGTTATTTTGTACGCTTTTAAAATACATCATTTTAAAGAGCGGCCAGAAGTGTAGCCTCGATTTGAAGTGTGACAATTTTGTCAAAATGTGCGACAATTTTGGAACGACAGACAGACCGACCGACAAAGTGAGTTATAGGTTTGTGGCTTGAGCTACAAACAAAAAGGGCCATTTTTGCTATATTCAAAGGAATGTAGCACTTTTACTACATGTAGTCTCAGGGGTGAAACAAGACTTGAGTAGTGAATGCATTCTACCGGGGCCGCCCCATTTTTTTAATTTGCCAGGAACACCCATGGCTTCAGAATAGGGCATTTGCCACGAGTGTTTGTTCTCTATACTAGACTACTAATTTGCCCGCACTCATTCTGCCCGAGTTACGCTGACCTTTCTAATTCAACTCAATGAAGTTCAAGGTCAACAGCATACGGGAAATGCCCTATTCTGTGAGTGACTACTCACTAGATAATTCTCTAGTCAGTGTGACTCGCTGAGAGTGAAAAGGGTGGATGTTGTAAAACCTAATTTTCTCTCACATGCACTTGTGCGCTGTGTCGGTCACGGTAAACGTCATAGTTGTACTCCTAACTACTCAAGGCTAGTCTTTGAAAGGGCCAATGATAAAATGAGAGTAATAAAGGCTGAACTGGGAGTACGTTTATATGGCTTTTGCCAATTTTTTTCTTGTATACACACATTTCTTTTAGTTCTTCAATTTAGCAAGGAGAGAAAGGGAAAAATGTTTTGGTCAGAGCAAGTGCGTGTGCATAATGAAAAGTAAAATTTTCTGAAAATTAAAAAAAGAGGTCCCACCGAGACTTGAACTCGGATCGCTGGATTCAAAGTCCAGAGTGCTAACCATTACACCATGGGACCGTTACTCTAATGTTTCCTAAAGTATCTATATATAGCCAACTACCTTGGATTCATTTTTCATGTTGAAGGTCTGGCCAATCGTGTTTTCCGTTTCATTTCGGTCTTTTGATACGACATTGAAAGACATTTTAGCAAGAGCACTTTCACAAGACTTATTTTTATTTCGTTACATTATTCTTGTGCTGTGTTCTTGCAATCAGCTTGGGTGAATAGAGTGTTCACATGAGTTTCTTATATGCAATGGGAAGCTATCAGTTTTATGGTAAGTGTTATAAAACAAAAGCAACATCTCAGTTATGAATTAATCTGATGATTGACTCAATGATTCATGGTTGTGTTATTATCATGCGAGCACCTGCCGGTGTTTTTTTTTAGTGATTTTGTCGTCTGCTCCAACATACTCGCGTTTCGGGACCATTTATTATGGATCATCATATGATCATATATAATGTCCAAATTGTGTGCAGCTTATCAGCCAACTTTAACATCCCAATTCAAAAATTAAATGATGAGGCCTGGGCCAAGACAAGTCGCCAGTCGGTGCCAAAATGTGAAAAGGTGCCAGACGCATTTTGGGGCATATATGATATATCTGATATCAATACACTTTTTTTTTACGATTTTTCTCTGGCAGTTTGTTGGCGCATGTTTGGTCTCAGTTTTCAGGAGTCTGTTCTGTTCTTGAATTTGTACAGAGTGGTGAGTCTCGCCTTTTTTCTCCTCCCCTGCAGCGAAGACCAGGCAAGTTCTTGCAGCATGCTGTCGACACTGGAGGTTTGCTTGTAGTCCTGCAGGGTCCACCTTGCTGCACGCCTCTGGATTTCTTTGATGGAGTCAGTGCAGGTCGTTGTGATAGGATCTGGAATGGCATATATTCCAAGACAGGTCAGACAAGAGCCTTGTATACTGTTAGTTGCTTTGGCCTTGCGACTGCAGACCTTCATGTTCCTCCTGACAAAGCCCAGGATCGTGTTTGCTTTGTTGGTGGTGTTACTCACATGAACTTGAAGGTCCCACTTCAACTCGTTGGTCAGACTCAGAGTCACTCCTAGGTATTTTGCACTGGAGACACTTCAGCACATGTCCATGGAGGGTGTAGTCTCCAGCTAGTGTCTTTCTGTGCCTTTTCGTGCATTGCCGTACACTTCTCCAGGTGGAACGACATTTTCCAGCATTGTTCCCATTGTGCAAGTGTGTTGAGGTCTTGCTGGACAAGGCGCTGGTCTTCTGTACTGGAGACGTCTTTATGGCAGGCTGTGTCGTTGGCAAATAAGCGTGCTGTGGAAACCAGGTTGGTGGGCAAGTCGTTGATGTAGAGAAGGAAGAGGCTGGGTCCAACTTAGGACGGAACCTTGTGGGACGCCGGATTCCACAGGGGCAAATTCTGATCTCGTTCCTCCTACAACAACCGACTGCTGTCTGTTAGTGTTACTCAGGAAACTCTGAATCCAAGCATTGACCTTGCCAACGATTCCATACTGTCTGAGGCAGGGCATGACTGACCTTGTCAAAGGCTTTCGAAAAGTCCATGACGAGAACATCAACTTGTTTGCCTTGCTCCATTGCAGACCGTGACTCTGTCTTAGTAAGTTAGTGTCTACCAGGCTGCCAAATTTGAAGTCTGATCATTTCAGATTCACCACACACTCAAGTGAGTCAGATTTAGAGTGCAGTGATTAATTATATGTAGTCTGTTCAGTGTCACCTCTAGCAATATCAAGCGGCAAGTTCCCTCGCTCTTTCACCATGGGATGAAAGTTTGTTTAACGTCCTCAGGCCTGGAACAGGCATATGGATGGAGGTTTGGATTATGCAAGACTTGTAAAGTGCTTTGAAATCTTAGAGAGATGGGTGAGTCCCAGGTAAGGGTTGAAGAAATGACTAAAAATAAATAGTTCACAGAGAGAGGGAAAGAGTTTGGTGGGAATAGATGAAATAATTGAGGGGCCCATGGTCGAGTGGTTAGAGTGCTCGGCTGCAGTGCGGAAGGTCGTGGTTCGAGTCCAGCTTGAGTCGGATTTTTCTGGCCTGAAAACCCTCTCTGTCCACCCAGCAGTGAAGCCCGTTCAGGGAAGGTTAAAAGGCGGCGGAAAGAGAGGGATGGGCTCCGCCTTCCATGATGCCGTGCCCTTGACACGGTGAACCTCGAACAGTTCACTGCCCCTCCAGCCGATAGGCTATGGGACACCTTTACCTTTTAGTTTTAGATGAAATAAAGTACTGAACAAGAAATGCATTGTAAAAGTGCAAACCCTGCCATACTTTGATTATATTATGTTAATTCAAGCAAACTCAGCAGACTAGTAGTAGTAGTCATTATGCTACATATTGGCATAGACTAAAATTTAATTAATGTGGTTTTTACCACCACTACACTGTCTCTAACCAAGGCAAGAGAAAGCAAACATGACTGTACATGTATACATGTAATATGAATTAAGACAGTGGGACTGCAATATATGAAATCTTGTTTTAACGTCCTCCGACCTGCACACAGGCACATATAGGACATTTGTTGATGAAATTCTGCTTAACGTCCTCCGGTCTGGAGCAGACACATATATATAATGGAACATTAGTAGATATAGATGGTGGGAACAATCCTGGAGGCAGTGCAACACCAGGAAAGTCCTGAATTTTTAGCAATACAGATGTGTATACCGAGTATCATTTGTTAGTATACAATATAAATATTGTACGGAAGAGATATATATCATTATATGGTCTGACAACAATACGGTCTGTCAAGATTAAAACTTATAAAATTTAAAATGTTTCTTTTTCAGCAAGCAAGCCTTGATTATTTTATGTCTACAGTGATAAACATTATTATACACTTTGCACTTTCAAATCAAGAAAGAAATCTTACAGAAATAACTGATTAAGTTCGAAACATGTTACTTGCATTATAAAATAAAAAAATTGCAGGGG
Source organism: Phymorhynchus buccinoides (assembly GCA_017654935.2). Classification (NCBI taxonomy): domain Eukaryota; kingdom Metazoa; phylum Mollusca; class Gastropoda; order Neogastropoda; family Raphitomidae; genus Phymorhynchus; species Phymorhynchus buccinoides. The sequence continues at coordinate 42,636,206 of CM065701.1, forward strand.
AGAGTACTCTTTTTGTTGAGAGAAATTTGGATACAGAACACGTCAATTTCGGCATGGGTTTTGCTTACATAATCTATTTTTAGACAAAACGAAGACCAAAAATATGACATGGATCTGTTTTGACCGGTATCTGTCTTCTAAAATACAAAAAAATAATGTTTTAATTTTGTTTCTTTTGGGAGCTGTGACGTTAGAAAGTGGAGTGAAAAAGAATGAAAACAAATTCCAACGTCTAGAAGAAAGCTCTATAAGAAAGAAAAAAGTTGGAAAAGTTAAAAAAAATGACAGTAATGAAATTATTAAATACTTTGGGTTTTTTTTAATCAATAAAGAAAACTTGCAGCATATATTGGACTAAAAAGTTTTAAAAAAACATGCATGCCAAAAACCCCAAGGTCAAGGTCATGAATCTAAACAATACTCGGCACCACACATGACCTTGACCCTATCTATCAGGCTGCCAAATTTGAAGTCTGTAACTGCACAAATGTGAAAGATATAGCTAAAACACAGATTTCACACCTCCAAGCCTATGGCCTTGACCTTGACTTTGATCAGTACTAAAAAATCAGACTAACCATAAACTAATGCACCTGTATATGAAGTTTGAACATTGTAAGTTCAATGATGTGAAAGATATGGCCACCAGAAAAAAATTCGGTTTTCAAGGTCAAGGTCAGCATGGTTATATTTTCTTAACAGAACCATCCCTGTGCTGTGACACACCACCACACAAAATGTGAAGCGATTCTGTTCACTGGTTCATGAGATACAGCTTGGAAATTAAATATAAAGCCCAAAGATGGAAATTTCAGTTTTCAAGATCAAAGGTCAAGGTCAGCACAGTCATGAATATCGAAAGGAACCTTCCTTTTCAAGATGCGTACCCCTCTACCAAATTTGATTAAAATACGTCCAATAGTTTTTGAGAAAATCGACTTACAGACATGCGGACCCGATCACAATAGTTCCCATTCGAGAACTAATGAATGATTAGTCTCAAGCCAAGGGGATATATATAATAATTATAATACACCCCATGGCTCTTGGGGATTTTAAAAATATACACTATCTTCCAGTTGGGAATGTTCATCCTGCTCTACATCTAACAGTCTTCATGGTACCATTATTTATTGGCATACAGGATGCATGCTATGTGAATTAATGTCTCAAAGTGTTTGGTGTTTTTTTTTGGGGGGCACAATGGGGCATTGGAGCTCTTCCATAGTTCCAAGTGTCTTTGGTTGGAATCAGAAACAGTTTCACTCCAATGTCTTTGTTAATGAAATAGATTCATGAGTCAATCAGTCAGTCACAATAATGTTCAAAAATGACTGATGACCAGCTGGAAGAAGAATCTTTTTAATAAAATTAATTATAATAATAATGTGTTCATGCTATCAAATTATTTTATAGTTACATTACATGTTTCCAACCAAGTCTCTAGTGGCTGTATTTCATGTGTAACATTCAGCTTTCGTTTAAAAAAAAAAAGTAAAACAGTTTATGAGTTGCGCATGGATTTTGGTAATTATCTTCCACCACAATACCTATTACCAGGAGTTTCTATCTGGTCAAATAATAACCATCTTATCAAGCCACCAGGTTAGCATGCCTCAGGTCTGACTTCAGGCAATTGATGTAGAATCAGGACTATTGATTTTGGTGTTTCTATCAAATGATAGGTGATGCTTACCACTGAATAGGATGCAGGAGACTTATTTGCGGAGCAGTAAGTTGTGGGTTGGAGCTGTTTGTGGGTCAGCCATTTCAATTTGGGTGCCTTCATAGATTCATTATTTCATGCTTTAATTTTAAAGGTTGCATAGAAAATCCCCTCTCTGTGTGCAGTGTTTCCCATAACGCACATTTGTGCGTCCCTGAAGCACTAAAAGTCTGAAGGGAATTTTAGTGCTGTGCGTCCCAGGGATGCACACGTCACAAATCAAGTTTAATCTCTAGAGCAGACGACACTGAAAGTGTTAGCAAAAGACATTGGAAGTTCTGTGTCGGCCAAGCCAGTGGTACTGACTGAGCGAAAGAGCACAATCATGATAAGCTAGACTTAGTAAACTAATATGGTAGGATCGAGATGTTTTCCTTCTTACTTTCTCAGCCGAAACCCCCTTAAACCCCTATTACACCCTTTTGTGCCTGTAGTCAACTAGACCATAGGTGAATGTTCTTTCAGTCCTTTATGGCACGAGCAAAAACAGCTCTATTGGGCTTTAAAACAAAGGTAATATTAACAGTTCTGCCTAACGAAATCGCCGAAAGAAGGCTGTCAATCGAATGCCAGCACTAGTGATGATGATACGGTAGGCTTCAGTTGATTTCAGTCAAAGTCAAACTAATGGAAATAGCTAGTGCTGATAAACTACCCAAAACAGCTTTTTCCATGAACAGGAGAAAAACAAAACAAGCAGAACATACAGGACTGTGACTTTAGCGCTGTGAAATGCTGTGTGCTTTAGTGCTGTGAAATAAAAAAGACATTTAGATAAATTATAATGATCGGAAAAGTTGCAGTTTAGCTACACACACACACACCACCACCACAAAATTTCTCATATGACATTGAAACTTTTAACTAATAAGTAATATTTTTTATGCCTTACTCAAAAGGGATAGGCTTAGGCCTAGTAGTAGTATCAGGTCGAGGCTTTAAGATAATGAAAATGAGAGAACTAACTTTGAGACTGAAACCCCCAAGGGGGCAGTTTTACTGCAACTGGCAGCAGACATTTGTGTTGTATCACTATCAGTTTAAGCATGCTGTTTCGCAGTCAGTTTAAAGACCCAGTGACGCACCATGATTAAGTCCCTTGGTTTTTTCTGGGTTGCTGTGACCCACATACATATTTCCCCATATTCAAATTGAGGTTGCTCTTTAAACTGATGTGTCGGTTTCAATTTGGGGCCATTTATATGGGAGTCAGACTTGGTCAAAACAAGATTTCTTTCCAGTTATAAGAGGGAAAACACGTGAAACCCGTGATTTTGACACGTGATCTGGTGGATCTTTAAACATGCTGCTTTGCAAGTTGTGTATCAAAGCAACCAAGGCTTCAATTTCAAACTAAAGTTTATACTATAGATGTGTCATTTACAAAATTACCATGAAGTTATACAATCATGCAGATAGGGCTACATGCACACACACACAGACACGCGCACGCACAATATATATATATATATACAAAAAATATATAATATAGTACAGGGACTCTTAAAATTTTTAAAAGGACTCTTAATATTTTGCACAGAGTCTCAGGGACTCTCACTGTCTCAGATTTTATCCCTATGGAAAACACTGGTGTGTGTGTGTGTGACTGTGAGTCTGTGACTTGTGTGTGAAAATCTTTGTTTAAAAAAAAAGATATACATGAAATGGAATTTTATCACATAATTCTTTGCTTATATATATATAATTTGCATCTGTGGGAGTTGAATACATTTTTGGTTTTGTTTTATGATTTTCTTTTTTCAGTCAAAAGTATGATTTACTTGTTTGTTTTTGTATGTGGGTTTCTGATTTGGTTGTTTTTTAACTTTATTTTTTATTTTGGTGAAGGACTCTCATTCTGCTTTTCTTTCCCACCCCCTTTTTTTTTCTTTTATTTCCATTTTTAGTTTCAACTTATTGAAGATCCATGGTCGTGGTATGAGGAGATTAAGACCCACTTCCCCCCCTGGGCTGGAAATGGACCATGCCAACAGTAAGCCTCCTCCCCCACCCGGGGATGAGTAGCTTTCACAATGTGAGTGGCTGGACCAGCATGGAGCTGGGTGCATGGCAGAGGCAGCAGTGTCGGAGGAAAAGCTACGCCCCTGGAACCCTTAGCCTGTTACCTCCCCTGTCGGAGTGCATTAGCTCCCTCTATTCCCAGCTGCTGAGGTTGGTGGGTCGCCTACCTTGCCACAAGCGTGTGGTGGTGTATTTTGCTTACCGGGGTACCACCGTGGAAGTGGATTTGGGAGACGGTGAGTTGGCCTGGTTTGGGTGTCTGTGTGTGTGTTGTTGTTTTTCCTGACTGAGTATCCTTGGGTTAGTGTGTACAATTACCATATTGAATGAACTAGTTACTACAGGGCACACTTTACTACAGTGGAACCTCCCTTATAAGACCTCCCATTATAAGACTCCCTCCCACATAACTCATCATAAGACCTACTTCTCTGAGACATTGCCCTTTGTAAGTATTAAAATTACCTCCCTTATAAGACCTCATTTTGGATTATTTTTGAAGGTCTTATAAGGGAGGTTCCACTATTTAGGCATACACCCCAAGTTTTGCTCAAAATTCTGATTTTGTTATAACAGTTTCTTACTATATTATTAGTCAGGGGTCTCATTCTTGCGGGGAAAATGTATCACATTATTCATATTTGTAAAATATGGAATGTGGTTTTTGATGGTTGATCTCTCTCTTTCTGTTCAGTATTACTCGAAAATAAATCGTTAATTTGTGACCCCAGAGCATTGAGGTGACATATACAATGATATATAGATATATTTGTTTTAGAGTTATTCGGTTACACTATTATATAAATTGCAAGAAATGTGGTAAAAAAAAAAAAAAGAAGCCAACTAGCAGTGCCACAAGTTTGTGTACATACAGTGGAACCTCCCTTATAAGACCTTCAAAAATCATCCAAAATGAGGTCACGGGAGGGGTAATGGAGGTAATTTTAATACTTACAAAGAAGGGCAATTTCTCAGAAAAGTAGGTATGTGGGAGGGAGTCTTATAATGGGAGGTCTTATTAGGGCGGTTCCACTGTATCACGATCTCTATCCATCATTGTAAATGTAACAGACTGAATTTTCATTTTGGCTGCACAGTGTAAAAATTAATGTCCACAATATCCTGTCATAACGATACACACTTTTGCCTCTCTCCCATTTTGGTGAACTCTGCAAACAGTTGAACTGAATTCTAGTTTTCTACCAAGTTTGTGTTTGTGCATGTTTTTTTCAATTTGTCTGTATCTGCCACATGAGTTTGTGCATGTTTTGCATGAGATATACTTCTATTTTAATGTCTAACGGCATTTTTGTTGTAGAAGCATGGTTAATTTCAACTTATGCATGATAAGATTTTATTTCAATTCAAACAAGATGTATCAATTCATGATTGTTAAACTTGTTTAGTGTTCTTTTCTTGATCCGATACAGTGGTAAGTTAATTTAACCATTAGTAACTATTTCCGTATTTGCATTTTCTCTTGGTCATCTAAGTTCCCCAGCATTTTGTTTTGATGAGAACGAATGAATGTCTTTTCATTTTCTTTTATCTGAATTCCGATGCCTTTTTTCCCTTTATTATTTGCTTTTCTGTTTGTCCGTGTGTTTTTTAACGTGCACAGTCAACAGAGATGATAAAAATAAAAATAGCTTTCGACATTGTAACAGGTGGCAGTTCTGACATAAGATCAGATGGCGGCAGTGAACAACAACATACATTTTGCTGTTGTGGCCTTTTAATTTATTTTTTAATGCACCAGAATAACCCGGAAACCGTCGTATATACTATTTGTTTGCTTTGAATGTTTTGTTGATTTTTTTTTAAACCATCCCATTTTATTATTTGTGTTCTGCTTTTAAGTTTCGTTTAAATACAGTTTGACTTTAACACCTTGACTGCCAGATAAAAATAAAATAAAAATCAGTGTACAAATCATGCCATGAAAAAGACAACTGATAGAGCCAGTCTGGCAAAATGGTCTGGGGATATGACTCTCTTGACTTTGTTAGAGCAAAAACCAGAATATCAGAGTTATTCCAATCCTCTTCATCTGATGACGTCATCAGTGATGTCATCAAGTCAGTATGTGATACGTTATATGGCAGTCAAGGGGTTAAAGTTTGCTGTCAAATTTAAATTTAGATTACGTTTCCATATAATGTTTTTCTTTCTTGTCATCGCGAGACAATCATGTTTGTTATCTTTGAATCTTTGTAGGTTCGTCAACATCTCAAACACTCTGTAATCATATTGCTATTTCAGCTGTGATTGTCGTCGTAAACAAGCATTGCTATGAAGGCAGCTCTAGTTGTTGTATTTTCAAATGGTCATCTCTGTAGCTTGATATAATAATAATGCTGTGGCCTGCTGTTGTGGTTTGCACTACTAGAGTGCAGTATGTAATAGTGCTGGCTTCAAATCAATAAACACAGCTTTGTAACGATGTGTTTATATTATGAGTCTAAAGCGGGACAACATTTGTACGTTTTTGATAATGTATGATTAAGTCCATAGATTTCAATGCAAGGTAGAGTCCATTTCTTTTCCTTTTTTTTAGTCATAATTGTGTGTGTGTGTGTGTGTGTGTGTGTGTGTGTGTGTGTGTGTTTGAAAACATCGAAAGTGTGTCTCTTTCTTATTTGCATTAGATATTGCATCAAGTCAGTTTTGTATGTAAAACATCGATTTTAATGACGTTAGATGTAGACTTGAATGTTTTTGGGTTTGTTTGTTGTTGTTGTTGTTCTTCCAATTCAATTTTGTCAATAATGATACTCATAGTCATATAGGAATATATTGTTGTTGTCATACCCTGGCTTAAAAACTCCAGGGATCATCCCAACAGCCGAAGCACTTGAACACTATGGTACAAATGCACCAGCTAGGGATGAGAACATTACGTGTGTGACCGTTTTTGATTACCCTGCCACGTGGGCAGCCACACTCCGACTTCGGAGGAATGTAGAAATATGTTATTGCTAAACTGGTTGACACCAAGAACAGTCTGTGATTCATGCACATAGTAAGCTCTCATTGTTCAGGTTTTTCTTAATGTACGTCTCTTCTTCGCTCAATTGTCTCTCCTCTTTTCACATACATGTTCTCTTTATGGCCGATGATGGATACCACTTATTGATGATTCTTGTGACATGCTGTTGCATGTTAGACATTCATAGCCCCCCCCCCCCCCACCCTGTGGGGATACCAGGGGGTCTTGTATAAATAGTTCCCCCACCTTCTTGAAGTTCTGTGCTTGTAACTTCCTCTAATCTGTCACTCTCTTTGACTCTGCCTTTTCCCTAGATGCTTTCTACTATCTTTCTGCCTTACCGGTCCATTCTCCTGCCTTTTTTCACAAAACACTTTCAAAAACATTTCCTTCAGCCGAAGTCGGACTTGCTGGGCCTATTTCTTAGTTAGGCGTATCACGGCAGCATGACGCATCTGCGCTCATAATTGACAGGAAACTGTCTAAGTGATCGAAGAAGAAAGAAGACATTAATAAAATGAGTCTGACTGCTTTGCGTTTTCCACAGTGCTAATAATTGCACACATCTGAAAATTCTTTCCATGTGCGGTGTATGAACTTGTGTGCATGTTATTTCAATGCCTGTTCTTTATATTATTTCAGTGTCTGTTTTGTGCTTGTTATTTCGGTGTCAGTTGCCGTGTAAATTTTGTCGCCTGGAAATTAAACAAACTTTCAGTATAGTGTAACTCAAAATTGGTCAACTTCGAATGTGTTGGACTTAACAGTTGATTAAGGCAAGGCTGTAAAAAGCACAATTTGCAAAGATAAAGCACACACTTTGATGCCATACCAATAAAAAGGACGTAATTTGAACTAAAATGACTGAAATATTCATTTTTTTACCTTATGTGAAATGATATTTTAGTTTACGGCTTACTACACTGTGTTTTGCACACAGCAATGTGTGTGCGTCTGACGTTCAAATCTGCCATCTGACACACTGGTTTTTGGACTTGTTTGTCACTCAAGCGTAACAAGGTTTCATCTGATGCGCAGTTTTTGAAAAAAAATGTTAACAAATAATAAAGAGAAGCCCCTAAAATATCCACATGAACCCCTCAAAATCTTGAAACGTACAGAGCTTCAGGTTGTTAAAACTTCATGGGTCATACAACCCCTAACTGCAGAAAATAATGGGTCAGTTTCCAAAATAATAGGCCTGCAATACGTGTCACTGTAGTATTAAACCTGAGTTTATTGCAGACTTGGTGGATCAGATGACCCCTGGCTGCACAAAATGAGGGGTCAAATCATCGTCCCAATGGGTCAATGACCCTGGCCTGCTGACAATCTGAGGCTCTGGACGTATCTCATGAGCTGATTCTGACCCCCTGATTTCAAAGATGGAAAGATAGAATTAACACTGTGTTGTCAGTTTATTGCTGTTTTATGCATGCTATTTTGGCTTATTTTTTCTTACCCCTGCTGATTTGCAGTGAAGGCAGCCGGAGTAGCGTGCATACTTGGTCTGGGCGCAGGCCTGGGAAGTCTGTTCATCTACAGGCTGTATCATCACTACATTCGACCGTTCTTGGATCAGAAGTGCCGCGACCCACAAAGCCCTTCTTCTTCTTCTTCTTCTTCTTCATCTTCTTCTTCTTCTTCTTCTTCTTCATCTTCTTCATCTTTTGACACTGCTGGCCCTCAGTCTGTGAGTATTGCCACTTGAAGTACATAATAATAATAATAATAATAATAATAATAATAATAAAGACATATATAGAGCGCACATTCTAGACGAACTACTCATGGCGCTAAACAAAACTAAAATTCACTCCACATGCAAGATTATCGAACATACATGCGCTCACATTCCCACCGTCACCCCCCCCCCCCCCCCCCCCCCCAAACACATGTATACTCATAGATATACAAAAATGTACACGCATATATGCACATTGGTATGCACAAACGCATCCTTCCCTCCCCGCACACAAACACACTCACATCAACGCACACATGTACAGACACATATACGCGCGTACACACACACGCGCGCGCGCACGCACACACACAAACAAACAAACTCAGTTACTACATGCCCCGTTCCCCTCCTCCCATCTAATCCGCACACTTCATTCATACAGACCCATCACAAGCACATACCTGGCGTGCATGTGGTGTGGTCAGTGTCTTAATGCCAGCAGTTTTATGGTCCTTTTCTTGGGTCGCATGTACGGATTTACATTCTTTATTCCAGAATTAGGTACCGTAATTCATCATTTTTCCTTAACTTTTTTGTTTGCTTTATTTTTACTGTTATTGCACAATTAAAGCTAATTTCCCGTTTTGTTTTGTTTTATTTTTTAATTCATTTGTTGTTGTTTTTATCCAGATTTGATGGTTTGATGATTTATCTGGTTTGTAAAAACCAACTAGATAATATAGACTTTTAAAAAAAGTTTCATTGATTAATTGTATGTTTTCGAGTTAACAGCAAACAAAATTGTCATTCATAGTTGAAAACTATCGAAACATACATTCATGGGCAATTTCGGTCAGTCTGTTCCAAGGATGGTCGCACTATTAAAGTTAGACTCTTATCTCATTTGTTTGGGATGATCATGACATTTTTGTTTTTGATTATGTGTGTATGTGGGTGCGCACGTGAATGGGTGTGTGTAATGCATGTCTGGGGTGTGTGTCTCTTGTGATTGCTGTGTTTGATTGCAGCAATTTGCTACTCCTTATGTGTCAGCGTTTATGATTTATTCTTCTTTTTTTGCTGTCCCATCTTCTGAGCCAGCCGTACAGTGGCGTTGCTCCCACGCCGCTCATTCCGAATCCCAATTCGCAGCCACACCCCAGCTTGTTCAAGTCGCAGAATCTGAGACCAGCAGTCCAAGGGGAGGGAATATATTAGGCCGTCAGGTGGCAACTGAGGAGACACTGCACTGTTGCTGAGTCACTTCAGTGGAATTCAGTGGGCGTTTATGATTTCAAGTCAGCAAAAATATCAATGTCTGTAAGAAACAAAGTAATATGGGTCGTTTACACACCTTTTTATAGTGACTTAATTCCTCACACACACACACACACACACACACACACACACAGTTATGCGTGCTTATACATACACACACTCGTAGGCAGGCAGGCACATGTGCACACACACATACACACACACACACACACACACACACACAGAGTTATGCATGCACATGCACACAGACAGACAGACAGACACACACACACACACACACACACAGAGTTATGCATGCACATATATACACACACTCATACACACACACACACAGAGTTATGCATGCACACACAAACACACACACACACACAAGTTATGCATGCACATACATACACACACACACGCACTCACACACAACACACACACACACACACACACACACACCGTCAAAGAAACTTCTGATGGGGAAAACGCAACAACAAGCCCCAGAAGGACGAGGTCTTCCTGTACAAGGAAAAGTTCGTTTCCAGTCGGCAACGGTCGTTTGGGCGGGCCTGACAAAGCAGTGCTGACAGTGTCGGTCAGCGACAACAGTAAAGAAGATAACGAAGATGCTGTAAGTAGGATCATTTTCCTAGAACGCAGTGTATTAACACTGAACGAGAAAGTGTCAAAGTTAGAAGAAACAATTCAGATGCAAACTGAACTGATAAAAACGTATTTTAATCAAGAAACCAAAAAAGAATCATTTCAGAACACGGAAACACAGACTGAAACTGAAAGGCTACAGCTGTCTTATGCAGACGTGGTCAAGGCTGGGACATCGTCATCGTCCGCTAAACAGCCCTCCACATCTTCTACCCCCGCACACAAAACGACAGCGAAACAAAATCAACAGAAAGAGAAAAGAAGCAATGAAGGCAAGAACAAGACTGAAGAAATAAGAACTGATGACGCAAAAGCCAAGAATGACGTACCATACACAGACCACTTACGTCACGGCGCAAATTCCAAAGGACAGAAGCAGACTAACAAAAGTTCAAAATCAGATTTGCCTCGGGTATTGTTCCTGCACGATTCGATAGCCAACAAAATCGATAGCAAGAGGCTAGGCTATTCATACTGTTTCAGAGCAACATCCAAAAAGGCATATGTTACAGAGGAGCTCCAAACGGTCTTCAAATCTGAAACTGGATCTACGAAGTCTACGAGATATGACGCTCTAATCATTCACACGGCAATCAATGACTTGAAAAAGAAGTCACCTGAAGACTGCTGCAGAGATTTTGTCATGAGCATCAATGCAATTGTAAAAGATCATCCTGATCTCAAAGTTGTGGTCAGCAAAGTATGCCCAACTAGAAACAAAGATCTAAACATCAAAGCAGAACTGTTCAATGCTCTTGTCATGCAGCAGCTAGCTGATTTCAACAACATCAGCTTCGTGGGGCATTCCAGCCTGCCAACCAGCCCACGACATCTTCAGGATAATCTTCATCCCACCTTCCTCGGAACCAGTAAGATGGCAGCTAACATCGGGCGCCATGTGAGAGACTTGTTCTGGAAGAAGCCCAAGAAAGCAGCCAGATTCCAGCACCACCCACCCGGACCCTTCCCCATGTTCTACGACGACCTGCGGTTTGCTCACAACCCATGGATGAACAGATTTGCTGTGCTGGGTGATTGATGACCAGTTTTCTGGGGTTTTCGTTTTGAGAGGGGGTGGAACAATTTTGCAAAATTCCTGCACCTTTTTGACTGTTAGCTTTCTTTTGAACAAGGTGCCATCTTGTGACCTTATCGTTTTGTAATTAAGCTGATATTCATATCCCATAGATTATTTCTTAATTACCGCGAATAACATTATTTTGGGTAGATAATTGACAAAGTTTGTTATCATTGTTATTTGATATTTTTGTTGTGATATATACGTTGCTGTGTCGTTTTATTTTTTTTTTTTTTTTTCTTTTTTCTATTGTTACAATACATTTTTCATTCTTTAGAGAGCATGACTAAACATTCGAACTTAAAAATATTGCAATGGAATTGCAGGTCAATATCAACAAATATTCACGAACTGATTCAACATCTCTCAAATCATACTTATCAAGTGTTAGCATTACAGTCTCTAAATGTAACTGAACAAAAAATTCCCAAAATACAAATTTTTTATTATCCTCCAATATTCCAAAATAACAACGAAACAGGGAGGGTTAGCACTGCGTTATATATTCAAGAAAAAGCATAATATTTTGAAATAGAACCACCTTTTTCAAAAGATGTTAAAACCATTAATACATGCGCAGCAAAACTGAAATTCAAAGATTCACTTACATTAAACGTAGTTTCCGTTTATTTGTCAAAAGGCCCTGACAATAAAAATAAAGAATGGCTACGCAATGTACAGGACCAACATGAAAAATGGTTAATAGCAGGTGACTTTAACTCACATGCCCCATTCTGGGATAATGAGTGCAAAATAGTAACGCATAATCGTTTTGTTGAAAACATAGTAGACTCGTCATTATGTATATTAAACAATGGTAGTGTTACAAGAATTCCTGATGTTTCACACCATCGAGCAACAGCAATTGACTTAACTCTTATATCCCCTGCCATTGCTCCAAGCTGTGAATGGTCTACTTTTAAAGATCCTCTTGGTAGTGATCATTTGCCTATAGTTATTACCATCAGCGGTAAACAAACTATTAACGACTGCACTAAAGATAAGATCCCAAAGTATAATTATAACAAAGCTGACTGGATTAAATTTGAAAATATGCTCTCTACTTGCAATTGCGAAAATATTATGGTTGACAATATTGACACAAGTTATATGAATTTTGTTGATAATGTCTTGCGAGCAGCTGATCTTTCAATTCCTAGATGTAATTTTGATAAATCAAGTAAGTATGCAGGTAATGTATGGTGGAATGCTTCTTGTGAAGAAGCAAGAGAACAAAAAATGGATGCCTACAAAGCATATCTAAAAGATAAGAAAGATCCTGAAACAATTGCTGAAAAGAACAAAGTAAAAAATCATAGCAACAGAGTAAATGAAAAAGCTAAGGAAGACTACTGGTCAAGTTTTTGTGAAAACGAAGTTCAAGACCATAAAGATCTACAGAAAACATGGAAAAAAATAAAAGAAATGAAAAATGGAATCAACCTTCCTGAGTACCCAATAAAATTGGAAAATAATGAGTTTCCCTCAAATTTTGAAAAGGCTGAAGCATTTGTACATATTTTCAACAATGAACAATGAAGGCCTCTTAGAAAACCAGAAAATACACAGAGAAAAAAATGGACAATAATGAATGTAATGGAAAAGTCCTGATAACAGTCACTATACAAATGCTCCCATAAATTTTCAGGAAACGAAAGACGCAATTTCCACCCTTGGCTTAAAGAAAAAATCAGTAGGATCAGATGCTATTTCTAATGAAATGATAAAGCATTTACCATTTAATTTCATAAATTTTGTAACCCTATTTTTTCAAAAATGTTTGTCTGAAGGGGTTCAACCATCTTTGTGGAAACATTCAATTGTAAACCCTATCCCTAAAGAGGGTAAGGCAAAATCAGATAAAAATAATTATAGACCAATTGCGCTTACATGGGAAAACTTATGGAAAGAATTATTCATAAAAGACTCGAACATTATTGTGAAAAAAATGGTATAATACCAATACACCAGGCTGGATTCAGAAAAGGCAGATCAACGGTTGACCATCTAGTAAAAATTACCTCACAGATCAAACATCAGTTTTCCCGTAGGAAAAATGTACTTGCCACTTTTTTCGATATCAGAAAGGCGTACGACCAAGTTTGGCATTCCAAACTTCTGAATAAACTTAAATCAATAGGCCTTTCAGGGTGTATGTACAATTACTTAAAAACCTTCTTAAGTGATAGAACAATACAGACTAGGGTAGGTAATGTGTATTCCAACCAAAGACATCTCCAAATGGGAATACCACAAGGAGTTGTGATAGATCCAATCCTTTTTAACATTTTGATGCACGATCTTCCAAAAGCAGAGTAAAAAAAATGTTGAACTAGTACAATATGCTGATGACATCTGCATATGGATGAAAGTTATTCTAAAAAGACATACACCTGCTAGATCAATTAACTATATTAAAAAGATATATCAATGAACTGGACAAAATTAGTAAGTACATGAATGAAAACGGATTAGCTCTTTTGCCTGAAAAATCGCATATGGTTCTCTTCAATACTGGTTATGACCCTAACCCTCTACCTTCTTTTCAAATTGATGGATTGCGCCTTGAATATAAAAAAGTTGTAACATTTTTAGGAGTAAATTTAACTTCTAAATTGAGCTGGAACTACCATTTATAAAGTGTTCTGACAAAAGCCAGAAATGCTTTAAATTTACTTAAAATGGTAAGTAAACAGCCATGGGGAAAAGATAGTAAAGTACTTGCACATTTAACAACTGCACTTGTAAGATCTAAATTATCTTATGCTCAGGAAAAAAAAAATTCAGCCCCCCAATATTTAGTCAAAAAGTTGCAGAGCATTAACAGTAAAGCTTACAAGTTAGCTCTGGGTGTTCCTGTTCATGCTTCAACAATAAGAACTTACACAGAAATTGGAATATTACCATTTGAAGAAAATATGAAAATCGCGTCAGCAAAATATATTCTAAGAAGTCATACAACACAAAATTCGTGTGTAAAGGAAACTCAATTAAAATCAGAAATAGACTTTCCTAAGTGGGCACAGAAAATTGATTCTCTGAAAACAATAGGCTCATATACGTCTGATTTGCTTACAGATGCGGGTGTTGAACCCAAAAAAGTAGCCCGTCAGATAACTTATAGCACAATTCCTAAATGGGAGCTTGGCAATGCTTCTTATGATATTGAATACACAGATTTAAGACAATGTGATGGGCCTTTGCTACCAACATATGTTAAGACACATATAAATGAAACCTATGTAAATCATCTCAAAATATATACAGATGGCTCTGTACTTGACAATCATTTATCAGGTGCTGCATTCGTCATTCCATCGTTAAAAATAGAGAAATCATATCATATAGGAAATAATTTGTCTATATTTACTGCAGAACTTGTTGCCGTTATTATGGCATTAAATTATCTTCTTAGTTTTCCATTTTCCATCTTTCAGATATTATTTTGTGCTGATTCAAAATCTGTTTTACAAGCCTTAAAATATTTCCATACAAGAGTGAGAGGAGAACTTATGTCAGAAATTCACCATTTAATTCATTTTTTGTCTTTGCGTGGTTCTTTTATTGACTTTTGTTGGATCCCATCACATTGTGGATTATCTGCAAATGAAAGAGTTGATCGGCTAGCAAAAAATATCGCAGCCACTGAAAACAGTTTAGCAAAAGTTCATATTCCTTTATCGCTACATGAAAATTACAGTCTTTTAGAAAAAGCATCCTGGGATTCTGTGTTTAGAAGACAAACTGAGACCTTATCCTCTATAAAAAAAAAGAACAAAAAAGGAAAATTCTTTAAAATGCTTATAGATTATAAAACAAAACAAAGTCTTCATCAAGGGCGGATTCTAAAAAGTTTAGTTTTTAAATTCAGGCTAGATGCACTGAAAACAAAATTCTGTAAAAATGTAACCTGCATTTGTGGCCATCATGTTACACCTTTCCATGTGATTTTTCTTTGTGAACATATGAAAAACTATTTACCTGCTTGGTTGTTGGACACGAAACCATCAATGACAGCCTATGAAGACATTCTTTGTGATGAATCAAAGATTCTAGAAGTTGTTCGGGGACTTATTAGGAGCCCAATTGGAGACTGAAGCAAAGCAGGACAGGATGAGGGGCTCTTGATTCATTTGTCACACATAGTACTGTAGGGAAGAGGACGTTCTTTTTGTTAAAACACAACAAGACAAACAAACAAAGACTGAAGCAAAACAGGACAGGATGAGGGGCTCTTGATTCATTTGTCGCACATAGTACTGTAGGGAAGAGGACGTTCTTTTTGTTGAAACACAACAAGACTAACAAACAAAGACTGAAGCAAAACAGGACAGGATGAGGGGCTCTTGATTCATTTGTCGCACATAGTACTGTAGGGAAGAGGATGTTCTTTTTGTTAAAACACAACAAGACTAACAAACAAAGACTGAAGCCAAACAGGACAGGATGAGGGACTCTTGATTCATTTGTCGCACATAGTACTGTAGGGAAGAGGATGTTCTTTTTGTTAAAACACAAGACTAACAAACAAAGACTGAAGCTAAACAGGACAGGATGAGGGGCTCTTGATTCATTTGTCACACATAGTACTGTAGGGAAGAGGACGTTCTTTTTGTTAAAACGCAACAAGACTAACAAACAAGCAAACAAAATTAACAAAACAGGAGGAAGATTTTTTTTTCCCTTGAAAACAGGAGATAAAATATCGGAAAACAGGGCCCGGAGAAAAACCGCTAAAGAAAATTGGAAAGAAATAAAGAAAAATGGTCAAAGAAATAGGTTATAATTCTATAACTTACCCCTTGACTGCTAGAGAAAATTAAAGAAACAATCATTGTACAGTGGAACCTCCCTTATAAGGTCTTGTAAGGGAGGGGTCTTATTATGGAGGTAATTTTAATACTTACAAAGAAGGACAATGTCTCAGAGAAGTAGGTTTTATATGGGAGGGAGGTCTTCTAAGGGAGGTTCCACTGTACAAATCATGCCATCAAAAAGACAACTGATAGAGCCAATCTGGCAAATAACTGGGGATATAACTCTCTTGACTGTGTTAGAGCAAAAGGTAGCATATCAGAGTTATTTCTCTTCATCTGATGATGTCATCAGTGATGTTATCAAGTCAGTATGTGATACGTTGTACAGCAGTCAAGGGGCTAAAAAACCCAAATAGCCTTTAATTCTTATGAATGAGCAAAAAAGTGTTCCCTTTCATTTTGAAATATCTATCCGTCCATGCACATGGCGCTGATGTTATGCCCAATTATAAAGAAACACCTGTTGCTGTGTGCTGCTTTTTCCCAAAGTCTGACGGCTTTGCTGTTCATCTACGTTTACCTGGCTCAGTGCACAGGTGAATGAGCTTGGTACACCTGTTTTCTAGTGTATTGATGTGTATGGATCTCAGTGGACGTGTTAGTCAGTTGCAGTTTGGCTGTAGTGTCAGGCTACCATATTTTGTGGACTATAAGGCGATGCTATTTTCCCAGACTGAGCCGTATAATATGAATAACAAAGAAAGTATAATAATGAAATCTGAATGCTGTGTAAAATTTGGGGGGTGTGCCTTATGTGCTTTGTAGTCTAAAAAAATATGGTCATTGAAAGTGAAAAGGAAAAAAAATGTATTCCCTTTGAGGTGGATGTTAGTGAATCGATGCACTTGAATCAAGAACCAAGAATGTGTGAAGGGTGTGTTCACATTATATATCACATTCTGTGTGGCCGTGTGTATTACAGTTTATGGTGTGTGTGGGGGGGGGGGAGGGGGGTAATTACCTCATAGTTATAATAACATCAAACACTATGCAGTGACTTGCACTTGAACAATTAACTTGGGATGGGAGTGGATTTGTTAAGTCAAAACTTTGGATCGTTGGGTGATTTCATACACTAAGACTACCTCGTTCAGAAAGGCATACCATATTTTACGGACTATAAGGTGCAACTGATTATAAGGCGCATACTCCAAATTTTACACAAAATTTTAATGTTATAGTTTCTACTACTTTTATTGGTCATATTGTAAGGCATAGGGCTCTCAGTCTGGGGAGAAAACGTATTGCCTTGTAGTCAGTATAATATGGTACTTTCATTCTTTTCCTATATTCTTTGCACACACACACACGCACACACATACACACACTTGTACATACACACACACACACACACGCACATGCACACGCACACGCACACACACACTTGTACATGCACACACATACACACACGCACACACACACACACTTGTACATGCACACACACACACACACACACGCACACGCACGCACACACTTGTACATGCACACACACACACACACACACACATGCACACACACTCACACACTTGTACATGCACACACACACACACTCACACACTTGTACATGCACACACACACACACACACACACACAACGACCTTGCACACTCACACTCAGACTGCTCACCAATAGTTTACACTGGCTACCTTGCTCTGGAGGGAACATCAAGGGAAACAAGGGAACAGCATTACACATATTCTGTAAGTCAACTCTCTCTATACTATCGTACGCTATAGCGTACCTGACGTACACAAGCGTTCCATACTAGGCAGGTTTGCATCATTACATAAAAAATATTTTAGAAATAATGCTTAACCGCACAGTTTTGAAAATTTGCGGTATTGCTTATAATGATAAAAGCTAGCATATGTTATAATTCCAAAGTAAAATTTTTATTATTAGCAGATTTTTTAAAAAAGCATGACAAAGAAGACGAAGAGAGGGGTAGTGACTCGTTTTCATTCATTGCGGTACTAAAAATAGACGGAAAGTGATTTCATTGGTTGAAAACTATTAAGGGACTGTAGAGGAACACTTCTATACCAGTTTGGGTTGCCAGGCTTTGCGGAGTTGTGAATTGTGAATGGTTAAACGCTATGTACGCTATAGCGTACATTAGTATTGAACGGTTGTAAAGGGAAGCAATCGGCCAGTAAAGAGTGAGTTAAGCCTCTATCCTGTATACACAGGACTGATTGCCTGGCTATCTGAGTAGTAGAACGTTGGCGTCAGATGCCCACCACCTCCTCCCAAAGTGGTGGGGTATTGCCTTCATTCATTGGTATGGGTACAGTGCATTCCTTTTCTAGTAACAGACTCGTCTCTGTGGAATCGAGCATCCCCCACCTGGAGAGGGTGTCTCCACTGCTACAACACCATCACCCCCTTGTTTTTTGCCTCTGGTTTTTTGTTGTGCTTGTCCAGTAAACATTTTGTGAACCTGTACACCGAACCACTTCAAGCATTGTATAGTGATTACCTTAAAGGAGACTCGCACGCTCAGTTTGGACCCCAAAACGCC
Source organism: Phymorhynchus buccinoides (assembly GCA_017654935.2). Lineage (NCBI taxonomy): Eukaryota > Metazoa > Mollusca > Gastropoda > Neogastropoda > Raphitomidae > Phymorhynchus > Phymorhynchus buccinoides. Next base: position 42,654,972 of record CM065701.1, read on the forward strand.
ACAGCATTGTTTCTTGATATACATAGCCACAGCCTGCAAACTCTTATCACTGTGGCCTACCTTTTATGTCACATTCTTCAAGATAAAGTGACGTAAAAATTATACAAAGTGACAGGCTTTTTAACTTTAGGAACTTGTCTTACGATGACGTCACAGCTCTTTCATCTCCAAATGAGACTTCATAGAAGCAGACGACGCACAAAGTAAACAGCGACATGCTTTTTTTGTGCAAATTATGCTATCGGCTTGATCACGTTCAGATTTATGTATGTTTGTGACTTCCAATAAACTCAGAGTGTATGATCCAATTCGATTTTGCCTCATTCTCCACACTTTTTGTTTGTATATTTGAGTCTGCTTTAAGCTGCTGTGTACTTTTTGGTAACTATTGTGGTGATGGGCTTGTTGCAATGCTCAGTGACACCCTTGTCTGAATTAATGTTGTCAGTTCAAATCGTGAAGATGCATTAACCCTTTCACCGCCAACGTCGCATTTTTGCACCACAATGATTTAACACCCATGTCACAAAAAGGCATCAAATCAGGGTCTGTTATCCAAAGACCCTATTCTCGTAATTTTGGGAGGTAAGGATAGGCCTTACTTTAAATATGTTACAGACGAATCCCCAATATTAGACAGATTTTTGTCTCTACCCAGGTAAGCTTAATGGAAAGTTTTTGCTGAAAAATGGCTGGCGGTGAAAGGGTTAAACAAACAGTTGTATTTTCTCTGTACCTTAGCTTATAGATAATAAAGTCATTCTGCTAGTCACAATGTGGGGCCAACGATAAATTTTTATTCTTCACGCATGCTTGTGTTTGCGACACTATTTTGCACGAAACAAAGGAGGAGCAGACTCTCTACTGCTAAAGTCTTAACTTTCCTTCCTGGACTAGTTCAGGTTTTTAGGAGTTCCTATTCTAACATAAAATTGGTGGTGGGGGGGGGGGGGGGGGGGGGGGGGGGTGAATTTTAGGCTCATTCAAGGTAGTGGTGCAACTGAAGATCATCATTTATGCAGACAAACACCCTTTTTAACTGCCTTACATTATTTCACCCAAGTCTTCTTAACCCCAGGATATGTTTAACATTAAAAAGGTCTATATGCCATGCCCCCTTGGTTGTTACTGGTGAGCCAATTTGAACATCTCTCTCTCTCTCTCTCTCTCTCTCTCTCTCTCTCCTCTCTCTCTCTCTCTCTCTCTCTCTCTCTCTCTCTCTCTCTCTCTCTCTCCCCCTCTCTCTCTCTGCTTTTCATAAAATCTTTTTTTTTCTTGGGTGTCCTGGATCAATTAGTCAATTGCTGCCTTTGTGCGTTGTTTTTTTTCTTCTTTGTTCTTTGCAGTTTGATTTTTATGGACTTCTGTGACATGATCCTATGATTTTTTTTTTACAGTAAATTTGTTTAAACATCTTTTGAATTTTTAATTGCCATAGATTCCACTACGGTTGATTTGATTTTTAAGACAAACCACTGTTGATGTGGGTCCTGTTGATGCATCCCTGATGGTGGTACTGTCCACACTTGCCAGTCCGGTAAAGTGACCATTTAATGTTATCCATACTAACTGAAGGTACAATGTATCAGTTTTTGTCATAGCTGAAGTACCAAACAGGAGAACTGGCAAAATGTGTCAGCATTTCACAATTTGGACCAAAATTTCAAGGAAAGCATTGTTTTAAAGCAGAGCTCTTGTTAATTTAATCAGGGATCTTTGTGGTTTTGTGACTGAAGTTTCAAGTCAATCTTCCCCTCTCCTGCCTCTTCACCTTAGCTCTCTCTGTCTATTTATCTCTCTATAAGTCAGTCTGTCTCACAGAGAGAGAGAAATACGAAATATGAATGTTTTATTGAGGGTAAAAAGGATAAGCTACAATACGTCGCTGTCCGACGCTAACCGTGTATCTACAAAATTTGATAAAAATAGATTTATTTTACTGAAACTCCTTCCAGTGACCTCACGCAGGTCTTCTATAAATATCTTGTGTCTGCGACCAATGAAAATGCTCAAATTTGTCACATGATACCACAGAAATAATCGTGTATGTGGCGGGTTGTTGCTGGTTTTGACGTGATAAGCGTGTAACTGGTCACGCTAATCGTGCTGTCGTATCTCCCATTGTGAGAACAATGCACTAACTTTGTGACTAACCGTGTAACTGAATTATCACGCAAATTGGGTGTTAATGCAACTTTTATTGTGTCACATGTTTACTCATCGGTAAAGAAGAAGGGTCAAGCGTATATCAAATGGGGATTGACTTTGTAGCAGGTGACAATATGTTTTTTGATGCTCCTGTAAAATCACTGATTGTGTAAATACACGGTTAGCGTCGGACAGCGACGAAAAGCTTCTTTGCACCTCAGGCCCTCTCACTCACACACTCTCACCATGCATCAGGCAAAGAAAAATTGACATAAAAACAATCAAGTCAAGAAAATGAAACTAAAATAGGCACATGAAATAATTGACAGAGAATAAAATTGGGGAAAAAAGCAAGCATAGATAATAATGAGCAATGCTGAACTTGAATTAGTGGTTTGAATTGATTACGAAAAAAGACAATTCTGAGACAAATGACAATTTTTCAGAATAATAGCACTTTTAAGGGGGGGGGGGGGGGGGATATAGGTTTTTTTTATGAGAGAGACAGAGAGAGAGAGAGATAGTGAATATATTTCGAATATAGTGGTTTTTTATGAGAGAGAGAGAGAGATGGTGAATATATTTCGAAGGGAGTCAAAGCAGAAGAAGAGAAAAGTCACCACTTAAAATGAAACACTGGAAGGATGAAAACTAGTGGTCTCATTTACAGCAGGGTTTGTAACATGTCAGTCCTGTACAGACAGCTAATTATAGCCAGCAGTGTTGTGTTGGGCCAGCTAAATATAACTGTGGAAAGTTAGGAGACCTCAGCCCACTTCATTATAGCCTGTGAGGTGGGTGGGGGCAGATAAAGCTGCTACATGTCCTCACATGGCTGTGAGTGTGTACCTAGTTGTTTGGAAATCTTCCCACAGGGCTCAGTGTCACATGTGTGTGTGTGTGTCCCCGTTTGTGCACAGAAAGGAGTGTAGGCCTATGCCTTTACTGTCAGATAATGTGAAGGTTGGAGTGTTTCTGACTTTCTCATTGAGCATAAAAGATGTGACTCGTTTCTTGATGAATGAGTCTTCTTAAACCACCGGTAGTCAGACAACCACCGTGAAGGGAGGAATTTAGTTTCTCCAGTTTCAGTTTCCTGTAGAGGAGTAGATTTTGATTGAGGAAGAGAATTAGGCCTTCTTTTTTTTTCTTGTAGAATCTTTGTATTGATCTGGTTTAAATAAGAAGGCGTTATCACACACAAGTCGTACAAAATAAAGACAACACATTTTGTTTGTGAGGAAAGTTTGTGTGTGTGTCAGTGTTTGAAAACAAACATTTCAAGGAAACAAACTTTCAAGGAATTTCATGAGTGTCATGCAGTTTGAAGTTTTATTATGGAAAGGAGCATTTCATTTTTTATTAAACTCGAGTATTTCATAAGTGCCAAGAATAACATTTGAGAAGTTTTTAAGAATACAGCAGTGTTATGTTTGGTGGTGAAGTTTTGAAACTAAAACTTGTGTGCCATATCACCTGTGCCATATTCATGAAAGAAAAAGAACCAAAAGCTTGATTTAGAGAAAACAAAACTTGATAAATAAAGCAAAGCAGCAGGTTTGTTTATGGTTAAGCATAATAGCAAGAGAGGGAAAGCTTCAAGTGCAGTATGTATAAAGTGAAGCTACTGGGAGCTAAGGTGAAGCGAATGGAGAGGAGAGTTGACATTGGTATTCCGTTCAGCAATATGCAGCTTCGGTTCTCCGTCAGACTGGGGCCTACCCGCAAGGTAAATGCTATTCACATCTTCAGCTGACTGATCACACAGTGCTAGATGTCTACATGTTTTTGTCAGGGTTTTGTTTCTTGTGCTATGCATTGACAAGCAACTATGGACATTAAATTGACTTTAGTACTTTATTTGACAGTGACACAATGTTGTGAGTCACCATCAGAGGAGGAAACAGGTTAATGAAGATGAACTTACATGAAAATGATGTATAGTTATATACAGGATGCATACATCAGAAGTAGGTAAAGGTTCATCAGTATCATGAGATAAAATGAAAGAGGGAGTTTGATTAAAGTAAAAAGAGGTTGATGTAAAATCAAAAGAGAGAAGGAGAGAGAGATACTCTGTGTGTGTGTGTGCGCGTGCATGCGTGTGTGTTTTCTTGTGAGATAGAGGAAGAGAGACACATGGAAACAGACAGAGAAATAGAGAGATTTGTGTGTGATTTTCAAAAAAAGGAAACTAACACAAGGCCTCTGAAAAGCAAGGACATTCTGGTATTTGTCACCTCAGTGCAGAAGGAAATGACTATTGTTTGCTTGTTGGTGGTTTTTGCGAAAGAGGAAAAAGCCCATTCAATCCCATCAAATGAACGACTTGCTTTGGGATGTACGTCATTGAGATATCCGCTGTCACATAATTAGTATAGTATCGTTTCAATTGTTTCACTCTTCTTTCCTTTCGAACTACCTTTTTTTTGTCCTCTATTGTTATTCACACGTACTGTGCAGTGACCTTTGAATGCTGATTTACACTGTTTTACTTTTAGCTGGCTTTATCTATTGTTTTCATTTCTGCTCACAATATATTCTGGTAAGGAGGTGCTGTGATCAAGTGGATCAGTTGCCTTGCACGTACTCAGAAAAAAATGTATTCCAGTATGTTTTGGGGTAATTTTTATTTGAGATTGCACATTCTGCATATATATATGCATGTGCATTATTCATGTATATGTTTGTTTATGCATATGTGTATGTTTATGCATATGTGTATATTTGTGCATAGGTGTATATTTATGCATTTGTACACATTATGACTGTGTACCTACCCATGTATATTTGTATCTTGGAAATATGTGACTACATCATCTGTTAAGTCTGTTTTCTTTTGTTCTTATGTAGTCTGTGTGTTTTCTGTTGTTGTTTTTCTGTTAAGCACCAGCAGCAGTTTGCTTTCTTGTGTTTGATCTCCATCCTCTTATTAGTGTTGGTGCTGTGTGCAGTATCCGTGTAACTAACCTTACAATTTAATGAAGTGTTGCGCATTTTCTTAAATGACTGTCTTTTATAATATGGTTGTTGCGTGCAGTGTTCCATGTAATGATGCTGAAAATGTCTTATTCAACTGTCCTGTATAGTGAAATCGTTGTTATGAATAGTGCCCCTTGTAATTATCATCAGAATCATTGAATTGTACTTGTAGCGCAATGTCTAATATGTATGACTATCCTTTATCATGTAATCGTTGTTGTGTAAAAAGTTCCATGTAGTTATCCTTACAGTTATTGAACTGTTGCAATGCCTGATATCTCTATCCTTTGGTTGATTGTTGTGGTGTACAGTGTTCAATGCCTGATATCTCTATCCTTTGGTTGATTGTTGTGGTGTTCAGTGCCTGATATCTATCCTTTGGTTGATTGTTGTGGTGTACAGTGTTCAGTGCCTGATATCTCTATCCTTTGGTTGATTGTTGTGGTGTACAGTGTCCAATGCCTGATATCTCTATCCTTTGGTTGATTGTTGTGGTGTTCAGTGTTCAATGCCTGATATCTCTATCCTTTGGTTGATTGTTGTGGTGTACAGTGTTCAATGCCTGATATCTATCCTTTGGTTGATTGTTGTGGTGTACAGTGTTCAATGCCTGATATCTCTATCCTTTGGTTGATTGTTGTGATGTACAGTGTTCAATGCCTGATATCTCTATCCTTTGGTTGATTGTTGTGGTGTTCAATGCCTGATATCTCTATCCTTTGGTTGATTGCTGTGGTGTACAGTGTCCAATGCCTGATATCTCTATCCTTTGGTTGATTGTTGTGGTGTACAGTGTTCAATGCCTGATATCTATCCTTTGGTTGATTGCTGTGGTGTACAGTGTCTGATATCTATCCTTTGGTTGATTGTTGTGGTGTACAGTGTCCAATGCCTGATATCTATCCTTTGGTTGATTGCTGTGGTGTTCAGTGTCCAATGCCTGATATCTATCCTTTGGTTGATTGTTGTGGTGTACAGTGCCTGATATCTCTATCCTTTGGTTGATTGTTGTGGTGTACAGTGCCTGATATCTATCCTTTGGTTGATTGTTGTGGTGTACAGTGTTCAATGCCTGATATCTCTATCCTTTGGTTGATTGTTGTGGTGTACAGTGTTCAATGCCTGATATCTCTATCCTTTGGTTGATTGTTGTGGTGTACAGTGTCCAATGCCTGATATCTCTATCCTTTGGTTGATTGTTGTGGTGTACAGTGTTCAATGCCTGATATCTATCCTTTGGTTGATTGTTGTGGTGTACAGTGTCCAATGCCTGATATCTATCCTTTGGTTGATTGTTGTGGTGTACAGTGTTCAATGCCTGATATCTCTATCCTTTGGTTGATTGTTGTGGTGTACAGTGTTCAATGCCTGATATCTCTATCCTTTGGTTGATTGTTGTGATGTACAGTGTCCAATGCCTGATATCTATCCTTTGGTTGATTGTTGTGGTGTACAGTGTCCAATGCCTGATATCTCTATCCTTTGGTTGATTGCTGTGGTGTACAGTGTCCAATGCCTGATATCTCTATCCTTTGGTTGATTGTTGTGGTGTACAGTGTTCAATGCCTGATATCTATCCTTTGGTTGATTGCTGTGGTGTACAGTGCCTGATATCTATCCTTTGGTTGATTGTTGTGGTGTACAGTGTTCAATGCCTGATATCTCTATCCTTTGGTTGATTGTTGTGGTGTACAGTGTCCAATGCCTGATATCTCTATCCTTTGGTTGATTGTTGTGGTGTACAGTGTTCAATGCCTGATATCTATCCTTTGGTTGATTGTTGTGGTGTACAGTGTCCAATGCCTGATATCTATCCTTTGGTTGATTGTTGTGGTGTACAGTGTTCAATGCCTGATATCTCTATCCTTTGGTTGATTGTTGTGGTGTACAGTGTTCAATGCCTGATATCTCTATCCTTTGGTTGATTGTTGTGATGTACAGTGTCCAATGCCTGATATCTCTATCCTTTGGTTGATTGTTGTGGTGTACAGTGTCCAATGCCTGATATCTCTATCCTTTGGTTGATTGCTGTGGTGTACAGTGTCCAATGCCTGATATCTCTATCCTTTGGTTGATTGTTGTGGTGTACAGTGTTCAATGCCTGATATCTATCCTTTGGTTGATTGCTGTGGTGTACAGTGCCTGATATCTATCCTTTGGTTGATTGTTGTGGTGTACAGTGTTCAATGCCTGATATCTATCCTTTGGTTGATTGCTGTGGTGTACAGTGTCCAATGCCTGATATCTCTATCCTTTGGTTGATTGTTGTGGTGTACAGTGTTCAATGCCTGATATCTATCCTTTGGTTGATTGTTGTGGTGTACAGTGTTCAATGCCTGATATCTCTATCCTTTGGTTGATTGTTGTGGTGTACAGTGTCCAATGCCTGATATCTCTATCCTTTGGTTGATTGTTGTGGTGTACAGTGTTCAATGCCTGATATCTATCCTTTGGTTGATTGTTGTGGTGTACAGTGTTCAATGCCTGATATCTCTATCCTTTGGTTGATTGTTGTGGTGTACAGTGTTCAATGCCTGATATCTATCCTTTGGTTGATTGTTGTGGTGTACAGTGTTCAATGCCTGATATCTATCCTTTGGTTGATTGTTGTGGTGTACAGTGTTCAATGCCTGATATCTATCCTTTGGTTGATTGTTGTGGTGTACAGTGTCCCATGTCCCATCCTTACAGTCATTGAACTGTTGCGCAATGTCCTCTATGAGTATGATCAACCCTCACACCATGACTGTCTGTACCTGTGTGCAGGATAGCCCTGACAGTGGAGTCGATGGAGCCATGGGCAACAGCACCAGCGGAGCTACACCCGCTGTCTACTACTCTCCACAGTATGGGGTGGCCCTGGGCCGCCGCACCACGCCCGCCACGCACCAGGACGGGGACAGTGTTCGACTCCGCCCCTCAGGAACTCACCAGAGGCCTGTGCCGGGAGCCAAGGCCCACAGAGATAGCCCCAATGTAGCCTCTCCCCCGAGCGACCTCAGCATCCGGGAGTCCTTCTACTCCACGGCCGAGTCGGGGTTTGAAACGCTGCCGGAAGTGAACGAAGAGGAGGAGGCTGACAGCGAGGAGGAGCTAAGCCCTTCGCTCAAAGAGAACTTTTCCGTGTCCTCACTCAAGGAGAGAAGTGACCGGTATTTCGCCTCTTTACAGGCCGAACACGCTGATTGTGGATCTGCGGGTGTTGACGAGGCAGCCGAGGCGTGTCAGACAAGGGAGGCAAACCAGGCCCTGTCAGTGCCTGTGGTGCTCACGGAACCTGCCACCTCCTCGGAGATGTCTTCCTCGGGACGCTCCGTGGACAGAGGTCACGACGACCGTCTCCTGTCGGCCAGGAAGGGCAACGCCTTCTCCCACAGTGAGGACTACGAGGACGACCCATCGCTGGAAGTGTCCGAGTCCCTGCGCAGTTTAAACAGCAGTGGGGAGGAGTGGAGCTGGGAGGAGGAGGACAAGGACACGTCACCGTTCTCCCCCAGCCACAGGGCCATGACCGACAGCCAGTTCCGCCAGTCCCTCATGCAGAGGATCCGCGACTGGTCCACTTTCGCCGAGGACTACGCCAAGTCCCCCTCCCCAGACCCCGCGGCCTTGCTGCAAGCTCAGCGCATCGGTCGCAGTCGCAGCTTAGACCACCACCTCTCCGAAGCCGTCGTGCTCACGCCGGAAGTGGAGGTGTCTTCCCCCGCGGCGGGGACGCCCTCCGGGCAGGACTCCACCATAAAGAACCTGGAAAACCTGGAGACGGAGTTCCACGATATTCAAGGGGAGTTTGAATCGATCACCTCCAAGCTGCACGAGCTGATCGAGAAGGGGGCCTCCCAGGAGTCTGCGCAGAGGACAGTCAGCAAGGCCAGCCCCTCTCATCAGCCGCTTCATCTTCATCGCTCTCATCATCGATCTCCCCTTCAGCGGCCGAGGACCAGGTGGGAGCGCATGCCCAGCGCGGCGCGCTCCGACTCCAGCCGGAGCTCCCGTGCCAGCAGCGTGGATTTCTCCTGGGACTGTGGAGAGGTGGGGGCCTCTGGGTGCAGGGACAGGGGGGATGTGGCGGCGCCACCGTCACCGGAAATGGTTGCCTCTGAAGTGACGACCAGTGGGGAGGGACAGCAAGGTGAGTCCAGTGTTAGTTCTGTCTGAATTCTGGGGGTCAAAATTAGTGTGCAAAATGTCTAGATTTTTAGGGAGTGTGTCTATGATTTTTAGCTCTTCTAAGTTCTAGCACCATGGGCGAAATGAATATATTCGCCCAAGACATCACTCTGCACTCCCACCAAATGCAAAGACATTGACTACCAAGCACCCTGCCATGCATTTGCCTGTTTTTAGAGCTTTTTGTCACTGTTCCTGCCGTTAAAGCAATGCATGCGCACTGGGGAAAATAGTTACTTCCCTCTTGTGAGTTGAGGTGCAACGGACAACCCAGAACGTCACAAAAATACATGGTGCCAGAAGAGTTAAACAGTTTATTAAACTGTGCTTCGGGTAAACATTTCCGACGTCTAGTGACGCACTGATCTAAAAACTAGTGTGTCACATGGCAGTTTTGAGCATCATAGACGCATATATATTGTTATATGTGTGCCAAAATTAACACTGTGAGCTTGGAAATCTCTTGGCTGTTTCAGAAGCCAGTTACTACTGAGTTAGCTAGTAAAAAGTAGTATATAATTATTGTCCTTGCAGTGTAGTAAAAGAGAGTCTGTGGTTAAAGATTTTTAAAAAATAAAGTGGAAGCAAACTGCAGGATGATATATGTGATTTTATGTTGTGGATACTGGTAGAATATATGAAAACAGAGATAAACATCATGTGAGGGGTGCATGTGGGTATGCCTGAAGCCTGAAGGAAAGTGAATTCAGGCAGTTTGATGCCGGCTCAGGCCTGATGAAAATCCTTTCCCACAAGAAATTATGCTCTTGAAGTGAACACCAGATTCAGAGCTGGACCTAAAAATTCAGGCAAAGGTTTGCATCATCACAAGCACCCATGAACATGGCCTTAACAGAAATTCCATGTCTTTAGGGTTTGCATCATCGCAAGCACCCATGAACATGGCCTTAACAGAAATTCCATGTCTTTAGGGTTTGCATCATCGCAAGCACCCATGAACATGGCCTTAACAGAAATTCCATGTCTTTAGGGTTTGCATCATCGCAAGCACCCATGAACATGGCCTTAACAGAAATTCCATGTCTTTAGGGTTTGCATGATCATCACAAGCACCCATGAACATGGCCTTAACAGAAATTTCATGTCTTTAGGGTTTGCATCATCGCAAGCACCCATGAACATGGCCTTAACAGAAATTCCATGTCTTTAGGGTTTGCATGATCATCACAAGCACCCATGAACATGGCCTTAACAGAAATTCCATGTCTTTAGGGTTTGCATGATCATCACAAGCACCCATGAACATGGCCTTAACAGAAATTCCATGTCTTTAGGGTTTGCATCATCACAAGCACCCATGAACATGGCCTTAACAGAAATTCCATGTCTTTAGGGTTTGCATCATCACAAGCACCCATGAACATGGCCTTAACAGAAATTCCATGTCTTTAGGGTTTGCATCATCACAAGCACCCATGAACATGGCCTTAACAGAAATTCCATGTCTTTAGGGTTTGCATCATCGCAAGCACCCATGAACATGGCCTTAACAGAAATTCCATGTCTTTAGGGTTTGCATGATCATCACAAGCACCCATGAACATGGCCTTACAAGAAATTCCATGTCTTTAGGGTTTGCATCATCACAAGCACCCATGAACATGGCCTTACAAGAAATTCCATGTCTTTAGGGTGTGCATCATCACAAGCACCCATGAACATGGCCTTAACAGAAATTCCATGTCTTTAGGGTTTGCATCATCACAAGCACCCATGAACATGGCCTTAACAGAAATTCCATGTCTTTAGGGGGGTTGTTGACTATTTTTTGCTTTTGCTCAAAGTGCAGATCAACTTGTAGAGTACAAGGAAACTCTACAAGGAAACTCTTTCGCAATTTTAAAATGATTGTGTACAAGTTGTACACAATCATGTTAAAAATTGCGGTAAGTGAAGAAACTTTGAATTGAAATAACAAAGCGACTGTTATTAAGGGGATAGGCGCCTTTTACTTCCAAAATGATCAAGACTTTTCAGAGGTTCCGCTAGCCTACCAAAAGTTTCGGTGGACAGTACCGGCAACAGGAAAATATTCCGGACTGGCCATCACACAGCCGGTGCAATCAAACTTCGCTGTGCAGAAAATATCTGTACATAGATCTATGCGATCGTAATGCGTCATTGTATGTTGCCTTTTAAGACCAAGTTACGTCACTTTTGTGATGTCATCATCATCAGACAAACAGAACGACCGAAAGACGTCAGAGGGGGGTGAGGGGAGAGCTACACAATCTATACAGATAAGAAACCGGAGAGCAGAGAGCAGGAAGCCCACAAGCGGGAACACAACCTTGCTATTTCCGTAAGCATAATGCAAAACTTTTATCGCGCATCTGCCTGACGTAGGTGTCTTTCCTTACCAGCTCGAAAGAAATTCTCAGGTACCGGTACGCGATACCGATGACATTAATTTTTTTAGACCAAAAAATTTCGGTAAAAACCGGCTTATGCCGGTCTAACGGAACCTCTGCTTTTGTCATAGCATCTACACATACTTCTAAGGTCAAAACTGAAAAGAAAACACAGGGTCACCATGCTACTTTTCTTGTAATTCGTGGTTGAAATGTTGGACTATTTTCGGGTAAAATCAGGTCTACTGAAAATTGGACACCTTTCATACACTTAAGTTATTAAAAACTTTCAATTAATCTTGCCTGAATCTATGTCAAATGGTAAGGAAATATAATTTAGGAAAACTGTTGCCGTATTGACAAATATTTCCCAAAATTTTATTGTTCAAATGCCTGTAGAAAGAAGAGATCAAAAGTATGAATTATAGCGTGGCGGTACCATAGCCTATGAGGTTTAACCGAGGCGTGGTTACCGCTACACCTATCTATATTGTTAAAAACTGAGGATTTTACTGGTGTTGCACTGCCTCCAGGCATTGCACCCAGTATTGTTCCCACCATCTTTGTATTTACAAATGTCCCATATGTGTCTATGACCGAGAGGACGTAAAACATAATTTTCACCTTTCACACCTGTAGAAAGAAATTGAACGATGAAATCATTCTAGGTTTTCTTTATAATAGATGAAATAATGTATATTCTCCATACTAAACACCCAAAAACAGTATGTTGCCGTGCTTTTTGCTGAACACCATACACATTTTCAACCCCACCCCTATTTTTCCACGGGACTCACGTCAAGAGTTATATCCCTTAATACTTTTTGTTGACAGTTTTATGAGATTTGTTCTTTTAGTAACACGGTTTTAGTCCTTCTAAGAAATGAATATATTTTAAATAATCCTTATATTCTAAAAATACAATCATTTTAGCAAAATACTTTTTACAAATATAAATAAACTTGTATATTTTTCAACAAATGTCTTGCACCACTGGGAGTCCGCCAGATTATGCTAGCACGATCAATCACAGAGAGAGTAGGCCATTTCATTCACAATTTCGTCATTTCATTCTTACCTCATCTTATCCATGCACCATTCATTCACTGAAACCCTTTTGCGCAGGAGCTACATGATGCAGTCAGCCACTAGGGGAAAATTAGCGCCACCTGTATCCCGCGTTTCCCTTTAAATGGTTATGTATGATGCAAATGTTCTTCTTTCGTAGCAATTGGTTACTCTTTTTTTTTTGAAAAGTTGCTTTGGCCTTTTTTTTTTGCACTTAAAATCCAGAGAAATGACATCTCTGTGATGATGTAAGCAAGTTACTCATTTGAGATTTAATATTCTTTTGTTGATGTTTTTTTCTATTTTGGGTATGGATAGCAGAAGCCAGAAGGAAAACAATGCCAGATTAGGTACAGGGATTAAGTTGTATTATTTTTAAAATTGCGTCTTATTGGCAAAAGATGACGGTAGTTTATAAATTGAAGTTAAGCTGTTGGCAACAGAAGAGGGTTGTGGCTATAGTGAGCAGTAAGTGTGGGCTGATTCCAGGAGCGCTGAAGGAGAAGGACCAAGAGAAGGCGACCAGCATCGGGAAAGCCCAGCCCGTCAGGGACTACGCTGCCCGCGAGTGGAAAGGAGACACGCCCAAGGCACACACCGTCAGGCAGGTAAGCTGACGGGAAGTTTGTCCAGATGCGTACTTGGTGATCTGTTGGTCTCGTAACTATTGGAATGGAAAATCAATGGATTTGACAACAGTCTCCAGGGATCAGTCTTGTCACAGGACATCGTAGGTCATTTGACCAGTTCGAAGAAAATATAATAGGTCATTTTCATAAAACGATGTCATCATCTATAAAAAAAATTAGAGGAAATACAACTTGAGCGCAACAAAAACTGTTTTCTAGGACACTGTTGTAATCAATCACAATGTCATAGTTTCACAGACTACATGTTCAAAGAATGACATACGAAAAGTTTTGGTTTTTTTTCTCTTTTTTTAATTTTTTTTAAATTTATTATATATAATAAAAATTCTTCTTTTTTTTGCATGAGAAAAGCTAGTACAGTACTATGCAATGCAAAGTAATAACAGGGCAATTATTTTTACAGTCAATTGTTTCACCTAAGTCAGTCTGATCACTATGGAATCAGTTGCAGTGCATATCAAAATCCATAAAGACCTCTTGCCTCCAAAAACAACAGGTCATTTCAAAATGTTATCAGTCAATGACTGATGACCGGTGCTAAGAATAATCCCTGGTCTCTTTCTTCTCTGTCTGCAGTGTTCATTTTATTTTTGAAATTAACCAGTGGGGTCAGAATATGTGCGCACAATATGTCTGTTAGAGGATTGCCTGCATATTGTTAGGGATCTGTCTTTATTGTTTAACCCTTTCGCCGCCAGCCATTTTTCAGCAAAAAAAATACCATTAAACTTAACTGGGTAGAAAAAACAAATCTGCAATATTGGGAATTCCTTTGTGACACATATAACATTAGGCCTATCCTTACCTCCCAAAATTAAGAAACTAGGGTCTTCGGATAACAGGCCCTGATTTGATGCCTTTTAGTGACATGGGTATTAAACCATTGTGGTGCTAAAATGCGACAGGCGGTGAAAGGGTTAAAAAAAATAATTTTAAATTGCTGTGCGTCAGGGGACAATTTGCTGTGTTGAGTGACTCACTAGTCTGAAAGACAGATGGCAGCTGAGAGCGTCATAAACGCACATATGTGCATCAACATCAGCACTGGTCTGTCTTCTGTTGCTGTCTGGGGTATCAGGGCTCCCAGGGACCCCCATTTGGGGGTCTATGAAGCACTAAAACTCTAAAGGATCCTCTAAAAGAATGTGCAGGGATGCACTAGAAAAATTCTTTTTAGCATTTGCAATGCCACTGGGACCCTCTATCCCACCTCTAGGACCCTCTATGCTGTAAGTGAAGGAGTCCCTGGGACCCCTTGTTTTGCTGGACTATTGGGAGCCCTGGGTATGTTCATTGTTTTTTATTATTATTCCCTTGGTTTTTCCTTTCTGCGGGGCTACCAGACCAATCCAGAGCTGTTCAAACCACTGTAAATCAAATAAGACTAATTTGTTATTGCCATAGTCTAGTGGTAGAATCAGTCTCATAATCAGCTGAAAGGTTTGTGGGTCAGGGTTCAAATCCTGTTTGAGCCACAGTGTTGTGTCCTTGGGAAAGACACTTCTATTTTCCTCACTCCACCCAGGTGTAAATGGGTAGCAGACTTCGCTTTGGGAAAGACACTTTACTTCTATTTTTCTCACTCCACCCAGGTGTAAATGGGTAGCAGACTTCGCTTTGGGAAAGACACTTTACTTCTATTTTTCTCACTCCACCCAGGTGTAAATGGGTAACAGACTTTGGTTGGGAAAGGTAAAGGCAGTGGAAGGAGAGGTTGGGCCCCACCTTCCAGTAGCAAGCTCTAGACACAGTGGATACTTCACTCACTACCCCTGCAACACACAAGCCATCATGGGATCTTTACCTTTTGCAGTATTGTTCGGACTATAAGGCGATAGTTTTTTTCCTCCCAGATTGAGACCCCTGCGCCTTATAATGTGACTATTAATAATATAGTAAGAAAATATAATAACAAAACCTGAGGTTTTTTTGTACAATTTGGGGGTGCGCATTATAATAATTGCAGGCCTTATAGTTATAGTCCCAAAAATACGGTACTCTACCTTTGTTTTTCTCTCTCTTCAGGGCTACGAGGCCATTCCAGAGCTGTTCGGCTGCAGTCAGCTGCGGGTGGTGAGGGGGGACAACTACTGCGCGCTGCGGGGGACCCTGTTCCAGGTGTGCTATGGTGTTGGTATTTTTTTCTCGTCCTCTGTGAAATTTGGGCTGCTCCCACGTGGAGAATGCGTCACCGTTAATTCGGCACCACCTTTTTTTTTGGGGGGGGGGGGGTTGAAACTTAGCTATCAATCTGGTTCGTACCAGGCAGTGGGAACCACCCTGCTCTTATTGACGTTTCACTGCCGTGGTGTGGTTTTACATGCGTAAAGCGCACAGACTTGCTTTAAGTGCCCCATCCAAAGAAGTCGGCATTCAGTTGAATTTTCCCACGCTTCCCTTCCCTAGACCATATTTTTACTTCTTACTTTGCATTTGTAGTTGTTTGATGTGAGAAACCATTTTCCATGAATAGCCTTCTGGAATCGAATACATTTGCTGCTCAGAACCACTGAATTAGCCTTATATTGTATAATATAAGATTCCAAAGAAAAAGGTGCAGCTTTTAGAGTATTCTTTAATGAATAAGTAATGTTCGGCTATTAGATGAAGTCGTGGGTCTCCTAATAATGCCATAAGAGTGAAAATGAGAGGGAGAAGTTTGCCGATTCCTGTAGATCTAAGTGCAGAATGAAAAAGTTTTTAGCTGACCCGGTTTGCACAGTGTTGTGAGAGCTGTCGTTTCCTTATTTCTATACCTGAAGTAAATAACTGAGTATGCCTGTAGTCCTCCTTCATTTCTCTTTTCGTTTATGCCTATTTTGTGTGTGTGTATGGCTGGAGTGATTTGTTGAGATTTTGTAAGAATCATGCGATTTCTGGGGTCGCAGCTTAGTGTCATGGCTGCGAAGCGATTGAGTTAACCGTTGTGCCACCCTCCTTCCTTAGGTGCTGGCCGCGGGCCACCGGGTGACGCAGCGCTGGCCGGGCCTCATCTCCATCGTGGAGAGGCTGCGAAGCGATTGAGTTAACCATTGTACCACCCTCCTTCCTTAGGTGCTGGCCGCGGGCCACCGGGTGACACAGCGCTGGCCGGGCCTCATCTCCATCGTGGAGAGGCTGCAGCAGCTGCAGCAAGACAGCAGCTCCGGCCTGCAGCACTGGACTTTCGGAGGAAGGTTGCAGTGGAGTGGAGGGGATGAGGGAAGGTTCTCCCTTATCGCTCAGTGTGTGCTGTCCTTGTATGTTATGGTGAGTTGGGAGGGGTTTTGTTTTTTGGGGGGAGGGCGGGGTGATGGTGAGTGTTTGTTTATCAGACCTGTTTACCCCCTACACAAGTCTTGAGTAGTCTGGATAGCTGAAATGAGTAGTTTTGGTGCAAAATGTGTAGTTTTATTCATTAAGCCATCAAACAATGTTCACTGAAAGTGAGTATTTTCAATTTTGAAGAGTAGTAGAGATCCAAATTGGTTAGAATACTACTTGAAAAGAGTAGAGTAAACAGGTCTGGTTTATGTGTGTGTGGGGGTGGGGGGTGGGGGGTGGAGCGGATAGTGGGGATTTGAGTGGTAGTATGAGAGTGGGAGTTTACATGTGTCTGTGTGTTTGTTTGGTGAGTGCAGTTTCACACTCAGGGTTCGTGGGGTCCTTTCAGGTGCTTTAAAGTGCTGTGAAATTGATCGGTCTTCAAAAGGCCTGTTAAGTCCTTTATATCAGCAAGGAGTTCCTTTCAAATCAGTCAAAGGTTCTTTTAAAATTGGTGCGGTCAGTTTAAGTCAGGCCAAAAAACAAAACTAAGTACCTTGTCATAAGAAATGAACTAAAAAAAATAAAATTAAATGAAATAAAATTTGCCAAAAATCGATCGCCTTCGTATCTTTCGAGCAGACGATCTAATTTTAATAGTCACTGTAAATCCGGTCACGTGCGCGAGATTCGACAAGATATCTTATGCGCCATATTGAAATTCTTCGCACATGCGGCTGCTTCAGTGCTTGTTTTCAAGTAAAAAGTGTAAAAATGCCTGGAAAGTGGTCGTTTCAGGATCGTTGACTGAGAGAAGACATTTATAAGGACTGGGTCCGAAAAGTGATGGACAACAAACATGCAGTTCGTTGTGCATGTTGTGAAAAAAACATCAACATCTTGTCAATGGGAGAGTCAGTGCTGAAACAACACGCAAAGACTGAAAATCACAAGAAAGCTGAAAGAAGGCACAAGGCGGAATCAAGGTGCAATGTGACCGACATTTTTTGCAAGCAGCAGAAGTACTACTGCAACAAATGAATCTGCTTAGCCACAATCGTCAGCGTCTGGGTCTGCGCCCACCACGTCTGCAAGTACAACTACAAACAAGGTTTAAATAGGTCCTTTAAAAAAATTTGCTGGTCCTTTTAATGTCCTGGCACTCTTCCAAGTCCCCACGAACCATGACACTGATTTAATTTTTTTAAATTTTGCCAGAAACTGAACTTCAGTTGTTGTTTTTTTAAATTCATAAAAACAAATCGACCACATGCGATGTGGGGCGTTTTGAACTTGGTTGTTCTATCCCGGGAAGTCTGTTTCGGGAAATCTTGAAACCAGCATGGTGATGCCATATTGTTTTCAAAGGCAATGTAATCATTTTACAAGGCTTATCTGACTCAAACTGTCTCTGTCCATCATATTAACTGTCTGTCTGTCTCGTTATTTCTCTCTCATGCGTTGCCCCCCTGATTCCCCCGGCAGGGCGGGGCCCTGGACCCCTGCACCTTTCAGGTTTTTTTTCATTTTAGGGAGTTGCACCCATGTGAGTGTGTGTGTCTCTGTGTTTGTGTGTACCTATTTGTATGTGCGCACATGTGTGTGTGGTGTGTGTTGGTGGACATGTGTGGTGTGTGTTGGTGGACGTGTGTGTGGTGTGTGTTGGTGGACATGTGTGTGGTGTGTGTTGGTGGACATGTGTGTGGTGTGTGTTGGTGGACATGTGTGTGGTGTGTGTTAGTGGACATGTGTGTGGTGTGTGTGCATGTGTTTGTGTGAGTGGCATGCATGCATGTCCATGTGTACAAAGTGATCTGCTGCATTTATGAAGACCATCCGTTCCTGCACTGACTCAACTCCTGCTCATCCCTCCACAACAGGTAGAGGAGATCAGCGCCCACAGCTGCCCGGAGCAGCGTCTGGCCCGCACCCTCAGCCTGCTGAACGGCAGCGCGCGCTTCGACACGGAGCTCATGGAGGGCCTGAAGCTGATGATGCTGTTTGGGGCCCACGACCTGCTCAGGGACATGAGGCAGGGGGCCGATGTCCCTACCTTCGCCTGGCTGCTCTTTGCCAGGGACACCTGCCCGGACCTGGTCGGCTTCGTCCGCAATCACCTCAACTGTGTGGGTGATTCGGCCGGCATTGACCAGGTGAGATTGGTGGAGGGGGGAGTAACTGTGGGGGCGATTCGGACAGCATTTATATTCAGTATTTTCCGGACTATAAGGCACACCTGATAATAAGGCGCAACCCCCAAATTTTACTAAGTCAGATTTCACTATCGTATTTTCTTACTATATTACTAATCATATTATACTATTCAGTCTGGCGGAAAAAGTATCACCTTATAGTTAAAAAATGTAGTGAGATTTGGAAATAGGGATGGAGGGGGAAGAAGGGTGGAGATGAACTCCTTGACTGCCCAAGATTTTGCCCTTCTAACATCTTAGATGCTGGAGCTAAAGCTCCCTTTCATTCTTAGCCGAGAAAAACTCGCAATGAATGAATAACAGATCAATATCTCAGCCAACGTGTTGGATAGTAGTAGCACACTTTCACATCCAGTCTGGTTGAACAACAAAAGAGAATTGAGAATGCAATGGGAAGAATGGTTGTGGGACAGAACCTGCGATGAACTTATCAATTACCATATTTTACGCACAAAAAGGCGCTTCACAGTTGAAGGCGTACCCCCTATATTGCACAAAAATCTGGTTTTGTAATACATGATTAGTAAATCATTAGTCATATTTTAAGGAGCAAGGGTTTCAGGGAATAAAACGTTTTGCAATATAGTCTGTTAAATACTGTATTTTAACCAAATTGGACTGATTATGGAATCGATCCCTAAACTCTATGCGATAACCTGAAAGGTGTGTGTTGCGTTTATCAGGTGGAGATGTGCCTGCTGGGGCACTGTCTGGGGGTCAGGCTGCGCGTGGCTCGCCTCGACCACCACGGACAGTCCGACTTTGAGTGCAGCTTCCCTGACGAGGCCCCGGAGGACTGGCCCTCTGTCTGTCTGCTGGCCGAAGACGACCGACATTACAACGTGCCTGTGGTGTAGGGCAGCATCTGCCTCAATTGACGCTTCTGTGTGTGGCGCCTGGTTGGTTGGATGGTTGCCTGCATAATCTAATGAATGCATAATGTGATTGTCACCGAAAGCAAAACAGGTTGTTTTTTCTTTTGGGGGTTCATTTTGTACAGCAGCTTATTTAAATTTAAATTTTTAAAACGAACATTTCCAATCTGGTACTTTTGTTTCTGTTGTTGTTAATTAAAACATTATGCAAATGACTTAGTAATATAGGTAATGAAATGTTATACAATCAACTTATCTGGGACATTTTTTCATAATCATAGTATGCTTTTGATTCAGTCTTTGTCAAAAATGTTTTGTAAAGTTGAAACTCAAACACATTGTGGTTCAGAACAGAAAACATTGTTCTGTTTTCCTAAATACGTGAATTACATAGTTTCAGGTTAATTACAACAAAAATTTGACCCGCCTTCAATCCTTATCAACTTGATTTTTTTAACTGGTTCAATAATGCCCCGTGCATGCCTACACCTAGGTAGCATAGCATGGGCTTTCAAGGCTGGTGTAGGCCTGCTCTTGTGCTGGTAGGGCAGGTGGAGCCAGCTGCGTCTCTGGGGCTCATCAGCACCTTCCGGTGTTGTTGTTTTTAAAGGCAGTAGGATAATAATAAAAACAAATGACCAGTTTGCTTAACCCTTTGCATCCTGACAACTTTATCTGAGAAATGTGCGCTCAGCCTGGGAAACAGAAAACAAGTACTGCATGGCTGACAACTACAGTACTAGTCAGTCAGTGTCAAACTGACCATTCTGAGAAAATTATACATTTGCAAACTTCAGACAATTCTCTTTATGTTGAATGAGTTAACAGTTGCAGAAAATATGTTCAGAGCCCCAGGGGCAGATCACTTAGTCAAGAAAGGAGGGGTTCCAATAGCTTGGTTGGGAGCTCCTTGGGGGTGGGGAGGGGCAACAGAAGCTGACGATAATTTGAATGTAAAATATGCAATGAAGGCCTCTCCTGGGAGAATAATCTGAAACTCTAGCATAGAAATACATAAGTTTTGTTTAGTTTTTTGGTGTTTTGGTATATTCTAGTCACAGAGACTTATCTCTGTACAATTCGGGTTGCTCCACCTGGAGAGCGCGTCGCCACAGGCGCAGTGCCACCCTTGTGAAATCAAAGGTGTCAGTGTGGTAGTCATGCATTTTCACCTCTTTTTTTTTTTAAAGGAGGGTGGGGGTCTGGCACCCCTCCCTGTAACAACACACACACACACCAATCCGCCTCTGAGCCTGTTAGTATTTTGAGTGGAGAGGCTGATATGTAAAGGTTGAAATAAAAGAAAGAGGGGGGGGGGGGGGGATTTGTTTTATTATGAAGATGGAAACCAATAATATGCTATTGATACAATTGAGGACCCATGTTTAATTTGATATTTGTTTTGCCACAAAAAAGGAATAAAAAATATCTGCAACATTGATTTCAAATATCTGATATTGTGACCCAGAACCTCGAAAGGGGCATTAAGTGTCAAACTGACCATTCTGAGAAAATTATGCATTTGCAAACTTCAGACAATTCTCTTTCTAATGATACAAGAACCATTCTTGTATCTTTACTGTTCCCAAGTTATGAGCATTTAAAGTTAGTAGGGTGAGAGTCGGCCAATTTGAGAAAACGCAGTCTAAAGTCTAGCCTAGCTGAAGAAAATGCATTGACCTGTTCGTTTTAAAGCACTTATAAGACCATTTAGAGACCATGTTAAAGATTGTCCTTTATAAATATGAAAGATATGATGTTAGAGAACACGAAAATACCCATAACTCAAAATTGACAAAAAATGACTTTGACTTAACTAGCCCAGCGACTTAATGCCCCTTTCATGGTGCTAGGTCACATGTATGATACACAAAAACAAAATGTTGTGACTTTCTATGTAAACTACCCATCTTGGAAGAATAATGTACGAGACACCAAATGTTTTGTTGTGAAATACATGATATAATCGGCTTGAATGATGTTGCGGCGATCTCTGTGGATCAGAGAGAGAGAAAGAGTGAGAGAGAGGGTAATATCGTTATATGGATTGTGTTTATTATGATGATAAGGATTGCGTTCACAAGATCTGTAATGAAACATAACTGTGGGATATGTGGAAAGATGATGGGTGGGTGAATTGTTAGAACATTTTGCTTATATTGTTATTGAATGTTAAGATATCAATTAAATATTGATTGCAAGTGGGTAACAGTGTTTGTTTTTTAATGTAACAAAAAGTTTGTTAAAACAGTACAGTGGTCTCCATTTCGGTACAAAATTGGAGACGGTGGTTAACATGTTTTAACAAAGGAGAAAACTAAATTGCAAGTTTGACTTCATTATTCCCACTTTGTAAACTTTGTGTTCACGTTTAAGTTTTGATAAGTCAGGCTTCCCGTAAATAAACCACATATACCTAGTCTGTGTTTTGTAAAGGGAGGGTCTACTAGGACGTCCTTCTCTCAGTGGTGTGGCTTAACAGTTGTCACTGCTGTCAGTGTATCTGGTTGTGGTGGTGGTTCTCTGCTATTTGTTTCTGAAAACATGAATCCTGTTAAGCTTGCCGGTCACTTGCGTGATCGCTATGTCTTTTATCATGTTTTGTCTGGAGTAAATGAGGTTGTCGAAATCAAGATTGAGTGCGTGTGTGTGTGGTATTAGGTACTTTATAGTCACAGAGGCGTCTCTGTGAAATTCGGGTTGCTCCCACCTGGAGAGCGCATCGCAGCCAGAGGCGCGCCACCCAATTATTTTTTATTTTATGCGATTTTTTGTCACTGATGGGGGGGGGGGGGGGGGGGGTGTGTAAATTTTGACCAAATGACAACTTTTTCGTTGTCACTGGGTTTAATGTATGCTAAGTGCATGGGCACACGGGACCTCGGTTTATTGTCTCACCCGAAAGACTCCACGTTCAGACCGTTGAGGCCTATTGCAGAATGAGGGGAAAAAATCCCCTGTACCCAGGTTCGAACTCGGGTTTACTTGACACGAAGCGAACGCGATACCACTGTGCCACTCTACACCACACATGTGTGCATGCGTGTGTGGGATGGTAAAGTCAGGGTGAGGAAGATGAGGGGATGGAAGGGAGGTGGGAGGAGGGGGGATGGCAAGAGTGAGTATGAGGGAGAAAGGGAAGGTGATATAGGTTGGAGTTAAGTACATACATTTTTTGTATTGGTAATTGCACAAAAATGGGAATGATCAATGATGATGGTAGCATTGCGAACGATGTGTGCAGTATTTGTCTGTGTGTGTGAGTGCGTTTGTGTTTTCACTCTGTGTGTGTGTGTGTTTGTGTTTTCATTCTCATTTGGAATTATGGATATTTGAAAACTATTATGAACCAGTGGGGGTGGGGTGGGTCTTTGTGTTGTTTTGTAAACAGACTATTTCACAATAGATTGCTCTCTGTGAAATGATGGCCATATGACCTGGGAACGCAGAAGAAGAAGAAGCTAGGGGCAATCCTTTTTTGTTACTTTAGTATGTTTTTGTTTCCTTAATAAAAACTGCCTCTCCACTCGTGACTTAGCATGACACACAAGTGGAGAGGCAGGTTTTTTTTTATTAAGGAAATAAAAACATAACAAATAAAGAAAACAAATAATTAGATACATTAAACAGATATTAAAGTAACAAAAAAGGATTGTCCATAGCTTCTTCTTCTGCGTTCCCAGGCCATATTGCCATAATTTGACACAAATTTCAGATTTTGTTTTTATACTTTCTCATCGTGTTAGTCATATAAGGTGCAGGGGTCTCAATCTGGGGGAAAATGTATTGCCTTGTATTCCGTAAAATGTGGTACAGTGGAACCTCCCTATTAAGACCTCCCATTATGACTCCCTCCCATATAAGACCTACTTCTCTGAGACATTGCCCTTTGTAAGTATTAAAATTACCTCCCTTAAAGACCCCTCCTTTATAAGACCTCATTTTGGATGATTTTTGAAGGTCTTATAAGGGAGGTTCCACTGTATAATATAAAGTGTGAATCTCGGATGTTATTCGCCTTGTCAAACGGTTTATAATCAGTCTCCACCAGAGTCCTCTTTTACATATCGTCTATGAAATTCACAAACCTTGTATAATATTAATAATAATAATGGATATTTGTTGCGCTCTTTCTCCAAAGAGCTCAGAGCGCTTACAAAGTTAACTTTAGACAATAACAATAGTAATAAACACAAAACATTCAATATATATATTAAATACAAATCCGATACTTCACACGTGCACGCGCGCACACACACACAGAATAGACATTCATGCGCGTACCGAAATCATGAGTGCGACCCAGTCAGCCAACTCGGGTAGCAAAATGCAAACCAGACCAAACTGCCTGTCGTTCTGCCAGCCTAGTCCAATCCACACCACACCACCTGCATCAACCGCCCAAGACGCACCCACGACCACGGTACCAGGACCAAACGGGGCTCGGTGCAGTTAGGAGTAAGACACACCCATGACCACGGTACCAGGACCACACAGGGCTCGGTGCAGTTAGGAGTAAGACACACCCATGACCACGGTACCAGGACCAAACAGGGCTCGGTGCAGTTAGGAGTAAGACACACCCATGACCACGGTACCAGGACCACACAGGGCTCGGTGCAGTTAGGATTAAGACACGCCCATGATCACGGTACCAGGACCACACAGGGCTCGGTGCAGTTAGGAGTAAGACACACCCATGACCACGGTACCAGGACCAAACAGGGCTCGGTGCAGTTAGGAGTAAGACACACCCATGACCACGGTACCAGGACCAAACAGGGCTCGGTGCAGTTAGGAGTAAGACACACCCATGACCACGGTACCAGGACCAAACAGGGCTCGGTGCAGTTAGGAGTAAGACACACCCATGACCACGGTACCAGGACCACACAGGGCTCGGTGCAGTTAGGAGTAAGACACACCCAGGACCAAACAGGGCTTGGTGCAGTTAGGAGTAAGACACACCCATGACCACGGTACCAGGACCACACAGGGCTCGGTGCAGTTAGGAGTAAGACACACCCATGACCACGGTACCAGGACCAAACAGGGCTCGGTGCAGTTAGGAGTAAGACAGAGAGAAGAGGTGAGTTTTCAGCTGAGACTTAAAAGAGGACAGAGTTTGCGCATGACGGACAGAGAAAGGTAGGCTGTTCCAGATCACAGGACCAACTTAAGCAAACGCACAGCCTCCCTGGAACTTCTTGCGGTATTGTGGAACACGAAATATTCTTGGTCAGCAGAGGAGCGGAGAGACCTGGAGGGAGTGTATAACTCAAGGAGTTGACAGAGGTATGGAGGAGCGGTGTTAGAAACTACATTGAAGCAGATGAGAACAATTTTGTAGTGAATCCTGTGAGAGACAGGCAGCCAGTGCAGTTCAGACAGAAGAGGAGTGACATGCTCACGCCTAGAAGACCTGTATATTAAACGAGCAGCACAATTCATTACTCTTTGGATTTTATCTGTATGCTTTTGTGGAAGACCGGCCAGAAGAGAGTTTGCATAGTCAAGTCGGGACAGGACAAGTGAAGATATCAGTTTTGCAGTAGCATCTTACGTTAAGTAATGACGTATAGAACTGATTCTCCTAAGTTCAAGGTATCCAGTCTGACAGATTCAGATTTGCATCTCGATTTTTGTAGTTTTGAGAAAAACGGAAACATTTTTTTTAATTAACCATGTTTACCACAATTTATCAACTATGATGAATATGTTTTCAAGACATTGCAAGTTTAGTCCTGAATTTTGTTAACATTACTTTTTAATGTTTTTAGATATAATGTAAAAATACGAAGATACGAGATTTTTGTCCTTAAGTATCATCTGAATTTGGGAATTAAAAAGAGTTTTTCTTCTATTTACACAACCTCATTTACCCCAGATAGAAAGTCGTTAGAGATACAAGATTTTGGTGGAATGTGGCGGGGAAAATTAGCTATGTATCTAACTCAAACCCAAAAAAAATTGAGATACAAGGTTTGTGAATTTCACGGACGATGTGCATAATCCTAGTCTATTTCAGTGAGCTCAGGTTCTACTGTTATGACAGTCTTTTCATGTTATGTATGTTCCCCATTCTCAGTTGTGATGTCTTGTGAGCAAGCATACTACACATGTTCGTCAGTGTATCCATGACAAAATGACAAAAGTGTTCCTGTTAAATCTGTTAGTATTCTTTCTTTGCTTGACCCTGTGTTAAGTAATGCCGGTGGTTATTTGCTTTTTGACAGTTAGTTCCAGTTGGGCATTACATCTGAACAAACGGATATACAAGTGTTTCTAAACAATGGGAAATACAAACATTGTTTGACTGGTATGGTAATAAGAGATTCTTTGCCGTTTTTATTTGGGCAATGATTTGTGACTCCATGCATCGATTGTTATGAGGGGGGTCTCCTATTTTTACGTTGTTCTGGTCATGTGTAATCCATTTCTTTCGTCGCTTTGAATTTGTATTTAATGCGCAATATGATTTTTTCTGGGTTTTTTAAATTTAAATTGGGTTGTTGTTTTTCTTTGCTTCTGACATATCAATGAGTACCATCTCTGTGTGTGTGTGCACGCACACATGTACCCTTGCATGCATGCGCGCGCGTGTACCTTTTGTGTATGTTCATGTGTACCCACATGGGGGAAAGCAAGAGCTTTGAATGTCGATCTGATGTTAACCCTTCAGTGCCATCAATTAGTTACGTCTGTGTTGCCCGTTTTTCGAATGCTGCAAAATTGTGAATGAGCACTGACGTATATGTGACCCAGCACCATGAAAGGGACATTAAGTGTCAAACTGACCATTCTGAGAAAATTATACATTTGAAAACGTCAGACAATTCTCTTTCTAATGATACAAGAACCATTTTTGTGTCTTTTCCGTTCCATAGCTATGAGCATTTAAAGTTAGTAGGGTGAGCATCAGCCATTTTGAGAAAACACAGTCTAAAGTCAAGCCTAGCTGCAGAAAATGCAATTACCTACTCGTTTTAAAACACTTTTAAGACCATTTAGAGACCACAGTAAAGATTATCCTTTATAAATATGGAAGATAAGATGTTAGAGAATACAAAAATACCCATAACTCAAAACTGACGAAAATGAGATTTTTGACTTTGCAAGCCTGTTGTGAGAAACTATCCAAGCGACTTAGTGTCCCTTTCGTGGTGCTGGGTCACATATATACATTGGTGGCAAGTACTGAAGCATTATAGAGGACGCATGTATACAACATTGGCACTGAAAAAGTTCAAACTTGCTTCTAATGAGGATGCACGTCTTTGTTTTTATTGAATGATTTTGGTGCTACTTGTGTTTAGGGTTTGTTTTCCCCTCATTGCTTTCTTTAGCTGTTACCAATTCAGTTGCCACTTATGCCAACCTCAGTAGGTCTGGTCCACCCGTGTGGATACTAGGGAGTCTTTCGGTCAAATTCTTCTCCTACCTTCTGGAGGTTCTGTGCTCGTAACTTCCTCTAATCTGTCTCTTTGACTCTGCCTTTTCCCTTTGCTTACAGTCATCTAGTGATCTACTATCTTTCTGCCTTGCTGGTTCATTCTTCTGGGCCTTTGTTCTAGAAACTCTTACAAAGATTTTCTCCAGCCGAAGACAGACATGGTGGGCCTAGCTATTTCTTAGTTAGGCACCTGATGGCAGCATGATGCATCTGCACTCGTATGACAAGAAACGGAGTGATCGACTAAGAAGAAGCCTGTCTGATGACTGTCTTGTTACATTTGACACACCATGGGAATGTTAATTTGGTTGTAATTAAGGATTGGTTGAAGTGATCATTTAACAAGGTGGTGTTGAAGATAATTCTGTCCATTGTAACTTATTATTTTGCTGGTGGAGTAGATGTGACGAAAGATAACATTGTAATGTCCCTTTGAAGATCTTAATAAATCCCCTTATTTCTACAATCTGGTGTTGTGTTAATGCGGTTTCATCTGACCATTTAACACTATTATTTAATTATTTATATAATTAAATGATTATTTTTAGATAATAACTGAAGTTTGAATGTAGGAATCCCAATGTACAAATGTGTGCTGTGTAATGCTGTCGACAATTATTGGTTCTTCCAGTTTTGAATGTTCCAATAGGTTGTGCAAGTGTGCATGTTGCTCTGTGTGCATTTATGAAAATGAGTGAAATAAAAAAACAAATTCCCCCTAAAATCGGACTTGATGATTTGTTGCCAGCATTACAAGCATGAGCTCAGATTTACAACAGTAGTTGTGATCAATTAAGTAAGAACACTGTGGCAAACATATAAATCTTATCTTTGATCAAATTGCAATTGACAAGTATTGTGATGCTCACACACCTAAAATTACATCCCTTTGCTTCTTCCAATGAACAGCAACAAAGAACAATTTCAAAGCACAATAACTCCGGAGAAAGTCTAAGCAGACGCAAAGAACAATAATCTGGAGATCAGGGTGTGGCTGTGAGTTGGGATTCAGAATGAGTGGTGTGGGAGCAATGCCACTGTACAGCCCAGAAGATGGGACAGCAACAAAAATAAAATGAAATAATCTGGAGATCCCGTTTTGTTCCATGTCATATGAAGCTTTTGTCACTTTACCACTTCACTAGCAAGAATTAAAACTTGGGTCACAGATTGTGTGTGAATGCGCGTGTGGTGTATGTGTAAGAGTGTGTGAGAGCAAATTCAAAATATAAATGGGTGTGATAGCAAATGTAAGGAATAAAAAATAGGAGCAAAAATCGCAAGTGTTAAATATTTAATTAACTGACATATATCATCCTTTGGATTAATTGGGGTGTGCTACTGTTGTTGTTGTATACTGGCTTAAAGACTCCAGGGGTCATCCCAAAAGAGGTGTCGAAGCACTTGAACACTATGGTACAAATGCACCAGCTAGGGATGGGAACATTACGTGTGTGACCGTTTTTGATTACTTGGGCACCACACTCCGACTTCGGAGGATTTTGGACTGATGATGTTATGCTAGGAGCTTGCCAGAGCTAAAGACAATCCCCGCATAACTATGCAGAACATAACATTTTGATGTAGCCTTGGTGTTCTAGCTTATGTCAATTGGTCTGACACAGCTTTATGCCAAGGCGGGGGATGTGCTACTTAGTTTTGATTTTGTTTAGTTCTGTAGTAAGTTTTGACCCGATGGGAATACATAATTGTGTGTTTACAGATGGGACAGAGAAATGCACAGACACTCATTTCATTACCATTTTAAAGATGTACCGCTGCCTAGAAAATTAATCATAAACTTCACCAAAAGAAATCAGACAAGCTGTACAACGAATCAGTTTGGGCCAGAACTTTGAATTAGCACTAGGCTTCTGATGCATTCATTGGTCAGATCGGGTGTGAACAAAAGAAAGGAATTGTAGAAATTGCAAACTACACAAACACACAGAGTGAAAGGAAAAGAGAGCGTGCAAGCAAGCACAAGCAAGTAAGAGAAACAGGCGCAAGACATCAGTGATTTTATCATTTATTTTATTCTTAAATTCTAATACACTCTTAGTATGTCTGTACACTATTTATGAAAACAACACACACACACGCAATTCAAAATGGCATCTATTTCCCACCAGTGTTATTTTACAATAAAGCACCACTTCCTTTCCGTCTGTTTATTTTTGATACATGTAGTCATCTTCTGAAGATTTGTAAACTTCCACCCAACATCCAACATAGGGCAACTGGTTACATTTTTTCTCTGTTTGGTTAAGCTAAACATACAGTGGAACCTCCCTTAAAGGCCTCCCATTATAAGACTCCCTCCCACATAAGACCTACTTCTCTGAAACATTGTCCTTTTTTGTAAGTATTAAAATTACCTCCCTTATAAGACCATTTTTTATGATGTTTTGGGGTCTTATAAGGGAGGTTTCACTGTGTTCACTATTTGAGGGGTTGGTAGAGCAGGGGGGCTGGTGGAGGGCTTCTCTTGTGTTGGTAGGGCAGGGGAGTTGGTGAGGGGTTGGTAGAGCAAGGGGGGCTGGTGGAGGGCTTCTCTTGTGTTGGTAGGACAGGGGGTTGGTAGAGCAAGGGGGCTGGTGGAGGGCTTCTCTTGTGTTAGTAAGGCAGGGGGGTTGGTAGAGCAGGGGGGCTGGTGGAGGGCTTCTCTTGTGTTGGTAAAGGTTGCTATCTTAAGATTTAGCCTAGCTATATGAACGCGAGTCCGTTCCGGTGTTCAGAACTACCCCCTCTCCTTGTTCAAGGCTTTCAATCTCAATGAGTTGCACTTCCAGGTTAATAAAACTCACCCTAGCCTGACAGTAACCCTATCCTTTTCCTGAGCAAGGCAAACTGCTTTTCAAGGAGAACATTTTGTGTGTGTAGGGGGGGGGGGGGGTGTTAGCAAAATTGCACCTTTATCAAATTACGTATCAATAACATCACTATCAAAAGTATAATTCAATGCTTACAACCCCACACCAAAACAAACCCTACACCAAAGCGTCAAGGCCTGTCAGTCTGCCTACACTGAGCTTCCATCCTGCGGCATTCCGGTCAGCAGGCCGGAATCTGGTGCCGGATCCCAGATGATTTTCTGGACGTCGCGGAACTTGGGGTGGGCAGCGTCCTTACACAGCAGCAGCAGCATGCTCTCACTGGTGGTCAGGAAGGCGCCCGCCTCACGCATGCGCTCCAGGGCGAACATTCTGGTGGGTAGAGAAAAGGTCACGTTAAAGCCGGTACAGGGCTGCCTACCCTGTTGAAGTTTCCAGGGACAAGCTTCTTAAAAACCAAGGGCACAGACCATTTCCAGGGATAATCGTAGCAATTCCACGTATCACAGTAAAAAACACAACAACAAAAAACAAGTAAATGGTGATCTAGCACACAAAAAATGTGAGTGAAATTTTCCAGTGCCAATGTGCTTCAATGTTTAAGTTCTTTTTGTGCTCAGTAACCAGTAAATGTGAAACATGCCCAATAGGAAATATTCAACAGTGTCAGTTGTTTAAGGTGTTCCTGTGTTTGGGAACAAGATAAGTAACTGATCATTCATTACATTCCTCTCAGTTTCTAGGGACGCGAGACAGAAAAGTGAATTCCTGAGGGACAAATATCCTTTAGGGGGGTGTGGGGGTGGGGGGGGTGTGTGTGTGTGTGTGCTGGCACCCCTGCTAAAATCTGTGGCTCATCTATATGTGATTAATAAGAGGTCATGTTAAAGGTGAAGAGGAAATGTGATCACTTTAATCTGCATAGTTGATTTAACCGTAAAGGCCTAACAATTTCATAATCTCTAAGACTACCCAAGCTGTTTCTATTCTCAATGTCCTAATAATTTAACACATGTTGTTCTCTAGTACATACAAATCAGAAACTTTGCAGTACCATACTTCAGTTTAGAGACTATAATTCATGAGCACCCACTAAGTATAATAAACAGAGTTATAGTATATCTTTTTCTCTTGCTAAATGATGTGTTGAAATATCCTATCTAGAAAACTAAATCAGTCACAGTGGTTTATTTCATTATCATTTTGATGCTGACCTTGTATGCTTCTTATAAGCAACTCATACTTGCTTCCTTATCCTCCTCTTCATCCAGCCTACCTGGTCAGTGGTAAGGGACTAAGCAAACAATCCCTATCTTAAACCTGGTGACCTGAAACCTGTTGGCTGTACCTTAACGGTCCATTTTTCACAGTACTGATAAGTTTGACTTTTCAAGCTCAACTGATATGTTCTCCAAACTGGTTTTAGAAAGGTGTCAATTAAACACACAGGAAAAATGTGTACCAAAATAACTTATTATTTTAAAATTATGGTGTTTGCATTTTTTTAAAAAATCATGACATAAAATGTGTGTGTGTGTGTGTGCACACATGTGTGCGTATAAACTTTGTGTGTATGTGCGTGTGTTTACAGACATATAAGTAAGAATGTGTACGTTAATATAAAAAGTTATTTTTTATTTTTAAAAAAAAGGAAAGATCCATTGAATGAAAGGTGAATGCAGATAATAAATATAATTTACACTTACAGATTCCGTCAGTCAAGCAATGCATGTGTGGGTGCAAATATCAGAGAAAAAGATATTCACTGAAACACAGAGATATAAAATGTTTATAAAAGTGTTTCTGTTTTTTCTCATACGTATGTGCTCATATGTACAGGCATGCATTCAATCTGTGCTTGTGTTGTCCACAAATTTATATAAACTGGGTTTTTTCCTCCAGATATTCCATATCACTGTACTTTCATTCATAAGTAATTAAATAACTATTAAAACCAACACCACACACACACATGCGCATGCAGACATACAGTGTCTTTGCTTTTTGGGTTTCCTCTTCTCCCTATCTTCCTCTAGTCGTGACAGATTCATGGAACATATCTGACTGTACATAAGGGCTGAGTGTAAAAAGAAAAGCACCTAAGCTCATCTCATTACCCTGTATAAATAAAACAAACTGCTCTTCATTCGTTCGTGGCTATACCTGTCCACCATGCTGCGCGAGGAGCAGGCGTCGGCTATGACGTGCACGTCGTAGTCTCTTTCCAGTAGGTCTAAAGCAGTCTGCATCACGCACGCCTGCGTCTCAATGCCACACAGCACCACCGACTTTACATCTGGCCACAACAATCAGACCTCTGTTATTCCCCCGTGGCGATACCGTGGGATATTTTGTACAAATAGTTCCTCCACCTTCTGGAAGTTCTGTGCTTGTAACTTCCTCTAATTCTGTCATTCTCTTTGACTCTGCCTTTTCCCTTTGCTTACTGTTATCTACTAGTACTATCTTTCTATCTCACTGGTCCATTCTCCTGCCTTTTTTCTATAAATTCTTACAAAGATTTCTTCAGCCGAAGTCAGACATGCTGGGCCTAACGTTCTTAGTTAGGCGCATAACGGCAGCATGATGCATATACGCTCATATTTCAGGAAACTGTCTGAGCGAACAAAGAAGAAGAAGAAGAAGACCTCTGTTATACACTTTCCTACGCTTTTGCCCAAAAGGAATAATTAAGGGGAGTAATTTCATAGTATGTGGGAGTGATCTTGCCTAACTCAATCGATCAAACAGGGGAAGTCACTCTACCATCAGCCCTCGTAGCCTATCGACTTGTGTGTTTGAGCAGACATACAGCATTTAGAACACTGTGTGTCATTCTAAAAATGTATGTCATTTATATGTTTACATCACATTTTGCAAGGTTTTTTGCATGGTCATGGCTGCAACTTGTACATGCTTATTTGGTAAAGTTTTCTAACTCCCAAATTATTTCTTAAGAGCATTTCAGCCACAGTTCTCTGCTTGACAAATTTGTCAATGATTATTAAATATTCTTAGTTTACATTATCATATAACAATGACTTTAGTCAAAGCAGTGTTTCTGCTTATGACGAAACGGTTGAGAATTGTATTCACCATTCTACTGTAGTTCTAATTATTTAGACATAAAAAACGAACAAAACACCAAACTGTGTTGGAGCGAAATATTTTGAAGGCTCCGGCCTTCTTTATCCATCCATGGACTCGATTATTTCAACAATAGTTATTAAACTATTTCTAATTATTCTTGGAATTTGCATGTTCTTCCTCAAGGTCAATGCTCGTGATATCCAAATAGCCTAATTTCAAATCAGTACAAAGCCTTGTCACCTCCGCACTGTTTGAGGTGCTGCTCCACCTCAGGGAGGACCATGGAGAAGCAGGTCTTGGGGAACACCTTCTCCTCCTTCACCCCCAGCTCTGGCACTGTGTGACCCAGGCCTGTCATGACAACACAACAACACGTTGTACACAAACCATGATGAGCGCTTTGTGCTCGATAAAAAACGCTATTTAAGTGTCCGTTTATTATTATTATGATGATGCCATTCGACTTATGCTGCTAAAATTGTACGAATCATCCACTCAGGCAGGTGATTTTATTATCCACATGCACACACACACTTTGCATAAAAATAGAATCTAGAAAACTTAGATGCCCATTTATCTAGCAAAATCATGAATTCTCTAAGGTGCTTTAGCTTACTAGAATTAGAAGAAGAAAAAAGCGTAAATTGATCATTTACGCATTGAACTGTACAGGGGAAGTATTGGTTGGTTTTTTATCTTCTTGATGTTTTGCTCCTTTTGTTGCCTGTTTTTGCTCCTTTTGCTATATTTGCTGTTTTCTTGTTTGTCTATGTTGATAAAGGCGCATTCGCCGAAATATCCAGTAGTTTTGTTCTGTCTCTTGTGAATAAAATAACATCACTTTACACTTGTCATGTAGTTGTTTGTTTGGTACTAGAATTAGGTCTGAATCTGACTCGTAACACTGAGCTATCCAACTGGATAATTACAGGGGTGCTAGCGCCAAAGGGTCCCCAAACCTGAAACTAGGAATTCCCCAAACCGAAAACCTGAAACCAATCTAAACGGCAAGTTCCAATTTCTTGTTGTTAACCTGAAAATGAACAATACTTATGCAACACTTTGAATACTTACATTAATGAATCTTGCGTGTATCAGATCGCTTGTTTGAAGCCATGTCCAATGCTGGATAATGAGAGATTTAAATCTATTGATATCAGTGTTTACAACACAGGGGCTGTTGGTGTGTTCTTGTAATCATTTTTGCTGTTCAGAAAGAATTTACTATGTTGTCCTCACTTCAACACTTTTTCCAGTCATTTAAATTATACAGCGTGGTGTGGAGCAGCAAGAAGAAAAATAAAACAAAATGAAAGAAGCAACTGAAAAGAAATGAACTAAAAATATAGAGATTTCCCTAGCAATTCGTGGCTCCAGTATATGTTATTAATTGTTAGTTAGAGATTATCTTTACTACTATTGTTTTCTTCTTTTATTTTTCGTCTAATATCAATGGTGAACAGACGTTAAATAAACCACTGAACTGAACTATCATGGCTCCAGTCAGGCCAATCCGGCTACCGTAGCGGCCCCCAGGGACAAACCCCGACCGGCACAGCCCCAACCTTCTTAACTTAAAAGGTTTTATCTTTGAAGTGACAAAGCTGTGTGATGACCAACATTTTGTTCAAGAATTTCATTTTATATGTTATTGTTATGGCTTAGTTTCCTGAGGCAGCATAAACCCACTAGGTAATATGTAGGAACCACCTAAGCTACTGAGGGAGATGTATGTTTATTGAGAGGCAGTTGCCCTAGACACAAAGCCTGACAAAGGTGTCCACAGTCTCTGCCTCAACACCCCACCTGTTGGGAGAGGTCCTAGTTTCTTAGGACCAACTTTGAATTTATAATGCCGAGACGCATGTTTGAACAAAAAGTGCACTTGTGGTTTTGTATACACATTTGTGTTTGAATGAAAGGTAGGCCTAATGAAAGGTAGGCCTTGTCCCAGGCCTAGTCTTGCACCACTGAGAAGTGAGTCCCCAGACTGAAATCCCGACCCAAGTCTCGGCAAGTGCTGACCTTTGGGATACTGCTCCGTCACGATGACAGGCATGTCAAGGATTCTGGAAGCTTGCAGCATTCTTGCGGCGACACTAACAATCTGAGGGAAGTACTGAATAGTCGGTCGAAACTTCTCTTGCATGTCGCACAGAAACAAACAGGAGTTTTTCACTGCAACTTTTCCCAACTTTTTTGCTGCCATTTTTGCTGGAGACAGGAGTCGTCTGCGGTCAGAGGTCGTGAACGGTAGCAGACGACGCTGGTTTTTGATTATATTCCCAGAGGTCAAGGTCAACTTCAAGATGACTGAAAACAGAAAGCATTACAAACTATGCAGACTGATTCACATATCTATCTGTGGATGTATTAATCTTCAATGTTGATCATTGTAATCAAATTTGAAACACAAGTTTTGAGAGAGAGACCTCCAGAGAGAGAGAGAGAGAGAGAGAGAGAGAGAGAGAGAGAGAGAGAGAGAGAGAGAGAGAGAGAGCTAGAGAGAGAGAGAGAGAGAGAGAGAGAGAGAGAGAGAGAGAGAGAGAGGGGAGTCAGGAAAATTTTAATTGCTTTGCCATGCCCATACAATGGAGTGAGTTTCACAACAACAACAAATTGACATAGTACATTATTAACTTGACATTACAAAACAGTACGTAAATCTTGCCTAACTTTCAAAGTTTTAAAGATAAAAACAGCCACTTTTCTTACACTGATACTTTTGTTTGCACAAGAAAGTAATCACACAAATTTAAACACAGAGAGGGAGAAAGTGGGGGAGAGAGAGAGAGGGGGAGAGAGAGAGAGAGAGAGAGAGAGAGAGAGAGAGAGAGAGAGAGAGAGAGAGAGAGAGAGAGAGAGAGAGAGAGAGAGAGAGAGAGCACATTCTTATATGTGAGAGGACACATTCTAATGTGAGAGAGGACACGTTCTTATATGAGAGAGGACACGTTCTTATATGAGAGAGGACATTTTCTTATATGAGAGGACACATTCTTATATGAGAGAGGACACGTTCTTATTTGAGAGAGGACACGTTCTTCAGTTATATGAGATAGGACACGTTCTTATATGAGGGAGGACACATTCTTAGTCAGTGAGAGAGGACACATCAAGTTCTTATATGAGGGAGGACATGCACGTGAGAGAGGACACATTCTTATGATGAGAGAGGACACATTCTTATATGAGAGAGGACATATTCTTATATGAGAGAGGACACGTTATTATATGAGAGAGGACACATTCTAGATCTTATATGAGAGAAGACATATTGTTATATGATGAGAGAGGACATATTCTTATATGAGAGAGGACACATTCCTATATGAGAGAGGACACGTTCTTATATGAGAGAGGACACATTCCTATATGAGAGAGGACACGTTCTTATATGAGAGAGGACACATTCTTATATGAGAGAGGACACGTTCTTATTTGAGAGAGGACACATTCCTATATGAGAGAGGACACGTTCTTATATGAGAGGACACATTCCTATATGAGAGAGGACATGTTCTTATATGAGAGGACACATTCTTATTTGAGAGAGGACACATTCCTATATGAGAGAGGACACGTTCTTATATGAGAGAGGACACATTCCTATTTGAGAGAGGACACGTTCTTATATGAGAGAGGACATGTTCTAGATCTTATATGAGAGAGGACATATTGTTATATGATGAGAGAGGACATATTCTTATGTGAGAGAGGACACATTCTTATATGAGAGAGGACACGTTCTTATATGAGAGAGGACATGTTCTAGATCTTATATGAGAGAGGACATATTGTTATATGATGAGAGAGGACATATTCTTATGTGAGAGAGGACACATTCTTATATGAGAGAGGACACATTCTTATTTGAGAGAGGACACATTATATGCATAATATGAGAGATGATCGAGCACATTCTTATACTAATGAGAGAGAGAAGCACATTCTTATATGAGAGAGGACGCGTTCAGATTTGAGAGAGGACACGTTCTACTGATGCATAATAATTATATAACAGAGATGATCGAGCACATATCTTTATATTAAAAGCCAAGCGTGTGTCTGTCTGTGTGAAACACAAAACGGGCCTTATAACTCCGCCGTTTTTCGACCGAATCATAGGGCCTATAGTAATTTAGCAAGTGTCCGTGTGTGTGTGTGTCTGAAACACAAAACGGGCCTTATAACTCCGCCGTTTTTTGACCGAATCGCTTCAAATTTGCTGTGAACCCTAACGGGGCGATGGCAACGGCAACCGAGGCGGCCATGTCATTTGCGCGGTTCGGCAAATGCGCGAAACGCGCATCCACCAGCCTCTCGGCGCCCGTATCTCCGGTGTTTCTGGGCCGATTGCCTTCGAATTTGGCAGGAAGATGACCGGAGATGGTGACTATCAGTGTACCAAACCAAAAGCGAATCGATTCATAAACGCGCGCGATATCTGCCGCTTCATGTTTTCACAAACCGCGGCATATCCATACCAGATATTGACTCGCAATTTGGAATGGGCATGACCGGTGATAGTGACTATCTTGGTGCAATATTTCAACAGCATCCGTTCATAAACGCGCGCTATAACCCGATTTACATTTTGCAGGCAACCAAATCAGAAAAACTAATTTCATTCACCACTTTAGGCACCAATGTCTCGACAATGGATTAGCCTGGAAACGAGACGGTTAAAGAGCCGAGTTTACTATGCAGAGTTATAAACAGCTCGCTATTCACACTATTGTCTTCCACTCGGGTCACTGAAGTTAACTGACGCGTGCGCGGTGGAGGGTGGGGAAATTCCGACAGGCGAGCTTAGCCTAGAGAAAATAATTTTTTACGCCCTCTTGGGCCTTTCGGCCATGTGGGGCATGCAAGCTTAGCCTACTGAAGAAGAAGAACTTATATAGCAGGGAGGGGTGGGGGGAGGAGGAGGGGGGGGAGGGGGGGAGGGGGGGGTGCGCGAGCATCGCTGTTTCTCTCTCTCTCTCTCTGCCTTTGTCTGTATGTTTTTCTCTCTGTGTCTCATGTCTCTGTATGTCTATGTGTCTCTCTCTCTGTCTGTCTGTCTCTCTCTCTCTGCCTGTCTGTCTGTCTCTCTCTCTCTCTCTCTCTCTCTAATAACATAATATTTTGCGGACCCGACGAAACCAGTACTCATCATTACCGGTTCTTGGCGGTACCGGTACTAGGCGTTACCGGTTCTGGGATTTGCCAGTACTAGGCTAGTCTTTATATTAAAAGCCAAGTGTGTGTGTGTGTGTCTGTCTGTGTGAAACACAAAACGGGCCTTATAACTCCGCCGTTTTTTGACCGAATCGCTTCAAATTTGCTGTGAGCCCTAACGGGGCGATGGCAACGGCAACCGAGGCGGCCGTGTCATTTGGGCGGTTTGGCAAATGCGCGAAACGCGTATCCCCTGGCCTCTCGGCGCCCGTAAGTATCTCCGGTATTTCTCAACCGATTGATTTCGAATTTGGCAGGTAGATGACCAGGAATGGTGACTATCCGTGTGCCAAACCGGACCAAGTGTGTGTGTGTGTGTCTGTCTGTGTGAAACACAAAACAGGCCTTATAACTCCGCCGTTTTTTGACCGAATCGCTTCAAATTTGCTGTGAGCCCTAACGGGGCGATGGCAACGGCAACCAAGGTGGCCGTGTCATTTGGGTGGTTTGGCTAATGCGCGAAACGCGTATCCCCCGGCCTCTCGGCGCCAGTCAGTATCTCCGGTATTTATCAACCGATTGCCTTCGAATTTGGCAGGTAGATGACCAGGGATGGTGACTATCCGTGTGCCAAACTGGAAGCGAATCGATGTAGACACGCGCGCGATATAGGCCGCTTAACCTTTTCACAAACCGTGGGTGGGGTGGGGGTAGGGGGGTGGGGAAGTGGGGAGTCTGTATGTCTCTGTCTTTTTTATGGTGGGGGGGGGGGGGGGGGGGGGGGGGGTGGTGGGGGGGGGGGGTTCAGGGGGGGGATGGAGGAGGGAGGGGGCGGGGGGACAGGGGATGGTTGGGGGGGGGTGCGGTTGGGGGGGGGGGGTGCGGTTGGGGGGGGGGGGGGTTTCACGGAGAAGAATTAATGCTTTTGTTGTTTTTGTTGTGGGTCCTGAGATTTACCAAAACGGACCTACAATGGTTGAACCACAGATTAAGAACCTCTCTGGTTGAACTAAGAGGGCTTTCAGTTCGTTTTTCTTTTTAGTCCTTTGCCGATCTACGATCGCAAAGTAGTATGTTTTCGTTCAGGTTTGTTTCCTTTTTTTGTTTGTTTGTTTGTTGTTCTTTTCTGTCTGTCCCAAGGATCTCCTGAACCACTTGACCGAATCGCTTCAAAATGTGTGTGGAGAGAGGAAGGCATCCGCGCAAAGCTTTTCGCCGCCCTGACCTTGACCTTGGCGTATGACCTTGAAAACCGAAAATCGTTAAGGGACCATAACTTCCACACTGTAGGTCCTGGAGTCTTGAAACTTAGCATGGAGGTACTTTCGCTTATGGCCGTTCTGATGATGGCATACCAATGAAGGTTAGGGTCAAGGTCAGGGAGATCGGTACGCCTTGAATGTGGTAGGGGTCTAACAATTTGGTTTTTCTGTCCCAAGCATATCTCCCGAACCGCTTCACCGAATCGTTTCCAATTTTGTGTGGTGGCGTGTCACCATGAGAGGAAGCATCCGTGCATAAATTATCGCCGTCGTGACCTTGACCTTGGCGTATGACCTTGAAAACCGAAAATCTTTAAGGGGCTATAACGTCCACACCGTTGGTCTTAGAGACTTCAAACTTGGCATGTAGGTACTTTGGCTTATGGCCGTTCTGATGATTGCATACCGATCAAGGTCAAGGTCACGGTCAAGGTCAGGGAGATCGGTAGGCTAAGAAAGTGGTAGGAGTCTAAAAATTGGGTTTTCAGCCACAAAAGCAAAAATATAATATTTCGTGGACCCGGCGAAACCGGTACACAGCGTTACCAGTACTTGGTGTTACCTGTACTAGGCGTTACCGGTACTAGGCGTTACCGGTACTCGGCGTTGCGCTAGTCATCATATAGTAATAAGCCAACTGTCCGTGTGTGTGTGTCTGTGTCTGTAACACAAAACGGGCCTTATAACCTGCTGTTTTTCGACCGAATCGTTTCAAATTTCCTATGAGCCCTAACGGGGCGATGGCAACGGCAACCAAGGATTGCTGTATGAGAGAAAAATGCACGTATGTCAAGCTACTATCTGTTCAAAACCTTATTAATACTTAATACTTAATACCCATGAAAAGACTACTATTTTTTTTAGCAGTTAGTCGTATTACTACTAACTGCTGAAAAAAATAGTAGTATTTTCATGGGTTAGTAGTAATACTAAGGTTTTCAGTAGATAGTAGCTTGGCTTTACGACTATCTAGTGAAATGATTCCTGTGGGAAATTATGTCCTCTCTCTCTCTCTCTCTCTCTCTCTCTCTCTCTCTCTCTCTCTCTCTCTCTCTCTCTCTCTCTCTCTGTCTAACCACTGACACTGGTCACTTTGGCCTAATTTTACCGTTTGAATGCTAATTAGTGTATTAAGAGATCATATGAACAATTGTTGATGTGGTTGACCAGTGGTCAGTGTCACTGACCAGTAGTCACTTTGGCCTATTTTCACTGTTTGACTGCAAATTAGTGTATTAGGAGTTCAAATGAACAATTTTTAATGTGGTTGACCACTGGTCAGTGTCACTGACCACTGGCCAACCACATCAGACCTTGTTCATTTGAACTCCTAAACACACACACACACACACCACAAAACACAGCACCAACCTCTTATTCAATCTTCCTCTTCTTCAAGTTATTTCAGATTGAGAGAGAGAGAGAGAGAGAGAGAGAGAGAGAGAGAGAGAGAGAGAGAGAGAGAGAGAGAGAGAGAGAGAGAGAGAGAGAGAGAGAGAGAGAGAGAGAGAGAGAGAGAGAGAGAGAGAGAGAGAGAGAGAGAGAGAGAGAGAGATTGATTGATTGAATTTTATTTAAAGAGGGTAATAGAGTAAGCAATAACATGCTTTTTTACATCCAGCCCTCTGGACAAAATACATATATAAAAGTAGAAAATGGAAAACGAAAATAAACACATACAAAGTAATATAAAGCATGCAAAAAACATCCCTATATTGCAACACATCGATAACAAAATCAAACCTATTATTATTAACTATGCTAATTATTAACATTCAAAATGTGTGAAGTAAGCGCATACACACGGGAAAATAAAACCCAATCCTACTTTTCACACTCATCTTTAAACATTCAAAATAGAGAAGTGCACAAACATAAAAAATAAAAAAAATACCTCAATCATACTTCATCATTAAAATGTACTTATTTGAAGAAACCCATGCAAACAAGTCAAACATAGTATTACTTTACCTACTCATCTTAGCATGCACAATTTAAAATGTAAATACATGTACCCATGGCAACATGAAACCTATTCCTACATTCCATTATTCATTTTTAGCATGAACATATTAAAAAGTAAACACACACTCGTAACAAAAGCAAACCTAGTCATATTATTTGCAAGCGAATACACATATTAAAAAGTAAATACTGCTCATAACGAAATCAAGCCTGAACCTACTTTCTAGTCCTCATCTTTAACACACACATAAGTAAAACTGACTTAACTCATTACAAAATTAAAACTAATCCTTATTTTACATACTCGTAACATGTACACATTTTGAATTTAAAGCCGATACACATAATAAAATCAAGCCTAAGCCCATTTTACATACTAATCTTAAAAATACATCAAGCTTAAATGTAAGCACATACACATGACAGAATAAAACCAAATCCTATTCTACATACTCATCTTTAACATGCACGCATTTTGGAGTAAACACTTATGCATAACAAGATGAAACCCAATCCTATAATACTAATAGTAGCAATAATAATAATAATAATCAAAATAATAATAATTCATATAGCGCTAAACTCATATAGTAGTATGCTCGTTGCACGTTACAAAAGCAACAATGAAAGATGAAAAACATTAATTAAAATCAACAAGAAAGTCATACCACCAACATTCGAATACAAAGAAATAAAGTAACGAAATAACATGATTTTCACTCACAAAGACATCCACCCTCGTTCACCAAGCACTGTCACTCTCTCATTACACATCACACTCACAAAAACTAATAAAAATGTAAACAAGTAACCGGAAGGAATGCACCAATTAATACGTGCGTACACACGGCCCATACTCTCTCTCTCTCTCTCCCTCCCTCTCTCTCTCCCCCCTCCCCCTCTCTCTCTCTCTCTCCCCTCTCTCTCTCTTCCTCTCTCTCTCTCCCTCCCTCCCCCTCTCTCCCTATCTCTCTGATCATACAGGATCCCCAATACAATATATATATATATATATATCAAAGAGACACTTTTCGTTACATAAATATAAACATTCTGGCTAAATCACAATAAACAAAATAAAACAATATAAGCCTAAATAAAAAAATAAAAATGTGTATACTAAATAATTATTTTATGACACTAAGCACACACTCGCGCGCGCGCGCACACACACACATACACGCGCGCATGCATGCGCACTGGCACACACTAAGAGAGAGAGAGAGAGAGAGAGAGAGAGAGAGAGAGAGAGAGAGAGAGAGAGAGAGAGAGAGAGAGAGAGAGAGTGTGTGTAATTTTGTGTGCATAATTTTGTCTACATTCACGCACACACACACACACACACGCTCGCGCGTGCTCACGTACGCACGCACGCGCACACACACACACTGCAAGTAAGAAGTTTCAAGTGAGATCACTCTTTCCAACGCCAAATAAGCCAGGAAGAGTTATTTCAGAATAAGGCCTATTACTGATATCACAAATTAATTTACTCTATGTGTGTGTGTGAAGGGCGGGGCATTGCAAACTGCTGACACCCCTTCCCCCCACAGATGTCCAATCAAGGTAACACCACCACCACCACCACCCCAATGACAAGGCCTAAGTTGAAAGGGGTGGGGCTCGCCAAGCTGGTCTTTGATTCTGACGTCACACCCATTCACGACATGTTTACCCTTGCATGCTTACGGCTCCAACTGACCGAAACGCATTGTGAACTGCTCTAAAATAACATTTATTTTTGGCAACAAAACCGTCAGGATTTGATGGAATATTACAAGACATGAAGCATTATGATAACTTTCAAAATGCATACATT
Source organism: Phymorhynchus buccinoides (assembly GCA_017654935.2). Taxonomy (NCBI): domain Eukaryota; kingdom Metazoa; phylum Mollusca; class Gastropoda; order Neogastropoda; family Raphitomidae; genus Phymorhynchus; species Phymorhynchus buccinoides. The sequence goes on from CM065701.1 coordinate 42,698,279, forward strand.
CACTCAAAAAGAAAAGAAGTTTGGAAAACATTTTCCTCATTTCAAAAGATAACGTATCTTCCTTTCTATGGGAAGTAAAATCTAGCAATTTTTTTTATGGAATTGTACAGAAGACCCCGTTGAGCTCGTTCAAGAAGTGCTCCTCCTTGGGTGGGAACCTCGGTGTAAAGAGTGTAAAGAGGTCAACCCCGTGAATCTCGCGAGATAGGATATTAGTCACTCAGCAGAAAGCGGTCAGTCGTAGCGTAGAAGTTGTAGGCTACCCTACGAGGTTGTGCAGCGAAATATTTTCTCCACAGTAAGAAGCACAGCACGGAGAACAGATGACAGAATACAAATTGGTGGTGGTTGGAGGTATGTGTCCATTTCTATGTCTTGAACAGTTTATTTTTCCGTTAAACCTGTTCTTCAAAGGGCTAATCTCTGATCCCGACCGATGTGATAGGCCTAACACTTGCAACTTTGTGGTGTCGTCTGCAATTTTGAGAGCCTTCCCGAGTTTCATCGGTTGAATCGCAAAATAGTCTGCTTTCACAAATCTTGACCGTTTGTTTTCTTCACGGAGGGGCTAGTTTACGTTGTATTGTAAACAATTTATATGAAGATGACTACGAAATTCAAAGGCACTTATCAGTGAAGTTAATACATTTTTTTGTTTTGAACAAAGACCTGTTGGCACGAGCGCCCTTTGTGCAACTGCAAGCCAACCCTCGGCAGAGCTCGAACAAATTAAGTTTGAAACTATGAAAGTAAACTTTTTTCCTTTCCTTCTTTTTCCACTCTTGTTTTGACGCCTGACGATAGGTAAGCACGCTTAAGAAGTCAGTTCAAGAGTCAGATGATGATTGGACTATCTTGCTAAGTTGAAATCATATTTTTCTATTTCCCCATAATGATAGTTATCATTTCGCTTTGTACTCTTATATTTTGCTATTTCTCTCTTTTTCGTACTACCCCCTAAAGTGCAGCAGAATCTTCAACGTGATGAAGTTGGCTGCCTAAGGAGAAGAAGAAGAGAGGACTCGTAGTCGTACTGTAGTCCTGAGTTTATGTATCATTGTATGTTATTATTGACTCACAGTCACAATTAGTATGGCCCCCCCCCCCCCCCCCCCCCCCCCCCACCTGCGCGCATCTCGACCATTCCAACGGAAGTGTCGCCATCTTAGTCCTTATTTGTGTGTAAACAAAGTGAAAATGTTATCTAAATTTGTAAAGAAAACATCCAGATGTTATAAATAAAGTTTAAATAAGTTTCGAAATACGCAGCATCGATCTGGCATTTTTCAAACAAAGTTAGTGACTAAGATGGCGGTCTCCCATAATATGGCGCTCCTTGTGGCCGGATATGACGACACGTGGGTACCAGCCATAGGCCAACTTTGCTGTAGATTCTGTTCAGGGTTTTCAGCACAGCAGTTCCTTGGACCTTGTTGTTTGGCGGTAGTTGTAAGTTGCGGGTGTGGTGTTCTCAAATGGGATATGTTCTCAAACCGTCTGCACTTGTGCGAATTAGGGATAGGGTTAGGGATAGGTTTACGGTCAATTTAGTGTTGAATACACAAAAGATAAAATTTGATGGAACATGATCATGATCAATTTCGCACATGCAGACATGCAGACATGTTAACAAATCCATTATTTTTGAGAATGCCACAAGGGTCCCAGACTGGGCGTTGCATATATATTCCAGTAGAGGGCGGACCATTGCTTTGTATGCCTGCTCCTTGACTCTTTTGCTGTTGATCTTTAAAGCCATTCTCAGGAACCCAAGGGATTTATTTGCTCTGCTAACCACATCATTGACATGGGTGTCCCACTTGAGGTCAGGGGAGATAGTGACACCCAGACCTGTACTTTACATGGAGTTGGTGTCCATGTAGGGTGTAGGCCTTCCCCAGGGTGTTTCTGCGTTTGGTTATGTGGAGGATAGAGCACTTTGGGGGGTGGAAGGCCATTCTGCATCTCCCTTCCCATGTGGCGAGCTTGTTGAGATCCTCTTGGAATGCACGCTGATCTTTGGATATCTTGGTGACAAATGGTGTCATCAGCAAACAGGCGCGCTATAGAGTTGAGACCCTCGGGCAGGTCGTTGAAATAGAGGAGGAAGAGGGACGGACCAAGCACGGACCCTTGAGGGACTCCTGACTGGACAGGTGCTGGGTCTGATTTCACTCCACCTACAACAACTGCCTGATTACGATCTGCCCAGAAGTTCTCAATCAACTGGCATGTCTTCTCAGCCGTAGTGCCGGAGTTGTAGACAAGGAGGGCATGGTTGACCTTGTCAAAAGCCATGTGGAAGTCCATGTCAGATGTGTGTGTATAACTGTATTCTTTTGTTTGTTTGCTAATGTCATACAGCCACGACTTTCAAGGCCATCATAGTAACAATATAGTGTGTGCTTCACAGGATCACTACATTCAAAATTTAGGTAGAACTAGAAGTAGAATCTAAGTTCAAAATTTCTGTGCAGAATATGTCTGTTTTCCTTTAGTGTTTAGCTCAAAGTTTTATTTGAGATTATAAATATAATATTTAAACGCCCTTGTTCTGTGAAGTGTAATGTCTTTAGTGTCTTGTAGTTTTCCTATTAAAAGTATTATATCCAAATATTTATAAACTAGGAGATATCAATTATGACATCACAAAAAGTATTGTCATGCCAAATGACTGTAAGGAAAATAATTGGACAGAAACTGAGAAAGAAGCTTGACAAATAAAATGAAATTTCTGTCAAAATATTAGTTTTACCTTTCTGTAATGGGAGATTAGTGTAGATATTATCAGTGTTTCCACATTAGAGAATTATGCTTACACATTTTTGCGTAAGATTTGCTTAAAAAAGTTATTTAATCTGACCTCCTTTGATAACACTACAGCAAACCACACCCAACAGAAACACAAATTCAAGAGCTGGAGTGAACAGCGCTTTCTGTGCTTGCTTAACCGTACCCAAAACACAGTCTAAGCAAAGACAGGGCACTTGTCTCCCAGCTTGAAGTCACATTTCACTGGCATCCAATCCTGCCTCTCACCCTTTACCTTGCCCGTCATTGGATGGTGGCATTGGCAAGGTTCATCAAATAGCTAACATCTGCTTTTGGTATTGGTATTTGGTACTTAATAGTCATAGAGGCGTCTCTGAAATTTGAGTTGCTCCCACCTGGAGAGCGCGTCACAGCCAGAGGTGCGCCACCTTTTTTAAAATTTGCATGCGATTTTTGACTGATGAGGAGTGAAAGGGTGTGTGTGTAAATTTTGACCAAATGACAACCTTTTCATTGGCACTGGGTTTAACGTGTGCTAAGTGTATGGGCACACAGGACCTCGGTTTATCATCTCATCCGAAAGACTCCACGTTCAGACCATAAGGCCTAGTGCAGAATGAGAGGAAAAATCCCCTGTACCCAGGTTCGAACTCGCGTTTATCTTGCAAAAGGCGAACTCTAGTTTTCCCATCAAGGGTGGGGTGCCACCGTGGCAAACAGCTAGAATCTGTCTTCACTCACACTACTACTGTGAGCAGTGTAATCTGCCAGGCTGTGATCAGTCTTTGCATTTAAGCTAAGTGTTTTTGATCGCACAGAGAGAGAGAGAGAGAGTTTGAGTTCTAAACAAACAAAACACCTTGGAAAGGGAGGTAAAGAATGTGGAGGCCTGATGGTATCAGATCTGTGCCACTGTTTGGCAAAAGCACTTCAGTCTCTCCACACACTCCAATCTGATCAGAGAGGTGACTTAAACACCCACTACCTAGGGTCAGATCAGCTGCAGTGCAAACATCCCTTGGCTTTACTTCTGCTGTGCTCTTAGCCTGTAGTAGGGGCTAATAGTAAATGGGAACTGTACAAAAATTGATTTTTTAGCAGTACTGTCTTGATGGCTTAGTCTTTTGTCAAAGACTATGACTCACAAACGAGGGGGCATTTGCACTGGCTGTATTGTAATGCTGCAGCCAAAGGGATTGGTTAGCCTTTGGGGACCTTCTTCAGGCCAGCTGTCCTCAAATCGCTTTGGCTGAGTGGGGATGTGTCCTGGGCAAGGCTTCTCCACTATAAACGAATTTTATCTCAGCCCACCAGAACAGCAGCTGCCCCGCTCTGCTATCTGGCAGTCATAGTTGGAAACGACAGACAGGCATACATACAAATTACAATACTCTTGGGAGTTTGCAATGTGGGGGACAGCTATGAAGCTGAAGGCGAAATTAACACAGGAGTACAGAACAGGTAATAAGGAAACATAAAACTGTGGAATACACTTTTCTTTAGACGTGATGTGGAAAAATAAGCACATCAGATCTACTCAGCGAATCCTTTGTTTTATGGAGATTGAGTGATCTCCCCTGGTGCACCACAGCTGTGCGACAACCACCGCGTTTATTTTTTATTTTACATGTTTTTTGTACATAGTTTGATCTGAAAGTTGTTAAAGAAAGGTATGAATGACTCTAGTATGTGATTGTGTAAGTTGAACTGTAAATGTATGCGCTAGGAATAGAAATTGGCTGCAATAATGATGACGCGTCTACAGGCTCTACTTTGACTAGTTTGAGCCACTTGAATAGACTAGATCTAGATCTATCTCAACAACAAAAACGACTGCCGCGCAAAAGGGTGTGTTGCAGCACGAATGAGGCGTAGAAAATACAAACTGCCCATGCCCAGCATCGTTCTAGGAAACGCACAGTCACTGAGAAATAAGACGGATGAACTCCAAGCGTGCACGCGGTATCTAGGTCAATACAGAGACGTTAACTTGTTATGCTTCTCAGAAACATGGTTCAGTGACATAGCTGTTGCTGATATGGCTGCCTGGTGCCAGGAGAACCATCTGCTTCTCAACGTCAGCAAGACAAAGGAAGTCATTGACTTCCGGAAGAACCCTCCTGTTCCTCTTCCTCTGCAGATCAATGGCGACCAGGTTGAGAGTGTCCAGGAATATAAGTACCTGGGCACGTCTCTCGACTCCAAGCTGGACTGATCCAGGAACGCCGCTGCCATCCTTAGGAAGGGGCACCAGCGCCTCTACTTCCTTCGGAAGTTGAGGTCTTTCGACATCAGGCCCGCCATCCTGATGATGTTTTACCAGGCCATGGTGGAGAGCATCCTGTCCTACAACACCCTTTGCTTCTTTGGCAACCTGCATGCGGCAGACGCCTCCAGACTGCACAAGATGACCAGAACTGCCAGCAACATCATCGGGCGTCCAGTGACTGACCTGCAGGCCCACCACGACAGGAAAGCAGTCAGGCGGGGGCAGACAGGGAATGGAGTGGGAAAGGGTCACTGGGGGGGGTGGGGGGGGGTGGGGGGGGGGGGGGGGGGCAGATAGGAATTGGAGGGAGAAAAGGGAGAAGGGAGGGGATATGGACAAGAAGAGAGGGTGAAAGGGAGGTGTGAGGGGAGAGGGTTAGGGGGAAGGAGGGGGAAGGGGGAAGGTAATCAGGGTGAGGGGGCAGTTAATATTTCTCTGTGAGACTTCAGTTCAACTGTTAATTAGGAATGTCATTCTTTCATGCGAGCGTATGTGTCTGTGTGTGTGTTGTGAGTGTATGGACGTGGGTGTGTTTCTGTGTTATCTTGTTCAATATTATGTCATTATTATCACTTTTGCTATTATGATTGATGCTATTATTGGTTTTATTATTATCAGAAAAATTAATAGGCCTATTGTCCTGATTGATGGTTCTACTGATGCGTTGTTATTATCATGATCGTCATCCATCATCATGATCATGATCATCATCATTATCATCAACATCACAATCATCATCATAATCATCATTTCTGTTTTTCTTCTTATTACTACTACTATTAGTATTGGTAGTGGTGGTGGTTCTCATTTTACTTATTCATTATCTATATCTATCATCATCTTCATCATTATCACTGTTGTTGTAGTGATTGTCCACTTAGCTTTTTTAATGCACACGATTATCCACTTGCACTCACACATATGCATGCGCATGTGCACACACGCATATATACATGCACACACACGTACACACATACACACACACACATACACACACACACACACACACACACACACGCACACACACACACACACACACACTCTCTCTCTCCCACACATACACCAGCTTCACACAGTATGAATGTGTCAGTACACCAAGCACTAGGTCACACAGAAACCCAGACATTTTTGTATCAAATAACAACACTTAAGGCTCTTGAAATGTCCATCTTAGTCAGACACACAGACATAGGATGAAAGAGAGCGGGAAAAAGCCTACCTACATTTTTATTTTTTTTAAATAAAGAGGGGGGGGGGGGGGGGGGGGAGAAAAGGAACAAAGAAAAAAGGAGGAAAGGAAGGAAAAAAGGAAAAGAAAAGAAAGGGTTAAAAATGAAGGCGAAGTGGTGGTGGGTTGCATGATGAGTGAGCAAGATAGCGGAGAGCGGATGAATAATTGGGTGTGGTGTGAGAGTTACATATTTGTTAATCACTTAATGTAAATTTATGTTTCATACTTTTATTTAATATTTTTATTTTCCACGGTGGAAGACAAGTTTTCATGTGCGTTGTACAATGCCAATGGACTATAAAGAAACTTATGACTTATGTTATGACTTATAGTGAAAAGGAGAGGAGGAGGATTCCACGACGAACGACGAAAATTGTGTTTTACGTCCTCTTGGTCTGAATCAGACACATATGGGACATTTGTAAATACAAATATGGTGGGAACAATACTGGAGGCAATGCCCGGAGGCAGTACGAAACCAGTAAAGTCCCGATTTTTTAAATTAATACAGATATGTGTAGCGGTATAACCACGCCTCGGTTAAACCTCATCGGCTATGGCACCGCTACAAGTATTTTGAGAATTAATTAAGAGGAGGATTCCACCATAAGTTGTGGCACCAATATTCCATAAAAAATGCAACTTAAATTGACTACCCCAGATGAGTCTTTACAAAACAATGTTTTTAGTGCTTTAGAACGAGGAGGATGGAAAAATGGTGTTGCAATATAAAAGGAGACATTTGCAAAATAAACTTGTGTAGTACAGATGTTAGCCCCCCCCCACCTCCGAAAAAAAATCTAAATTTCCAAGGGATTGACAGGATATTAATTGATTAGTATACACTAATAGAAAATGTGCTAATTGTTAAGGTATGCACGTATGCCTTTGCTGTTTGCACATATGTACCTATATTAGTGTACAGTGTGTGTGCGTGCGTGTGTGTGTGCACGCATACGTGTGTTTGTGTGTGTGCGTGTAAACCAGGTTAATCCTGAAAAGAAACATCTGAGGTTGAGAAATGTTTACTCCACCCCTCCTCTTCCAGTGGATAGGCTAGTTGGCCCAGAAATGCTATTGGGCCAGGCTTGTTCCAGCTGAGTCCACTCCCATACTGTTACATGGGCCATTGCTCCCATAATGCTGGCTGACTGGCTGGATAAGTGGGCTGTTGTACCACAAAACACATGTATGCCTCTGCCAGTCACCCTGTGCTCTATTGCTTATTTCAACAGTGAGGGCTCCGATTCACAGTCACAGATTTGATGAATTGCTTTCCGCACTCTTCTTTGTTCCTGTCTGTCTGTTTGCCCTTGTATGTATGTGTCATGGGAAATTTTGGAATCCGGGAAAATTCCGAATTGTCCCGAGTTTGGGAAAATTTGGAATCTTGCAGGGAAGATTTGGAATTCTGATTTTTCCCGGATTGGTCTCGGTAAAATTCAGAATTCTGATGTTTTTTTTTCCGGGAAAATTCCGAATGTTCCCAATTTTCCCAAGCTTACATCGAAGTTACATGAATTGTGTGTGAGAGAGAAAAACTTGAAACTTGAAATGTTGAATGTGGATGAACTGAATAAGCATTACACCATCAAGAATGACGACAGGAATATTAACAAACAAAAGTAATAATTATATATGATAATGATAACAAACAATAATATCCAAATGATTCATAATGCTGTATAAAACAGTCAAATATAACAAAATTCAAACAATATAAAACATAAATCATAACACATCTTATAAATATAAGCTTATGCCCAACCAAATGCACATACGCACGTGCACACAAGCGCACACTTACACACGCACGCATGTGTGCACACACACACACACACAGGCGCGCGCACGACCTATAACTAATATAAGAGAGAGAGAGAGCATAAGACATAATACATTTTATGGACTAAACACATATGTTCATTTCAATATGAGATTTGGGAAGAAGGGGTATCGAGCACTGACACGAACCCCGGAAAACCAGCAGATGGGTGTACAAATCAAAATTGTCAGATTTTCAGTCAACAGCACGCATGCGCGTGCGCGCACGCGACTTATAACTAAGAGAGAGAGAGAGAGAGATGCTTTTATTGTCTTGTAGTGTGAAGCAAAGCAACACGACATTGTGACTCATTCATACAGATGAACCGGTGAGACAGACACCTACAGGCAGCGAGGTATTTGAAGAGATGTGCCGTCGCACGATTTTCATGTCCTGTCCTTTTTGTTATCAAATTAAACACTCGCACGCCTTCACAAAAGTTTATGGAACACCTGCAAAGAACTTGTCATGGAAAGGTATCGCATAAATCTGATATAATTGATACACTATTTATATTTCATACAGTAATTTACCAATAAAACATCTCTTTTTTAGCTGTATTTGATGTCGTATATTCAACATTATTAGGTACAAATCCATCATTGATAATTAGGTATTCCTAAGTGCACGAATTCCTAATGTATTTGTGGTAAGCATTGCGATCACTACAAAATAATGTGGACTCTAAATGCTTTTGAATTGTAACTGAATCGTTTACTATGGCATGCAGCTACTTGCTTGGGAAAATTCCGATTTTCCCCGAGGCTGGGAAGATTCAGGATTTTCCCGGGAAAATTCGGAATCTTCACGGGAAAAATCAGATTTCCGAATTTTCCTGGGAAGATTCAGAATGTTCCTGAATTTTCCCGTGTCATATGCATGTGTGTGTGAATTAATAAAATGTGGATGTACACTCATTGTACACATGCTGTTTATTGAATATTCACTCATATCCATGCACACGGTCAAACACAGACAGGTAGACACACACACACACACTTTTTTTAAACTTTTAGTGGCAGGACTTTAAACTGAGAACAAGAACGCACACGCACACACACATGCACGCACACGCACACGCACACACACACACATATTATTATTACCGTTATTGTTATAATATTTATTAGTGTCATATAAAACCTTGTATTGGTTTTAAAGGGCAATAAACTTTGATTCTAATTCTGATTCACACACACACACACACACACGCACATGCACACTCTCACTCACATACAAATGGTCTACCAACACCATCCTCCACCTTACAAAATACAAGCACAGGTCTAGTTTCCCATACTCACAAAGCGATAGACAGTCATCAATCAATTTGTCCACACTGTCTGCTAACTGATGGAATGATGCACTGTGTTTCAGCTGGTGGTGTTGGGAAGAGTGCCCTCACCATCCAGCTCATCCAAAACCAGTAAGTATGGGCCGTTTTCTTTTTATTACAGCCCATTAATTTTTGTTCTGTCCCTCTCTACTTCTTTTTCACCCACTGTCTCCCCATTTCCCCCCCAGTCTTCCTGTCTGTTTTTATCTCTGACTATGTGTGTGTCTTTTTTTTGGAATTCTTTTTTTTTCTTTTTCCATCTCTTCCCATGTCATTCTCTCTCTTTCTCCATCTCACTCTCTGTGCGACTCTTTTACATGTATGTGTGTGTGTGTGTGTGTGTGTGTGTGTGTGAGTAAGGAAGTAAGAGAACGTTGTGTGTAAGCATCGTGCTTATTTTACTTTCTAATGATTAATTATTTGTTTGCCTTTAATGTTCTTGTTATCAATGTAAAGCGCACTGAGCTCATGTGAGCGCTATATAAATTCCCATTATTATTATTATTTATTATTATGTACTGCCTCAACAACTGATACATTATTTGTTCTCTTGATAAAATATGTGTCCTCTTGAGGAAGGTAAGTGAAGGTTTTCATTTCTAGTTTTAATTTTTTTCCATTCAAGATCACAAAGTTCTCAAAAGCAGGTTAAGAAGATAAATTCTTTAATATTTTAATGAAAGTTTTATTGGCAGGATGTGTGCTAACATGAGCCTGACGCAGGCAGCGATCAATGCAGTATCAACTGTTGGTCTACTGGTATATATTAGTTATCAGTTTACAATTACATGAGAAAACAATTGCACAATATGAATAGTTTATGATCCTTTCCATGTAAACTGTTAATGTTGAGAATAGAAAATTGTGGACAGCTGTTAACGTTAATTTGACAATAAAGCACATGTTTTTTCTTAAAATAAATGTTTGAGCTGGCAAAATTGTGTGAAGCAAGATATGAACTGCATGCAAAGTACATGTTTATAAATTAAGTTTGGTAGAATCATTTTATGCTAATGCCTGCCACTATAATATTGATTTGTGTCTTCATTTGACACTTTTCTGTTAAAGGCGTATCTGAAAAGATTGGTCTTTTTTACAGCATACATACCAATGTGTAAATTTTGCATAGTTCAAATTTAAAAAAAAAATCCGACTTAAGGTAGAACATTGTGTTACTTTATTTTCTAGCTTAAAACTGTTAATCTTGAAAGAATCATGGTTAAGTTTCAGTCAGAAACACTTTTATATATATGTCAATTTTTTTCTGATAGTAGCATTTATTTACAGTTTCGATTTGATTTATAATGTAATTGAATCAATTTTCTCTTTTGCAGCTTTGTAGAAGAATATGATCCAACAATAGGTAAGTGTGACTAAACAATTTGTTTGGTGTATTTTTGAAAGTGTTGGAAAGGGTTTTAGGTTAGTTGCGTGAACAGCTTGAAAACGGAGTAATGGCCATTGGAATTGAATGACATAAGACATGTTGATATCTTATTTTTCCTTCCCCGCTTTAAAATTTAGGATTGAGAAAGAATGAATGTGTTGAAAGGTTTTAAAGAGGTAGCCCACAGGTGCATGCATTTTCCCTTACCAGCTTGGGTTCAGTGCCAAGTGGTCTGGCTGGGAGATGTTAAGTTCAATCCCTGGGCATCAAATGCACGCTTACCTGTAGTTATTAGACTCGAACATCATCTGTTAGTTGTGTGTGCTGTAAGCACAAAATTGAAACTGGAAGACTGCAAGCTCATAGTCAGTTTTGATTATGTTTAATTGACTAATTGGATGTGCCTGTTGTATGTGAAAATGTCCTGAAGTACATTGGAAGTGCTTGTTTGATGATCGATTGTTTAGCCCATAGCTAATGTTTGGTTTAATGTCTTTAGTTATTTTAGTAACTGTTCTGTTTGTTGTTCCCCAGTCCCTCCCTGCCTTTGTCTTTCTGTCTCTCCCCCATCCACCCTCTATTTTCCCCAATCCCTCGCAATCTGTGTCTGTCTCCCCCCACCCTCTCTCCTCTGTCTTACGCTTAGTGTCTGTCTCCTTCTGTCTTTCTGTCCATCCCAGGGTGTGTGCTTGACTGTGGGCGCTGTGTGTGTTTTGCAGAGGACTCCTATAGGAAGCAGGTTGTGATCGATGGGGAAACCTGTCTTCTGGACATCCTCGACACTGCAGGGCAAGAAGAGTACAGGTAACCTCCCCTCCCTCTCAAAATGTTGATAATGCTGAGTAGTACAGTCAAACCTCTGTTACAAGACCCTCCGTTAAAAGACCTCCTCTCATTTAAGACTGAATTGTTTGGAACAGATTAATGTAGCTTACTATATTTTATGTATAAAACTGACCTCTGTTATAAGACCCCTCCAATTCAAGACCAATTTTTTCTGACTTTTTGGAAGTCTTAAAATAGAGGTTTGACTGTATAAGGATTACTTACAATCTAAAAACTTTGATTTTTTTTTACATTATAAAGATATATTTTTAATTAAAATGGGTAGAATTGGAATTGCTCTTTCAAATGATATTTGTTATTTTAATTTTTTGAAATGAACCTTAGTTGTGATAACATTAACTAACGTCTCTCTCCTTTCCATGCCTGCTTTCTGTGTGTTTGCATGCCACCTGTGAATGTGTATTTGAATGATTATATGTGTTCCCTCTCTCTCTCTCTCTGTTGTGTGTGTGAGTGTATGACAATGTGTGTGAGTGAGCATGTGTGAGTCACTGTGTCACAGTGACTGTGTGTTTGCATGCCACCTGGGGATGTGTATGTGTGTATTTGAATGATTATATATGTTCCCTCTCTCTCTGTGGTGTGTGAGTGTATGACAATGTGTGTGAGTCACTGTGTCACAGTGACTGTGTGTTTGTGTGTCACAATGTGTGTGTATGCTTGTCTGTGACTACAGGTGCATGCTTGCGGCGTTTGAATGAATCTGTGTTCTCAATTAGCATATAGATGTTTTTTGGATCCAAGAGAAGAGTTTCTGTTACGACCAGGTGTAGTTTTTATGGCTTTATGTTGGGCTGTTTTCAGTGCAATGAGGGACCAGTACATGCGAACTGGAGAGGGCTTTCTCTGTGTGTTTGCCGTCAACAATCTCAAGTCCTTTGAAGACATAAATCAGTACAGAGAACAAGTAAGTGCACTGAGTAAAGGCTGAGATCCACACATCCAACTGAAGTCATGTGACTAAGCAACTGTAACATTTGTTAGGCATGATTCTGATGAAAGACTACTGCTTAAATGAATCTGATGGAATCCTACTCGTTACGTTGACTATATTCGTAGACCCCCCCATACACAATCTGATGAAATATCTGTCTGTATCAGACGCTTTATCAGATTTGTTCATTGGACTTGGAGTGCACATTGCTATAGTGAACAAAGCTAGCAGGATTGCATCAGATTGAGAGGCGGATCGGGGGGTGGGGGTGGGGGGGTTGCCCCCCCCCCCCCCCCCCCCGCCACCTTATAGAAGGGTAAAAAGTACGAAAATGACTTGATTTTTGGCTCAATATTCACTAAAAATGGAAAGTAGCACCCCGCGAATGGTGTGTTTGAGTGTTTGAAGGCAAGGTGTTTGAAGGCAAGGCAAGGTGTTTGAAAAGAGTTTCCGCTCCCCCCTGTACCCCAAGATGTACCTTATAGAAGGTACAGCAGCCAGCGACAGGTGTGTTTGAGGGCAAGGTAAGCTGTGAAATGAGTAAATGCTCTCCCCTGCTCAACAGATGCCCCCACCCCCCTACTCAACAAAAGTTCTGACGGTAGCGGAAAATCCTGGTTGAAGGATTTCTTGGGTGGCAAATCGTATTGTTTGTGTGTGTGTGTGCACGCGTGCGTGTAGTGCATTCACGTGTGTTTACTGCGAGAGTGCGTGTGTGTGTATGTGTGAGTGTCTAATATATTTTTGACGTTCCATTTATTTCTATTGCTTGCTGGTTTATTCATTTATTATTGTAAGCGCTTAGGGCTTTTTTTATTATTAAAGATTAGGCACTATTAATGCTTATTATTATTATTATAAATTGTGAGACTGAGAACAGTAACAGTTGCTGTTGATGTGTTTCAGATTAAGAGGGTCAAAGATGCAGATGAAGTGCCCATGGTTTGTAAGTATTCTATTTTGCACATACAAGCATTTTTTCCAGCATTTGATTTCTTATGCTTGTTAATAATGGTAGCCAGTTTGAGTCCTTCAGAATTAAAATTATTTTAATGATATTATTTGGCTAATTTGTAATGCCTGCAGTATAAACTTACTCATGAGTGAACAAAGGTGTGTTTCACCAGTTAAGATTTTTGCCCGAAAGAAATTGACAATTTAAAAAAAAAGCGACTGGTTTTATGATTTATCCTTGTTCTTTTTTCAACCCAGGTAAGGCTTTTTGCAGTAAGCAGGGTTGCAAGCAATGCAACTAAAAAATTTGAAATATGACTGACAATTGCAACCTTTTTTGGGTGGTTGAAAATGTGACTGGAAATGGTGTCCTGTTGGCTTGGTTGCCATGGCATTCATACTAAAGACTGGACTACCAAACTGCTGGCATGTTTTGCCGGCAGTTGTGGTGAACTCTCTCTTTCAATTTAGTGAAATGGAAGGTCACCTGCTTGCGGCAAATGCCCTATTAAAATGTAACTGGAATTGAGACTTAATGTATTGTTAGGAAAGTGAAATGGGATTGAAAATTGTGAGTTGTAAAACTACTGAAAATGTTGTATGACTGAAAGTTGTGACATGTTTCAATGGTAGGAAAGTGAAATATGACTGAAATTTTGAATTGCTGCTGTGGTAAGAAATTAAAATTTAACGTTGCGACTTGTTTTAGTGATAGGAAATTGAAACGTGACTGAACATTTTGACTTGATGCAGTAGTAGGAAATTGAATACTGCTTGACTAGAAACTTAAACTGGTTTTTAGCGGTAGGAAATTGAAATACTGTGTCCATGTCACTGAAAATTGTGACTTGTTTTACTGGTAGGAAATTGAAATACTGTGTCCATGTCACTGAAAATTGTGACTTGTTTTACTGGTAGGAAATTGAAATACTGTGTTCATGTCACTGAAAATTGTGACTTGTTTTACTGGTAGGAAATTGAAATACTGTGTCCATGTCACTGAAAATTGTGACTTGTTTTACTAGGAGGAAATTGAAATACTGTGTCCATGTCACTGAAAATTGTGACTTGTTTTACTAGAGTAGGAGGAAATTGAAATACTGTGTCCATGTCACTGAAAATTGTGACTTGTTTTACTGGTAGGAAATTGAAATACTGTGTCCATGTCACTGAAAATTGTGACTTGTTTTACTGGTAGGAAATTGAAATACTGTGTCCATGTCACTGAAAATTGTGACTTGTTTTACTGGTAAGAAATTGAAATACTGTGTCCATGTCACTGAAAATTGTGACTTGTTTTACTGGTAGGAAATTGAAATACTGTGACCATGTCACTGAAAATTGTGACTTGTTTTACTGGTAGGAAATTGAAATACTGTGACCATGTCACTGAAAATTGTGACTTGTTGCAGCAATAGGAAATGGAAGCACTGCTTGACTAAAATTCTGACTGGTTGTAGTGGTAGGAAGCTGAAATGCATTTCTTCTTCTGCGTTCCCAGGCCATAATGGGTAAGGTATGTATGTGTCTGGTTTTGTTTTTACTGGTATCCCCGCTGCGTTCGGTGGAACTCAAAGATTGGAAGATGTGGTTTTTTTAAAAGGCAGGAGAATGGGCCAATAAGTCAGAAAGATAGTAGATGATAGAAAGCAAAGGAAAAAGGCAGAGTCAAAGAGAGTGAAAGACAAGAGGAAGCTACAAGCACAGAACTTCCAGAAGGTGGGAGAACTATTTTTACGAAAGACCCCCGGTATTCCCATAGGGAGACTCGTGGAGGGGGCGGGGACATCCAGCTCCCCGTATGGAGGCACGAGGCATCCACCCACTGCCCCAGGAATGCCTTTGAAAATGTCCACTTGTTTCAGTATCCCCACAGGGAGAGACTCGTGGAGGGGGTGGGGGCATCCAGCTCCCCGTATGGAGGCACGAGGCAGTTACCCATTGCCCCAGAAATGCATTTGAAAATGTCCACTTGTTTCAGTATCCCAACAGGGAGAGACTCGTGGAGGGGGCGGGGGCGTCCAGCTCCCCGTATGGAGGCACGAGGCATCCACCCATTGCCCCAGAAATGCATTTGAAAATGTCCACTTGTTTCAGTGGTGGGGAACAAGGTGGACCTGCCTGTGCGCAACGTGGAGCAGAGGCAAGGCAAGCACATGGCGGAGCTGTACCACATACCCTACGTGGAGACCTCCGCCAAGACACGCCAGGGGGTGGATGACGCTTTCTACACCCTCGTCAGAGAGATCAGGAAATACGTAAGTTCTCTACTGGAAGATTCCTTTCTTCGCTTTTCATCTTCAGAATTTTTTTTTTTTGTGTGTGTGTGTAAGAAAATCAGATTTTTATACACATTTATTAATAGTAAATTCTTTCTTAGAATAGGACAAGTTTTGATGTCTTTTGTTAATAGAATTTGTTCACTTCGATATTCTATTTTTGTGTGTGTTTAAAGAAATTATTAAAGTTGATTTTTACGTACTAAATATATCGCTGCCTGGGAATTAATTAAACAAACTTAACTCAAAATTGCTAATGTTTTATGTGTTGGGCATAGCAGTGGATCAAAGTAAGACAAAACGGTAAACGACAATTTGGAAAGCTAAAAAGACTGAACTAATTTGACATGAAATGACTGAAATCTCAAGTGGTTTTTTTTTCTTTTCTTCGTGTTTTGCGCACTGCGATATATTTTGGGGAAAATATATACAAAATTGTTTTGGAACTGAAAAACCCTGTATTTGGGAGATTTGTTAATACTATGCTTCAGGGGGGGGTGTTATAATTTAATTGATTATGCACATGTAAGTTTATTTTAGGGAAAATACATTGAAATTTAGGATTCATTTTTTGTGGCAAAATCTTACGAAAATATATTATTTGTTCATTGCTTGGTAAAAAACACAATGGTGATTGTTGATGACACACCTAAAAATGTCTGTGAAAAAGCCCAGACACCCAACTCGGTATGGGTTGACAAAGGCCAGCAGTAAGCTGGATGAAAATTTCCCAAGGTATTTTCTTGTTCTTATGTTTTTTATGAGGTTTTTTTGTAAGGACTCTTGAGTAGGAACAACACAATTATGTGAAAAAGTGGTCTTCTAGCTATTGCATTGAATAGGGAAGACAGGCAGCTGGCAAGTCTTGACAGTTGATTAATTAAGCCAAATCTAATCTCGGCGTAATGTCCAATCTATTCTATCATGTTACCGTTTCACTACGAATGAGTTATCTCTTCCAATTTGGAGCTAATGCCAATTACCAAAGACCAAAAAGTCTTAGTCTTCACAAGACTAACTTACTTCCCTTGGTCTGGTTTAGCAATACCACTGAGCTGCTGTGGATCCCCTTCCTGACGTCACTTCCGGGGAGCCAACTTTGAATCATAATAAATTTTTTCCAATTGGAGCTGCCATGTTCTTTTTTGCTCTGCAAATTTAATTCATTTTCAAGCTATTTTCCTTGCCATTCTACCTTCTTTGTGTTCCCTTTTGCCCCTTGGGTAACAGGTATTGTCAGTGTATAATTTTAATTTGATTTTTGGGATCGAATTTTGGTTAAAGTGAAATTATTTGATTGTTGTTTGACACCGGTTTTGTGCCCTCGTTGTTAACATGTCGGACATCGGTGTCACTTCTGTGCCTTCTGCTTCTACTTCGTCGTCGTCGTCTAAGCAGTCTAGGGATGAGAAAGGGAAGTTCCTTTCTACCCCTACCCCTAGTTCTAGTTCTAGTTCGAAGAAAGAGTCTAGTTCTAAGTCTAGGTCGTCTTCTTCTTCTTCGTCTTCGAAGAAGAAAGTGCCCCCCCCTCCCCCCCTCCTTCCCACTCATTCTTCTTCTAGTACTTCTGCTGTGTCGGAGCCGTCTGTGGAGCAGACGGAACATGTCATTTCTTTAGTAGATTCCTCTACTTTAGTCTCCGATATGCTGGCAGAATTACAGAACAAGGGTTTAGTTTTGGTCCCGTCCTCTTCTTTGGTTTCGATGTCAGGTGGTTCAATGAGGCCCACCACGACTAGGACAAATACAAAACTTGACTGTGACTCAGTACCATTGGATGAACCGCCAAGTTTGGCGGATGAGAACCTCAGAGACAGAGTGCCTTACCATTCTCGAAGTTTCGACGGATTTGAAACGGCTGTTTCAACCTCTTACTCGACGGACCAACTGGCCAGTTTGGAGAGGAAGACCGGCATACCGATCTTCTCAATGGATGAAAATCTCGACGGACACTTCTCTGACCGTCGGGAACGGACACGGACGGACACGGTACCGGTCTACGACTCCCGTTCACGTGAGTGTGTGATTCCACGGATGGATTCTCCCAGAAACTGGCAAATTCGTAACTCTAGACCTGTAAGTCCGCCCGGTTTGTCCGGGAGCGGCAGCATGGCGCGGGGCTGGAAGAAGTCCGGTCATGTGCGGTCCCAAACCGGTACCCGTCATGGGGACTCCGGCCGCCCGTGGGGCGAGGCAGATAACGGCTCCGTCATCCGTGAACCAATGAAACACGGTCACGTGACACTAGAAACTGCTACCCGTACCGGTAGCACCGTGCCCGTGGGCACTGTCGGCACGGACCGCATACGGACAACGTCCGTTGACCCGTCAGAACGAACTATGCTGTCACGGCGCAGAACAGTCTGCTACAGAGAGATTTTCAACGGATGAAACTCCGCATGGGCTTCCCTCTAGGAACTCTGGCCTGGGTCTACATGTTTCTCCTGTCGAAGATGATTTTCTTCCGCCTTACTCCGAGGATGACAGCGAATTTGACTCAGCAGTGAGAGACGAAGTTCGTCGGGTCATGCGCGAGAGATTTTCCGATCATCAACACCCTGGTGACGAAACAGATCAGGACGTTGATCGTTTCTCACGGGTGGAGCAGGGCAGCTTCTGTTCTGAGCCCCCTGTACAAGTGGAACCAGTTCCTTCTACCGGGAACTATCAAGGATACTTGGATATTCTCCGTCCATACTGTCAGGACATCAAACCGATGCCTCTTTCTGAGTCGAATTCCAGCAAGGAACAGCCACAGTTTTTCGGAGAATTACAGGCTCCGAAAGAAGCAAGACTTGCTCTTCACACTTCGCCGTTTATTCGCCAAGAGCTTCGACGTGCTGACTCTATTCTCTGGACTCAGCCTCAGATTCTGACCGAGGAGGACGACGGTCCCCCTCCACGTCAACCGGACCCAATTCCTTCTCGTGCGGGGACATTCCTGAAGAAAGACTTCTTCCCCCCGTTTCAGCTATCCAGTACCTTTGTGCCTGTGCCTTCGCACTCGAGTGTGTCTCCTCAAGAGAAACAATCTCTGGATTTTAGGCCACAGAGAGGACAATCGACGGTCTCTTTCTCACAGTCCTCGTTTAACAACTTGGAAAGATCGTCTTACGCTGTTCTCCGAGCCGCTTCTCTCGCTACCTCCATGCTGCAGACTCTGTCCCAGATAGTGGGCTCCACCACAACGGCTAAACCAGAAGATTTCAGCCTGCTTGAGTCCATAGATGAACGTGCATTGGGTGTTTGTTTGGCTTCGCTCAACAAAGCAGTGAACTCGATTTCGTCAGTGGCTTCTAGCACCAGGGTTCAACTGGCTGCTACTTACAGAGACTCTGTGGTCCGGGCTTGTAAACTCCGACTGGACCTCGAAGAACGCTCCACGCTACGTTCCTGCCCGTCCCATCCTTCCGCCACCTTCCACCCGAACACGGTCAAGGACGTTCTGGAAGGCTCCAAGAAACGGAGGAACGATCTCTCTCAAGAACAGCTCATGATGTGGGCTCGTAAGGCTGCGAGTCAGAGTTTTGCCGCTCCTCAACCTAAGCGCGCACGCACAGAGTTCAAGCCAGCCAGTCACACTCCCTCCAGGATGATGTCTTCTAGGGGTCGTGTTTCTCGCTTCCCCTACAACCAGTCTTCAGGTCAGCGCCACCGTCCCGCTTTCCAGCCCACTCCCCCCTCTTCAGCCCGTGGTTCCTCGTTCTCAGGACGTGGATCGGCTGCTTCGGGTCCGCCCCGATTCAGCCGTACCGCGTTCTCGGGGCGGAAACAGCCTTTTCATTAAAGCCCGCTCGATCTGTGGAGGGTCCAGGTTTTTCGGCCGATACAAGCGTTGGTTCTCTGTGGGAATGCCTTCCTTCATGGGAACGTTTGGTCGAAAATACTTGGATCCTTCAGGTCGTGCGGGCAGGCTACAGGTTCCAGTTTACTCAGGAACCTCCCCTGTCCTCTCACCCAATCTCCTTCCCAGCACCCCAAGACCGGGCAAAATTCGAAGCTCTCGACAAAGAAGTCGCCTCTCTACAGCAGAAGGGAGCCATCATTCCAGTGGCCCCGGTGGACTCGGGGTTCTACTCTCGCCTGTTTGTAGTCCCCAAAAAGAACGGAGAGTTTCGCCCTGTCTTGGACCTTTCCCCTCTGAACAAGTACATCCGTACGGACAAGTTCAAGATGGAGACAGCCGCTTCCATCCGTCTGTCCATTCTTCAGAACGATTGGGCTACATCCATCGACCTGCGCGACGCATATTTCCATGTGGGCATTCACCCGTCGCGGCAGAAGTTCCTTCGCTTTGTCTGGAGGCAACAGACGTTCCAGTTTGTGGCCCTGCCCTTCGGCCTGTCGCCAGCCCCTTGGATTTTTACGAGAGTCACCAAGGAACTTGTGCGGATTGCCAGGGCACAATCCATCCGCCTTCGCGTCTACCTGGACGACTGGCTTCTACTGGCGTCCTCTCGCGCACTCTGCTTGAGTCAAACGGAAACCCTGGTTCAACTGTCCGCTTCTCTGGGGTTTCGTATCCACGACATCAAATCGGATCTGACTCCATCAACCTCTTTCAACTACCTGGGCATGTCTTTCAACACCGTCCAATTCACCGTTCGGCCGTCAGACAGCAGGATTCTAGCCCTCGTGGAGTCGGTCACTGCCCTCAGACAGAAAACCTCAGCTTCTGCCCGCCAGTTACTCCGTCTACTCGGGCTGATGGAATCAGTAGCGGACCTTCTTCCTCTGGCTCGGGTCCACAAACGGCCACTGCAACGCTTGCTGGCTCAGAGAAAGATCTCTCGCCTTCAGCTGGAACACCAAGTGATGCTAGGGGACTGGTTTCTAGAGGCAACCGAACAGTGGACAGACCGTGCCTGGGTCAACCAAACGGTTCCTATCAGACCTCTTCAGCAACAACTGTTCCTTCACACGGACGCTTCCAAAACTGGTTGGGGTGCACACCTCGACGACAGGGAGGCTTCAGGCAAGTGGACTCTCGCAGAGACACTCTTTCACATCAATCTGCTGGAATTGGAAGCGGTGGCGAGGGCCCTCAAGTCGTTTGCAGTTTGTCTCACCGGCAAGTGGGTCACCGTTTGCGGCGACAATACGACAGCCCTGTCTTACCTGCGCCGTCAAGGTGGAACACGATCGCCTGCTCTCTCGAGAAAAGCGGAGGAGATCCTTCTGTGGGCTCAAGCCAAACAAATCTCCCTGTCGGTGGAGTATGTCCCGGGAAAACTGAACGTTTTAGCGGACCAGCTCAGCAGAAAGGGCCAGATCCTACCCACGGAATGGACTATTGCACATCAGTCTCTCCTCCCACTGTGGTCCCTCTGGGGGAAACCGCACGTGGACCTGTTCGCCACGAGGTTCAACTGCAGGCTGCCGGTCTACGTATCACCTATGAGGGACCCTCAGGCACTAGCGCGCAACGCCTTCTCGATGCCCTGGACAGGAATGTCGGCGTATGCATACCCTCCAACGTCTCTCCTACCCAAGGTACTCGAGAAATACAGCCGCGATCTACCCCGGCTGATCATCATCGCCCCATTCTGGGAGACCAGCCCTTGGTTCCCGGAGCTCACCAGCCTCTCACACGTTCCAAGCGTCCCTCTTCGTCTCACAAAAGACACTCTGCTTCAGCCACGCACGGGAGTCGGCCACGCCAACCCCCAACTGTTTCAGCTGACCGCATGGCTACTATGCGGTCAGGCCTGCGAGCACGCGGACTCTCAGAACAAACTGTGGACTTAGTACTCAAGGCGAGACGACAGAGTACTAACAAACTATATGACATACGGTGGGCCTCATGGTATGGTTTCTGTTTGTCCCATGGCATTTCTCCGTTAGATCCTTCCGGTCCGGAGTTTACTCAGTTTTTGGCTCACCTCCACCAGAACCGCGGCTTATCCGCTCAGACGTTAAATGGATACAAGGCTTCTGTTGTGCATACTATAACGGTAGCTACGGGCAAGAGAAATCCTTCTTTTTCCTTAGCTATTGAACTTTCACATCTGATTGATGCAGTCCGCAACAAGTCTGTGTCCTCGGGCGTTCGCCTTCCTCAGTGGGATTTGTTCGTTGTTCTGTCCTTTCTTCGGGATCAATGTGAACCTTTAGCATCGTTGTCTTTCAAGTTGTTGACATACAAGACAGTTTTTCTATTGTCTTTAGCTACGGCTAGGCGGGTTAGTGGCGTCCATGCTCTTAGCGGTCTAGGTTCGGATATTGAGTTCAATTCTTCGGATCAATCCATGACGCTGTCTTTTCTTCCGGAGTTTCGTGCTAAGAACCAGTCCGCTCAGGCGTCCTCTCCTTCAGTGACAGTTCAGAGTCTTTGCACCATTCTGGCTCCTGATGACACCGACAGATTCCTATGTCCAGTTAGAGCCCTTCGGTTATACTTGAAGAGAACTTCTCAGTTCCGGGGGCACAAACGACGCCTGTTCGTTTCACTGAATGACAAATACATGAAAGACATTTCGAAATCCACCATTTCTAGGTGGCTGATAGATGCTATAAAATTAGCATACTCAAACGCTGACAAATCCTTGCCCCAAAACCCCCTGAGAGCCCATGAAATTCGGGCTATCAGCTCCTCCTTGGCCATGATCAAGGGTGTGGCCTTATCCAGCGTCTTGGAGGCCGCCTACTGGAAGTCAGAGACCACGTTCTTGAACTTCTATCTACGACATTTCTCCGCCAGGAGACAAAATGATACCTACGGCATCAGGAAGCTGGTGCTGGCACAGACCCCTGTCTCCTTGGTCTAACGGTAATTTATGTTGTTATTGTTTATTGGGATGCATATATATGTATATGCCTGTTGGGGGAATGAAATTATATGTTCATACGGATGCTTCCGGTGCTATCACGGGGATACCCTGGGTAATCCCGCTTTTTGGATATAATGGGTATGAAATGTTTGCTCTTTGTTGGAAAGTTAAAAATTCAACAATGTTTTTTCTTACCCACCTCCTCGTTGGGAAACAACTCATTCGTAGTGAAACGGTAACATGATAGAATAGATTGGATGATTTTATTTAATATAACTATCTATTCTATCTATATACTTACCGTTTCACTACGATCAAAGGTTCCCACCCACCTCCCTCCGACGAAAACATCGTTGCGAGTCGATTAGTCAAAAAATTTATCATGATTCAAAGTTGGCTCCCCGGAAGTGACGTCAGGAAGGGGATCCACAGCAGCTCAGTGGTATTGCTAAACCAGACCAAGGGAAGTAAGTTAGTCTTGTGAAGACTAAGACTTTTTGGTCTTTGGTAATTGGCATTAGCTCCAAATTGGAAGAGATAACTCATTCGTAGTGAAACGGTAAGTATATAGATAGAATAGATAGTTATATTAAATAAAATCATCCATTTTGCCATCTGTTTGCAATACAGTCAAACCTCTATTTCAAGATTTCCCAAAAGACGGTGAAAATCGGTCTTAAATTGGAGGTGTCTTATAACGGAGTTCGGTTTTATGCATACATTAAAGTAAGATGCATTGCATCCATG
Source organism: Phymorhynchus buccinoides (assembly GCA_017654935.2). Taxonomy (NCBI): domain Eukaryota; kingdom Metazoa; phylum Mollusca; class Gastropoda; order Neogastropoda; family Raphitomidae; genus Phymorhynchus; species Phymorhynchus buccinoides. The sequence continues at coordinate 42,721,629 of CM065701.1, forward strand.
CCAAAAAGAAAAAAAGTCTTAAATAAGGTCTTTTAACGGAGGGTCGAATGATAGAGGTTTGACTGTGGTGTTGTCATGATCCCAAGTCAGTTATGCAGTCTGTAATTGTGTTCCTCTATTTTTTGTTTTTCTCTTGTGCAGAAAGAAAAGAAGGGGAAGAAGGAGAAGAAGAGGAAGATTGGCAAGCGGTCGTGTGAAATTTTATAACAGCAATTAAGCAGCGCTGCGCAAGAACATGGAAAGCGAGATAGTTTAAATCTTTTTTTTGAAACTTGAATTCTTCTGACAGCTTGGGTTGGGTATATTTGTGCATGCAGGGCATAAGGATCTGCTGCGACTGGTACTGCAGTCTGCTTGTTCAGGGAAACGGGGCGGGGGAAGCTAAGGGATGTGGCGTGACCTGGAACATGTTGCACTGGAAGGAAAGGGTTCTGCTGCTGCCATGAGGTACAAGCAGTTTTCAGTCGCATCTGGTCTCTGCAAAAGGTGTGTCACAATTTACATGTACATACCCTCCCCCTCCCTCTGTGTCGGACACAAGCACACACTCACATATTCACACACACACTCACACTTACACACTGGCATCATGGTACAACTACTGCAATCATCAGCCTTCACTCTTAACTTAAAGGCCATATTTTGTCTGCACAGGCCATAGTTTGATCGTATCAGCTAGATAGTTTGATGGATTTTGGAAGAAATGGTTGGTGAGTGATGGAAGATTAAGAAGACAAAAAATGATTGGTGAGGGGTGGAAGATATGCCATACGCCATACATGATGTCTGCATGCAGCAGGTCATGTTGGTACAAGTAGCTGTAGTGTTGATCAAAGTGGGTGCATTCACCTTTAGGAGAAATACTGCAGGAACAAAAGTAGTTACATTTAATTTGTGTTTTTCTCAAATAGAAAAAAACAGTTTTGGGGTGGGGTGGGGGGCAATGTTTCTCTTTTTTTACTTTTTCTTTTCTTTTTCTATTATGGTCAAGACAAGACTGCAGCAATTTTTTTGACACGGAGAAAAGTGTAATTCTATATTCTTTAAGGCATCAGCTATCAATAGTGGATTTTTTCTCCAGTTTATCATAGTTTTTATTTCAATGGAAAAGAAATGCAGTGTAATTTTTTACGTTAAATCTTTTTCTTTTTCTTTTTTTCTGGAAAAAAGGGTAAGGTTGAATGTCAATCGATATCCACTTACTTTGCTACTAGTATACCCTTTGTGTTTTGTTCATTAGAAAAAAGCAACTGGCCATATAAGCATATGATCGTAGAATAAAAAGATGAAAATTCAAGGCAGTCTGCTTTCTTCTCGGCCTCATATTTTAAAAACTAAAGCCATGTGGATGTGCCTTGCCTAAGTTTCACAGAAGGCTTTCAAATTCTGCAGGGAAATAAATAATCCTGGACTGATTGATCACTAGCTGGGATTGATGAATCCTTGTAGTCATTGTTTCCTCGCGACTCCTTTGGAAGCACAAACCAAGTAGCGCACACATAGTCAGTCCCTTGATCTGTTCAATTGTAGTAATTTTTGTCAGGTCCTTGAGATTCTTAACTGATAACCACAGGTCAGATCTCCGGGGTCTCATGTATCTTTTCCCTTGTCCATCCTACTTTCCAAAAGGCTACAACATTTAGCTCACCAACTGTTTTGCTGATCATAGAAAGTATGATCAGAAATTTTGTTAGCTGGTTCTGTACAGTAGTGAAAACTTTTGTTCCGTTGCTTTTTAGATACAAATGTTTCACCACATAATGATGGAAATATCCCATGTGCGCAGTTGGATTTTCCTGCAAATTTTTTTTGTTCATTTAAAAAACCTTTATATTGGTTCAAAGAAAGTGGGAGTGTTGCACTGAAATCCTTGCCCTGTCAGTGTGTGTTGTGGATGATGTTCGTTGTTCATTATTGTTGGAGTGATGGCTACCCTGATCCCGACTGTTTGTGCTGTCTGCTGTATTTTGGAGGGGATGAGTAGAGAGAGAGAGATTGGCCTACCTGCCTGAACCAAACGTAAATACTTGAGACACTCAGCCTGCTCAGTTTTGTGCTCCCCATTGCAGATCTGAGGCAAGCTGGTCTTGAGCGAAGCAAGAAAAAGGCATCTGTGGCAAGGGCCTTGCTTATTTGAGGTGCAGTCGTGATACAAAATGTGCTTATCACACGATAATGCACTTTTTAAAATCGGTTTGGATCTTTTCAAATTCGATCTTGCTTGGTGTGGTGAACATTCACTCATTTTGTGTGAAAACTCGAGAGTAAACTTTGAAAGATTTCTGTTAATAAGAATGGTGATAAACATTTTAAAAGTGTTTTTATACTTTTTTTTTAAAAGATAATATAATTTTATAGATAAGTTGCTTAAGAAATAATAGCAAGAAAGAAGATAGATGATCAAGAATTAAAGGCAAGGAAGATACCCATTCGTAATGAACTATGTAAGAAATGATGGTAAAGACAGTCTTGGGGTAAAAATCAAAGTGTATCAACCGATTATCTCTTGAGCTTTGTAAAGACTTGATCAGTTCTGAAAAAAAATTACGACATGCAGGTGTCCCTTAATGTTGCCAGTATTTTGAGATTTTGTGTGTGTGCATATTTTAATGTGTTCAAATAAATGAATTTGCCCTGCTTTCTTACAAAATTTGTACTATTGTCGGATTTGTCCTCTAAATATTTGTACAATTCAAAAAGTATTGCTGTCTAAAATATAGCCGTTTCTAGGGCTGTGGCCCATAGCAATAGCATTGTGAGGAAGAATGAATTTTTGATCATGAAGGCAGATCAGACTCCACGTTTCACTAATCCACTTTACATTGTTGACCCCCCCCTTTCCTGTTATTGAGATTTTTTTTTTACAATTTTTCTTCTTCTTGGAGTGCTTGTATTGTAGAATGTGATAGTTACTGATACACTAGGTACTCATTTAGTTTCTTTTGAAATGAAGAAAACGTGCAAAGTGTGATAAATCGATAATACTGTTGCACTATATTTTTTCTCTCTCTCCCCCCCCCCCCCCCCCCCCCCCCCCCCCCCCCCCCCCCCCCCCCCCCCCCCCCCCCCCCCCCCTTGTATTGATGTTTGTGATAAGCCCCTGTCCCAGCAATGTCACTTTGATCCTTTTTATCCACCCCCCGTCTTTTCTTTTCTTTCAAGAAAGCTTTTTAGTTCACTTGGCCAATGCTGTTGGATTTCCCACATTATAGTGTGATAATCATTAGCTCAGTTGATTCTACTAATAGGTTATGTGCAAGTGCGTGTGTATGCGAGTCTGTGTGCGTAGGAATACATGTGTTTGTGGGATAAGCGACGCTTGTAGAAAACAAGTAGCTATTGAATGTTTTACTGTTGTTTTTAAAGTTTTGCTCTGAAAAAAAGAAGTTAGTTCTGCAGATTGGGCTGTTAGCTTTTCCACATCTGTGAAATGGTAATAGAATGTAAGAGCCGTTTTCTGCCTGTAGCGATTTACTTTATTCTCAATGGAGGCTGGATGTTTTTACAGTATTTGCAAAACTTTTCTTTGTCAAGGATGCTGATTAATCAGAAAGCACATATGCCGGGTTTTTTTTCACTTCATTAATCAGTTTTCTTTAGGAAGCAAAAATCTAAGGCCAACTGGAGCAAGTTTTATTGGTGTTTTTAACTTGGGCTGTATTAGGTGCAGGTTGGTATAATTGCAATTACTTTTTTTTCTTTTAGTTTGGGGGAAATGTATCGCCCCATACAGTACAGCAAAAAGAAGAGGCTGAATGGACGCCAATTGAGATTGATCATCGACTCAAAAAGAAATATGAAATGTCTTGAAACCAGCTATTAACATGGTTCATCCGAAGTTAGAGGTGAAGATAGTGTAGGATTTGTGAGATTATCTTGGTGAAAGTATGCCATAATGCAATGAGTTTTTTGTTTTAACACTTCAGTCAACAGAAATGATGTGACAGTTCTTGTGAAGAGTGCTTGAATGTTAAGTGCGAGTGTTTTGAATACTGTGACTTTTTATCATGACAAAATGTAAAGGACAAATATATTAAAATATAAAAAATGTTTAAGTGTGTTGTGTTTCTTCGAAAATCAAGATGATTTTGACTCAGAATGCATGAATATGCAAAGTCGAAGTTTAGACACCCCCACGTTACCAGTCTCTAAATCTGGTTGTTTCAATTTCATGTGAATAAACCTAGGCTGATCCTAACTATCCATTTCAAGAAAACAATGTTGCTTATCAGTGAAATTTCAATGTAACAATAAACTACATCCCTGCCAAATACAGGGGTGCTAATTTTGTGGAACATGCCAGGAATCTTTTTTGGGATGCTGAAACTTGTGGCTTCTGGTTTTTGGAGTGCCAAAACTTGTGGCTTCCGGTTTTTGGAGTGCCAAAACTTGTGGTTTTCTGAATTAAAAGCAGTAAAAAAAGATTTGCTGGCATAAGACTTCATGTTTTAAAGGTGGCACAGAGGTTCACCTTGTGTCAAGTAAACCCGAGTTCAAACCTGGGTAAAGGGGATTTTTCCTCTCGCTTTGCACTAGGCCTTATGATCTGAACGTGGAGTCTTTCGGATGAGACAAACTGAGGTGCCATATGCCCATGCACTTAGCACACGTTAATCCCAGTAGCAACGAAAAAGTTGTCATTTGGTCAAAATTTACCCTCCTATCAACAAAACTTTGTGCAAATCTGTTGTGTACTTTTTAAACAAATCTGCTAAATGGGGAAAAAAGTGAAATTTAAAATTCACTTGTCTGAATGACAAAAAGATCCCAGGAAATGTTCTTTGGATCATACAACCCTATGTGAAAGTGAAGATTTTATTTTGTTGACTTTGAAATCACCACGAATATTAATCTCCTCAAATAGTGATGCTTTTCCAGAATTCAGACCAAGCACAGCACAACCTGATATTCCTCTTCCCTTGCTTTCACCGATAAATTGCATGAACAAATACCATGCACCAAAGCTCATGTCCATTTCATTTATTCAGTCAATAAAAGGAATCGCACATCAACATGCACATCCATTCACAGAGAGGGACAAAATTCTTTGCTTTTACTTCATTATTTCAAATTTGGATCGAATCCACATTGTGGTAGATTTTAAGCTCACTCACACCTGGGAGCTCATTACATCATGCATCCACAACACAACACTATGCAAAATATCCTTACACAAGAAAAAAAAAATCATGTAACATAAAAATTCTCCCCTATTTGGATCAAATCCACACTGGCAGATTTTAAACATCTTGTTCCTCTCTCGTGTCCAGATGCTCACAAATCATGCATCCGCAAAACAACACCATACAAATCATCTTTATACAAGAGGGAAGAAATTGTATAACAGACAAATTGTCCCCTTCCTACCCTATCTAACCTAATACAACCACAAAAAAATGCTTCAAGTCGCCCACTATAACTTAAAAAACATCATTCAACTTAACAAAAAAAGAAAGACGAAAAAGATCAGAAAATGAAAAATGCCACACATAACGCATAGCAGAATGTGGCACCACTTTTTCTGTCCCTAAAATGTTCGAAGATTTACATGAAGTCCCAGCAATAAGTCCAGGTGGTGGTTACCTGAAAGAGGAAATAAATGTTTAATGTAACACAGACACACACACACACACCAAAAACAGATTTCTAGAAAACAAGGCTTGGGGGGATCATACTTTGAAGAAAAAAGTCCCATTGGAAAAACAAGTAAGAATTTCCACACCACTGAACAAAATGTGCAGTTTTTAGGGGGAAAAAATGACAAAAACAACTATTGCAACACTGTAAGACTTGAAGAAATTCTTACAAAATTATGCCATCAATGATTTTGGGTCATAACTATTGTGCAAGCTTATGACAGTACGCCTTCCTTGATCAAATAAAAGGCATGGTTTTGCGTGTGAGAGGGGGAATAAAAGAGAGAGCTTGCTGTCGCTGACAGAATGTCTTCTATAAAAGGGCAATAAATCTACCTAAAGTGCTCCTTGTGGTATAAGCATGTTTGGCAAACTTGTAGCTCAGACTGCCCCCCTCAGATTTACGACTCAATCTCAAAGTCTGCTTCTATCAGTTTCATGACAATAACCCTGGGTGGATCTTAACACTACCCCTTCCCTGAAAACGGCAGAATGATGCTTCTCAGTGAAAAACTTTCAATGCGAAAATGTGATGGGGGGGGGGGGGGGGGGGGGGGGGGGGGGATGTCTAGACTACAAGTTAGCCCAAAATTTCAATGTCGAGTCTTAGGGCTTGTGCACATTGCACACGGAAACTCATGTCCACAATCCGCAAAAGAAAGAAAGAAGCAGATGGGATATGCGCGTGGGTTTTCTGCGTGCGCTTATCCCATCCGCATATTTCTGATTTACCTTTTTGTGAATATGCGCGTGGGTTTTCTGCGTGCGCTTATCCCATCCGCATATTTCTGATTTACGTTTTTTGTGGATATGCGCATGTGGTTTTGATGTGCACCAGCCCTAAGTGGTGGAATGCTCCGTGTAACCTACAGCCTGCCCTGTCCAGACAGTGTGTCCATGCAGGCGGTGAGCGGCCTCACTTGAGGCGCTGCACGATGACCGCGTTGGCCAGCTTGGCGTCTTCCAGCGACTGGCTGTCGTCGGTCAGCTCTTTGTTGGGGAATGTGGTCATCAGCACGAAGCTGGCACCCACATACTGCCTGTGGGAACTGGCACACGTTAAGGAAAAAAACAAACCCAGCCACGAACGAAAAAACCCCAAACAGCATCGCTACCTTCACAATGACTGACCTCTAAGTCACAAGTCTCTTTATTGTCCATTGGCATTGTACAACGCACATGGAAACTTGTCTTCCACCGTGTAAAATAAAAAATATTAAACAAAAGTATGAAACATAAATTTGCATTAACAAATAGACTATGTAACGCTCACACCACACCCAATCAGTCATCCGCTCTCCGCTATCTTGCTCACTCATCATGCAACCCACCACCACTTCCGCCTTAATTTTTAACCCTTTCTTTTCTTTTTTCCTTCCTTCCTCCTTTTCTCTCTCCCCCCCCCCCCCCCCCCCCCCCCCCCCCCCCCCCCCCCCCCCCCCCCCCCCCCCCCCCCCCCCCCCCCCCCCCCCCCCCCCCCCCCCCCCCCCCCCCCTCCCCCCCCCCCCCCCCCCCCCCCCCCGTTTTTCCTACTACCCCCCCCTTTAAAAAAAAATTATATATACAAAAAAAAGAGAAATTATTTTAGGAAATATCAGTGTCTGTATACCCCCCAAATAGAGTGCAAGGGAAAGATTATGAGTGTGGGTCTGGAGATACATTAGGACACACAGCCATCATCGATCATGATCGAACGTCGAAGAAGTTTCGGATTGGCAATCATTTATTTACTCTATTTACTCTTATCAACTTTTGTTGAAAGATGCTCGTGTTCTGAACTTTTCTTTCTTTCTTTTTTTCAAACAAATTTATATCCAAAAAAAATACACCCTGTACCCTGGGATGAGAAAAAAACCCAAGAACAGTTCAACAACAAAAAAACAACTGAGCTCACTGGAAATCTGTTTATATGGCTTGCCAAAAAGGATAAGAAAAAGGTAAAGCAAAATCTGTCGGACACCTACATGAAGGAAAAGATGCTTCTGCACAACTTCCCCTTCCCTTCACAAGCTTGGCAGTTTTGAACTGTTTTTGCATCCCCCACCTCCCCCCCACCCCACACATACCCAACTCCACCCCCGCCAACATTTAACTGTGCAAAGCAACAAATGGATACAGATCTGAATGGCTGGATTGAAATCCTGGTTCTTTTAAAAAGTCAACAAAAGGACAACATGAGAAGCAAAATGGCCTACATAGAACAAAATGCGATCCACCTAGAGCTCATTTCACCAGGAATTTATTATTTTTAAAGTTCAACTACAATAAAACATTGTTGTGCTTGAAGATATGGTGTACAATAATGTTTGAAACAGGCTAAAAACACAAACAGGATAAAATTAAAATCTTTCAAAATTTTCGACTTTAATGTCTTCCTCTAGGAAAATCACAAATAATGAATACAATGTTCATATACCGTATTTTTCGGATGATTAGGTGCTGCTGTGTATAACTCATAAGGCGAATAGGGCAATTTTGAAGACAATTCTGCAAAAATTAAAGTAAAAGGCGCCTTCGTTTATAAGGCCTCGCAAAAGACAGTTGAAGTTTGAAGCCCGTACACGTCCTGTAAGCGCTTACCGACCGCCATTACTGCTGTCATAAACGAGAGTTGGCTCCCTTCTCAAATAATCGAACTTCCATTTTTGCGACTTCCAGTTGTTGTGTTTGGACTTTTCTTCGTGAAAACTGGTAGAATTATGGCATATTAAGCTCTACAACGATGCTTTTTACATCCAATGAGGGTTATGGCATCTGTTGGGCGGTATCTCGGACGATAATAGGGATTTTGAAGCATTTTAACGCGAGTATTCGTTGTATCAGCGACTCGTTACCACTTTCGATGTTGTGACTCACGGTAGACTGGACTGAGTATGGCAATCGTTGCCTCTCTTCTCACGATTTTGTTCACTAATAGGGCGCCCTCGTTTATTAGGAGCATAGGTCGAAATTGGAGAGAAAATATCGCCTTATAGTCTGAAAATTACGGTAGTTAAAAGCAAAAAAACCCAAAGATGTACCGAGTTGATCAGCATGGTTGGAAACATTGCCTTGTTAAAAGGATACGCTATGATGTGATTTCTGATATCACCAACTGTATGTGAAAGGTTGAACTTGGCCACCATCCTGCAATGAAAACAACAACAACATTACACACACACACACACATACTGCTGATACAGTCGACCCCCTCACGAACGGCCCTCTGAATTACGACCTCCCCTCTTTTACGACTGAAATATGAATGATGGATCGTTTTTCTTCTAAACTTGCCTCCTCATTTACGACTCCCCCTCTAACGCGTTTTGCGACCGTAAATCTTGTTGATTTTACGACCGATGCAACACATTCTGACAATTATCAATCGCAAAAACGATGATATCTATCCTTCTCGGCCTCAGTTCGAGCCGACGCACAGCTGGGGTACCACTGTTGTTAGGTCAATCTCGGTAAAAACGAACCGTTCTCATGCCGAAATTGAAGAATTTAATCAGCGATATCACGATCTGACCACTAAATGTCACCACTTTTATGCACATGTGTCATCACTGAGCAGTTTATGATCAAAGTTTGAACTGAAACGGTCGCGATCGTGTCGATCTTTACGAACTCTGTGCACACGTAGGCCTAAATGCGAAGTCAACTCCCAAGTTGAAACTAGGTGATCGGTCACACTCCATAAGTTGGAACTCAGTGAATGGTCTCACTTTACAAAAAATAAGTTGAAAAGCAGCTCCTTTCCGTTATCAAACTGATAAATCAGCGTTAGTGCGTGCACTGAAACACTCACTGAATGCAAACAACGCACAAAATCCGATAAATGAAAGCAGCTGGCGTATTAGCGTTTGCCGTGATTTCGTATTTGCGGTGTGTGTGGCGCCATTTTGTCAGCCGAGTTGTATGCGCGGTAAAAGTTCCGTGTGTGCAAACTGTGATTGAAAATGAACTGCCAGAGCGTAAAATGGCGAAAATTAGGTCTGTACTGTTGTTATGTGTAGTTTGTGTGTGAGTGCAACACGGGCCGCGAGCACACTTTCCGTTTTAGCCCGTTTTCGTATATTAGCTAGACCGCGATGTTTCATTCAAGAATGACGGAGAAAGCATGTTTTAGTTCTAGTGTATGCATGTGCTGTGCATCATATACGGTGTAGTGAGTCACTGAGTGCATTGTTTTGGTCACCCCTGATTTAAGACCCCCCTCTTTTACGACCGATTTTCCGCGATTTTTTGAAGGTCTTAAAAGAGGGGGTCGACTGTACCGGTAAATGCATAAGCATGCAGGCGCAAACCAAAAGCCAAGCATAAAACAATAATGAGAAAGTTTCTATATTTTAAACTTACAAAGAAAATCACATGGGCTGGCAGTTTTCTGAGTATTACAAGTTGTCATACTCCATATAAAATTAGCATGTTCGATTTTTTTCTCCATCCAAGTATTGTTCTACATACTAAGTGAATGGTCACTGGACTTTTAGCCTTCATTAGATCATTAAGTGGCAGTCTTAATTTAAATTAATGACAAATCTACAAAATTGATCTGAAATAGAAAACAAAAACAACCCACCCAAAAGACCCACCCTCAAAACAAAGACCCCCAAAAAGCCATCTAATTCTTGTATCACCCTGATTGATACATTTGTGCAAGAAACACATCGAGATCACCAGGAAAACACCCTTTACAAAGATTGCAACACTCACTTTGCTCTGGTTTCCTATAAATCAAACCGTCAAAACGGCGATTCCTCCTTGGCAGAGGTGCTGGAAGTCAAATTCTTTCAGTGAAATGGCCGCCTGAGTAAGACCAAATCGTTTGCACAAAATTTCCATAATAGAAGCCTTTCTATACAGTTTACCAAAAGGAATTTCATTCACAACAAAGGAAATAGCTCCAATTTTTTTTTTACTGCACTACAAAGAATTAAAAGCTTCAACCACTCTCAGTGGCCTCAACCCACCCCGTCCAAAATGGCTTCTCTATCCGGCAACTCCGCCAAGGAGGAATCGCTGTTTTGACGGTTTGATTTCTAGGAAACCAGTGCAAAGTGAGTGTGCCAATCCTTCAAAAGGCCGTCTTTCTGGTGACCTCGACGTGTTTCTTGCAAAAACTCATCCGTCAGGGTGCCTCTTTGAAGCCTAAGAAATCTCATGTATTCAAGATTTTGTTCAAGGTATAAGTTATCACTACAGGCTTGAACAGTGACTCGTCAAAGAAAGTGGTAATGGTCACTATCAGTCAATCACTGACCTCTGTCCATCGGCCAGTCTGATCTGCAGAGTGGTGACCGGTTTGGAGGTGTCCACGTCCATCTGGGGGGCAGCCTGAGGGGCAGGGGGGGCAGAGCTGGCCCCTGACGATGCTGTGGTCACCATTGCCGGGGCTGGACTGCACCCAGCGGAGAAAACAATGAACGGATTAAAATAAATTCCTGACCAGAGGCTTGCATTTCTGCACTGATTTTCCCTTAAACTGTACATTGAAGCTTTGGCTACAACTGTACATTGGTGAAACTGGCCGAACCCTTGCCACCCTGACATCGTCCACCACAGAGACAAACCTATAGCCCACCACTTCAACCAGCCTGACCACTCGACATCAGACATACGCGTCAAAGGGATGTGGCTCATGTTCACAAAAAACACAAACAGAAAGGACATGGAATCACACCTCATCAACAAACTGGGTACCAGAAAGCCTCATGCACTGAATGACAAATCTTAAGCTTCATTATATTATCCTGTGTCATTTTTCATTTTGCCTTAACATGTTCTTGAACCCATCTACCCCCCTCCTTCACCCCATCCCAAAACCCCTCCCCCCCCCCTCCCCACTTCCCTGTGTCCCGTCTGGGTTGGGGGGATAGGGGTCCAATAGCCACAGCTAAGTGAAGGAGTGACCCCTGTATACTGGGCAGTGTGGTAGGGTTCAATAGCCACAGCTAAGCGAAGAAGGTTCCCCCCACTGCCCGAAGCCCCCTCCCCCGGTGTGGACCTCTGTATTCCAAATTAATTTACACACTTGCTTCTAATGGAATGTCTAGTTTTCATTTCCCCCACTTCCCTGTGTGTCCCGTCTGGGTTGGGGGGACAGGGGTCCGATAGCCACAGCTAAGCGAAGGAGTGACCCCTGTATACTGGGCAGTGTGGTAGGGTTCAATAGCCACAGCTAAGCGAAGAAGGTTCCCCCCACTGCCCGAAGCCCCCTCCCCCGGTGTGGACCTCTGCATTCCCAATTAATTTACAAACTTGTTTCAAATGGAATGTCCAGTTTTCATTATCAACTTTGTATGGGTCAATCCCTCACATAAGACCAAACCGAACTTGCTGCAAGAGCCCACAATGCAAGCCTGTCCTTCACTATCCATTGTATTGAGTGAATCTTTCTAAAAAAAAAGCAGAGCCTAATTAACCACTCTGAGCCTCTATTTGGGAGTTTGTTCTTCACAAAGATTAAGCCCAACTAGCTGCAAGAGCCAATAATGATCAATTTGATTCCTATCCTTCGCTACCACCCAATACCCACCCACCCCCTCCTTCCCACCCCTTCCTTCCAAACCCTCCTCCCACCCAACCCCCCTTTTTTATATCTTTTTTATTTAAAAATGTGTGTGTGTGTGTTTTTTTGTTGTTGTCCTCCCCCCCCCCCCCCCCACCCCCACCAAGTATGCCATTGCTTATTTTGCATTCCTTTAGTCCCAGTGTGTGGTTGTGTGTGAGAGAGGGAGAGAGAGAGTGTGTGTTTGTGTGTATGAGAGGGGTTTGTTGCACTTGTCTTTGACTACATGCGCAGGTTGTTTTTTCTCCCAGAGAGTTTTTTGTCCCCCTTAATCCTTTATTCCTTTAAATTTGTTTTTCTTTCTCATGTCATAGACAAATGTGTCTAACTAGGGTTTTTTCCCTCAGAGAACTTCCGTTCTCCCCCTCACCCCTCGGTGCCACGGTGGGGCAACCCACTTTGGGGTCAGACATGGGTTTGATGCGCTAGGTGGCGAACCCCAACCCCCCTCCCCCCCCCCCCCCCCCCCCCCCCCCCCCCCCCCCCCCCCCCCTTCTCTCTCTCTCTCTTTCATTTTTCAATTGCAATGTAATGTCAGCTACATGTGTTCACTTTAGCACGAGATTTGTTCTCTTCACCAAACCTCCCCCTCCTCACCCCTTACTCAACACACAACTGACCCTGGTTTCCAACTTCTGCCATCTATGATTGCGTACTCACTGTCCCCAACCTCTCTCACCTATTAGTGTTCACAGCCTTGCTCTTTGGTTTCAACTTTGTTGTATCATTTACGCGTTGGACTGTAGAGGGGAAGTATTGTTTTTTTATTTTGATCTTGATGGTTTTTTGCTCCTTCTGTTGCCTGTTTTTTGCTCCTTTTGCTATTTGCTGTTTAATTGTTTGTCTGTGTTGATAAAGGCGCGTTCGCCAAAATATCCAGTAGTTTTGTTTTGTCTCTTGTGAATAAAATAACGTCACTTTGCACTTGTCGTGTAGTTGTTTCTTTGTTGTATGTTTCAGTTTTTTTATCTTATATTCTAGCCATCCCCCCCCCCCCCCCCTCCCCTAAAATTTTCGCATAAAAATGAGAAAATTTCCACTGAGAAGCAACATTCTGTCATGTTTGGGAAAGGGTTAGGATCAGCCTAGGATTATGTTAAAACAAAACCCTGAAAGAAACAGACACCAAATCCTGCAGGACATCAGAAAAGAGCTGCAAGAACTCAGCAGCAAAGCAACACTGATCCTGCAGTGGATCCCCTCTCACTGTGGTCTGGGTGACAATGAACAGGCAGACAGACTCTCCAAAATGGGCAGCAAACTAGAACAGTTTACCCCCCCCCCCCATGTCATATGGAGAAGCAAAAGCAATTGTTCGTGGTCACTTCAGAACAAAATGGAGGGAGCGTCTGCAGCTTGACACTGGAGAGGACAGCATCCACCAGCTGGACCGTGCCCAGCAGGTCGCCATCTTCAGACTAAGAACTGGGTACTGTCGGCTCCTCTCCCATCTCTACCGTCTGAAGATTTCCCACACGGGTGAATGTCCTTGTGGCACGGGATTACAAACAGCAGACATTTTGCAGGACTGCACTACTTTCAGCACCCTGAGACGTCAAATCTGGCCCAGGCCTGTCGCACTCCGTGACAAGCTGTGGGGTCCTGCTGAGGCGCTGCGCTTGACTGCGACCTTCATCAACCGAACCGGACTGAGCATCTGATATGGCCGGGAACAAAGAAAAAGAAGAGGGTAGTAATCGTGAGGGGGGTGACTAAAGTACAAGAGTGCTGAATCATCTCCTTTTCTTGAGCATACACCATCAGGTTTTTTGGATAATTGTGATGCTTTATGCCTTTTGATTCCAAACATATCGACTCCATTTGATTCCAAAGATGCTGCAGTTCATTTCTTATTTCATTTTAAAACAAGATAACTCACATATTTTGCAATGTGCTTTGAGAAACATCCCCATCACAAGGCGATCTTGACATTTTGATTTTCTGAATCAAGTAACTTTTACTTTGCATTAGTCAGATATAGTGGAGAGGAACCCACTACTTTTGCCTAAATAGAAATTAGAATGGCCACATTATGTGTTGGTAAACAGATTTGTTGTTTCTCTATGCTGAAATTTGAATTTTAAGCCCTAACATAATACTAAACCTGTTCCTAACCCAAATCAAGGCAAAAGTTGGCATAAATCTGTGCTAAAGACCTGTGGCACTAACATTGGATTAACCAAACACACATCACATGAGTAATCATGTCTGCAGCTCTGAACCAATTAAATACCAAACGTAGATAACACAATTTCACTATTTTCAGTAGTTTTACAAACAACCGAAGTTGGGTCAAAGCCAGACCTGTTTACCACCTACACAAGTCTTGAGTAGTCTGGATAGCTGAAATGAGTAGTTTTGGTGCAAAATGTGTAGTTTTATTCATTAAACCATCAAACAATGTTCACTGAAAATGAGTAATTAAAGCATTGTTTTCAATTTTGAAGAGTAGTAGAGGTCCAAATTGAGTACCATACTACTCGAAAAGAGTAGAGTAAACAGGTCTGCAAAGCGTATCTCTCTTACATATCTCTCTCTCTCTCTCACAAGCAGAGTGCAATGCACAACAATGTAACTACCAGCGCCTGCACCTGAAACATTGCCAGACACAGGAATCTTGCTAGCTCTCTCTCTCTCAGGCTGGGAGAGCATTTCTAAGACAAAACGGCCAGGTTGAAAGAGCTAAATCCCCAGCAGTCAGGCAAGCAGCATAATACAGCACCACCACCACATCTGCCACTCTCTTTGACTCTGCCTTTTCTCTTTGCTTTCTATCATCTACTATCTTTCTGACTTATTGGATCATTCTCCTGACTTAAAAAAAAAAAAATCTTCCAAATAATTTTTCTCCTTTGAACTGCTCCGAAATCGGAATGTGTCGGCTGTACGCAGCGGGGAGACCAGTGAAAACTGAAAACCGGACACATACGTGCCTTACCCATTATGGCCATATAGCCTGGGAACGCAGAAGAAGAAAAAGAAGACGACTTTTGCAGCTAAGGCCCTCCTCCTTACCTGCCCAGCATGTGTCCCTCCCCAGTGAAGGCCCTCAGGTTGGCCTTGGGCTTGACGTAGTCCTCAGTGCGGTGGTCCTCCATGTTCAGGTTCACCTCGCCCCCCCTTGCCTGCCGGATCAGCTCCTGGGGAATCTCCCTGCAGCACAGATCACTGACGGTCAGAACAGTCATTTCAAACCAGGCGCAGTGTAAACTAAATAGCTACAACGCTCACGGCTCATTCTAGGGGAGCTTATTCATGCTTGGAAAGAACTGAAACACAACCAATAAAATCACGAGGTGCACTTACTTGGAAAGAGTTGAAAGACAACAACAACAACAAACAAACAGAGAGAGAGAGAGAGAGAGAGAGAGAGAGAGAGAGAGAGGGGGGGGGGGGGAGGGAGGAGACAGACAAATGGGAGAGGAAGAGGACAAGAGAGAGAGAGATGAGAAGGAAGAGACAGAAAAAGAGACAGAAGGGAGAGAGAGATGAGAAGGAAGAGACAGAAAAAGAGACAGAAGGGAGAGAGAGAGATGAGAAGGAAGAGACAGAAAAAGAGACAGAAGGGAGAGAGAGAGATGAGAAGGAAGAGACAGAAAAAGAGACAGAAGGGAGAGAGAGAGATGAGAAGGAAGAGACAGAAGAGAGAGAGAGAGATGAGAAGGAAGAGACAGAAGGGAGAGAGAGAGATGAGAAGGAAGAGACAGAAAAAGAGACAGAAGGGAGAGAGAGAGATGAGAAGGAAGAGACAGAAAAAGAGACAGAAGGGAGAGAGAGAGATGAGAAGAGACAGAAAAAGAGACAGAAGGGAGAGAGAGAGATGAGAAGGAAGAGACAGAAAAAGAGACAGAAGGGAGAGAGAGAGATGAGAAGGAAGAGACAGAAAAAGAGACAGAAGGGAGAGAGAGAGATGAGAAGGAAGAGACAGAAAAAGAGACAGAAGGGAGAGAGAGAGATGAGAAGGAAGAGACAGAAAAAGAGACAGAAGGGAGAGAGAGAGATGAGAAGGAAGAGACAGAAGAGAGAGAGAGAGATGAGAAGGAAGAGACAGAAGGGAGAGAGAGAGATGAGAAGGAAGAGACATAAAAAGAGACAGAAAGGAGAGAGAGAGATGAGAAGGAAGAGACAGAAAAAGAGACAGAAGGGAGAGAGAGAGATGAGAAGGAAGAGACAGAAAAAGAGACAGAAGGGAGAGAGAGAGATGAGAAGGAAGAGACAGAAAAAGAGACAGAAAGGAGAGAGAGAGATGAGAAGAGACAGAAAAAGAGACAGAAGGGAGAGAGAGAGATGAGAAGGAAGAGACAGAAAAAGAGACAGAAGGGAGAGAGAGAGATGAGAAGAGACAGAAAAAGAGACAGAAGGGAGAGAGAGAGATGAGAAGGAAGAGACAGAAAAAGAGACAGAGATAAACATGATAGACAGAAAGCTGATTAATTAAAAAGATTTCAGCAATATTCATCAATAGAGCATACAGGTATAAAGCCAGAGGATATTCAGCAGAAATGATACAATTATATCACTAAGCTTCAACCACAAAACCAGTGTTTCCCATAGGCCTAAATACTGGGAGTCAAGATGACCCCCTGTTCCCAAATCTGGGGGTCACTTAACAATTTTTAAGGGTCAAATCATAACGGATCAGCTTCCTCAAACCATCATTCATTGATTTTGCGCTTGACTCCTTTCTTTGCTGTCTTCTCTTCTTCTTGAGGCGATTCGGTTGATCTGCTCTTGGTGCCACAGTCATTCACGTCATCTGCTACTGATGACACATTACTTGTTTTGGCTTCTTCATCGATAATCTGGTCTCATTCATCGTCGGTCTGAGAACGGACTTCAGTTCTTTTCAACCACATGTGAAGCGCCATAGTTGTGAACGTGCGCGCAAACAGAAAAGAGTTTGGAAAGGGAAACAACTCTAATAAATTATGTCTGCGGAAGTAACTGTTGTAAAAATCGTCTGCTATGCTGACTCCTAGCGATCGAAGTCGTGAGGACAGCGAAAACGTGTCAGGGCACAGCGCCGAAAATTCTGCGTCATTTTTTAATTTTTGTGCGTAAATTACGCACTACAGTGCGTTATGGGAAACACTAATTAGAAAAGGTGTTTACTGATCTAGCATAAACAAAAGCTTCATCCTCCCAATCATTACACAGGAATAGTACAGCAACACTCAGTGAATTCAAACTAATAACTGTACAGACCCTCTGCGTACGCAGTCAAGGAACTCTTTGTTGACGGGGTCGTCGTAGGAGCGCAGTTCTCCATTACCGATGCTGAAGCCCTTCTTCCACAGCTTCAGTGTCATGTCCACCTGACATCGCAACATCACTGTTCATTTTGATGCACGCATACATCGCCGCACAGAAAACAAGTGTCGTAATTTGTAAGACATGAGAATTTAAAAAAAAAAATATTTGGGTCATTTCAGGTCAAATTACCTCATTTTTGATCATATGGCAACACCATCTGTGTTCTACGTTTGCAACTTTTTTTTTAAAGCGTTGATAGAAAACGTGCCTTGCCTTGATCAACTGGTAAGTCCAAAGTTGACCAATTTTGAGTTATGATAGTTTAATTTCCAGGCTGTGATATGCGCACCTCTGAGTCTGACACTGAAAACTGCAATCTGAGGCACTGGGTTTCAGACCAGTGCATCGGATGATCCCTGGAGTCTTTTAGCCAGGGTACGACAACAACAACAACAAGACCAGTGTATCAATAAACGTAGCAAGTTTTCGGAAAAACAAGCACGGATTCGCAATCGTTTGTGGCACGCTTTTCTTTCTCTTTTACAATATGTGCGACAATTTTGGACCGACCGACCGACCAACAAAGTGAGTTATAGGTTTGTGGCTTGTGCCACAAACAAAAATGTTTTGAAAAATCATAAAGAGAGACCCACTAAAATAAATATGTGGGTTTTCCGTACACAGAAAGAAGAGATCCCACCTGTCTTCTGGGGGCAGCAATGCTGGGGCCAGCTACAGATTCCAAGGGCCCCTCTGTTTCTCCCAGGCGATAGCCCGTCCCATGGAAGGCCGACGAACGACTGGCCGAGGCAGTGGCAGCACTGGACTCTAGTTCTTCTGCACCATGACTGTCGAAATTGACCAACATGAGATTAAAAAAAAAATAAATCTAAATGCAACCTTGTTAGCGTAATGCCTACTATAACTACAAAAAGAAATATCAACTGCACAAAAGAAATTTTGTTACGAATCTGTCAGTATGTTGAACTGATTCATATCTTTGAAAACTAGTTTGCATTCAACATAATTATCAAATGAATGGAGAAAAAGCTTGAGCCATTACCCCCTCTTCTCTCACACTCATGACTAACTTCACGGTGGCCAGATGTCAATAAAACTAGACACAGTGTCCAGAAAAGAACACTCACAATCATCACATTGGAGTTTCAGGACACAAAAAAAATTGTAAGATAAATAAAATAATAAAATAATTAATAATGCTTATATAGCGCATAATCTTGCAAAGCAACTCAATGCGCTTTTCACTCACCATTCGTACAAACATTTCTAACAAACTGGCCCATGCATCCTCACCATACATCTCTATGAAAATGAATACATATTAGAGAATGCATTGCATATAATCATAACACAACACACCAACACCCACCTCCCCTCAGTACCACCACCCCAACCATCCCCCCAGTTTTGAAAATTTGCGGTAATGTTTATAATAATAAAAGCTAGCATATGTTATATAATTCCAAAGTAATTTTTTTATTATTAGCAGATTTAAAAAAAGCATGACAAAAAAGACGAAGAGAGGGGTAGCGACTCATTTGCATTCATTGCTATCCTAAAAATAGACTAGAAGTGATTTCATTGGTTGGAAACTATTAAGGGACCGTAGAGGAACACTTTTATACCAGTTTGGGTTGCATGGCTTCACTGAGTTGTGAAGTGTGAATGGTTAAACACTATGTACGTTATAGCGAAGCAATCGGGAAGCGATCGGCCAGTGTTGAATGAGTTAAAACTGTAATGGTTTACTGCTTAGTGAGAGTATTATACCAATACGACTGAAGCATTGTCATGAATCTCTAGTTCATAGAAACGAGAAAAGCTGTGCAATGACTCACTCTCTGGCTGACTGGAAGAGGTCTGTCACCATGGAGTCACTGTTCTTCTTCTTGGGCCCCAACACCTGCTGTCCGCTGTACACAGAGCAAACACCGGTGGTTGAACCCTCTCTGGGTTAGTCAATGGCACGGTATCAAGCTACATGCCCACAAACAAACATAGCTGAACAGCGCTTACCCAAATACAGGTAAAGTTTTTCTTTGTACACCCAAATACAGGTAAAGCTTTTCTTTGTATACCCAAATACAAGTAAAACTTTTGATGGATATGGGTGCAGAACATTGTATACCCAAATACCAGTAAAGCTTTTCTTTGTATACCCAAATACCAGTAAAACTTTTGATGGATATGGGTGCAGAACATTGTATACCCAAATAGAAGTAAAACTTTTGATGGATATGGGTGCAGAACATTGTTTACCCAAATACAAGTAAAGCTTTTGATGGATATGGGTGCAGAACATTGTATACCCAAATAAGTAAAACTTTTGATGGATATGGGTGCAGAACATAGTATACCCAAATACCAGTAAAGCTTTTCTTTGTATACCCAAATACCAGTAAAGCTTTTCTTTGTATACCCAAATACCAGTCAAGCTTTTCATTGTATACCCAAATACAAGTAAAGCTATTGATGGATATGGGTGCAGAACATTGTATACCCAAACACCAGTAAAGCTTTTGTTTGTATACCCAAATACAAGTAAAGCTATTGATGGATATGGGTGCAGAACATTGGTATTAGGTACTTTATAGTCACAGAGGCGTCTCTGTGAAATTCGGGTTGCTCCCACCTGGAGAGCGCTTCGCAGCCAGAGGCGCGCCACCCAATTTTTTAGATTTTTTTTTTAATGCGGTTTTTGTCACTGAAATATTGACCAAATGACAACTTTTTCGTTGCCACTGGGTTTAACGTATGCTAAGTGCATGGGCACACGGGACCTCGGTTTATCGTCTCATCCGAAAGACTAAATACCCAAATACCAGTAAATGCTTTCCATTGCATAGTCAAATACCAGTAAAGCTTTTGATGGATAAGGTTGCAGAACATTGTTGAATATTGTATACCCAAATACAAGTATCGTATTTTTCGGATCATTAGGCGCTGCTGTGCATAAGGCGAATAGGGTAATTTTTAAGAAAAATCTGAAAAAATTAAAGTAAAAGGCGCCCTCGTTTATAAGACGCCTCGCAAAAGAAAGTCAAAGGTTGAAGCCCGTACACGTCCTGTCAACGCTTACCGACCGCCATTACTGCTGTCATAAATGAGAGTTGGCTCCCTTCTCAAATAATCGAACTTCCGTTTTTGCGACTTCCGGTTGTTGTGCTTGGACTTTTCTTCGCGAAAACTGGTAGAATTATGGCATTTTAAGCTCTACAACGATGCTTTTTACATCCAATAAAGGGTTATGGCATCTGTTGGACGGTATCTCGGATGATAATAGGGATTTTTAAGCATTTTAACGCGAGTATTCGTAGTATCAGCGACTTGTCACCACTTTCGATGTTGTGACTCACGGTAGACTGCACTGAGTATGGCAATCGTTGCCTCTCTTCTCACGATTTTGTTAACTAATAGGGCGCCCTCGTTTATTAGGCGCATAGGTCGAAATTGGAGAAAAAAATATCGCCTTATAGTCTGAAAATTACGGTAAATGCTTTTCACTGCATAGTCAAATACCAGTAAAGCTTTTGATGGATAAGGTTGCAGAACATTGTTGAACATGGTATACTCAAATACAAAAGTAACACTTTTCATGGATAGCGGTGCAGTCGTTACTACACATCAACCCATTTCACTTATAAATTACCACAGAGCTGGGTCTCTAACTAACATCATTCAAGCGCTCCACTTATGCCATCTTATCAAACAATCTTCTAGTGTTTGTCTCTTAGTTAACCCTATCAATGCCTTACCTCACACAAATTCAAGATTAAATATAGCTGCACTGCCTTTTCGCTTTTGAACATCCAGGAAGGATATGTCTTCAGACTATATAAGTAAGCTACGAACTTTTTTTTAGCACTGATTTAGGCACAAAATACTTATCAAAAGGACAAAGTATTGTAGTAATTTGTACCCACCTTCTTTCTGAACCTCCAGCATAAAATGCCTGACCTTCCTCCTCTGAACTGGAGTCCTCCTCTGTTTTCAGGCTGTCTATGGTGCCAAACCTGACGGACAATTAACACACAATAGAACATATTTGACTGCGGACTCAATTCACATTATGCTTGTAAAAATCAAGCAGATATAACCAGTAACTCATACTTTCATTGCCAGAGATAATAAAGTTACTGACGCAACAAAAATTGTCATTCATAATTGAAACTATACATTCAGGCTATGGTCAGAAAATAAGTATGACATATAATGCATACAAGTCATAAGTTCATAAGTTTCTTAATATGCGTGTATATAGTTCTAACTAATTTTATATGCATCTTTTTTACAACAAACAAATGTAAAATCAATATTGATCCTCATCTACACAAATGTGTATCTAGTCTAAAGGAATTAAATCTGACCACCAATCTTTCTTGTTAATGATATCATTATCAGTTTACTGAACTGGTCAAGTGGTTTCAAAACCAATCACTATCTGGTCAATGTTGATGTTAATAACTTAAATTGATAAGACCAAATGGGCTGATACTTAATATTGGACATAGACAACTTAGTTCCTGACACATCAGTAATGGTTTACTGACTGGTAATACCAAAAGCCAAGCTAAAAAGCCAAAAAGCGATACACACCAGGTACAGAAATTTAGTATTTCAATTTCAAATTTTATGTTCATGAAACTGTCCTTTTTTTGTTATTGTTGTTAAGGTTTTCAAAGTATTTAATATATTTTGCCTGTGAATTGTGATGGCATTCCCCCTTCATGCGAAGGTTTGTGAGAAGACTTGGGTCTCTGTCCAGCCCTGTGGTGGCTGAAGAGGCCAATACAGGAACAGCAAGTTCTATTGCAGCCTGGGCACACAAAGGCTGGAGCCCCTGCACTCTGCAGCCTAGACCGCCTACGTTTCCTGTGTGTGTGCGTGCATGCATGTGTGTGTGTGCGTATGTGTGTGTGTGTGTGTGTGTGTGTGTGTGTGTGTCACTGTGTGTCAAGTCAAGTCAATATGATTTTTATTGGGCATAAAGAAATAAGCTTTGACATTTTTTTTACATTCTGTGCTCAACTTAAACTAGAAAAGCATGCAAACAGAAAAATAAAACAAATATTAAAACAAGAAAAGCATGCAAACATGATACTCCAAATTTCACTACTAAGCTTACATCAAGTTAACTACTCATGCATTTTAGGCATATATGGAGAAAAAAAATATAGAAAAAGAAAGAAAAGAAAGAAAAAAGATACAGACAGGCATGCATAGAGTACAGAATGAAGGGGAGAGAGAGAGAGAGAGAGAGAGAGAGAGAGAGAGAGAGAGAGAGAGAGAGAGAGAGAGAGAGAGAGAGAGAGAGAGAGAGAGAGAGATTCGGATGATTTATTCATGAAGGCCAAGGCCCCTTATGAAGGGGGTAATACACAATAAACAAATGACATATGATATATCCAAATAAAGAAAATTACAATCAAGAACACAATGTAGAACGAAGCTTAAAGGCTTTGTATAAGAACAAAGCAAACCTTTTTACAACATTTTCCTGAGTAGAAGACATAAGCAATAATAATAATAATAATAATAAAGAAAACTTATATAGCGCACATTCCAGGCTAGGCTAAATACATTTAATCAAATCACATCAATACCCATACCCGCACGCACAATGTGTGTGTGTGTGTGTGTGCGTGTGTGCGTGTGCGTGTGTGAGTATCTTCTGGAGTGTGAGCCTGTGTGTGTGTGTGCAGCTGTCTGTGTGTGTGTCTGGACAAGCTAGTGTCTATGATTTACATTTACTGTCACTGTGTGTATGTATATATGTGTGTATGCGGGGTGTCTGAGTGTGCTGCTATGTGCATGTGTTGTTGCTGGCTGTGTCATTCTTGAATACTCTTTTGTTTTGTTGTCTGCTTATTGTTGAACACTTGGTTGTAAAGCGCGTTGGGCTCATTTGTTTTTATTTTGAGGTAAAGCGATATATAAATGTAATGTTATTACTAATATTAGGTTATTATTATTATTTCTTCCGTCTCAAATGTTTCTCATTCACTGCACTGATTCAGTCGTTGGCGGTGTAACTTCTTTCTTTTTTGAAATTTCTACTGGTGTAGCACCACTTGTCACAATCTGAAGATTCAGGTCTGAATTTGCCTGTAGTTGTTCATTCATTCTTTTTGTCTGACAGACAGATTTAACATAAAAGTGGCACTTTGTGCTTAAAATTAATATAAATAACTTGAATGAAAATTCTAATAATAATATAAGACCTGTATCTACCTGCTACTACTCTTTGGCTTTGGTGTCTTTTTCTTTCTCTGGATGAACTGTGGCTCAACCTCTGGCTCATCGTCCCCTATCTCGCCCACATCCAGAGGGTTGGAAGCACTCCCCTCGTCCTCATAGAAATTGGCCATAGCCACCTGTGCATAAACAATCTCATAAACAGCTTGACAATTTCCCCAAACATTTATATTACCATTCTTTTTAAAGATCTATACATACCTACACCCATAATTGTCCTTTAGACAGTACTGATGTCAGATGATCAACAAATCATCGTAGATGAGACCCTCCCCCCCCCCCCCTTCCTATTTTTGCATTACAAATTTTCACTGAGAAGCAACATTCTGTTGTTCTCGGGAAATGGATAGGATAAAGATCAGACTATAATCTACGGTTATTGTCATGAAGCTTAAACTAAATTAACGAACCAGATTTTGAGACTGAGAGCCATAAACAATAATACAGTGGCAGGGATCATTCTTGCTACAGGACATCATAGGTCATTTTGCCAGTTGTCAGAGAAATCAATAGGTCATTTTCCAAAAACAATAAGTCACAGATTTACCAGCTCTGTCAACTCTTCTTTCTTCTAACAACCTCCATAATCTTGCTGATGGTTCTGTTGTTATACTAGAACCAGGGCCCCCCATTTGGGGGTCTATGAAGTACTAGAATTCTAAGGGACCCTCTAAAAGAATGTGCAGGGTCCCAGGGATGCACTATAAAAATTCTTTTTAGCGATCAATGTCATTGGGACCCTCTATCACTCCTCTAGGACCCTCTATACTGTAAGTGGAGGAGTCCCTGGGTCCCCTTGTTTTGAGGGATTGGGAGCCCCGAGAACTAGGGGACTATCCAGTCTGGCAGCTTGTCGCGACTGCTGTAGCCCTGGTACTTGAAGATGGTTTGGGGACAGAACTTGAAGGGGCAGAGGGAAGGGGGTCTGGTGGGGGTCGTGGGCTAGATCATGGGAATTGGGGAGAAACTGGAGGGAGGGGATGGGAGGAGAGGGGGGAGTAGGGAGGGGAGTTCTACATTCAGGATTTGAAGTCTTCAACTGAGGGTGATGTTACGACCTGAGATGGAAGGGCGTTCCACTCGCTGATCGTCGGTGAAAAAAAATGAGTATTATTTCCTGTAGCTGGTTTTACATGAAGGGATTCTTCGTCTTCTTCGCTGTGCGTGGCCACAATCAACATTAATCCTTATGCACACATGCAAAGGGTAGACTAGCATTTGACAAAAAATGCATCAGTCATGCCCTAAAATAGATCTGAACTGTTGATGAACAAACAACAAAGTCGAAACTGTCGAGTCATAGACATAGTCATAGTTTTGTTGTTGTAGTAATCTGGGCCAAGCTGCAACACCTTGGGCTTAAGCAATGCCCGAAGACAATTCAAAACAACAGGTCTATAACAAGTTCCCGACATTATACCTCAAGGTTCCATGCTGCTGCTTCCAAGTGAAACTTGGCCCTGTCATGATCAACGCCAGTTACAGCGGAGAATTGATTGAGAATTTCGTCTCTGTCGGCCATCTTTCTGTGTAACAGTGTTCAGGGGAGATTAAGCTTACTTCTGAGCCACACAACTTCAAATCGCTGTTTACCGCAAAGGAACGGAATAACCAGTAATTTCCCCTAACCAGAAACAAGATGAAATGCCATATCAACGTACTCACTATATGATGGCATTAGCGTTTCAGTTTAGTGTGTAATTATGCTTTTATATAAATCGGTCTAAAAACATATTTATACAATTAAAATGATAGCACTATAAAGTTTCCATCAAAGATTGGAACTGGTTACCCGAGGAGGCTGTGTCTATCTCTTCAGCCGGCTCATTCCCAGCCAGTCATCCATCAAGATGCAATAACAATTTTGTGTCCTTGTTTAGGTGTTCCTGCCGACCCAGCATCACTTTGGGGGCTTGATCAGCAAGACCTGGCTGGCTGGGTCATCTTAGATTAGGTTGTTGTTTTGTTTTGTCACTTTGATGTCCGACTTCAGACCTCGACCGTATAATTAAAAATAGTATTTGACAAAAAATCAAACTGATGATTGTGGATACTCAACGGGAGAAGAAGAAGTTGTGCAGTAGGCCAGAAATGGCAGAATAACTGATCCAGGTTGCTTTTATGAAATGTCACACAATAAAAACATAAAAAACCCCATAAACTACTTTAGAAATTAACTTGCAATGAGGAATTAAAAAGATCTTGGTCAGTGATGCTTTCGACAGGCAAGCAGTGGCAATAACATCAGCCAGCCGGCCTCTTTCTGCTGAGCTTTGAGAATAGACTTTGAGAGCACACTCCCCCTGCATGCCTAGCGTGAATCTTCCAATGTGATCGGCCTAGTCCACTTAAAAAAAGGAGAAGAAGAAGAAGAAGAATTACGCGTTTAAAAAAACCCTTATTAATATACATATGTATTGTTAAAAATTAAGGACTTTCCTGATGTTGCACTGCCTCCGGGCATTGCCTCCAGGATCGTTCCCACCATCTTTATATCTACTAATGTCCCATGTCATGATCAGTGTGTCTGTTCCAGACGGAGGACGTTAAAGCAGAATTTCATCATCAAGAAGAATTACTTAATCAAGCTTACACAGTCAGACCTGGTATTGCAGTACCTCCAGGATCTGCTCCAAGCACTGAATGATGGTTGTGGTGAGAGACTGAGAGAGAGAGAGAGAGAGAGAGAGAGAGAGAGAGAGAGAGAGAGAGAGAGAGAGAGAGAGAGAGAGAGAGAGAGAGAGAGAGAGAGAGAGAGAGAGAGACGAGAGAGAGAGAGAGAGAGAGAGAGAGAGAGAGAGAGAGAGAGAGAGAGAGAGAGAGAGAGAGAGAGAGAACGAACGAACGAACCTTTTTTTTATTGAGGGAAAAGAATAAGCACTGTATACAGGCTTGTTTACATCCAGCCCTCATAAAAAATTAAAAAGGAGAAGAAAAAACAATCACCACCATTAACAATAAATGTAAACATTAAAAAAAAGAATGAAAGTGAAAAAGCATGCACATACAAAATACAAAATTCATACTTATCAAATAACCATGAAAAAACATAAAACACATTGAAATTAAAGTTACCCATTAGAAGCAAGTGTACATGCGCACGCGCGCGCGCACACACACACACACACACAAACACTGACGCATACACACACACACACACGCGCGCGCGCGCGCGCGCGCGCGCGCACACGCACGCACACACGCACACGCACACACACGCACACACACGCACGCACACACACGCACGCACACACACGCACACACACACACACACACACACACACACACACACACACACACACACACACACACACACACACACACACACACACACATGTTATCTCTCTCCCTCTCTCTCCCTCCCTCCCTCCCTCCCTATCTGTCTGTCTTTCACACAGTGACACGCACGCACGCGCAAATTCCTGTCAAGAAGTAAAAGGGACAAAAGCAAAGTTACATTCACATCGGGTATCTTGAGGAAACAGGTGGTGGAATCTGGGAGAAGGTTTAATAATATGAACAACATGTTATAGAACTGAATTATAAAATTCGGTCATTAGAAATGTTCGATAGGTTTTTTTGGAAAGAATTAAAGATTGCCCAATATGGCATTCCACAAGAATAAGCATTCCAGAATAAGCAAAACTTGTTTTGAAAAGGTCGATTCTAGGCAAAGGAAGCATGAGTTTGTGAACATGGCGTTGATCATTGACAACAAACCTATTGGTAAGTGATGGTGGGGCATTGCCTGATACAATTTTGAACATGAAGACAGCTTTGTTGAATTTTAGTTTTAACTTGAAAGGTAGTATGTCCAAGGCTTTGTAATCATTAGCTGTTAATGTAAAAGATTTAAGAAGAACTAACTTTAATGCCCGGCTATGAAGACTTGAGAGAGCTAGGTTTCAAGTTAAAGTATTGTCACTTGCACCATCCCAAATAGTTGAAGCATAGTTAATGTGGGATTCAATAAACGAGTGAAAGAATATCTTACGCGAGTGGAGGTTTAGGAAGTGTTTTATTTTTGACAACTCATAGATCTTTTTTGAAACAGACTTACATACCTTAGATACATGATCTGACCAAGAAAGACTATTGTAAATGACAACGCCAAGAATTTTATGACTGCTTACTTCTTCAACAATGTTACCATTAATAGAGAGAGTTAAAGAGCCGAGAGGAAGATTCTGACGTTTTTGTCTAGTTGTTATACCATCATAAAGTTAGTTTTTATAGGATGCAGGCTCATGTGGTTTAATTCTGCCCAGTTTATGAGTTCGTTGATGCCATAGTTAGAGTGATTATGTGTAACGTTGATATAAACGGAGAAAAGCAAAGGTCATAAGACGGAACCCTGAGGAATGCCATACTTTGTTGTTCTAGATGAAGACACGTGGCCGTTAACTGGCTTTCACCACCTGTTTCCTCTCCATTAGAAATGATGATATGAGTTCTAGATCTATTGTATTACAAGACAATCCATATAATGTTAGTTTTTTTAAGCAGAAGAGAATGGTCTACAACATCAAATGCTTTAACAAAGTCAACTATTAGAGCACCAGTTATTTCATTATTATTGATATTAGTAAGCCATTTATCAACAAGAGTTGTAAGAGCTATTTGACAAGAGTGTTTCGTTCGAAAACCAGACTGACACGGATGGAAAAGATGAAAGTGGTCAAAATGATTAAGGATGTGTGTGTGTGTGTGTGTGAGAGAGAGAGAGAGAGAGAGAGAGAGAGAGAGAGAGAGAGAGAGAGAGAGAGAGAGAGAGAGAGAGAGGGGGGGGGGGGGACACACACAGACATACACTCGATGTTGCAAGACAGACAAAAGGCGGACTAAGACAATGAGAAAGACAGAGATAAAAGTTCTTCTTCTTTCTCTTCCCAACCACCATCATCAAGTTGATGGTTCTGTCGGTAATGGGTTTGATGTGAGTGTCACAGTGTGTGTGTGTGTGTGTGTGTGTGTGTGTGTGTGTGTGTGTGTGTGTGTGTGTGTGTGTGTGTGTGTGTGTGTGTGTGTGTGTGTGTGTGTGTGTGTGTGTGTGTGTGTGTGTGTGTGTGTGTGTGTGTGTGTGTGTGTGTGTGTGTGTGTGTGTGTGTGAGCATGCGTGCATGTGTGTGTGCTTGCGTGCGCGCGCGTGTCACGGTAGTCTTGGGTCTTGAGTGTGTGTAAGTGTATGCATGTGCACACACGCGCGAACACACACGCGCGAACACACACACACACAGACACACACACACACACACACACACACACACACACACACACACACACACACACACACACACACACACACACACACACACACACACAGTCACAAGTGCATATACACTCACACCACTACCGTGTGTATAGTCACACCTTTCACGTTATCTCCCCTTTCGAAGCAGATGGCTCTTGAATATTCTCCAAAACGCAAAAATGGAAGACATCCAGGTATGGTTTGTGTGCTGTAAACATTTGATGGCATTGATTGAAATTATCTGTAAATTGATGAAAGGCTGTTATTAGAGTATCACCTAGCTTTATTTTGTCTTAAACTGTCCCGATTTTTGTCATTATCACAGTTGTTGGTACGTGTAGCACGGATCAAAGAAAACGCCCACTTATTCATTGTTATTCTAATTCTTGCAACTCAGCTCAGTGAGTTACTGGTGACTCATAACTAGAAGAAAGTAGTCTAAATGACTTCATTAGTGATTTTTTTATAAAACTCCACTGAAAACAGGATGTATGCTGCTCACTTGTGCTCTTGATCATCCATGTCCATGATTGGGTATGCTTAACGGTCGTGCATGACTCAAACCATGGACATACATTAAATATAGCATCCATGCTCAAACAGAAATATTTTTTGGCATGCATCATGTGAGGCCCGAGCGTCGTGCATGACTTACTCCTTCTTCTATCGTGCATCTCACAACAGTTTACTCAACCCCTCCCCCACCCATTTCAAGCCTACAAAATACTCAGCCAAGTTATATTTTCATATCTTTTAATATATATAATCTTATAACAACAAATGATTATCTAATATTTAATACCTATCTGAACTTATAAAATAAATACCCAATCAGATTACTCTCTTCATATCCTGTCAATATCATTGTAAACAACAAACACTTTTCTATTATCTCATCCCGTGCTGCGCATCTTCGTCTTTGAACCCCTATATATGTCAATAATTGCCGATAAACGGCAGGTGGACATTACTGGAAGAAGAAGAAGAAGAAGAAGATGTCATACTCATAGTCATGCCTTTGCAGGCTTAGCTTTCCAAGTATTTTGATATTAGTTTTACTATCTTTTCCATTACTCCTAATTCTTATCCTCTATTCATTCTAACATCTTGTCTTCTTACTACCCCCCAAAGTGCAGAAGAATCTTCAGCCTGAGGAAGTTGGCTGCCCCCAAAGTGCAGAAGAATCTTCAGCCTGAGGAAGTTGGCTGCCTGCTCTGAAGGCGAAGAAGAAGAAGAGAAGATTCAAGGACGAAGTTGAGGTCTTCAAATCCCAGATCTGAGCCCCCTCCCCCCAATCCTCCCCCACCTTCCGCATCCTTCCCAGTTTACCAATGGTCCCTACCCCCTGACCCTCTACACCCTCCATCCTACTCCTTTCACCCATTGAGCTGATCATTTGGGCAGCTATTTTTCCCCCACAGTGCCAATGATTAGTATGCTGGAAACCCCTTTCTTACTCTTAGTGCATCAGATTTAGAATCGTCAGCAGGATGAAGGAGGATGCCTTATGAAAGCAGAAGAAGAAGATGAAGCCATTAAGGAGACTGTAGTGTAGAGCCTGTCAAATCCCTCAACCCCCCGTGGGGATACTGGGGGATCTTTTGTATAAATAGTTCCCCACCTTCTGGAAGTTCTGCGCTTGTAACTTCCTCTAATCTGTCATTCTCTTTGACTTTGCCTTTTCCCTTTGCTTACTGTCATCTACTACCAGTCCATTCTCCTGCCTTTTTAACAAATTTTTTTTTCAAAAAGATTTCCTCCAGCCGAAGTCGGACTTGCTGGGCCTAACCATTTCTTAGTTAAGCGCATAGCGGCAGCATGACGCGTCTGCGCTCATAATTGACAGGACACTGAGCGAATGAAGAAGAAGAAGAAAAAATCCCTCTAAGTCTAAGATAGCATATGATTATATTTATAGCATTTATGCATATAAAGCATTTATAGCATTCCCCAGCCCTTCACCTCCCAACAGGGATGGATGCTGCCCCTGTACCCTGTTGGGGACAAGGGGACTAGTCCCCTTTTTAAGTTTTTCCATAACACACACATACACACAGACACACACACACACACACACACACACACACACACACACACACACACACACACACATACATATATTCAATGTCTTGGTTCTCTCTTTTTCAGTCTTGCTGGCTATATTCACAATTACGGCTGCCAAGAACGATACTTTGTAACAGACAAGAACATAGCCCATTGGCATTGCTTTTTCAGTCAACAGATTATTGTTCTTGGCAGGTGTAATTGTTAATATTGCCCAGCTTGCCTTTGTATCCCACCATTAGCGAATGCATATTTTTGGATTAAAAATTAACATTTCAGACAAGACAAAATAAAATCAGCAACACCGTGTTAAAAGAGCGATATTTCGATTTATTATAAAATCTTTGTCGAGCTGAAACGTTGGCCAACTGATTGTTTGAAGCAACGAATCATCCCATGTTTGGATGTTTGAAGCAACGAATCATCCGCAAATTAACATTTAACATAAAAAAAACCGATAGAGGCTCAATCTGCAATAAGAAATGCAAGACTGGAAAAACGGAAAGAACCAAGAAATTTGGGGCACTGTGTGTGTGTGTGTGTGTGTGTGTGTGTGTGTGTGTGTGTGTGTGTCACTGTGTGTGTGTGTGTGTGCATGTATGTGTGTGTGCATGTGTGTGTGTGTGTCTTTGTCATATTTTGGTATTTGGTATATTCTAGTCACAGAGACTCGATATTGGGGCTGCTCCCACCTGGAGAGCATGTCGCCATGAGTGCAGTGCCTTCCTTATTTTGGGGGGAAGCTTTAGAAACCTAGCTATCAGTTTCTTCATGCCAGGCAGTGTAATCTTTCCATACTGATACTCTCAACAACTTTTAACTGCCATGGGATTTGTGCATTGTATGCACACAGCACACGGATCAGACTTGCTTTATGTTCCCATCCAAAGGACTCAACGTTTACTTCAATTTTCTTGTCGAACTAGAAAGAAAGGGCGAGGCCAGGGTTTGAACCCGGCTCTCTCATACATTGAAATTGGCAAGCTTAATCACTCTGCCACCTTCCTTCCTTTAGTGTTTAGGAGGTGGTGCACATTCGGACAGAAAGGTGCAGACACACAGACCATAACATGATAAAGGCACACACCCTCGTTCCCCTTCCTGTGTACGGGTCCCATTCTCATAGAACTTGGATTACCCAAAAAAGCATTTTGATGGGCAAGTGCCACGTGGTTGCAGGGCTCCCAATCATCCCGCAAAACAAGGGGTCCCAGGGACTCCTTCACTTACAGTATAGAGGGTCCCAGTTGCATTGTGAATGCTGAAAATAATTTTTCTTGTGCATCCCTGGGACCCCCTGCACATTCTTTTATAGGGTCCTTTATAATTTTAGTACTTCGTAGACCCCCAAATGGGGGTCCCTGGGAGCCTTGTGGTTGTAAATATTTTAGCGAAAGTGGAAGGATGCAAGAGGCATTTTAAACATATGGATGCTCCTACTTGCAGGATGTCCTGAATTGCAGGAATTTTAAATTGCCTACAGCTGGCATTGCCAGATTATGAGAATTTGAGAAGCAATGATTTTCTTACGCACACACACACTTGTACAAAAAAGGGCCTATATAAGCATTTGCTATATTCAAATGAATGTAGCACTTGTACTAGTCTAAAGGGATGAAAAAAGAGCAGTGAATGTGTGTGTATGTATGTGTGCGTTGCCCCTGCACTTCGCAGGGGCTGCCCCCTTGCAGGATTTTTTAAATTTCCCAGGAGCACCCATGAATATATAACTTAAAAACAAATTAACGTAACAAAAATTCAGTTTATTATAGTCCAGGTTAAGAAGCTAGTCAGACTCTGTCCTACACCTAGCCTGGGAAGTTGACAAAGTCACCAACCCAATGAGTCATATTTATCACTTGGTATGAAGGCCACCCATGGATGCACCCCTACAATGACAGTAATGAGCCACATAATTGGGCTTTGTTTGCTCAGCTGCTCAAAGCCCTCTGAGAAAGATATGGAATGCTGTTGCTGAAAAGTGAAGTGAAGTGGTCTTATCAGCTGAGGACATGCATGTACTGTAGGGAGTTATAAGTATGACAACATTAAAACAGCTGACTGTGTTACTGAGACTGTGACTGTGAGAGTAGGAAAGAAGTAAATTAATTCTCTGGGAGTAATGTTTGTTCTTTGGGGAATTATGATTATGTCTTATGAGAATGACAGAAAGCTATTGATGTAATATGGATTATATATTATCTGTAACAAAATGAGTGGATGGGGATGGTCTAGAGGTGAGCAGAGGATGGAGGTGGGAGGTGATGAGGTTGCATGGTCTATAGAAAAGAATTACTGGAAAGTTTTGAATGCAATGTATTTATTTGTTGTACAATTTTTCTTGAATAATTATTATTTGTCAAAAACCAATTGACCTCCTCTTAATCACTCTCTGACATTGTGCATGTGATAGGATGCAGTGATTTAGGGAATGCTTTTTGGAGCAAAGTGCTCTAAATACATGTTTGTAAAACAATCAAATAGCCCCCTTCCACCCACCACACACACAGTGATGCACATGCACGCACGCATGCGCACACACACACACACACACATACACGCGTGCGCACACACACACACACGCACGCACACACACACACACACTCACTCACACACACACACACACACACACACACACACACACACACACACACACACACACACACACAGTCACACACACACACAGTCAGTGACACACACACACACACACACACAGTCACACACACACACAGTCAGTGACACACACACACACACACACACACACACACACACACACACACACACACACACACACACACACACACACACACACACACACACACACACACACACACACACACACACACAGCTGCTAAGGAAGTGTGTACTGCATGCAATATTTGACCTACAGATTTACCTAAGTGGTGCACAACCTGTTGCAAGAATGTGGGGCGGGTGAGTTAACATGAAGAAAGAATGAATGTCATATGATGGAGAGGCTGGCTGGAAGATGAAACGTGCATTGATAGGGAGCAAGTAGGAGGAGGGAACTTGGTGAGGGAGAAAACAAAGGATCGTTTGTGTAGTGATGCCTGGGAGGGGTGGGGCTGGGGGGATTTTGTGTGTTTTGTAAATAAACTATGGGTGTGAGAAGAGAGGGCTGGCTTGTTGCCGGCATTGCGGTGCATTGTTTTGTGCTGGCCTGTCAATGCTGGGGATCTGTTGTGTTCTTTGTCTGTCCCTGACTGACTGGTTCCTTGATGCCCTTTGGTGCAGCACTGTAAGGTATAGACACTGACTAGACCATTGTTGTTGGGTATCATGGTGGTGTGTGTGAATGCATGCACTCTTCTTCTTCCAGTAATGTCCACCCCTGCCGTTTATCAGCAATTATTGACATATACCCGGCCGAGGGGTTCAAAGACGAAGATGCGCAGCACAGGATGAGATAGGATTTGAGAAATATATTAGATAATAGAAAAGCGTTTGTTGTTTACAATTATATTGACAGTATATGAAGAGAGTAATTTGGTAGGGTATTTATTTTATGAGTTCAGGTAGGTATTAAATATTAGATAATCATTTGTTGTTTTAAGATGATATTAAACATATGAAAAGATGAACTTGGCTGAGTATTTTGTAGGCTTGAAATGGGTGGGGGAGGGGTTGAGTAAATTTGGTAAAGGTAAAGATGTGCCACCCCCCCTGCATTTCTCAATTGCATTTCCCTAGCCCTAAACCTAACCCTACCCCCCACTATGTACTGCAGTACACCACGATTTGTCACAGTTGTTGTTTGTTGCGTTTTTCCGTCTTATAGGGTGGGGGGGGTAGGGTTAGGTTTAGGGCTAGGGTTAGGGATAAGGTTAGTATTCCAAAAAGGTTATTAGCTAAAAATGTTCCTAAAATACTGCTTTATGTATGGTAAGAAAGGCAATAACGGAAAAATAGAATTAACCGAGATAGGTAGGGGGGGTGGCACATCTTGACCTTTACCGTAAATTTTAGTGAGATGCAGGATAGAAGGCCGGAGTAAGTCATGCACGACGCTTGGGCCTCACATATGATGCATGCAGACATTTTTTTTTGTTTCAGTCATGAACGATCGTTAAGTCATGCACGACGTTATAAATATACACTGCTAAAAAAATGAAGGCTATCTCATTTTCAAGTCATTGTTAATTTTTGTATGTGAGTGCTTTTACAGTAAGGAAAGGATAGGGGGCAAAGTGGTCTAGGGTGGGAGTTGGAGGTTGGGTGAGTGGGCAGTGGTTTGAGCCGTCATTGATTACGTGAACATTGAATTTATAAAAAGAGTAACAGAATAACCCCTTTAATGTTCTCCACAATCACAAAAAAACACCCAAAAACAAAACAGAAAAACAAGGCCCCCAAAAGGTATTATGAGAAATTTATTGAAAAAAGTGGCACAAAACCAAAGCAACAACTTTAAAAAATGTTAAAAAATAACAAAGTGAGACCGCCTAAGACATCTAGGTGACCTCCCCACAAAATCTAGAGACATTTTGCGCATGTATTCTGACCACCTGATTTCGAAGATAGAATTAACAATCAAACTATACATTCCCTACACAGTGATCACGTTTGCTGGTAAAATACTGATTGCAAAACTAAAATACTGAAGAAAAAAAATGACCTGTCAGTGTCAGGGACTAATAAATTGTTCAACAGAGGCTTTCATATTGTGGTTTTCACTGGTTTTTGTTTCTCTGCGACTGGTTTTGACACCGGTTGTTGGGGGGCATTGTCACTGATGGCACTGGTTTTCAAAACTCCTAGCGCGATGCACTGCCTACACTGAACCAGATTGCCCCCAAGTCCAGCAGTGTTGAACTTGAACCCAACAAGAGAAAGGGTCACTCGGACCACAGAATATTAATCAAGAATGTGACATTGGTGCCAAGCAATCAAAACTGTTTTAATAATCGAGAGAAGAAGCGCTAGGGCAGTGTCATTGAATGCTTTGCTTACGAGTCTTTACTGATATCTGGTACATTCATGCTTCACAGTCTGTGCCCACTTTGGTATGAGCGTTTCTGGTGGGCCGAAATGGGATAACACTAGTGGCTTGCTTTACTTCCCTTTGTCTAGTAGAAGGCAAAGTCTATTTTTGCTGCTCGCACACGAGAGAGAGAGGGAGAGAGAGAGGGAGAGAGAGAGAGAGAGAAAGTAATGTGAACATTTTTTTTGCAAAGGCCACCGACCAATCTGCAAGGAGGTCAAAACAATTTAAATCACACACACACACAGACATAAGCATGCATGCACGCATACACACTCATACACAAACACACACACACACACACACACACACACACACACACACACACACACACACACATACATACACACACACACACATGTATCATGTTTCCAGTATACGCACGGACATAGCAGAGAGAGAGAGAGAGAGAGAGAGAGAGAGAGAGAGAGAGAGAGAGAGAGAGAGAGAGAGAGAGAGAGTTTGCTGTTGCTAAGAACCTGACTTTCAATGGAATGCCAACTAGTGTTAATAACCAAGGACCTCAACTCCACCTAAACACTAACAGCTCATTACAAGTCTTATGATTATTATCATTCATTACTGGTGGAACAGTGAGTCCAGAAGGAGCTGAATTATTCAGCCAGATCAAGGGTGGTCCTGGAGAGGCAAAAGTCAGAGTGAACTATCATGAAAGGCAAAGAGAAGGCTGATACTTCCCCCCCTTGTCTGTAGGGTCTAATGACAGACTGTTGGTGTCTGTGTGACATGGACTGGCCTTGGCGTGCCCAGTGTTCGCTCACTTCCTCTAGGCCTAACTGTCGAGTGCTGTGAAGTGGAAGAGGCGGGGGGGTGGGGGTGCTGTCAGTGTCAATAAACAGTCGGTGATTGTAATGAGAGAGGCTGTCTCCTGTGTTCAGCTGTGTGTGTGTTGTGTGACACTGCTGGTGGTGGGTGTGGCAAAGTATTGACAGACTGACTGTTGTTGCTGGTTAGATAGGCCTACTGGCAGTTGGGTAATTATCTGAGATGGCTACTCAACAGTGCCCTCGTAAGGTATGTGGTGGGGTTTTGTGTTTAATTTTTTTTTTAATTGGCTGCTCTGACTTAGATATCAAATTTGTTCAATTGATGTTTGTATTTTTAGTGATGATAAATTCTACGTATTTGTAAAATGTGATGCCTTTGAATCTAGTCATTCACACATAACATGCTTTTGAGTTAGATACAGACTCTCTGGTCTAAATTCTAATGTTTCATAGTAGTAGTAGTAGTAGTAGTAGATAGGGACAAATCAAGCCGTCAAGCTTTTTAGATACTTCAGTGGAACCTCCC
This sequence comes from Phymorhynchus buccinoides, assembly GCA_017654935.2. Lineage (NCBI taxonomy): Eukaryota > Metazoa > Mollusca > Gastropoda > Neogastropoda > Raphitomidae > Phymorhynchus > Phymorhynchus buccinoides. Next base: position 42,758,978 of record CM065701.1, read on the forward strand.
TATTAAGACCTCCCATTATGAGACTCCCTCCCATACAAGACCTACTTCTCTGAAACATTGCCCTTCTTTGTAAGTATTAAATTATCTCCCTTATAAGACCCCTCCCTTATAAGACCTCATTTTGGATGATTTTTGAAGGTCTTATAAGGGAGGTTCCACTTATACAAAAAAAATGTGGCGGTACCATAGCCGATGAGGTTTAACCGAGGCGTGGTTACCGCTACACCTATATATTGTTAAAAACTCGGGACTTTACAGGTGTTGCACTGCCTCCAGGCATTGCAGCCAGTATTAATATTGTTCCCACCATCTTTGTATTTACGAATGTCCCATATGTGTCTATGACCGAGAGCGCCATCAGGGAGGTTCCAGTGTATTTGTACAGAATGATACACATTAACAAGGAGAAGCTGCACAGACAACCCGCTGCATGTACTTGTGGTGTTTGCATATCATTACGTAGGCCTAACAAGTGACAGCTAGCTGTGGGGAATTTGAACTAACTAGACCCAAGGCAAGGTTTTTAGGATGCGCACATTTGTCATCATGCTCACAGGTGCACAGCCCAAACTAAATTAACGAGCTTGTTTTAATGAAGGCATTTAGATATTGTAGTTTTGTTTTGCTTTGTTGCTTTTTGATTGTGGAATAACAGGTGCACATCATCATGGATAAACATTTTGAAACGAAAAAACACACAATTCAGATTAAGATTTAAGAAACAAGACAGTCATCAATAACCGTTTTAATGTTTTATAACTGCAATAATGATTTCTATTCCTCATACATGTATTGAGTTTAATTCTAAAGAAAGGCATAAATGCTATGTATTATAAATGCTATGTATTATTATTACTATTATATTTCTTGTGTAAAAACAAAAACCCTAACAAACAAACCCTGCATCTTATCTTTATCCAGCATCATTCTTCATTAGTCGGTTACAATAAATTGAAGGCTTAATAACAATATCAGTCATGATGTAAAACTTTGTTGTTGTTGCTGTTGCTGGATGAATGGAGTGGTGGGGAGACAATATTTCACCTGGTAGGGGCAAGAATCCTCAGGAGATGAACAGGGGACTAGTAGACTTTCACTCAGTTTTAGATATGTCACGATAATCCTTAACCCTTTCGCTGCCAGCCATTTTTCAGCCAAAAAATACCATTAACCTTAGCTGGGTAGAGACAATTTGTATCTGCAGTATTGGGAATTAATCTGTGACATGTATAACATTAGGCCCATCCTTACCTCACAAAGTTAAGAAAATAGGGTCTTCGGATAACAGGCCCTGATTTGATGCCTTTTAGTGACATGTGTATTATTTTAAACCATTGTGGTGCATAAATGAGACATTGGCGGTGAAAGGGTTAATATGCCCATGAGGTTGTTCGCCAATAAATATAATTATGCATGAACTGGAGACCTAAGCTTCTATGTTGTAGTTACTGTATTCATCCATTATGTATGAATAAGGGACTTGAAATAGCCTCAAGATAAATCAGCTGATGGAGAAGTCAGACCTGAGACATCATGTGGAGGGGATATATTCCTTCGGAAAGAATCCCATCGTACTAACCCTTTATGGTGTGTTTTTTAGTACTGCAGCCAAAGGGATTGGTTGGCCTTTTGGACTTTCCCCGACACCAGCTGTCCTCAAATCCTTCAGGCCAAGAGAGTGGGGGTGTACTCTGGGCAAGGCATCTCCACTATAAAACATATTGTAGCCCACTGTCCAGAATAGCAGCTGCGCCCTTTACTAAGTGGCAGTCATAGTCGGAAACAACAGACTGGCGTGCATGTGTGTTTTCTACCTATTGTCCATAGCATGTATAGAACTCCACTTGACAGTGGAACCTCCTTTATAAGACCTTCAAAAATAATCCAAAATGAGGTCTTAAATGGGAGGGAGTTGTATAAGGGAGATAATTTAATACTTACAAAGAAGGGCAATGTGTAGTGCTGTGATGTTTTTTTAGTTCAGTTATAAAGAAGGGCAATGTTTCAGAGCAGTAGAACTTATGTCATAAGTCATAAGTTTCTTTATTGTCCATTGGCATTGTACAACGCACATGGAAACTTGTCTTCCACCGTGTAAAATAAAAATATTAAATAAAAGTATGAAACATAAATTTACATTAACAAATATGTAACTCTCACACCACACCCAATCATTCATCCGCCCTCCGCTATCTTGCTCACTCATCATACAACCCACCACCACTTCCGCCTTCATTTTTAACCCTTTATTTTCTTTTTTCCTTCTTTGTTCCTTTTCTCTCCCCCCCCCCTTCCCCTTTTTTTCCTACCCCCCCCCTCCCCCTTTTTTTATAATTATTTTTAGGTAGGCTTTTTCCCGCTCTCTTTCATCCTATTGTCTGTGTGTCTGACTAAGATGGACATTTCCAAAAGCCGACAATAGGTCTATTTCTGATAATAATGACATCAATAATAGCATCAATCATAATAGCAAAAATGATAATAATGACTTATGATATTGAACAAGATAACACAGAAACACATCCACACCCATGTGGGAGGGAGTCTTATAATGGGGGGTCTTATAAGGGAGGTTCCACAACTGTATTTAGTTTTGTATCACAATTAAAGCTGGCCTTTCAGTGAATAATGTGACTGCTTGGAAAACAACAACAACAAAGCAAACAGAAGTGGCTGTGTTTAGGATATTGAGTGGTGACGGAAGATGCTCCGTCAGGTCAAGAGAGAACACTGGTTTATGTCACACTGTGCCAACCCCTATAAGCCTTACTCAAGAAACTATGTTGTAGGCAAACAGTTTCCAATGGTCCTGATTCAAAGATGACATAGGATTTCACTATTGTTTGTCAATAGACCACAAACACACAAACACACAACACACACACACATGCATGCATGCACACACACGCACGCACGCACACACATGTACACACACACACAGAGACACACACAGAGACACACACACGCACGCACGCACGCACGCACGCACGCACGCACGCCCTAATATGTGCACAGTGCCAATCAGTTCAGTTCAGTTCAGTGGTTTATTTAACGTCGGTTCACCATTGACATTGATATTAGACGGGAAAAAAGAAGCAAGAAAACTATAGTTGTAAAGGAGATCTCTAACCAACAATTATTAACGCAAGTGATAAATGAAATAGCAAAATTAACTTATTGAAATTAATAAAAGACACATCAAAGCAACTTTGCAACTTCGGATTGTGCAATGATAGTAGCAATATTAACCCATTGACTGCCAGAGAAAAAAATCATTGTACAAATCATGCCATGAAAAAAACAACTGATGGAGTCAATCTGGCAAAATGGTCTGGGGATGTAACTCTCTTCGCTGTGTTAGAGCAAAAACCAGAATATCAGAGTTATTTCTGG
>CM065701.1:42769870-42777370 GCA_017654935.2 Phymorhynchus buccinoides
TGACTGTTGATGGGGAGGTAGGATCCAAAACTGACTTGGGATGGAGTGGAGTGTCTTTAGTTTTGTAACACTGCAGATGCTGTGGTGTGCTGTGTGCAGGTTAATTGTCGTAACATAGATGCTGTGGTGTGCTGTGTGGGGGTTAATTGTCATAACATAGATGCTGTGGTGTGCTGTGTGCTGGTTATTTGTGGTAACATAGATGCTGTGGTGTGCTGTGTGGGGGTTAATTGTGGTAACATAGATGCTGTGGTGTGCTGTGTGCAGGTTAATTGTGGTAACATAGATGCTGTGGTGTGCTGTGTGGGGGTTAATTGTGATAACATAGATGCTGTGGTGTGCTGTGTGGGGGTTAATTGTGGTAACATAGATGCTGTGGTGTGCTGTGTGGGGGTTAATTGTGGTAACATAGATGCTGTGGTGTGCTGTGTGCAGGTTAATTGTGGTAACATAGATGCTGTGGTGTGCTGTGTACAGGTTAATTGTGGTAACATAGATGCTGTGGTGTGCTGTGTGCAGGTTAATTGTGGTAACATAGATGCTGTGGTGTGCTGTGTGCAGGTTAATTGTGGTAACATAGATGCTGTGGTGTGCTGTGTGCAGGTTAATTGTGGTAACATAGATGCTGTGGTGTGCTGTGTGGGGGTTAATTGTGGGAACATAGATGCTGTGGTGTGCTGTGTGCAGGTTAATTGTGGTAACATAGATGCTGTGGTGTGCTGTGTGCGGGTTAATTGTGGTAACACAGATGCTGTGGTGTGCTGTGTGTGGGTTATTTGTGGTAACATAGATGCTGTGGTGTGCTGTGTGCAGGTTAATTGTGGTAACATAGATGCTGTGCTGTGCTGTGTGGGGGTTAATTGTGGTAACATAGATGCTGTGGTGTGCTGTGTGTGGGTTAATTGTGGTAACACAGATGCTGTGGTGTACTGTGTGTGGGTTAATTGTGGTAACACAGATGCTGTGGTGTGCTGTGTGTGGGTTATTTGTGGTAACACAGATGCTGTGGTGTACTGTGTGCGGGTTATTTGTGGTAACACAGATGCTGTGGTGTACTGTGTGCGAGTTAATTGTGGTAACATAGATGATGTGGTGTGCTGTGTGCAGGTTTTCCACCTTTTCTAAGACAGGGGGCGAATCGTTCCTCATGGGGGTTGTTGAGCTCAATGTGCCTGAGAGCGACCTCATCAAAATTGTGGTGAGATTTCCTGAGACAAGTAGGTTGTTCTCAGCTTCATTTACTGTGCAAGATATGTATATCCTCGATTTTCATTGAGATAGATATGGTGTGTTTTTTTTGGTTTTTTTTTTTAAACAACTCCTGACTGGTATGTTCATGTAGATGGAGTTTTATTTGGGACTGGAGAGAACTTAGTGGTTAGAACCGTAGAAGGCAAAAAGCTGCATAATTTTTTTTGGGGATATTTATGTCGAAAGCAGAAGAAAATCGGCATTGTGTATGGAAACAGGCCTGACCCTGCCACTACTACTCAACCCCCGCCAGCTGACAGCAGTAAATCCTCAGAGCAACAACACGGCGTGTCATCCTCGTGTTCCCGTCTTCCAGACAGCGCTAGGCCTGGTAATAGGCTTAGCGACAGTACAATGGCTACAACTAAGCGTTTGGCTGCTAACACGGACAACTTGATTCAAATTCCTCTTTCCTCCTCTGTTCGCAAGAACACTAAACTTACAGTTGCCTCTTTCAACGCCCAATCTGTTGGCCCAAATTGTAGACAGAAAAGGGCTGGCATCACTTCCTTCATCACCGACAATGACATTGACCTACTGTTTGTGGTAGAGACATGGCTCAAACCGCAAGGGGATGAAGCCGTTTGTGCAGATTTGACCCCTGAGGGTTATGCCATCAAGTCTCTGCCACGCCCCTCTCGTTGTGGTGGCGGTATCGCTGTTATCTACAGAGACACCCTCACCCCCCACCTCACCTTCAACTCTACCTTCCTGTTCGACCATTCTTCCTTCGAACTGTTCCAAGTCTCGCTGACCTCACAGCATAGTGTGTTGCATTTTATGTGTGTGTATCGTCCTTGGCCCACGTCTGTAAATAAACTGACTGAAACTTTGTTTTTTGAACAATTCCCTTGTCTGCTTGACCATTGTAACACGCTTCATGGAAACCTGTGTCTGTTAGGGGATTTTAATTTTCATGTTGACTCTCCCACTGATCGTAGCTCTATTAAGTTTTTAGAAGTGTTAGATATGTACAATCTTCATCAATCTGTGTCCGGACCCACTCACAAACATGGCCACACTCTGGACTTGGTGATAGAAAGGCCCAGTGATGGAGTTCACCGATCCTCAGAGGTCAATCATGATCTCGAGTCTGACCATGTTTGTGTTGTGAGTTTGTTTGACATAGAGCTCCCTGTCCACAAACACGTGTACCGCAGCGTCAGAAATATCCGCGCAATCGACAGAACTGTTTTCGGAAATGATATCAAAGTAGAATTATCTAAGTACACATCTAGTTCTTGTACTGCCGCTGAGTACGATAGTGCCCTTCGGTCAGTATTGGACAAACATGCTCCTGTTTCTTCACGCAAAGTTTCTTCTAGCAGAGAATCAAGTCCTTGGTTTAGTGTGATGCCTAACGAAATAAAAGAAGCAAAGAAAAAACGAAGACAGGCCCAAGCACAATCAGATTCTTCAGGGCTCACTATACATAAACAAATATATAATAAAGCTAAAAATGGTGTGACTTTCTTGACAGATCAGGCAAAAACGATGTACTACAGTACCAAAATTGCAGCGGCAAGATCTAGTAAAGAACTGTATTCTATTACAAACAAACTGTGTGCAAGGGTTAAACCTACCAAACTTCCGACTGTTTACCCGCCACCATCAATGCCATGTGTGTTTTCTGATTTCTTTCATTCCAAAATTGAGAACATTAGGAAAGAGCTTGACTTGCAGCCCACTGTTTCACACCCCCTAGGCAAAGATTTTGTAGGCTCCCCTCTTGTTGCTTTTTCGCCTGTGTCTGAGAAAGATGTCTTTGATGTTTTGAAAAGATCTGCCCCCAAGACGTGTGACCTTGACCCTTTACCAACCCCTTTGTTGTATGAATGTCTTGATGTTGTTGTGCCTGTCATGACTCAGATCATAAAGGACTCTTTACTGAGTGGTGTTTTCCCTGACCTGTACAAAACTGCTCTTGTTAAACCCTTGATAAAGAAGCCTACCATGGATCATAATGACTTGAAAAGTTATCGGCCTGTGTCCAACTTAGCGTTTGTCTCCAAAATAATCGAGAAAATTGTCCTTGCACAATTGTCTAACCATCTGTCAGCAAACAATTTGTTCAACCCCCTCCAGTCTGCCTATCGACCTGCTCACAGCACTGAAACGGCTCTGACTAAAGTTCTTAACGATCTCCTCTTAGCTCTTGACAACGGAAAAGTGTCAGTCTTGACTCTCCTTGATCTGTCGGCAGCATTTGATACAATAGATCACACCATTCTTCTATCTCGGCTGGAACGTGTTTTTGGAATCCATTCTACAGTTCTACAGTGGTTCTCCTCATATCTAACAAATCGCTTTCAGACTGTCTTGATCAACAACTGCAGTTCAGATCCGAAGTTAATTTCTTGTGGTGTACCTCAGGGATCTGTATTGGGGCCAGTTCTCTTTGTCCTGTACACTGCTCCTCTCTCTGATGTTTTTGCTAGTCACTCTGTTATTGACCATTCCTTTGCTGATGATACCCAGCTTCAAAAATCGGCGGAACCTACCCAACTTGACAGCGCTATTCAGTCTATGGAATTCTGCCTTCATGATGTCAAATCCTGGATGACAAAACGGAAGCTCTGATTGTTTCCTCTCAGCGTATGTCTGCAACGATATCTCTTCCAGAAACTCTTACAGTTGGCAATGCTTGTGTTCAGTTTTCTAAGTCAGCAAAGAATCTCGGAGTTACCCTCGATTCAAATCTTACAATGCATAAACAGGTTATTAATCTCATACGTTCCATCAATTATGAGCTCAGACGAATCAGTGCTGTTCGACACTTTCTGTCTGTTGCAGCCACGAAAACTCTTATTTCTGCCTTTATTCTTTCCCGCATTGACTATTGCAACTCTCTTCTCTGTGGCTGTCCTAAGTATCTCCTGCAACGTGTTCAAAAACTGCAAAACAGTGCAGCACGCCTCACTCTCAAGATTCCACGTTCTGATCATATAACACCTCATCTTCGTAACTTGCACTGGCTTCCAGTAGAGGCTAGAATCAAGTATAAAATAGCTTGCCTTTGTTTCGGTGCTGTTCACTCCTCTGGTCCCGTCTATCTCTCCGAACTAGTAACTGTCTACTTACCTGCTCGCTCCCTACGTTCTTCCTCTGACTGCTGCACACTCAAGGTTCCTCGGGTCCACACGAAATCGTTTGGTGAACGATCTTTCTACTATTTAGCACCTCACTTATGGAATTCCCTCCCACAACATGTCCGCTCATCTGACTCTATTTCCGCCTTTCGCTCTGCCCTTAAAACTCACTTGTTTCGGACATATTATGATTGATTAGTGTTTGTGTGTGAGGTGTGTGTGTGTGTGTGGGTGGGGGGGGGGGTCCGTTTTATTGCAGAAATCTTGTAAAAAATGTATTTACAATTATTTTATTATTCGTATTTTGTATGTAGAATGTCTACGTCTTGTAAACTTTAAATGCTTGTAAATGAGGTAGAAGGGTATTTTTGTTTTTGCAAACTTTGTCTATTATAATTAGTCATGTAATTGGTATGTCGATGGCAGTATGATTTTATTTCAAGTTGCAGTATTGTATTCAAACTTCATTGGGAATGTGAATGTGGTCTCTATGTTTCTTCTTAGAATGTTCATGTTGTAACTATTTTACTTGTATAATTAATTGTGTGCGAGTATGCGTGTGCGCATGCATGTGTGTGTGTGTGTGTGTGTGTGTGTGTGTGTGTGTGTGTGTGTGTGTGTGTGTGTGTGTGTGTGAGTAAGGAAGTAAGAGAACGTTGTGTGTAAGCATCGTGCTTATTTTACTTTCTAATGATTAATTATTTGTTTGCCTTTAATGTTCTTGTTATCAATGTAAAGCACACTGAGCTCATGTGAGAAAGAGCGCTATATAAATTCCCATTATTATTATTATTATGCTAAGTTGGTTCATTACTATCATTTCTTCTCTTTTTTTTATCATCTAATCATGACCTTATCTGATTTAATGGTTATATATATTCTTATTTAAATTGTAAAAAGTTTGATTAGACATGTTGGCTTTGACAGTTTATTTACGGTGTAAGTCTTCGTTGCTTGAATCGAGGAGAGCACTGTATTATCTTCTAATCTGAACCTTTTCTTTCAAATTTTCTGTACATTTTTTTAACATTTAATGTGATTCTGAAATGGGTCCAGAAGTACCATATTTTTCAGACTATAAGGCAATACTTTTCCCCCAGACTGAGACCCCTGCGCCTTATAATGTGACTGCTAGAATAGTAAGAAAATATAATAACAGAATCTGAATTTTGTGTAAAAATTTGGGGGGTGCGCCTTATAATCAGGTGCGCCTTATAGTCCGAAAAATATGGTAGTTGGTATGGATACGAATGGAAAGGAAATTGGGAGATTCTTTGAATAGTTGTATGGCTTCTTTTTATATTTTGGATAGTTTGCAATGACGAAACAATTGAACAGATAGTTGGGTAGTGATTAAAAAAAAGAGATAATTTTACTGCTGCAGCAATTAGTACCACTGCTGGAGTTTTGACTACTGCTATGCTGCTACTACTGCTGACAGTAGGAATACTGACATACAGATAGAATTTTGGTTGGTATAATTGTGTTTCAAACGTCTTAATTCCCCCGAAGACAGAGTGTGGCTTCCCATGTGGCAGGGTAATATATAAAAAAAAAGGTCACACACATATTGTTCTCATCCCTAGCTGATGCATTTTAAGATTTGTATCATAGTGTTCAAGAGCTTCGGCTGTTGGGATGATCCCTGGAGTCTTTTAGCCAGGGTACATCAACAACAACAACAACAACAATACGTTTTAATGGTTTTTTCCCAGTGCCGTTGATGCATTTGTATCACAGTGTTTGAGAGCTTCGGCTGTTGGGATGATCCCTGGAGTCTTTTAGCCAGGGTACATCAACAACAACAACAATACGCTTTAATGGGGTTTTTTCCAGTGCCGTTGTATTTTTCTGTTATGTTGTTGCACCTGAGATGATAAAGGTATACTTGAACTTACAGGGTTCCCAATCGTCCCGCAAAACAAGGGGTCCAAGGGACTCCTTCACTTACAGTATAGAGGGTCCTAGAGGCGGGATAGAGGGTCCCAGTGGCATTGCGAATGCTAAAAAGAATTTTTCTAGTGCATCCCTGGGACCCCCTGCACATTCTTTTAAAGGGTCCTTTAGAATTTTAGTGCTTCATAGACCCCCAAATGGGGGTCCCTGGGAGCCCTGACTTGAACACACGAAGGTGATCATGACGCTAATGGTGTTGTGTGTTTGCTACAGGAGACGGCAGAAGGCCCCCACTGGTACAACCAGGACAGCCCCTACACGTGTTCCGTGGCTTCCCCCAAGAAGGAGACCAAGATGAAGGGGCTCAAGACCTACATCGCCTACCAGCTCACACCCACTGTAGGTCACAGTGTTCTGTGCATTGTAGCGAACTTTTAATGAAGGGCAGATAGGAAGAAAAGAGAGAGAGAGAAAGAGAGAGAGAGAGAGAGAGAGAGAGAATATGATAGGATAATGAAAATATTTGATGGGTTGAAGTTTAGAGAAAAGACCAACTGAATAGTGGAGGCATAGTGCCAAATCGTGTGTGTGTGTCTGTGTTACAGTTCTGTGTGCTTACAAGACTAATAACAGATTTTGAGGGGTAGATAGGCAGGTCAAATCCCCCTAACTGCTTATGTGTATGCTAGTCCGTTGTTTCCGACCTTGACTGCCAGATAGCAGAGGGGGCAGATGCTATTCCAGCGGGCTGGGCTTGAATTTGTTTGTAGTGGAGATGCCTTGCCCAGGGTGCATCCCCACTATCTCGGCCAAAGGGATTTGAGGACAGCTGGCTTTGGGGAAGGCCCCCAAAGGCCAGCACATCCCTTTGGCTGCAGCACTAGAGCCAGTGCCACGGCCCCCTCATTTGAGAGTCACAGTCTTAACTGCTTATTTTTATGTAGGATGTGTAGAATTATATTTCACTGCAGGTGAGTTGGAGCAAATCCCACTTTCTGCTTTTGAGTGGAAAGATTAGGTTTGATTATAAAATTAAAAAAAAGTAAAACCAATGCTTTCTGTTTTAAGTGCAAACTGTCTTATTTAGTTGTATTGTTTTACTCTGAACATAATAAACAGTAACTGTTTGTTGTTTATACTCTTCTGTCATGATATATCTTTATTATATTTGCTGTCGTGTGCTGCGGTTTCAGTTCAGCAACATACAGGTGAGTCGTCGCTACAAGCATTTCGACTGGCTACACGAGCGGCTGGAGAGCAAGTT
>CM065701.1:42782370-42812370 GCA_017654935.2 Phymorhynchus buccinoides
CAGTGGCAACGAAAAAGTTGTTATTTGGTAAAAATTTACCAACACCCCCCCCCCCCCCTCTTTCCTTCCTCATCAGTCACACAAAAATCGCATGCACTCTCCAGGTGGGAGCAACCCGAATTTCACAGAGACGCCTCTGTGACTTTAAAGTACCTAATACCTATACTTCTTTGATTCAAAGAGTAGACAATCACAACCATGAGAATTTGAGTTCGAAGTGATAATACCTGTTATTAACAAGACTCGGTCTGCAAAGATAGAAGCAGGAGAGGCCTTTTTCTCAAATGTTTAGACTTGATCTGACAAATCATCTCACGCTCTGTTGCTTTATCTGACAGGTCAAAGCAAACCCTAGCTACGGGTCTTTATGCAATCAAGTGATGTTTCCTTGCAGCTTTCAAGAGGGAGTACTCCAAGATTGGCGCTTCATTCAAGCAGCTTGCTGTCACCTTCAACATGGATTCCAACGAAGGTACCACATTCGCCCTGCATTACTTCCCAAATTTCCTTATGTTATTTAACAAAATTAATTTATCAATTTTTTGTTGCTGCGTTGTCCTAGATAAAAGCCTTGCTTCTTTGCTTTTCGTATGTTTAACTCATTCAAGGCCACATATGTCCGGAATTAATAGGGATAGCTGTCAATTTGATGCATTTGCTTCAAGGGAAGTAAATATGTGTGCACACCTTGGTCACTTCTAAACTCGCTTTGCTCCCTTAGACCACAATTTTGCCTCTGACTTTGCTTTTGTAGTGGTTTGTTGTAGAGGTTTTTTTATGTAAAGTCGATATATAAAAAAAGTCTGATCTACCACTTCCCTATGTCTAAACCTGAAGTAAAAACCTGTAATCTTCTTTCATTTCTCCTTTTGTTTATGTCTGTTTTGTTTGTGTGTATGGCTAGAGTGATTTTTTTTTTTTTTTTATAATTCAAAATCGTTGCGATGCGAATGAGTTAAATCAGTTTCTTTTGTTCAGTTTTTGAAAGTAATCGTGCTACAGTCAAACATCAGTATCGCAAACACCCGAAAGAGTGATCAAAATTGTCCTTAGTTCTTTTAGCGCCATGTTCGTGATTGTCTGTTCGTGATTGTTTGTTGCATCTGAACCAACATGAGGGGAGTAACTATTTTTTATGTAGTGTGCAAACGTTGCTCTATCGGAAAAATCACTGACATGAGCTCTGGAAATTGACAAACACATGACAGGGCACCTGCCAGTGAATGTCTTTGCATTTGATGGGAGTGTAGAGTGATTTGCAATGGGCGAATGTATTCGCCCATGGTGCTAGAAGAGTTAACCCACCAGCCGCCGTGGTGTAGTGGTTAGCGTCGCGGACTACTGGCTGGGAGGTCCCATCAGAGGCGAGGGTTTTTTTGGGTTCTGGACCGACTCCTACCCAGAGTGAGTGGCTGTGGGCTCAATGGGAAGACTGAAACCACACAGTCGAGTTTCATCCGCTTAACGGATGCGATTCTGAGAGTGTTGCTCTAATTGCAAGACCAACACTGCAGGTGTCTGTAGTTCTCGGGCCTGGTTAACGCCGGGATATCATTATGAAAGGAAGTGTAGAATACAGCCCTGTCATGCAGTCTCAGACCAATACGGAACTCCATAGCATCATCATCGGCCTCATTTTCCATCAATCATAAAATTAAAAAATGTCTCAAGTTCTGTGGCTTTGCATGCCCTGCTCTCATGGTGACCTCAGTTTCGGTTTCTAATCCAGTCTATGCCTTGGTGCGTTCGGGTCAAAGTCATGGGGATCAGTGTGTTCTGGGGAGCTGTCAGTGGACGGTCATGGTGGCGCCCTCGGAGGAGGACCTCATTCACGCTGGCTCCGCGACTAAGAGAATAGTGTCGTCAGTAGGGGGCTTAGTAGGTGGTGTCCTGAACAGGCTCCACTGAACTCCACCGAAGTGACTCAGCAGAAGTGCAGTGTCTCCTCGGTTGGTTGCCTCCTGACGGCCTAACATAGATTCGCTCCCCTTGGACTGCTGGTCTCGGTTTCTGCGACTTGAACAAACCCGGGTGTAGCTGCGAATTGAGATTCGGAACGAGCGGCGTGGGAGCAACGCCACTGTATAGCCCAGAAGATGGGACAGCAAAAAAAAAAAAAAAAAAAAGAGTTAACCCTTTCACTGCCAGAAGAAAACTGAGAAATCATCGATTTTCTTATTATAAAATTTAAAAGAGACCATGTTAGATTCAATTTGAGAAAGTAGTAAGAAAATAGTTTACCAAATTCTGATTTTTGTGTAACATTTTTGGGTGGGGTTGGGGTGCGTCTTATAAAAAAAGATGCACCTTATAGTCCGAAAAATGCAGTACTGGTGTGCATTTACTGACTTAGGTAAACCAGAAAAAAGGCTTAAAGGGGGACCCTGATGGATGAGTTTTTGTACGAAACACGTTGAGATCACCATGAAAACACCCTTTACAGAGATTGCAGCATTCACTTTGCTCTGGTTTCCTAGAAATCAAACCATCAAATCGGCGATTCCTCCTTGGCGGAGGTGCTGGAAATCAAATTATTTCACCCAAAGAGAAGGCATGTGCCGTCTCTTTTCTAATGGCCGCCAAATTGTTTGCACGACATTTTCGCAATACACGCACAACATTTTCGCAATACACGCCTTCTGATTTTTATTTGTAAAATTTTTTATGCAGTTTATTTAAAGGAGTTTCGCTCACAACAAAGGAAATATCTCCTTTTTTAAATTTTACTACACTACAAAAACACACGCTTAAACCACAATGAGTGACCTCCACCCACCCCATCCAAAGTGGCTACTCTCTCCGGCATCTCCGCCAAGGAGGAATCGCCGTTTTGATGGTTTAATTTCTAGGAAACCAGAGCAAAGTGAGTGTTCTGATCCTTGAAAAGGCTGTTTTTCTGGTGATATCGACGTGTTTCTTGCAAAAACTGAGAAATCATCGGGGTCCACCTTTAAGTTTTTCTTCCATACAGTATAAAAGATAATAGTTTGTTGGTTCTGTGGCCAGGCTCCAAGCAGCTGACAGCAGCCATGGATCACACGGGAGATCTGTACAATGACATTGGAATCACCTTTGAAAGACAGGTAATGCTTTTTATGACACGTTGCTTTCCTCTAAATATTGATCAGTTCATTTTTAGTACCATAGTTTTCGGGCTCATAAAGATTAGTGCCTAACTCATGTTACAGTGTTTTGAGAAAAACGCAAAAAATGTCTCAGTATTTTATTAAGAACTTACACATCTAATTTTTTTCTATAAAAATGCAATCTCCTGATCTCAATCGATTGACAGTGTGAGTGGTCAAAAAACACAACTAAATGATACATAGCTAGTTTATCAATCAGGAAAACAATGTATAACAACATTGAAATGTTGTTGCTTAGCTTCGCACGCTTGAGGCAAGTCATTGTCTATCAAAAACGAAGCTTAATTGACTGAAAATCTCACCTGAACTTGGCGCCGCCATCTTTGTACAAACGTACCCAAGTCAGAAAAGAGAACGGCATATTTGCAACGTATATATGGTGATCACTTCCGCTTTTCCAGGTGCTTCTGTACTTTCTGTCATGATAGTCAGCCGATGTCCTATGCACACTTACTGCAAAATTGCCTAACTCTGAGTTAGGTATTTTTCTTATGAGCGTGCCGTTATTATAAGGCAATTTGGTAAAGGTCAAGATGTGCCACTCCCCCTCCATATCTCAGGTAATTGTATTTTTTCCATTTTTGCCTTTCTTACCATACATAAAACTGTATTTTAGGAACATTTTTAGCTAATAACCTTTTTGGAATACTAACCCTATCCCTAACCCTAGCCCTAACCCTAACCCCACCCCCCACCCTATAAGACAGAAAAACGCAACGAACCACAACTGTGACAAATCGCGGTGTACTGCAGTACATAGTGGGGGGGGGTAGGGTTAGGTTTAGGGCTAGGGTTAGGGATAGGGTTAGTATTCCAAAAAGGTTATTAGATGTAAATGTTCCTAAAATACAGCTTTATGTAAGGCAAAAACGGAAAAATACAATTAAGCGAGAAATGCAGGGGGGGGCACATCTTTACCTTTACCGGCAATTTGTATGCAAAATTCAGATTTTGTTTGAATGCTTACTGTATTATTGGTCATATTATAAGTAGCAAGCAGACCTGTTCACCCATATGATGTCGCCTTATTTTGTACACATCCTTGACAGAAATATGATTAATATGGTACATTTGAAAAAATATGTGGTGAAAACAAATCTGACTATCATTTCTGTATATTGCCTGATTCGGGAAATGGGTGCTCTGTGCTCTGTGTGTGTGTATGTTGTTAATTTGATTGGACAATACTTTTGACACACTGTTTAATTAGTTGTTATACAAATGTATGCATATTTGCTCCATTCTTTAAACTTTCACGTTGGAGTACTCCAATTTTGTAAAAAAAATGCATGCACACGCGCACACGCACACACACACACACACACACACACACGCACACACAGTGTTAAAAACCTATCAATTTTGTTTTCAGCCTCCCAGTGACATCTACCCTCTGATGGATGCCTTACACGAGTACCGGGGCATCCTCAGTGTCTACCCCGATGTTCTGAAAGTGCATGAGGTGATCCCTGTGTGTGTGTGTGTGTGTGTGTGTGTGTGTGTGTGTGTGTGTGTGTGTGTGTGTGTCTGTCAAGTCAAAATCATCTTTATTGAGGGTTAAAGAATAAGCTGACAAAGCTTTTTTTCATCCTGCCCCTGTGTGTGTGTGTGTGTGTGTGTGTGTTTGTGTGTGTGTGTGTGTGTGTGCAGGCATGGTAATTATCAGAAAAAGTAAATGCAGAAAAACAAAAATGTCAGAAGCTTGTGGAGATGGCTTCCCCTTGATTTGAACAGTTTTATGAATCCATCTTCAAGAGCAATTGCCCCCTGATCACCATAAAGGGCTTTGAATCCATTGGCTACACCAAGAAATATCTCCTGAAGCCCTATAATATTTTCAGAGAAAAATACTTTTCCTCCATTACCATGTGTATGTGTGTGTGTTAGGTGTGTCTTTCATTTAACGTCTATCCACTTCTCGTGATATTAGAAGGTGCGTGCGTGCGTGTGTGCATGTGTGTGTGTGTGTCACTGTGTGTGTGTGTGTGTCACTGTGTGTGTGTGTGTGTGTGTGTGTGTGTGTCACTGTGTGTGCGCGTGTGTGTAACCGCGCGCGCAACGCAACGTATATTCATCCGTAAGAAGCCGTAATGTATCCGCGCACACAGCCCAGCGAAGTAGCGTAGTGACCCGCCTTGTGTGTCCTCCCAGGGGGCGACGGGCAAGGCCAAGGAGTGCCTGAAGGCGCAGGAGGAGGGCAAGATGATGGAGGGGGAGGTGCAGAAGGTGATGCAGCGCGCAGACACCATCTCCTACGGGGCCCTGGCCGAGATGAACCACTTCCAGCAAGACCGCGTCAAGGACTTCAAGCTCATGATGCAGCTCTACTTGCGGTCACAGATCAAGTTCTACCAAGAGGTCAGGAGGGGTTTGTGTGGGGCAGGGGAGGGTGTGTGTGTGTGTGTGCTGTGGATGAGGGGGTGGGGGTGCTGGGGTGGGGTCAAGGACTTCAAGCTCATGATGCAGCTCTACTTGCGGTCACAGATCAAGTTCTACCAAGAGGTCAGGATGGGTTTGTGTGGGTCAAGGGAGGGGGGGGGGGAGATGCTGTGGATGAGGGGGGCGGGGGGGTAGTGTCAGGGTTTTCTGTGAAGATTCTGGGGTGTGGATTTGGGTGGGGGAGTTTTTCAGCCAAGGACTTCAAGCTCATGATGCAGCTCTACCTGAGGTCACAGAACAAGTTCTACCAGGAGGTCAGGAGGGGCTTGTGTGGGGCAGGGGAGGGGGGGGGGGCTGTATGAGGGGGGGGGGGGGTAGTGTCAAGGTTCTCTGTGAAGATTCTGGGGTGTGGATTTGGGTAGGGGAGTTTTTCAGCCAAGGACTTCAAGCTCATGATGTAACTCTACCTGAGGTCACAGAACAAGTTCTACCAGGAGGTCAGGAGGGGTGGGTGTTGGGGTGGTGGTGGAGCTGGCAGGGGGGGGGGGGTAGAGTCAGGGTTCTCTATGAGGATACTGCGGGGTGGAGGTGTGGGGTCTTTCAGTCAAGGACTTCAAGCTCATGATGCGGTCACAGATCAAGTTCTACCAGGAAGTCACAGGAAGGCCACACAGGTGGAGGGGGTAGGCTGGGGGGAAGGGACGGACAATAGAGTCAAGAGGGTTCTCTGGGGGGAGGGGGGGGGGGGTGCAGTAGGGTTGTCTTTCAGTCAAGGACTTCAGGCTCATGATGCAGCTCTACCTGTGATCACAGATCAAGCTCTATTAGGAGGTCAGTCATTGTGCATCCTCTACTTTGTAGCAAAACTAGACCCTGGGTTAGCGACGCTAGCGGCCTCGTGAGGTGCTAGCTTTCCTCAATAAAATGGCAGCTCATGATGCAGCAAGAATAAAAATAAGACAAGATTCTCTCTCTGTCTGCTGACTCTTAACTCTCCTGAACTGAATCAAATACCATTCATTGCTGGGTGGGTTGATAGCAAGAGGTTTCAAGCAAAAAAGGAAGATAAAAAAAAAAATCTGCCCTCCATTGTATAAACCTGCAGCTAACAGGTTTCAAACAAAAGCTCTTAAGATACCGTATTTTACGGACTACAAGGCGCACCTGATTATAAGCCGCACCCCCCAAATTTTACACAAAACTCATATTTTGTTATGACAGTTTCTTACTATTTTATCAGTCACATTATAAGGCGCAGGGGTCTCAGTCTAGGAAAAAAGTATGGCCTTGTAAAATATGGTAGTAATGAACCTTAGACACAATTGATTGATTATATCTGAACCATTTTGAATAATGTTGTTTATAGGCACATGTACGTGCATGTATTTGTGTATGCTTGCTGTGCGTTTCAGATGACGAAGAAGATGGAGACTGCCCTGAGCCACTACGATAAGATCCCCAGCTAAGGCCCCGCTCCTTCCCTTGCTTCAATCAACATGCCATGGACTCTGACCGACAGGGTTCGAACAAGGGGAAGGCACCCAGCCTTTCTTTCATGCTTGTCTTCAAACCTACCGCAGCTCTCGCCCCCGACCGAGTAAAAATTGAAGCTAGCGTCTTACGACTTTGCTTTACCCGCGGCGATCCGTCACGGGGAAGACCTTAAGTGCTGTTCATTGGGGCCTGGCTTCTTGGGATAGCTGTTACTAGAAACCAACTGCCTGTTTGCAACGTGGGTGAGGGAAGGGAAAGTGATGGTGCAGATAATGCTGTTGGTTTCAGACTCTGCTTGCTGAATGACTACTTACATCCTGATGTTGAGTGAATTCTGGCTGCGTCTCTGTTTGCTGAATGACTACTTACATCCTGATGTTGAGTGAATTCTGGCTGCGTCTCTGCTTGCTGAATGACTACTTACATCCTGATGTTGAGTGAATTCTGGCTGCGTCTCTGCTTGCTGAATGACTACTTACATCCTGATGTTGAGTGAATTCTGGCTATGTCTCTGCTTGCTGAATGACTACTTACATCCTGATGTTGAGTGAATTCTGGCTGCGTCTCTGCTTGCTGAATGACTACTTACATCCTGATGTTGAGTGAACACTGAACTCTAGCTGTTTTATAAAGCATTTCTGCTCTGTTCCATCTGCGGTGCCCAGTTCGGAATGGAGAAATGTTGAGTTAGTGTGAAAGCAAGCATTGTGTATGATGGTAAAAGCTTGGCTATGAATTGAAAAATAAAATGTTAGAATTAAATGATAAAACAACATGGGGTGTCGCTGAGTACAGCACCACATTCTCTGTTGCTGTACCCTATTCACAAATTGAAGGTCGGATGTCAAGGTCAAGTTTGGTGTTGCTCAGTAAGCTTCATGTACTATACCACAATGCAAAATTTGGAGTAATTCTGTACAGTGGTTGTTGACAAGATATTACGAGAACAGACAAACAGAAAAACAGATGTAGGCAATTGCATAAGCCCTCGCCCCCTCCATGGAGTGACATAAGGCAAATGAAAGGGTGTGTGCAGAGAGTGTGGTGGTGGAGGAGTAGAGATGAGTAAAATAAAGAGGGAGGGAGGGAGCGGTAGGTAAGAGAAAGATTGAAGAAGAGAAGAACAGTTATGTCTTCTTCATACCACTTGCACAGCATTGTTATAAACCAGTAGTGGTAATTTAAAGGGGACATTAAGTCCAAAGACGAGTGGCCTTAAATTAATGTTTATGTATGATAAACAGTCACTGTGCATTTCTTTCTATTCAGAAGTCTTTCAAATAGAAATAAATCAACTTTAAAATGCAGAATTTTAGGCCCCAAGGGCGTCGCCATGTTGCCACTGTTAAGAGTAGATGCCCCCTGAATATGACGTCACAGACCCAGTTTACCTACTATGACTAGTGCTTGGGCAGTAAGCCTAAAAGGTATACTAGGTACATGTATATTGCATGCATCCGTGTGTGTGTGTGTGAATCAGGTCAGAGAGAGAGAGAGAGAGTGTGTTCTTTATTGACTGTCTTTCGGATGAGACGATAAACCGAGGTCCTGTGTGCCCATGCACTTAGCATACGTTAAACCCAGTGGCAACGAAAAAGTTGTCATTTGGTCAATATTTACCCCCCCCCCCCCCCCTCCCTCATCAGTAACAAAAATCGCATGCAAAAAAAGAAAAGAAAAAAAAGGGTGGCGAGCCTCTGGCTGCGACGCGCTCTCCAGGTGGGAGCAACCCGAATTTCACAGAGACGCCTCTGTGACTATAAAGTACTATAAAGTACCTAATAAAGTATAAAGTGTAAAAGTACCTAATACCTGAGATCAGCACCAGACTGACACCCTCAAGTACAATTAATGAAGAGTTTCTCACCCTTCCTTCTTTAGCTGCTCTGTGTGAATCAGGTCAGAGAGAGAGAGAGAGAGTGTTCTTTATTGACTGAGATCAGCACCAGACTGACACCCTCAAGTACAATTAATGAAGAGCTTCTCACCCTTCCTTCTTTAGCTGCTCTGTGTGAATCAGGTCAGAGAGAGAGAGAGAGTGTTCTTTATTGACTGAGATCAGCACCAGACTGACACCCTCAAGTACAATTAATGAAGAGCTTCTCACCCTTCCTTCTTTAGCTGCTCTGTGTGAATCAGGTCAGAGAGAGAGAGAGAGTGTGTTCTTTATTGACTGAGATCAGCACCAGACTGACACCCTCAAGTACAATTAATGAAGAGCTTCTCACCCTTCCTTCTTTAGCTGCTCTGTGTGAATCAGGTCAGAGAGAGAGAGAGAGTGTGTTCTTTATTGACTGAGATCAGCACCAGACTGACACCCTCAAGTACAATTAATGAAGAGCTTCTCACCCTTCCTTCTGTTCTGGAGCTGCTCTGTGTGTGGCAGGTCAGTGTTGCTGTTGAATGAAGCCACCTTTGTTCCTGGTTTTATCTTAATAGACTATGAGAAGACTAAGGGAAACAGTCTGTGACGTCACAACCTAGCACAAAATGTCAGCCTCCATAAACCTTCAACCTGGCACTTTCCAATGGCGTTTTTACGCTGATCTGAACTGAAATCGAAATTTTATTTGCAGATACAAGCCTATTTACTTACAATCTTGCCATAGAGATCAACCTCTATTTGGATTTGATGTCCCCTTTGAGACATGCAGAAAAGATAAAAAGAGGAAATGTCACTAGCAAAGACAATAAGATGTTGGGGGGAGAAAGTGACTGTAGGAACAAGGTACAATGTGTTGGGGGGGGGGGGGGGGAGATGGAAGTTCAGTTTAACGTTGCGTATCGGCTTTCGCCATGTACGACGGGCTGAACAAACCAACCAAGGTATAAACAAAAATTTATGTTCCTGAATCACTGTCTTAGTCAAAAGGCCGAGAAGCGATCAGTATTTTAGGGGGGGGGGAGAGATTACTTAGGCTTCATTTATTGAAATAGAATGTTACATTCTTGCCATTAAAGATTACATGTATCTTGTGACATTGTTAATCAAGAGTTTTTGTATGTATGTTTGCTTATTTGTTGGTTTTTCTGTTGCTCATTTAAATCGTTATTGTATTTTTTCATAATAAAACTTAACTTGAAATAGAAGATATATGTTTTTGAATGCAAAATCTACTCTGAAAATACCATTGTAGTTTTGTCTGAGAGGGTTTTATTATTTTTTTTTTTTTGGAGGGTGCTTGCTTAATGGTAGCTTTGAAGCTTTTATTGACTGTGCCATTTGTTTTCTTTAGCTACAAACTGAAGAGAGTTCATTAAAGACTTAAATTCAATTTAAAAAAAAAAGTCTGAATATTGCAAAAACAAGAACAAATCGACTAAAAGTTCACTAAGTCTGCATTTTTAGTCTTTGATGTTTAAGAAGAGAAGCAAAAATTATGAAATAATTTTAGTTTTAGTTACAATAAATATTTGAAGACTGAGTCTATGAAAAAAAAAATCTTTTTGTATGTGCTGCTTGGAAACAAAGCTACAGCAAGTGGCTTAGATACTCTACATTTTATGTTAGTGTGTGTGTGTGTGTGTGTGTGTGTGTGTGTGTGTGTGTGTGTGTGTGTGTGTGTGTGTGTGAATTTGCATGAAACTTTTATAGCTAATTTTAAGTTCTCTATCTGCAACCAGTTTTCTTACAAATGATCAATGTATTTGAATGAGTTTCCTTCTGTGAGAGTGCATTATTTATTAAGCATTGACAAAGGAAAGTTTTTAATAGGTCATTAAATGACATGAATTCCCCAGATTTACATTGTTACTATTTCAAAATGTTGGTGCTGTGAAACCAAGAGTTTTGCTAATTTTGTTTGTTTTGATTTTTACATTTGAGTTCTTCTTTAAAAGAGAAAATGTTTTCAGTCTGTGATTTTTTTTAATGGGAGGTGTGTATTTTGAGCTTGTTTGTGTCTTGTACTTTATTTTCAGGTTAAAGAACTGAAAATGTAACTTATATTTTGTTCTCCGGCACATGTTTGGTTGGTTTCTTTCAGGCAAAGGGATGGCTATGTAGCAACAGTCATGCAGCAATATTCTGACCCTTATCTTTTAATCTATATGCATAGACATGTTTTATTTCTGTCTATCAGTGGGGATCATTTTAGTGCAAGTCATTATCTTCTCTTAACCCCTTGACTGCTGTATTACGTATCACTCGATACTGATACTTGATGCTTGATGACGTCATCAGATGAAGAGCAATAACTCTGATATGCTGGCTTTTGCTCTAACACAGTCAAGAGAGTTATATTCCCAGACCATTTTGCCAGATTGGCTCTGGGGGTTTTCATGGCATGATTTGTACAATGATTTTGAAGCTTTTCTCTGGCAGTCAAGGGGTTAACGGATTCAATCTTCATGTTGCCATGTTATGCTAAAAGCATTTATTCTGCACCACCACATGTACTTGCAATACTATGAACGTTGCTATCTTGTGTATTTGATATGTTACCCCATCATGTTACAACCTACTCTTTCAAATAATCTGTATGAGTTGTTATTATACCCCAAGATCTGGATCAAACCTTACATGTTTATCCGTGCATATGCTGCTTTCTTTTCTTTTCTTTGCGTGTGTTCATGGCATCTTGCTTGTTGCACATATCTTTTATTGATCAGCAGGAAAGGCAGTTGTCAACCTGTTAACCATTTTACCTTGACATTTGAGTTATTATGAACCTTCAACAAAAAGGTTTGGGCATTAGACCCGATTCTGGTTTTCATTTTCTTAGAGCAATTGGGTACTGCTGAAGAAATCATTTGGTTGTTGTTGTTCTCGTGTTGATAGGGCAGGCATGGCTGGTGCATCTTTGGGTCCCGTCAGTATCTTCGGGTGCTTCTTTTTCATGTGTGTAAATTCAACTTTTTAGTTGGACAGCTTAACGCATGGTGTTTGGTTTTCATGTGTGATGTTTGCCGTAGTGTGAGGGAAACATGGTGAGTGAGGGGGAAAATGTACCGTTGATTCCAGTATGCTGTCCCACTAAACCTACTGATATCACTGGCATTAATGTGAAAATGAAAGCCTTTTATAACACTTAAGGTTGTATATGAAATTGAAAACCTTTCGTAACACTAAACCCTTTCACTGTCAGCCATTTTTCAGCTAAAAAATGCCATTAAGCTTAACTGGGTAGAGAAAAAAGTTATCTGCAATATTGTGAATTCCTCTATGCCCTGTATAACATTAGGCCTATCCTTACCTCTCAAAATGAAGAAAGTATGGTCTTCAGATAACAGGCCCCGATTTGATGCCTTTTAGTGATATCATAATGATATGTGTGGGTGTTAAACCATTGTGGTGCATATATGTGTCATTGGCGGTGAAAGGGTTATTTGATAAGGTTGTATATCAAAACCTTTTATAACGCTTAACAAGGTTGCATGATTATGAACAATTCACATTTTTAGATGCAATTCAGAACTAGACAAAGGCTTTGCAGTAATAGGCCATTTGCCGTGGACGCTATGCTGTAGGCTAGACTATGCCACTGCCTGTGTGTTTTGCTCGTAGTTGTGGTGACCTCCCTTGTTCAAGGCCTTCTGTGAAGATCAAGGTTGTACGCCCGCGGCAAATGGCCTATTGGTTGAGTGTGGTTGTTGCTTACATATTGTCTCCACCCTAGGCTTATCAGCTAGAGATCCTCACAGTCCTCTGTCTTTATCTACAGTTGGTTGAGTGTGGTTGTTGCTTATATCTTGTCTCCACCCTAGGCTTATCAGCTAGAGATCCTCACAGTCCTGTCTTTATCTACAGTTGGTTGAGTGTGGTTGTTGCTTATATCTTGTCTCCACCCTAGGCTTATCAGCTAGAGATCCTCACAGTCCTCTGTCTTTATCTACAGTTGGTTGAGTGTGGTTGTTATATCTTGTCTCCACCCTAGGCTTATCAGCTAGAGATCCTCACAGTCCTCTGTCTATCTACAGTTGGTTGAGTGTGGTTGTTGCTTATATCTTGTCTCCACCCTAGGCTTATCAGCTAGAGATCCTCACAGTCCTGTCTTTATCTACAGTTGGTTGAGTGTGGTTGTTGCTTATATCTTGTCTCCACCCTAGGCTTATCAGCTAGAGATCCTCACAGTCCTGTCTTTATCTACAGTTGGTTGAGTGTGGTTGTTGCTTATATCTTGTCTCCACCCTAGGCTTATCAGCTAGAGATCCAGTGCCAGCTGCCCAAATTCATCTTGGTTGAGAGAGTGAGAGTGTTCCGTGGGCAAGGCATATCCACTGTCCTTCCTTGCTCGCGCACACCAGCTACACCGTATCTCATCCAGGACAGCTAGGTCAATAAATGAAGCCGTCTTCTCCAGCTCTTGCTTGCATCCGTAGAGCTTTCGGCACAATATCAATTTCCTTTCTTGATTGTTATCATGGGCCTATCTTTAAAAGTTCTGGTAATCTATTTCTATTGAATACCACACAAAAGTTGGAGGGATTCTGTTCTATTATAAACAATTTAAAAAATGACAAACAAAGCGAAAAACAAGAATTGGGTGGAAATTTTGATACGCTGTGCCCTCGCTCTTTTGGCCATGACAGTTTCAGGAAAATCAACCAGCCTCAAGGATGGACGAACCAAGGCTGGAGCCGAAAGAGTGCTATAAAATTGGAAATCTAGGTATTAAAAAGAATAGGGCTGAAATATTACAAAATTTGAAGCTGTTTTGCTTTCAACAACAAAAGGCGCAGTAAAAATAATGTAGTGAAACTCTGAAAAATAATGTTCAGTAAGAAAACATATGGTGAGAATATGGTACTGAAGCTCTGGAGGATTCAGAGATAAAAAGTAGTGCTGTTTTCTATGCTTTCAATCATAAATTATCCAGATTGTGTGTGTGTGTGTGTTTGAGAGAGTCAGTGTGTGCGAGTCAGTTTGTGTTTGTGTGTGAGAGTGGGTGGGTGTTTGAGTGTGTGCATGTACATAATTATCATTGCTCAAGTTAGGTTTTGTTCTGTTCCTATGCACAGCAATCAGTGCCATCAAAAGTGGTGGTTTTGTTTCATTTTCTTGGCTTCATGCGTTTCACATATTGTACAAAGATATGTTGTACCCGTTGTACAGACTGTGCACATTGTACAGAGATGTAAATACGCCAAATGTCTTACATGGTTCAGGGATGAGGTTGGTGGAGGGGGGGGGCACTTTGGAAAGGAGAAAGTTTACACGGTGCTATTGCCTGTACAGATCTTAATCGTTTGGGGCACCACGGATAAATTACATCACTGTTACAGATGTCCTGGTCTTCTTTGTATCTCTTGTACATTTAGTTTCCTTTCTTTGTATCTCTTGTACATTTAGTTTCCTTTCTTTGTATTTATTGTACATTTAGTTTCCTTTCTTTGTATCTCTTGTACATTTAGTTTTCTTTGTATCTATTGTACATTTAGTTTCCTTTGTATCTATTGTACATTTAGTTTCCTTTCTTTGTATCTATTGTACATTTAGTTTCCTTTCTTTGTATCTATTGTACATTTAGTTTCCTTTCTTTGTATTTATTGTACATTTAGTTTCCTTTCTTTGTATCTATTGTACATTTAGTTTCCTTTGTATCTATTGTACATTTAGTTTCCTTTCTTTGTATCTATTGTACATTTAGTTTCCTTTCTTTGTATCTATTGTACATTTCGTTTCCTTTGTATTTATTGTACATTTAGTTTCCTTTCTTTGTATCTATTGTACATTTAGTTTCCTTTGTATCTATTGTACATTTAGTTTCCTTTCTTTGTATCTCTTGTACATTTAGTTTCCTTTCTTTGTATCTATTGTACATTTAGTTTCCTTTGTATTTATTGTACATTTAGTTTCCTTTCTTTGTATCTATTGTACATTTAGTTTCCTTTCTTTGTATCTATTGTACATTTTGTTTCCTTTGTATTTATTGTACATTTAGTTTCCTTTCTTTGTATCTATTGTACATTTAGTTTCCTTTCTTTGTATCTATTGTACATTTAGTTTCCTTTCTTTGTATCTATTGTACATTTAGTTTCCTTTCTTTGTATCTATTGTACATTTAGTTTCCTTTGTATTTATTGTACATTTAGTTTCCTTTCTTTGTATCTATTGTACATTTAGTTTCCTTTCTTTGTATCTATTGTACAATTTGTTTCCGTTCTTTGTGTCTCTGGTATATTTTAGTTCCGTTCTTTGTGTCTCTGGTATATTTTAGTTCCGTTCTTTGTGTCTCTGGTATATTTTAGTTCCGTTCTTTGTGTCTCTGGTATATTTTAGTTCCTTTGTGTCTCTGGTATATTTCAGTTCCTTTCTTTGTGTCTCTGGTATATTTCAGTTCCTTTGTGTCTCTGGTATATTTTAGTTCCTTTGTGTCTCTGGTATATTTTAGTTCCTTTGTGTCTCTGGTATATTTTAGTTCCGTTCTTTGTGTCTCTGGTATATTTTAGTTCCGTTCTTTGTGTCTCTGGTATATTTTAGTTCCGTTCTTTGTGTCTCTGGTATATTTTAGTTCCTTTGTGTCTCTGGTATATTTTAGTTCCTTTGTGTCTCTGGTATATTTTAGTTCCTTTGTGTCTCTGGTATATTTTAGTTCCGTTCTTTGTGTCTCTGGTATATTTTAGTTCCTTTGTGTCTCTGGTATATTTTAATTCCTTTGTGTCTCTGGTATATTTTAGTTCCTTTGTGTCTCTGGTATATTTTAGTTCCTTTGTGTCTCTGGTATATTTTAGTTCCGTTCTTTGTGTCTCTGGTATATTTTAGTTCCTTTGTGTGTCTTGTCCATTTTAGACTTGAAAAATGAAAAAACAAAAACAAAAAAACTTTACTATTAACATGAAGCTTTTTTTTTTCACCTGAAGAATCTTTCTACATTGTTGTGTAATCGGCATGGAAACAGATCTGATGCAGATATTATGGATATTACTTTTTTGCTAATGTTATTGGTGATGTATGTAAAAGACTTTTGTTTTTGTTGTTTTTTAAGGCGAAAAAACAGAGTTTTAGAGTTTTCATATTCACCCTTTATGTTTGTACCCATTTATTATACAATTGTTTCTGAAATGCTCATTCATTGCTATATATTCTTTTGACAGTTCTTTTTAATTATCTAGATTTCATTCTTTTTTCTAAATGAAACAAACATTTCATAGGTTATTAATATTATTGTGCCATTTTGCTTTGGTTCAGACCTGTTACTTTTGTCTTAATTGAATTAGTCACTTTTGTGGTGATGTAGCCAGATAATAAAAAATATCTTGCATTTTCATCTCATTTCTGTCTATTTGGATCTGGTTCTGCACGTCACAGACCCCATTCTGTTGATAGTTGCAATGAAACTACCATAGGAGGGCACATTCCCAGTAGAAAAGATAGAAAGGGAAAAGACCTAGCCTACCCCTTGCACTGGGTTAAGACCATTAACCCCCTGGTTCAGCCGGGAAGGCCCAGGCCCCACTTGCAGCACAATATGAATTGATTCTTTTGCTCTGGAAAGATATGCTACAAAATGATCTGTCAATAGTTTCCTTTGAAGAGAATGCTGTGCACAACTAAACCCGATTTGGTTTGAATAGAAACACTATCCTAATAATAGATCTGCAGTCGCTTTTACTTTGAAAAGAATGCTGTAAATAAAACCATATTTGTTTTCAGAAAACAAAAATCTGCAATTGGAATACTAGGTGGCTATTTTTGGGGAGAAGAATCTTTGCAGCAAAATGTACGCATGAATTTTATTTGCCATGAAATATTTTTGTCACTGGTGTAAGATGCAATGTGGTTGGCATGTTGTGACCCCCTTGGTGACTGACATTGATGGGTTATTTTTGCCCGTGGTGCTTTTTCTTTTGAACTCAAAAATGTTCTCATCACAGAATACTGTACTACATTTTAGGCGAGCGAAAATGGTGTTTTACGTCCTCTTGGTCTGAATCAGACACATATGGGACATTTGTAAATACAAATATGGTGGGAACAATACTGGAGGCAATGCCCGGAGGCAGTATGAAACCAGTAAAGTCCCGATTTTTTATTAATACAGATAGCTGTAGCGGTGACCACGCCTCGGTTAAACCTCATCGGCTATGGCACCGCCACAAGTGATTAGTAATACATTTAAGGGTCATTAACAGTGTGTATGTCACATTTTAAGCCAAGAAAATGGCTGGTTGTGCAGGACAAACTGCAAAGAATTGATAGGTTGAAGAAACATTGATTGCAGGTAGCGTTGACTGGTACTTCGTACCTGAGCCATAGATTCCCCTGTGTGTTCTTGTAAAATAACCTTGTTTCCTTTAAATATTTGTCTGTATCTCTCTCTCTTTGTAGCAAATAGTACCAATGCAGCTATGACGGTACTATGCACTTGTTGGTATGAGAAATGTTAATAGATTTAAATGTATTCAGTTTGAAGGAAAACGCTGAAATATATGCTAATTTTACCCCTTTGTGTACAATATTATATGTTGCTAAAATGTCTTTTTTAGGGAGAGAAGGGGGCGGGGGTTGGCACTGGGGGAGCTGCTGCTAATTGTCAGGTGTATTTGTAGCTGTTAAATTAACATCAATGAATTTGAAATTTGAAATTATTTCTGATTGTATCCAGCTTATTTTATGTGTGTGTGTGTGTGTGTGTGTGTGTGTGTGTGTGTGTGTGTGTGTGTAAGGATATGGATCATGATTTGTGTGACGTGTGTGTCAGAGAGAGAGAGAGAGAGAGAGAGAGAGAGAGAGAGAGAGAGATTTGATGCTGAATTTCATAAGATGTATGTGTGTAATGTATTGAAACTAAATGTCCATTTGCTGACATTCGCAACCTTTTAACAAATTAATTGAAATGATCGTATTATTGTTATTTGGTGTACACCTGCTGGCATTGTATATTTATTATACTGTATTTTGAAGTCTTTTTTTTTTATAGCATTCTAAATGTATTTTTGCATGAAACAGTGGCTTGACTTGATATTTCAAAACTAGGGACTGTTTCTACCCACATTGCTTGCCATCTTCTATAGTGTTTGAAAATGTTCCGTTAGAAATAGAAATTCTGGCCTGTTTGTGGCTAGCTTCACTTAGAACTAACTTTAACCAGAAGTGAAAGTGCAACGACAGCCTGTCAATTACATTGGAAACTGTTGTTTCCCTTCAGCTTCCAGGGGGTATTGCCCCCCAGAAGGGGCACTGTCCCCGCAATCTTCAGTGACCCAGTGATGAGTCGGGGGCAGAGAATTTTCAGTGGCTTTATACTACTTCTTTGCGACAATTTTATGGTGGCGAGCATGTTTCAGTGCGTGAGACCGGGGCAGAGAATTTTCAGTATAAAGCCTCGTTGTAAGGCTAATTTGTTTCCGACTGCGGACGAAACAAATGATTTTGATGTCTCATATAATTGTTATTAACGCATCAATACTGTCTCGAATGTTGAGCAGGAGAGTGGAATCCACCATGAAAATAAATATGTGTATGCATGTCTATGTGTGTGCAGTTTATGAGTAAGGAAAACTTAACCACACAGCTTTTTACTAACAAATACACAGAGAAGTGGAAGAACGAAGAGATTCTATCTATACTTCTTTCCTTCATTTTTCTTTCTGATACATGTACAAAACAAACAATATCCATTTGTAATATCTCTTTTCTTGTACCCCCCCCCCCCCCCCCCCCCTCTCTCTCTCTCTCTCTCTCCGTGAGGCTCTGTCTCTTTCTGTTGTCAGTCTCTCTCTTGTGTGTCGGTCTGTTGTCTACCAGTGTCATTAACTTTAGGCTTTGGATCAACTTGTACCTGTACGAAGTGTTTAACCCTTTCACCGCCAGACATATTTTAGCCAAACATTTCCATTCAATTTATTTGGGTAGAGAACAAAATCCATTTGCAGTATTTGGGATTCTTCTGTGACATATATAAAATAAGGTATATCCTTACTTCCCAAAACTAAGGCAATACCTGTCTTTGGATAATAGACCCCAATTTGATGCCTTTTAGTGACATACGGTGTTAAATCACTGTGGTGCTAAAATGCGACTTTGGCGGTGAAAGGGTTAAGGATTTTTACGTTTATGCTATAAAAAAAAAGAATTTTTTTCTCTTTCACCTTCTGTAGCAATTCTGTGATTGGTTCTGTTACCCGAATTGAAGAAAATAAAACCAAAGTTTGCATGCTGTAATGTGTGGTTGAAGATTTTGGATGGATGAAGGTTGGTCAAGGAGATTCACATGTTGCTTCTGTTGCTTTTTTAAATTTTAATTTGTTGGTATTAGGATGTTATACACAGTTTGAATCTTACATGGTGACAGTCTTGGTATTTGGTATATTCTAGTCTCAGAGAATTATCTCTGTGAAATTCGGGTTGCTCTTCCCCAGAGAACGCAAGCGCAGCGACTACCCATTTTTATTGGAGGGGGTGGGGGTGGGGCAGGGTGAGGAGGGGGTGGACAGACTTGGGAAAACCTAGCTATCAATTTGGTCATACCAGGCAGCAGGATTTCTCCCTGCTCTTACCGACTTAACTGCCGTGGGATTTTTACATGGTTAAAGCGCACGAGTCAGACTAGCTTTAAGTCCCCATCCGAAGGACTCGACGTTCAGTTCGATTTTCCTGTGGAAGTAGAAAGGGTGAGGCCGGGATTCGAACCCCGGTCAGTCACATGCACTGAAATCGGCAGGTCTTGGAGATGACCATAGCTGCTGACGGGACTATGAACAAAAAACTTTAAAAAATCCATTACTATTGATAAAAAAGTTGGATATTGGGAAACTTGTCTGGAATTTGAAAGCACTGATGGCGTGTCTCCTTTTAAGGGAAACAAGACATTATTTTTTAAAGCTCAATCAGCCAGATAGGGCTTTCACAAGACTGTCTCCACTGAAGTCAAGAGAGCGCAACAACTGAGATTTGATTTAGGAGCTACTGTGAGGCAAACTTCTAGCGCCATTTGCATGGTTGTCCTGCATCTCAACCAACAGTAACTATTTTGTCAAGTGTGCAAGCATTGCTTTAGCGGGGAAAAAAATCCACAGACATAAGCTCTGAAAGTAGACAAACACACGGTAGTGAACTTGGCAGCGAATGTCTTTGCATTTGGTAGGAGTGAAGTGTGGTGTACTGGGTGAATGTAGTCTCCCATGGTGCTAGAATAGTTAATTAAACCAAGGAAGAGTTCCAATATTTGAATTTGTGTGTGTGTGTGTGTGTGTGTGTGTGTGTGAAAAGGAAAGGTCACCCAAACAATCATACATATAAAGAAACCACTAGTATAGAAATAAAAGCCTTAATCATCATATAGTAAAAAGCCAACTGTCCGTGTGTGTGTGTGTGTGTGTCTGTCTGTCTGTCTGTCTGAAACACGAAACGGGCCTTATAACTCCGCCGTTTTTCGACCGATTCGCTTCAAATTTGCTGTGAGCCCTAACGGGGCGATGGCAACGGCAACCGAGGCGGCCGTGTCATTTGCGCGGTTCGGCAAATGCGCGAAACGCGCATCGGACGGCCTTTCGGCGCCCGTAGCTCCTGTGTTTTTGGCAGGTAGATGACCGGGGATGGTGACTATCGGTGTGCCAAACCGGAAGCGAATCGGTTCAGAAACGCGCGCGCTATACGCCGCTTCACCTTTTCACGCATAACTCCGCCGTTTCTTAACCGAATTGATTCAAATTTGCTGTCAGGCTTGCTATGGCCTGGGCAACGCCTAGCAGCAAATTTGAAGAGAATCGGAAGAACGCGTCACTCTCAGAGCAGCGCCAACGGGAAACGGGGCCGTATAACTCCGCCGTTTCTTAACCGAATCGCTTCAAATTTGCTGTACTCAGCGTTACCAGTACTTGCCGTTACCGTTACTAGGTGTTACCAGTATGGTGCATTGCCAGTACTAGGCGTTGCGCTAGTTAACTAAAACAAATAATTAGTGATGGCATCGTACCTTGACTGCCGAAACATTTTCACGAGTTCCTTTTCAAAACGTTTACAGCAATCTGCTTAACAGCAAAAATATGTTAAAAACAGAAATGTGATTTAAAAAAAGAAAAAAGAGATCTACTTCATTAAGGGGAATGGTCTTTGGGTGATAATCTAAACCTTTCACAAGTTTGTTTTAAAATCCGTTCTTAATATTCTTTAGTAATAATGCTAACAGTAGACAGACAAACCAACAACTACTAATTTTTTTTAAAATTGACAAACATAACTTCCTTGGAGGAGGTATGGATGTCTTGTCGGCTCTAGTGTGAGGTTGGTGTCAATCTCTGTCTATCTCTCTCTTTGCCAAATCCCAATATAAACTTAAAGGCTGTTGCTAGCATGCATAAAAGCATCATTGGAAAGATGTGTGCGCTGAAAAGGAGAGGCGAACCCTTCCTTGAGAAAACATGTGTATTGAGAGCATCTCTGCTTTGATAACAAGCGTGAATCCACCCCACCACCTTTTGTGTGATAGTTTGCCCAAGGTGCATAATAGTTGTCATTTCAAGGGGTACGAACGTGTGCACAACAGGGGCGCGTGACATGATGGCATGCATTTGAATGCGACTATCCACATATCAATCTCAAACATTGTGAGCACACACACAAACGTATAGCACTACACCTTTATATGATTTCTCAAAGCTGATTAGTAATATAAATCTAGTCCCACACCAACCCCATTCTCCTTTGTTGAAGTGGTGAAATTGAACTTTTTTTGTGTTCGTGTCTTTCTTTTGAAGGTGTAAAATTTCCTTTATATTAATTTAGTCTGATTTGGGTTTTTTGGGTTTTTTGAGTGATTTTAAATTTTTTTTAAATTTTTAGTCTGATTTGTTTTTTTGTGTTTTTTTCTTTCTTCCCATTCTATCCTTGCTGTCATCTCGCATTTCTTTTGTGTTCCAGTTGCTCCTTTGTCACCTCTGTCCCTCTTTAAAGGAAATACCAGCAAATGTTAAGAAAAGCTCCCTCCTTCCATTCGTTTCAGTTAGGGTTATGAATAGGGTTTGGGATAGGTTTAGGGTCAGCTTGGTCATCAACTTTTATTTTTGTGTGTATTTGACACTAAACTGACCCTAACCTGAAGCCGTCTAATCCCCCAAAAAGTATGGTGTGTTATGAGATTGACACTTAACTGACCCTAACTGAAACCGTCACAAATGAATGGAAGGGGCGGAGGAGAGCGCTTTAAATCCCCCCCCCCCCCCCCCCCTAAGTACAACAGTTCTCCTTTTGTATATAAAATGCTCCCTTTTAACTATATATTGCCCAGACTCGGCCAAAATATGTTCCGGTGCTTCTGCAGTCTTGGGGTTTGTGAACTGTAACCAAAATAGGGACCCTTGCTCTCTTATCACTCATACGCTATTAACACTAAACACGTTCGAAGAACATCCCATAATTTATAATTTTAAACTCTTTTAAACTTGTACAGCTTTAAATTGTTTCCGTACTTTGTGGTAATCTTTTTAAAGATACATTGTCGAGAATAAAAACAGAAAATATGTAGTTTCCGTTTGTCGTCTCCTCAGACCTTATTCCATTTTTAGACCTTTGTTATGTATTTTTAAAAGTGTGGTCCTGAAATGTTTAGTCTCCGTGCTCAGGGAGAAATAGCTAACAGTTTGAATCTAACATTTTAAAACAAATGTAAATATTTATAACCCAGAATAGTCTCGTGCGAGCCATGGCACTAATATCATAACTTGACCTTTATTCAAGATAAACAGTAAGGAATTACAAAAAACCCATATACAAACTATAAATTAAAACGCATCTATATGTTGAGAAAATCTGTTTTCCCCTTTTCCCCAAAATGTAAAAGTTACATTAATGTCCCATATGACTTCGGTCGAGAGGACGTAAAACATAAACTCGTCCGGTAAGGCAGACAGATAGTAGATGACAGTAAGCAAAGGGGAAAGGCAGAGTCAAGGTGAGTGACAGAGGAAATTACAAGCACAGCCGACTTCCAGAAGAACATCCGATTAACGTCCTCCGGTCTGGAACAGGCTCATGTGGGACATTCGTCGATATAAAGATGGTGGGACGATCCTGGAGGTACTGCAATACCAGGAAAGTCCCGAATTTTTAATCAACAAAGATATAACTAACCACATTGCTGTCGATTATCAGCACTTCCAGAAGGTGGGGGAACTATTTATGCGAAAGACACCCCCACCCCACCCCGCTAACCCAACAGGAAGTATTGACGTATATAATTTATAGTGCACTTTATAAGCAATATGCTGCTTACTTAGCAATTCATTTATTTTTTAAATCAACAAGTAGGCCTATAGACGACATCTCATATGCGGATCGTGTGTGTGTGTGTGTGTGTGTGTGGGGGGGGGGGGGGGGGGGGGGGGGGGGGGGGGGGGGGGGGGTGGAGGGGGGGGGGGGGGGGGGGGTACATGGGTTCTGGACTCCACATGTCGACATCTGGATTCATGTACCTCGTATAATTTCATTCCAGAGTTTTAGCTAAGAACAATAAGGACCACGATTCTCATTTTATTCTTCCAGGAGAGGTTTCCAATGCGTCTGGTTCAAATTAACAGTCAAATCGTTTCAATCGTGTGTGTGTGTGTGTGTGTGTGCGTGTGCGTGCGTGCGTGCTTTGGGAGGGGATTGGGGCGTGGGTGTCATTGTATTTGAGCATGCATCATGCATGCACACGTGGATTATTGGCCACTGCAACTTGGGTTATTAACGCCCTTGACGGCCAGAGTTACGCCCTTGTTGGTCAGAATCCAAAAGGGCATTCACTCTTGCAAAAGGCAGCCATTCAGTGGCCTCAAGTGGGTTATTGGTGAGAGTTATGCTCTTGTTTGGTCAGTACTCAAGCATCTTCCCCCACCCACCAAGGGCATTCACTCTTGCAAAAGGTGGTCGTTGCAGTGGCCAATACGTGTGCGTTACAAGATATGTCCACGCAAACAGACCCACAGTCATGAATTCCTCTTCCCCTTTGCCCCCACCCCCTATTTCTCTTTCTGTTTCAACGTGTAGTTTCTTCCCACCCATCCATATTTACATAGTTAGTTGTAAAATGGGGGCTAGTGTATAAAAAGAACCGAGATTCTGCATCTCTGTATTTAACTTGAAAAGGCCCACTCTGAGGCATAGCACCGATTCCTCTCTGTAATCTACAGTTGTTTAATGCTGATTGGGATTGCTGGTAAGGGGATAGCTAAGATAACAGTCGGCAAGGTGAGTGTGTCTTTGTATTTTGTAGGTATTAGTTAGCCTACTTTATAGTCACAGAGTCGTCTCTGTGTGAAATTCGGGTTGCTTCCACCTGGAGAGCGCGAGGCTTTTTCCCCCATGCAATTTTTGTGTGACTGATGAGGAAGGAAAGGGGGAGGGGGGTGGGGGTAAATTTTGACCAAGTGACAACTTTTTCTTTGCCACTGGGTTTAACGTGTGCTAAGTGCATGGGCACACGGGACCTCGGTTTATCGTCTCATCCGAACGACTCCACGCGCAGACCGTAAGGCCTAGTGCAAAGTGATAGGAAAAAATCCCCTGTACCCAGGTTCGAATTCGGGTTTACTTGACACAAGGCGACAAGGCGACCGCGCTACCACTGTGCCACTGTACCACGGTAGTGGCTTACTGTGCCATTGTTGGAATGTTTCCTGCCTCTGTCTGTATTTTTTGGGGTCTCTTTCTCTTTCTATCCTTATATCTCTGTATTTCTCTTTCACTTCTTTCTCTCTTTTTTCCCCCCTCAGTATTAATTTGAAGAAGAAAATGTTAGGTTGTGTGTGTGTGTGTGTGTGTGCGTGTGTGTGTGTGCGTGCGCGCATGTGTATGTGTGCGTGCGTGTGTGCGTGCGTGCGCGTGCGGGCATGTGTGTCAAGTCAAGTCAAGTCAAAATCATCTTTATTGAGGGTTAAAGAATAAGCTGTGTGTGTGTGCGTGTGTGTGCGTGCGCGTGTGTGGTAAGCTTATGTGTGCTTAGAGAGAGAGAGAGGGTGTGTGTGTGTGTGTGTGTGTGTGTGTGTGTGTGTGAGAGAGAGAGAGAGAGAGAGAGAGAGAGAGAGAGAGGAGACAGAGACAGACCGACAGACAGAGACAGAGAGAGAGTTTATCTGATGTGTTTATTTTCACAGCCGTTGTGGATGTCGCATGAAAATAGGTAGCTCGTAAAAATAAGTAGGCCTAGCTCGCTATTATGAGAGTCTGTATTTGCGACAACCACAAATTTCACTTTTTCTGTACTTTAACCATTTAACTAACCCTAACCCTAACCCTAGAAAAAAGTGAAATTTGTGGTTCATGCTCAATGTCGCAAATACACACTGTCATAGGTAGCGAGCTACTTATTTTTACGAGCTACTTATTTTCATGCGACAGTGGACACATCCAGTCTTTGCTGTTGGTTGAACAGAGATGGTTTTGAGGAGTGCCTCCCTTCTGCTGCTTGTTGTCATGGCAACAAATGACGTCAACGCCCAATTCTTACGTAAATATGACGTGCAAAGTAAGTTGGTAATGATAATTACAGTTATTTCTATCTCAGCCAAGGCGGCTATGTTTTTGTGTGTGTTGGGTTTGTCTGTCCGTTTTCTGCCTGTCTGTGATGATACTGAGATCGAAGACTGTGAGTTAGCTAACATTGCCTCGCTCTTTCGGGAATTCGGAATAAGGTCGAAAGTACGGTTGCGCCTAAGGTCGAATGTACAGGTGTGCTTAAGGTCGAAAATAAGTAAATGCACGCTTCAGCCTAATGTCGAATATACGGTTGAGCCTAAGGTCGAATGCAAAGTTGAGCCTAACGTCGAATTGCAAAATTGCGCCCAAGGTCGAATGTACGGTTCAGCCTTAGGTCGAATGCAAAGTTGAGCCTAAGGTCGAATGCAAAGTTGAGCCTAAGGTCGAATGCAAAGTTGAGCCTAAGGTCGAATTGCAAAGATGTGCTTAAGGTCGAATTAACGGCTGAGCTAAAGGTCTCTCTCTCTCTCTTTATAAAAAAATTAAGAAACATCCGACACCAGTTGGGTGAGTGAATCTTATCTGTTGTTAGCTTCATGTGCACTAATGGCATGCGCTCTTGCCATTCGATGAAGAAGATCTCACTTAAGTAATTTAAATCAGAATATATTATTGCCACAGATTCTGTCAGTGTGGCGGCAAGAGAGCGTCAAGATGTACCGAATCCTGGAAGGATATCGAAAAAATTCTACATTGCATGAACATGAAAACTTTTGTTATTGTGCAATTCAACCTTAGGCACAACTCTGCAATTCGACGTTAGGCTCAACTATGCATTCGACGTTAGGCACAACTTTGAAATTCGACGTTGGGCTCAACTGTGCATTCGACCTTAGGCTCAACGATGCATTCGACCTTAGGCTCAACCATACATTCGACCTTAGGCACAACTTTGAAATTCGATGTTGGGCTCAACTGTGCATTCGACCTTAGGCTCAACGATGCATTCGACCTTAGGCTCAACTGTGCATTCGACCTTAGGCTCAACGATGCATTCGACCTCCTGCATTCGACCTTAGGCACAACTTTGAAATTCGACGTTGGGCTCAACTGTGCATTCGACCTTAGGCTCAACTCTGCATTCGACCTTAGGCTCAAACGTGTAACTTACATGAAATTTTCGACATTAGGCACACTTGTCAGTCATGCCATTTTGTTTCGACCTTAGGCGCAACCGTACATTCGACGTTATTCCGGTCACCCGGTCTTTCTCTGTTATCTTTGTCTGTTTTGTCTTTGGTACATTGTCAAGTCAAATTTTCTCTCTCTCTCTCTCTCGCCATTTACTGAGCCATTGAGTGGCGTTGCCGCCACACCGCTCATTCCTCCTCCTCCTCTTCCTCTTCCTCCTTGTTGTTGTTATTGTTGTTGTTGTTCTTCTTCTTCTCCTTCTGTGTTCCCAGGCCATATGGCCATAATGGGTGAAGTACGTAGGGGTGTGTCCCGTTTTCAGCTTTCGCTAGTGTCCTCGCCGCATTCAGCCGACACATTCCGATTTCGGAGGAGCTCGGTCGATTCGGGGCTCGCCTCTCTGCTACACCCTGGTTTGAGACCCTGAAATGTCAAATCATGAAATTGTTATTTTAAAGAGGGATTAGAACTCCTAATATGCTTTGCAGCTTTTCTCGTTCTTTGTTTGAAACATTCTGCCCTCGCACAGAAATTAAAGAACTTAGAAGATCGACGCAAAGAAGCAACCACACAAGAGAAAGAAATGAAAACAAAAACAATACACACAGAGAAAACAGGGCCTGGCGTTTAATTTAAATTAGGGGAAGACGGGGTAAAAAGCGCATGGGCGGGTAAGAAGCCCACCCCAATTATCTCATGAAATAAAGAAAATTTCAGCCAAATTTGCCCATGAGACGAACGCTAAACATTAACGCTCGTCTCATGGGCAAAATGAGACTGAAATTTGCTTCATTTCATGAGATAATTGGGGTGGGCTTCTTACCCGCCCATGCGCTTTTTACCCCGTCTTCCGGTTTTACCCCGTCTTCCCCTACAGGTGTAGGGTCATCTCCAACAAGATATAGGCCTACCCGCACAGTCTTGTCTCTGATATATACTCTACTAGTCACAGACACAACGAGGGATCGGGGGAATTGCGAACGAAGATAGAGAACTATCCATCCCTTAAAGGTGCACCCTGACGGGTGAGTTTTTGTAAGAAACACGTCGAGATCACCAGGAAAACACTCTTTACAGAGATTGCAACACTCGCTTTGCTCTGGTTTCCTAGAAATCAAACCGTCAAATCGGCGATTCCTCCTTGGCGGAGGTGCTGGAAGTCAAATTCTTTCACCCAAAGAGAAGGCGTGTGCCGTCTCTTTTCTAATGGCCGCCAAATCGATTGCACGAAATGTTCGCAATGCAAGCCTTTTTATTATTATATTTTGTTTATGCAGTTTATCTAAAGGAGTTTCGCTCACAACAAAGGAAATAGCTCCCCCTTTTTCTTTTTTTTTTACTGCACTACAAGAAAAGAAAACGCTTCAGCCACAATGAGTGACCTCCACCCACCCCATCCAAAATGGCTAGGCTCTTTCCGGCATCTCCGCCAAGAAGGAATCGCCGTTTTGACGGTTTGATTTCTATGTAACCAGAGCAAAATGAGTGTTCCGATCCTTGAAAAGGCTGTCTTTCTGGTGATCTCGAAGTGTTTCTTGCAAAAACTCACCCGTCAGGGTGCTCCTTTAAAAAGCACACAGTTTATACGGTAGGCCTAGGCCTACCTATTCACATAGCTCAGTGCATCAAAGAGGTACAGAGGAGCAGTCACAGGAACTTCATCGTGCTTTTTCAGGGATGGATAGTTCTCCATCTTTGTTCTTTGATTTAGTAGGTTACGCGTTCGCGTGCGTTAAAACTAAATGCTACTAGTAACGGACAATTTCAGTAACAGGATGCTGCTACTAACACGAACCTAATGTGCTAGAGTCCCTGCGCGTTGACAAATTGCTTGTGGTGCAGGGTGCTATTACACAAACCTGCTGCATAAGAGTCCCTGCGTGTTCACAAATTGTTTGAGGTGCAGGAGGCTACTACACGAACTCGGTGTGTTAATAGAGTCCCTGCGTGTTGACAAATAATTTTTGTTTGTGGCGCAGGGCGTTATTATAGGAACCTGCTGCATAAGAGTCCCTGCACGTTGACAAATTGTTTGTGGCGCAGGGCGTTATTATATGAACCTGCTGCATAAGAATCCCTGCGCGTTGACAAATTGTTTGTGGTGCAGGGCGTTATTATATGAACCTGCTGCATAAGAGTCCCTGCGCGTTGACAAATTGTTTGTGGTGCAGGGCGTTATTATAGGAACCTGCTGCATAAGAGTCCCTGCGCGTTGACAAATTGTTTGTGTTTGTGGTGCAGGGCGTTATTATAGGGGAAGACGGGGTAAAAAGCGCATGGGCGGGTAAGAAGCCCACCCCAATTATCTCATGAAATGAAGCAAATTTCAGTCTCATTTTGCCCATGAGACGAGCGTTAATGTCTAGCATTCGTCTCATGGGCAAATTTGACTGAAATTTTCTTTATTTCATGAGATAATTGGGGTGGGCTTCTTACCCGCCCATGCGCTTTTTATCCCGTCTTCCCCTAGGAACTTGCTGCATAAGAGTCCCTGCGCGTTGACAAATTGTTTGTGGCGCAGGGCGTTATTATATGAACCTGCTGCATAAGAGTCCGTGCGCGTTGACAAATTGTTTGTGGCGCGGGGCGTTATTATATGAACCTGCTGCATAAGAGTCCCTGCGCGTTGACAAATTGTTTGTGGCGCAGGGCGTTATTATAGGAACCTGCTGCATAAGAGTCCCTGCACGTTGACAAATTGTTTGTGGCGCAGGGCGTTATTATAGGAACCTGCTGCATAAGAAACCCTGCACGTTGACAAATTGTTTGTGGTGCAGGGCGTTATTATATGAACCTGCTGCATAAGAGTCCCTGCGCGTTGACAAATTGTTTGTGGCGCAGGGCGTTATTATAGGAACCTGCTGCATAAGAGTCCCTGCGCGTTGACAAATTGTTTGTGGCGCAGGGCGTTATTAGGGGAAGACGGGGTAAAAAGCGCATGGGCGGGTAAGAAGCCCACCCCAATTATCTCATGAAATGAAGCAAATTTCAGTCTCATTTTGCCCATGAGACGAGCGTTAATGTCTAGCATTCGTCTCATGGCCAAATTTGACTGACATTTTCTTTATTTCATGAGATAAATGGGGTGGGCTTCTTACCCGCCCATGCGCTTTTTACCCCGTCTTCCCCTATAGGAACCTGCTGCATAAAAGTCCCTGCACGTTGACAAATTGTTTGTGGCGCAGGGCGTTATTATATGAACCTGCTGCATAAGAGTCCCTGCACGTTGACAAATTGTTTGTGGCGCAGGGCGTTATTATATGAACCTGCTGCATAAGAGTCCCTGCACGTTGACAAATTGTTTGTGGCGCAGGGCGTTATTATAGGAACCTGCTGCATAAGAGTCCCTGCACGTTGACAAATTGTTTGTGGCGCAGGGCGTTATTATAGGAACCTGCTGCATAAGAGTCCCTGCGCGTTGACAAATTGTTTGTGGTGCAGGGCGTTATTATA
>CM065701.1:42817370-42822370 GCA_017654935.2 Phymorhynchus buccinoides
CACATAGGAACATTGTAGCATGCACGAAAACACTATCACACGCACACAGACTCTCTCTCTCTCTCTCTCTCTCTCTCTCTCTCTCTCTCTCTCTCACACACACACACACACACACACACACACACACACACACACACACACACACACACACACACACACACACACACAGACACACACACACGCACGCACACGCACACGCACACACGCACACACACACACACACACACACACACACACACACACAGAGACACACACACACACACACACGTACACTATGACAGACCACACACCCCATCCAACAACAACAACATACAGTATTCATACAGCACTGAATCTTGATAGAAATCAAATCAAAGCGCACACACGTTAGCATTCATAACGCATTCAAACAAAAAATGCAATACAAAGCGAACACACACGTATGACATAAATGGTATATAGCAGAAACAGACCTAAAGGCAAGAGAAAGAGAGTGGAGCCTCCATGACGGGGGAACAGGTGGGTTTTGAGGTTAGATTTGAAAGCAGAGAGGGTCGGTCGCTGACGGAGGGAAAGAGGAAGTTTGTTCCAAGATGTCGGTCCTGAGACAGCAAAAGAGCGCCGACCAACAGTTGAAAGCTTATACCTCTCTAGGGATCTGGAGAGAAAGAGGGTCAGAAACTGAACGTAAAGTGCGAGCTGGCATCCACCCACATACAACACAATCCAATATCATTGATGATTTTTTTCTGTAGCGAATGTTGTTTTCCCAGGATAATGGATTCAAACTGGAGATCCGGGTTGTCAGCCGGAACACAGTCAAGGTCACGGTCGTCAATCGAGACGAGTCTCTGACCCTTATGGGAGAGGTAACTTTCCTTCCTTCCTTCCTTCCTTCCTTCCTTCCTTTTACCTTACTAGGGATCTAAATCAATCAACTAATCAACCAATCAATCCATCAATCACTCAATCAGTTTATTGTCCTTATCAAAACAAGAAAATGTTCATGTTTCATTTCATTGGTGTAATAGGCCTACTCCTTGGCTGCCAACATTGCGGGCTTGATGACGTCAGTCGTTGATGATGTCATCAGCTGAAGGGAATAACTCTGGGAAGTAGGTTTTTTTTTTTAAATAGTCACGAGGGTTTACTGGTATTTCCAGACAGTTTTCCATAGTTGACCCAGGTAGTTCTCTTTTGCATTTTACATCAGATTTCAACAACAACAACAACAATAACACACAAAATCTCGAATTTTCTTGGGCTGTCAAATTAAAGGCACAAGTATCTAAATAGACGATTTTCTGGGGGGAAAACTAGGGGAGAGCACTTCGTGAAAATTAGAGCTGCTTACCTCCATTACTCGGTCAAATACCATAGCAACAATGCAACAATAGCGTCGAAGCTTGAAACCGCAGGATGCGAGTCAGCGACTTGCAAACTTTTTTTTTTAGAAACATTTGGGGTGGCCAGTGACCACAAACTGATAAAACTTGCAAAATGTGACGTCAAAATATAAATGACAAATTTTAGAATGACTAAGTGCTGTATGTCTGCTCAGACACACGAGGCGAGAGCTGGGGATCTACCTGATGGTAGAGTAACTTCCCCTGTTTGACCGATTGAATTAGGCAAGATCACTCCCACACACCATGAAATTACTCCCCTTAATTATTTCCGAACAATTCCTATTGTTTTATACTCGTACCTATGCATATGTACGCAAAGGCGACTCTTTCTGGCAGAAGGGGATAGGTATCGTCAAAGGACAAGTGGGTCGAAGGACAAGTGGGTCAAATGATAAGTGGGTCAAATGATAAGTGGGTCGAAGGACAAGTGGGTCAAAGGATAAATGGGTCAACGGACAAATGGGTCAAAGGACAAGTGGGTCAAAGGACAAGTGGGTCAAAGGACAAGTGGGTAATAAGACAAGTGGGTCAAAGGACAGGTGGGTCAAAGGATAAGTGGGTCAAAGGATAAATGGGTCAAAGGATAAGTGGGTCAAATGATAAGTGGGTCAAAGGACAAGTGGGTCGAAGGACAAGTGGGTCAAAGGATAAATGGGTCAACGGACAAATGGGTCAAAGGACAAGTGGGTCAAAGGACAAGTGGGTCAAAGGATAAGTGGGTCAATGGACAAGTGGGTCAAAGGACAAGTGGGTCCGAAAGTCTTGCTGAATAAATACTACGCCACAGTTTCCCCATGGTTTCCCTATTGTTTGAATGTTGCATTATGTACATTATGTATAGGGGAAGACGGGGTAAAAAGCGCATGGGCGGGTAAGAAGCCCACCCCAATTTTCTCATGAAATAAAGAAAATTTCAGTCAAATTTGCCCATGAGACGAATGCTAGACATTAACGCTCGTCTCATGGGCAAAATGAGACTGAAATTTGCTTCATTTCATGAGATAATTGGGGTGGGCTTCTTACCCGCCCATGCGCGTTTTACCCCTCTTCCCCTAATGATGGACAAACGAAGCGAGTGTCTGAATAAAGAGGGTCA
Source organism: Phymorhynchus buccinoides (assembly GCA_017654935.2). Classification (NCBI taxonomy): domain Eukaryota; kingdom Metazoa; phylum Mollusca; class Gastropoda; order Neogastropoda; family Raphitomidae; genus Phymorhynchus; species Phymorhynchus buccinoides. Next base: position 42,819,855 of record CM065701.1, read on the forward strand.
CATGAACAGACGTGTCTGTCTCTGTGTCTTTCTGTGTGCCTAGTATCTTTCTCCTATCTCTCTGTCCGTTTCTCTTTTATGTTTCCTCTCTCTCGCTCTCTCTCTCGCTCTCTCTCTCTCTCTCTCTCTCTCTCTCTCTCTCTCTCTCTCTCTCTCTCTCTCTCTCTCTCTCTCTCTCTCTCTCTCTCTCTCTCTCTCTCTCTCTCTCTCTGTGGATATATTCTTTTCTTGAATGTTTTGTATTATTATTGTTATTTACGCAAAAGCTGTGTTGTTGTTTTTGTATTGTTATTGTTGTTTACCTTTTGTTTAGCCTCAGGGCTGAGTGTAAAAAAAGGCACATTGTATGCTTATATCATAACCCCGATTAAACAAAATGTTGTTCGTTCTCTCTCTCTCTCTCTCTCTCTCTCTCTCTCTCTCTCTCTCTCTCTCTCTCTCTCTCTCTCTCTCTCTCTCTCTCTCTCTCTCTCTCTCTCTCTCTCTCTCTCTCTCTCTCTCTCTCTCTCTCTCTCTGTGTCTGTCTCTCTCTCTCTCTCTCTCTCTCTCTCTCTCTCTCTCTCTCTCTCTCTCTCTCTCTCTCTCCCCCCCCCTCCCTCAGGTCCAGCGTGACTCTGCCGGTCAGCAGCAGTACACGGTACAAGTGCTCTTGGACCTCAAGGATCGCCTGTTCCTGGCTCAGGCCAACGGGGCCAGCCTCAGCCCTGAGAACGATGCTGTCGATCTCTTTGACACGCTCAACAGTACGTGGTGCTGGCCCTCGGATCAGTGCGGCGTGCCCCCGTCTCTATATGTTCCCGTTTCTATGTGTCCCCGTCTCTATGCCCCCGTCTCCATGTGTCACCGTATCTCTGTGTCCCCGTCTCCATGTGTCACCGTATCTCTGTGTCCCCGTCATTGTGTCCCCGTCTCCATGTGTCACCGTATCTCTGTGTTCCCGTCTCTGTGTCCCCGTCTCCATGTGTCACTGTATCTCTGTGTCCCCGTCATTGTGTCCCCGTCTCCATGTGTCACCGTATCTCTGTGTCCCCGTCATTGTGTCCCCGTCTCCATGTGTCACCGTATCTCTGTGTCCCCGTCATTGTGTCCCCGTCTCCATGTGTCACCGTATCTCTGTGTTCCCGTCTCTGTGTCCCCGTCTCCATGTGTCACCGTATCTCTGTGTCCCCGTCATTGTGTCCCCGTCTCCATGTGTCACCGTATCTCTGTGTCCCCGTCATTGTGTCCCCGTCTCCATGTGTCACCGTATCTCTGTGTCCCCGTCATTGTGTCCCCGTCTCCATGTGTCACCGTATCTCTGTGTCCCCGTCATTGTGTCCCCGTCTCCATGTGTCACCGTATCTCTGTGTCCCCGTCATTGTGTCCCCGTCTCCATGTGTCACCGTATCTCTGTGTCCCCGTCATTGTGTCCCGTCTGGGCCGTCCCGTCTATATGAGTCCCCGTCTATGTGTGTCCCAGTCTCTGTGTCCCTGTCTCTATATGTCCCCGTCTCTATGTGTTCCCGTCTCTATGTATCCCCGTCTCTATATGTCCCCGTCTCTATGTGACACCGTATCTATGTATCCCCGTCATTGTGTGCTCTCGTCTGTATGTGTCACCGTCTCTATGTGTCCTTGTCTCTATATATCCCCGTCTCTACATGGCACCGTATCTATATATCCCCGTCTTTATATATCCTGATCATTGTGTCACCGTCTCCATGTGTCATCGTATCTATGTGTCCCCGTCTCTGTGTGTCCCCGTCTCTGTGTGTCCCCGTCTCTGTGTGTCCCCGTCTCTGTGCGTCCCCGTCTCTGTGTGTCCCCGTCTCTGTGTGTCCCCGTCTCTGTGTGTCCCCGTCTCTGTGTGTCCCCGTCTCTGTGTGTCCCCGTCTCTGTGTGTCCCCGTCTCTGTGTGTCCCCGTCTCTGTGTGTCCCCGTCTCTGTGTGTCCCCGTCTCTGTGTGTCCCCGTCTCTGTGTGTCCCCGTCTCTGTGTGTCCCCGTCTCTGTGTGTCCCCGTCTCTGTGTGTCCCCGTCTCTGTGTGTCTGTGTGTGTCCCGTCTCTGTGTGTCCCCGTCTCTGTGTGTCCCCGTCTCTGTGTGTCCCCGTCTCTGTGTGTCCCCGTCTCTGTGTGTCCCCGTCTCTGTGTGTCCCCGTCTTTGTGCGTCCCCGTCTCTGTGTGTCCCCGTCTCTGTGTGTCCCCGTCTCTGTGTGTCCCCGTCTCTGTGTGTCCCCGTCTATGTTTGTCCCCGTCCATGTGTTTCCCCACGGATTAGGGTGAGGGTTAGACTTGGGGTTAGGGTTAGGGATAAGGTTAGGTGTAGGGTTCAGGAATAGGATAAACAAAGAGACGATGAGACACAAGACAGGGGCAGATAGAGGCGAGGACACATGGAGACGTGGACATAGAATTACATAGAGACACGGACATATATGGAGATGGGAACAAAATGTTAGCAGCCTTATTGATCTGTCTGTCTGTCTGTCCGTCTGTCTGTCTGTCTGTCTGTCTGTGTGTTTTACTCAGTTTGTTTGT
>CM065701.1:42827370-42829870 GCA_017654935.2 Phymorhynchus buccinoides
TGATAATGATGAACTTCATGAAGATGATGATGAAGATGATGATGATGATGATGATGATGATGCAGATGATGAAGAGGAAGAGGAGGAGGAAGACAACGGTGTTGATGGTGTTGATGATGTTGATGACGACATTGGTGACGTTGATTATCACGATGACGATGATAGTGTTCATGATAAAAACTACTGAAAATTGATGACGATACTGTTGATGGCGGTGATAATTAATCATTTCAATGATGTTTGATGCTGGTACAGTCAAATTATAAATATTATGGCTTTAATATCTGATGGCGATGGAAAAAGAATAATAATAATAATAATAATAACAGTACATTTATATAGCGCTTTACCTCAGATGAGCCCAAAGCGCTTTACAATCAATTATTCATCAACAGATAACAAAAAACAACATTCAAGAGTGACACCAACCACCAACAGTGCATATGCAAAGCAACTCTCTCTCTCTCTCTCTAACACACACGCACACACACACACGCACACGCGCACACACACACACACACACACACAAGAAGTTATTATTTTCATTCACCTACCTCACAGATGACCAGGCAGACGCCAACGACGATGAAGACGAACTGGTAGGACGAAACGTAGTCAAAGAAAGCGTCATAGCAGGGCTGAAACAGATATTGTGCAATGAACAACCAATCTTTGTAGCACACATTTCAATATAAGACAACATTATAGTATGTAAAACACTCTATAATCACAACGTTAGTGGTTAATTAACTCACACCTTAACGCGTTCGTCTCGTTCACAAGACCGAGGCTATGTGAGTGCGATACTGAACATCACTTCAGCACAGACATTTGTTGTTTGTTTTCTGCTCGCTATAAGACTTCCAGGGGGCCGTTTCACAAGGGCTAACGTTACGTAGCGTGAGCGCAAATCGGCGAAAAACGGTACTAAGAAACACCTCTTTTGCCGACGTTTGTCGAACACGTTTTGTGGCTGCTATCGAGGTAGCAAGCGACAAACTAATTGAAGGATCATGGGAAATATCGATACTTCCGGCTTTTTTTTATATCTCGCGTGACGAGACTTGAACTTTAAAATTGGAAGACCAAAACAACAAGCTTGCCACAGCAAATATTCTTTAGTCTATCGTGAAAAAATACGGGATGATTTTAGCAAATTAAACGAACGCAAGTGTTTTGGAGTGCTCTTTCATCATGTTAGATGGCATAATACAGTGCAAATTTCATTTTCTGCACACAAATAGACGTGGGTGAAATCGAAAACTTTGTACAACTGACAGAGAGCATGGACACTACATCTAAATATAGCATCCATGCAGAGAGGTATGATTTATCTCCCTTATAATTGCAACCCTTTTCTCTCTCCCAAAAATGAAGAGTAAGCTTAAAGAGTTAGGCCCTAGGCCCTATCTGACCTTAGCAAACGTTTAGGGTGTTTCTTAGGCGTAGGGGAAGACGGGGTAAAAAGCCCATGGGCGGGTAAGACGCCCATGCCAATTATCTAATGAAATAAAGCAAATTTCAGTCACATTTGCCCATGAGACGAATGCTAAGCATTAACACTCGTCTCATGGGGCAAAATGTGACTGAAATGTTCTTTATTTCATGAGATAATTGGCATGGGCTTCTTACCCGCCCATGGGCGTTTTACCCCATCTTACCCTAAGTGTTATCGCGCGGCGATCGTTACCTAGAGAAACTCGACCCTGGTCTGAATTCCAAGAGCTTGGAAAGAGGCGATATAACCAAGGTAGACTGAATCCACTTGCAAGGTGATTGGGTAATGAGAACGCATGTTTAAAGATTAATTTACGTTTTTACGACTGAAGGTCAGGTGGGTTTTTTTACGCGGTAACAGCCCTGATAGTGATACAGTGTTAGCAATGGACGCAGCAATAAACAACTTGACCTGACTTGATCCTACACGCACCCAACATCTTTCATACTAGCGCGTTTCGCAATGTCATGAAAACAGGCTCTCGCTCAAAATGTTTGCTAAAACTGATTTTTGTGTTGTTCTGTTGCAATGGTTATGGCACACCAAAACCTAGAAAGAAAAAAAAGCAGGGTCAACATGAACACCCTTTGGCTGGGGATCAGACGCATATGAATATCAAAACCTTTTAATTGTTGCCAAGGCATATAATTTTAAGATTAGTAGGAAATGGCGATGAACTGGTCTCCTTGGTTACGCTCAGCCGCCATTCTGTTCGCCAATTCCAACTGTATTTCAGTGCTGAAAGAGACTTCTTAGCAACCCAGGTGTTGATATCCATACACGTCTGGTCACCAGCCATGTTGAAAGGAGTCCCATTTATATTTCCCCCCGAAGATGGAGTGTAGCTGCCCATGGCGCGGGGTAATATAAAAACGGTCACATACGTAATGTTCTCACCCCTAAGCTGATGCATTTGTACCATAGTGTTTAAGTGCTTCGGCTGTTGGGATTTGTTGTTTTGTTGTTTGTTGACGTACCCTGGCTAAAAGACTCCAGGGATCA
>CM065701.1:42852370-42889870 GCA_017654935.2 Phymorhynchus buccinoides
CAAGACGTGCATGAAAAACACCCAGCAACATTTAAGCATTAATGAATACAGAAAACAATAGTATAATCAATGTGAGACACTCGTTCGTCCTATGAATAAGTTGGAAGAAACACGAATGCAGAAAGCGGACAAGCGAAGAGACAGACAGACAGACAGACAGACAGAGACAGGCACAGATAGGGAGAGAGGCAGAGAGAGAGAGAGAGAGAGAGAGAGAGAGAGAGAGAGAGAGAGAGAGAGAGAGAGAGAGAGAGAGAGCCGGAGAGAGACAGAGACAGACAGAGAGACAGACAGACAGACAGAGAGAGAGAGACAGACAGAGTAAGGGGCGCTGACTTGACAGATACATGGAGTAAAGTAAATCTTAATATATTCAGATCTAGCTGCTAAAACGCGCACGCACGCACACGCACACGCGCGCGCACGCACACACACACACACACACACACACACACACACACACACACACACACACACACACACACACACACACACACACACACACACACACACACACACACACAACATAGTATCAAACAAACTAACAAACAACAACTACAACATCTAGCCGACAGATTCAGGATTGTTGCTAGGCAACTAAAAACTGTTGCAAGGCATGCAAACCACGTGGGCGCTTGGAAAAGTCTACAGTTTTGCTAAAAAGGGGGTGACAGCTTATTTTTTCAGTGATCTTTTATTACAAGAAAGTCAATTTGAATATTCAATTTATTGTGTATTTGTGATATTTAGTCTATTTGTACATGACACAGCAAGTCTACGGAAGGCAAACTTAATAAAGGATTTTGACACTGTTGTGTTGCTGTTTTTTGCTAAAAGTTTTTGTTTCCAACTACCTTCGCATCCAAAATAGACTAATCAGCATGTAATCATGGGAAGCATAATAATGATCTTTCGTTGACGTATTCTATACTCTTTTTGTCATTATTTCGAGTTCCCCTGCGGATTGCAAAAGAGAAGCATTTGTTTTGGAGACATCTTCATTTTCAAAACTGTAAGTAGGTGAATTAATTCTCATGGAACTGAAAAAAGGGACTGTGGATTTAGATATTTGTTTACTGTTGATAGCATTTTTAACAAAACCTTTTAAATGACTGTTGTTGTTTTTTGCGTAGGTCTACTGATAGAATAATAATTGCTTGATATAAGTTTTTTGTGTAAATTAGCAACAGACGTGCGGCTGGCTGATATTCAAAGACCCACCACGCCGATGTGCATTTTCCCTCTCTTGTTCGGCAGATTTCCTAAGATATCTTACCATGGAGAGAGGGAAAGCACGCGTGAAAACGTTGATGTTCCACACATCGGCGTGGTGGGTCTTTAAGAGACCGCACACGTTTATTACTTTGCATGCTTTTCTTCTTCTTTTCTCTCTATTTGTACGAGATAACATTCTGACACAACGTTCTGCTTGATGACGAGGAAAAGTATTACATATCTCAATAACAAAAATACATTCTATCGATTCTAGCAGTTAATCGAACGTTTACTCTTCAATTACCATATTATGGAAAATGGCAACAAATCAATTTTTTTTTTAATCGTTCTCGAGGATAGAGGTAAGGGATGAGATAAATGAAAGTTATAAGGTAAGCGGCGGGGGATGGGTGGGGTGGGTGGAGGGGGGGGGGGGACAAGGGGATGCTGGGCAGAATGGGTATGTTGTTGGCATGGTTGGTTGAAGAGTTACCCCTCTTGAGATCTCCTTTTTAAACATTTCGTAGCATACAATGCAGTCTTGAATGACTCCAATTCTACAGTTTGCAGAATGTTCTTGCTGTCACTACACTCCTTCTTTGCCACCGCCCCTTTCGCCAAGAAAAAATCGATTCATATCTTTATGAATAATGTTAAAAGGTAATGAAGCAAAACCTCGTCAAAAACCATCGCGTTGAAGGCAAAATCTCTGTCTTGGAAACCTTAAGAAAACAAAAACAAAAGTTGTTACTACGTTGTCAGTTTATTTAAAAACTAGAATTACACTGTATGTGGTTGATTTAGGTCGTGTATAAAAATGGAGGTGTAGGTGTGGTTTTTTTTCCCCATGCCAAACTGTATCTTTATCATCACTGCATAAGTTTGTTGCATTTTGTGTAATAAGACGTGCTGTGTGCTTTTGTAAAGTTGACGAAAGCAGTAAGTTTAATGTTTAATAAAATTAAAGTTGGGAGTATTGACTTTCATAATTATTCAGGGTTTTAATGGATAACATGTTATATTACCTTTGATGATCAAAACATGTCAAAGTAAAATCAACGAGTGACAAATATGATGCTTTGTTTACTTCATCCTTGTTCAGATGCTGAAGAAATGTGGTCTTGGCTCAACTTTTTAAAGAGATGAAAATTAACTGTAAAAGTGCCTTTCTTGTTCTGGCATGCAGTAACACATTTTAATCCGATAGAAGTGGTTCCAGAGGAGTCACTGGCTTAAATAAACTGGAGAAGAGCATTGGAGGCGTATAATACCCTTTGGAATGTCTCTTTTATAATTCCACATGTTTATCCAATTAGATATATATAGCAAACTATATATATATATAAGAGGAAAGTTTAATGGTGTGGTTGTTTTTTCTTCTTCAATTCTTGTACGTTTATATTATACTTGGAAGAAGGAAAGCGCATCAGTCTACCTGATCCAGGCACACCTCTCTACATTCCTCCTCACCGGGAGTATGTTGGTGTTTACTACGATTTCTATGACCTCCCTTATTGAATCCTTCACTGGATCCACCAACATGGCATCCCATCTCTTCTACTCTCTTCGAGGGATTGTAACTTTAGAACATTATTATTTTTGTTATTTTACACAAGATTGTTACCATTTCTTTTTAATTAAGTGCTGGTTTGCTTTTATTGTGGACTTTCAATCTGGTGCAAAGAGGACAACCTTTCTCTTGTAGAAAGTCTTCTAGCTCAGTTTGAATGTTCACTGTGGACATACTTTGCAGGCCGATATGCAGACTGAAGAATCTTTCTCAAAGATGAAACAGCTGTCTTTGCATAGGCATTGTCTATCTCCATCTCCCCATTGGGAGAAAAAGTAAATCAGCACATTATTTTCTTTTATTCTTTTCAGAACACAGAATAAATTGTAAAGTTAAAATTAAAGTTATTCAGTTTCTTTCTTAGGCTCACAAACTTAAATATTGGACACAAAACAAGTTTTTTTTCAAGCAAACTATATATATATATAAGAGGAAAGTTTAATGGTGTGGTTGTTTTTTTCTTCTTCAATTCTTGTACGTTTATATTATACTTGGAAGAAGGAAAGCGCATCAGTCTACCTGATCCAGGCACACCTCTCTACATTCCTCCTCACCGGGAGTATGTTGGTGTTTACTACGATTTCTATGACCTCCCTTATTGAATCCTTCACTGGATCCACCAACATGGCATCCCATCTCTTCTACTCTCTTCGAGGGATTGTAACTTTAGAACATTATTATTTTTGTTATTTTACACAAGATTGTTACCATTTCTTTTTAATTAAGTGCTGGTTTGCTTTTATTGTGGACTTTCAATCTGGTGCAAAGAGGACAACCTTTCTCTTGTAGAAAGTCTTCTAGCTCAGTTTGAATGTTCACTGTGGACATACTTTGCAGGCCGATATGCAGACTGAAGAATCTTTCTCAAAGATGAAACAGCTGTCTTTGCATAGGCATTGTCTATCTCCCCCATTGGGAGAAAAAGTAAATCAGCACATTATTTTCTTTTATTCTTTTCAGAACACAGAATAAATTGTAAAGTTAAAATTAAAGTTATTCAGTTTCTTTCTTAGGCTCACAAACTTAAATATTGGACACAAAACAAGTTTTTTTCAAGCAAACTATATATATATATAAGAGGAAAGTTTAATGGTGTGGTTGTTTTTTCTTCTTCAATTCTTGTACGTTTATATTATACTTGGAAGAAGGAAAGCGCATCAGTCTACCTGATCCAGGCACACCTCTCTACATTCCTCCTCACCGGGAGTATGTTGGTGTTTACTACGATTTCTATGACCTCCCTTATTGAATCCTTCACTGGATCCACCAACATGGCATCCCATCTCTTCTACTCTCTTCGAGGGATTGTAACTTTAGAACATTATTATTTTTGTTATTTTACACAAGATTGTTACCATTTCTTTTTAATTAAGTGCTGGTTTGCTTTTATTGTGGACTTTCAATCTGGTGCAAAGAGGACAACCTTTCTCTTGTAGAAAGTCTTCTAGCTCAGTTTGAATGTTCACTGTGGACATACTTTGCAGGCCGATATGCAGACTGAAGAATCTTTCTCAAAGATGAAACAGCTGTCTTTGCATAGGCATTGTCTATCTCCCCCATTGGGAGAAAAAGTAAATCAGCACATTATTTTCTTTTATTCTTTTCAGAACACAGAATAAATTGTAAAGTTAAAATTAAAGTTATTCAGTTTCTTTCTTAGGCTCACAAACTTAAATATTGGACACAAAACAAGTTTTTTTCAAGCAAACTATATATATATATAAGAGGAAAGTTTAATGGTGTGGTTGTTTTTTCTTCTTCAATTCTTGTACGTTTATATTATACTTGGAAGAAGGAAAGCGCATCAGTCTACCTGATCCAGGCACACCTCTCTACATTCCTCCTCACCGGGAGTATGTTGGTGTTTACTACGATTTCTATGACCTCCCTTATTGAATCCTTCACTGGATCCACCAACATGGCATCCCATCTCTTCTACTCTCTTCGAGGGATTGTAACTTTAGAACATTATTATTTTTGTTATTTTACACAAGATTTTTACCATTTCTTTTTAATTAAGTGCTGGTTTGCTTTTATTGTGGACTTTCAATCTGGTGCAAAGAGGACAACCTTTCTCTTGTAGAAAGTCTTCTAGCTCAGTTTGAATGTTCACTGTGGACATACTTTGCAGGCCGATATGCAGACTGAAGAATCTTTCTCAAAGATGAAACAGCTGTCTTTGCATAGGCATTGTCTATCTCCCCCATTGGGAGAAAAAGTAAATCAGCACATTATTTTCTTTTATTCTTTTCAGAACACAGAATAAATTGTAAAGTTAAAATTAAAGTTATTCAGTTTCTTTCTTAGGCTCACAAACTTAAATATTGGACACAAAACAAGTTTTTTTCAAGCAAACTATATATATATATAAGAGGAAAGTTTAATGGTGTGGTTGTTTTTTCTTCTTCAATTCTTGTACGTTTATATTATACTTGGAAGAAGGAAAGCGCATCAGTCTACCTGATCCAGGCACACCTCTCTACATTCCTCCTCACCGGGAGTATGTTGGTGTTTACTACGATTTCTATGACCTCCCTTATTGAATCCTTCACTGGATCCACCAACATGGCATCCCATCTCTTCTACTCTCTTCGAGGGATTGTAACTTTAGAACATTATTATTTTTGTTATTTTACACAAGATTGTTACCATTTCTTTTTAATTAAGTGCTGGTTTGCTTTTATTGTGGACTTTCAATCTGGTGCAAAGAGGACAACCTTTCTCTTGTAGAAAGTCTTCTAGCTCAGTTTGAATGTTCACTGTGGACATACTTTGCAGGCCGATATGCAGACTGAAGAGTCTTTCTCAAAGATGAAACAGCTGTCTTTGCATAGGCATTGTCTATCTCCCCCATTGGGAGAAAAAGTAAATCAGCACATTATTTTCTTTTATTCTTTTCAGAACACAGAATAAATTGTAAAGTTAAAATTAAAGTTATTCAGTTTCTTTCTTAGGCTCACAAACTTAAATATTGGACACAAAACAAGTTTTTTTCAAGCAAACTATATATATATATATAAGAGGAAAGTTTAATGGTGTGGTTGTTTTTTCTTCTTCAATTCTTGTACGTTTATATTATACTTGGAAGAAGGAAAGCGCATCAGTCTACCTGATCCAGGCACACCTCTCTACATTCCTCCTCACCGGGAGTATGTTGGTGTTTACTACGATTTCTATGACCTCCCTTATTGAATCCTTCACTGGATCCACCAACATGGCATCCCATCTCTTCTACTCTCTTCGAGGGATTGTAACTTTAGAACATTATTATTTTTGTTATTTTACACAAGATTGTTACCATTTCTTTTTAATTAAGTGCTGGTTTGCTTTTATTGTGGACTTTCAATCTGGTGCAAAGAGGACAACCTTTCTCTTGTAGAAAGTCTTCTAGCTCAGTTTGAATGTTCACTGTGGACATACTTTGCAGGCCGATATGCAGACTGAAGAATCTTTCTCAAAGATGAAACAGCTGTCTTTGCATAGGCATTGTCTATCTCCCCCATTGGGAGAAAAAGTAAATCAGCACATTATTTTCTTTTATTCTTTTCAGAACACAGAATAAATTGTAAAGTTAAAATTAAAGTTATTCAGTTTCTTTCTTAGGCTCACAAACTTAAATATTGGACACAAAACAAGTTTTTTTCAAGCAAACTATATATATATATAAGAGGAAAGTTTAATGGTGTGGTTGTTTTTTCTTCTTCAATTCTTGTACGTTTATATTATACTTGGAAGAAGGAAAGCGCATCAGTCTACCTGATCCAGGCACACCTCTCTACATTCCTCCTCACCGGGAGTATGTTGGTGTTTACTACGATTTCTATGACCTCCCTTATTGAATCCTTCACTGGATCCACCAACATGGCATCCCATCTCTTCTACTCTCTTCGAGGGATTGTAACTTTTAGAACATTATTATTTTTGTTATTTTACACAAGATTGTTACCATTTCTTTTTAATTAAGTGCTGGTTTGCTTTTATTGTGGACTTTCAATCTGGTGCAAAGAGGACAACCTTTCTCTTGTAGAAAGTCTTCTAGCTCAGTTTGAATGTTCACTGTGGACATACTTTGCAGGCCGATATGCAGACTGAAGAATCTTTCTCAAAGATGAAACAGCTGTCTTTGCATAGGCATTGTCTATCTCCCCCATTGGGAGAAAAAGTAAATCAGCACATTATTTTCTTTTATTCTTTTCAGAACACAGAATAAATTGTAAAGTTAAAATTAAAGTTATTCAGTTTCTTTCTTAGGCTCACAAACTTAAATATTGGACACAAAACAAGTTTTTTTCAAGCAAACTATATATATATATAAGAGGAAAGTTTAATGGTGTGGTTGTTTTTTTTCTTCTTCAATTCTTGTACGTTTATATATATATATATATATATATATATATATATATATATATATATAGTTTGCTTTGATAACACTTTTCTGTGTCCAATGGCTTTATTTGTGAACCTCAGAAACAAAACCAGTTAACGTTAACTTTGAGTAATGTTCCGTGTTCCAAAAAAAAAAAAAAAAATAAAAATAATAATAATACAAATAAATTGTGCTGATTTACTTTTTCTCCCAATGGGGGAGGGACAGTGCCTCCTTATGCAAAGACAGCTGTTTTGACCTAAGAGAAGGTCTCATCAGTTTGCATGATCTGTCTGCAATTTGACTGTCCAGTGGATGCCAACCTGAGCAAAAAAGACATTCTACAAGAGAATGGTGTCTTCCTCGCATCAAATCGAAAATCCATAATAAAAGCAAACCAGCACAAAATTAAACCAGAAATAGTAAAAATCTTATGAAAATCTTATGTAAAATGAACAAAATAATAATGTTCTGAAATTTTAATTTCAAAACCTAATAGACATGACTAGAGAGGGCCAACTACTGAGATGGTATCCAAATTAAGGATAAAAATAGTATGACCAGAGTTGTAAATGACGATGGCTATTTCTATCCAACCCTCAAAGTCCGTGTCTTGTGGTCGGGTTTAGGCACACACACTGACAGACAGACAGACAGACTGATAGAAGTTTCTGGTGACACTGGTGGTGACGGTAGAATTGTCATTATTCTAGGGTCTTTTAGTAATTTCAGCAACAAAATCAACACAGGAAACAACGACTTTGAATGTTCTTATTCCTCCCACTTGCTTGGAATCCAGGTGTTTGGGGATTCAAGCAGTCCTACAGAAATTGAGAGACAATCTATGAACGTGGCGCTGTCATCATTTCTCAACGACTTTCCCACCAGTTACGTCCTGCAAATCAAAGGTCATTCCCTCAACGACACTATTGGGCATTCCTTATAGGTTGTAGTTTGGAATATTTTTGGAGCCTTGGGATGTCTTGGAAGAGGACTACATGGAACATCATCATCATCATCATCATCATCACCATCATCATCATCATCATCACCATCACCATCATCATCATCATCAATTTCATAACCCGGGTAGGGCCGATCTGGCACATCTTGCGACCTCCAGACTATAGCGCTCCCTTTTCAACAAGGTCTGGGTGGGATGGCTTTTGTTTTTAGGTAACTTTTAACGCAGCCTTTTAGAGCGATTGGTCTGCATGGGATGTGATCATCAGGGTAGTGTTCTTTGCATTTCCCTCTAATATTTATTTGTTTTTGTTTTCTTAGGGAGATGCAAGGGGTGTACAAAAAATAGGCGTGTGGTGGCATGCCGTTAGATCCCATTCAATGTTTGTTTTAAAATCTGACTGTCATCCTCGTGGTGAAAGCTCCGGAGTGGCTGAGATGGGTATCTATTGACGCGACCTTTCTTTGTTCATTCACTAACAGACAAGACCACCTATACCTTCTACTAGTGACGGTGGTGCAGCTGCAGCCATGTCGTGGCTGCTGAAGAAGAACAAGGGGCGGGTGCAGCCCATGGAGACGCTGAAGCCCAAGGACTGTGAGCAGTCCATCGGCTCCTCCATGACCTCGCTGACGCCCTCCCAGCTGGACCTGGCCATCCGGGACATGCTCAGCATCAACCCGCCCAGGAACCGATGCGAGGAGTACTGCAGGGGTAAGGCATGGACATCTGGGCAAACGAGTAGCTTAGCCAAAGACACTGAAAAGAAAAGACTAACATCCGGCCCCTTTTCCCTATATGAGTAGTGAGGACAGAAACACTGGTTATGTCCCTTTTAATCGTGACACATTTACACGTCGATAGGCCAGTTGAATTCTCCGTTCAAATTACAGTCTGAGTTTTTGGATAGCCGCCTCTGTGAATGGTGTAACTACCCCACAAACGATAACTCTATCAGTCCGGCTCGCCGTAACTCTTAAGTAGTCCATCTTACCCTTTTAGAGTCTTTGGTTTAGCTGCCCTCCTCATATTCTTGGCTTTAGGTCTAGTTTTTCAACATCCTTTCCGTTTCACGAAAATAGCTCTAACCTAATACTGACCCTATCTGTCCCTAACCCGAGCAAATTAGAATGGTTTCTTTAGGTTGTTGTTTTTTTAGAAAACTTTCCGAAAGGGTATTGTTTGAATACACACACCCTCCTAATGTATTGGCTAAGTTTTCGCGTTCAAGGTGTCCACTGAGAAGTAACATGTTGCTGCCTTGTTCGGCCAAGGGATAGTGTTGTGATAAAGTTAAGGACATTTCTATGGCTTAGGCCGGGTTCACATTAGACGCGTAAGTTCCGTACGGAAAACCCAAAATAAGTGGAAGAAAGAAGGATAAAAGTTTACGCATATAGGGGAAATTCGGACACGTGCGCAAATCTTTTCCCTTCTTTGTTTCACTTATTTATGGATTGCGCACGGGTTTCCGCATGGAATATCCGCTTATGTGTGTACACGGCCTCAGAGTCAAAACGGACTATGTTCACATAGTCCATTGGCTTATTATGGAACGCATTGCGAAAAACAATAACTTACATTAAATAAGACTGAAACATATATCAAATGGGAACTATAGTGTTTAAGTTTTTGTCAGTCTTTATTATTTTTAAATACAAGTTATTATTTTTCGCAATATGTTCCATAAGAAGTCAATAGATCTGAAGGTAGTCCGTTCTGACTCTAAAGCCTCGTACACAGTTCATGCAGAAATCCCATGCGCAATCCGTAAATAAGTGACAGAAAGAATGGTAAACATTTACGGATTAGGACACGTGCGCAAATCTTTTCTGATTACTTATTTACGGATTGTGCACGGGTTTCCGCACGGAATCTCCGCAAATATGTGTACGTACCCTTAGGCTTCGATTTCCGTAAAACGGAGCGTACAAAACACAGACAAGGAAAGCTGAGAATATGGGGGAGGCCTACAGCTGAACTGCTCCCTCGTTCTAACACCAACACTATCTTTTAGACTTTTACCCCAGCAAAGCAGAATGTTTATCTTTATTGAAGATTTTCATTGAATACACTTGGTGAGGGGCAGCGAAACTGTACCTTTTGCCGAAACCAGTCATTGTTGATATCATAAGTATCTTGTACAATTTATTGTTGACAGTTGTGTTTACTGTTAGAAGAAGTGTTTCACATATCTTTTCCTTCTGCAGTTTTACTTTTTTTAAAGCCACGTTTGTTTGTCTGTTTGTTCAGACAAAGCAGAATAGATCAAAAACAAAGTCAACGATTTCAAGTAGAGGGGTTTGTGATTGACAAGACAAGCCCCCCCCCCCCCCCCCCCCCCCCCCCCCCCCCCCCCCCCCCAAAAAAAAATAGAAGGGAAAGCGAAAAAAATGAGAGAGAGAGAGAGAGAGAGAGAGAGAGAGAGAGAGAGAGAGAGAGAGAGAGAGAGAGAGAGAGGGAATGTGACACGTGACGTGCGGGGTCTTTAAAGGCTTTATACAAATATACTGCAAACATTTTAACAACTTGTTCATTGGTTGATGACATTAACATTCATAATCTAAATAAAGACGGTTGGCTGTAATACTTCCGAGGTATTAACTGAAACCTGAGATCACTCAATACAGGACAAGAAAGAGAGAGAGAGAGAGAGAGAGAGAGAGAGAGAGAGAGAGAGAGAGAGAGAGAGAGAGAGAGAGAGAGAGAGAGAGAGAGAGAGAGAGAGAGAGAGAAGAGAGAAGAGAGAGAGAGAGAGAGAGAGAGAGAGAGAGAGAGAGAGAGAGAGAGAGAGAGAGAGAGAGAGAGAGAGAGAGAGAGAGAGAGAGAGAGAGAGAGAGAGAGAGAGAGAGAGAGAAGAGAAGAGAAGAGAGAGAGATATTTGAATCGCTAAAAAAACAAAAACATCATAAATACAAACAGAAGACAACAATGTCATCAAAATGAACGCAAAGCCAGAATGATTTTGGAATCCGAACCCGATGTAATTCCGACCACAATTTACAGAGTCTATCATCACCTACCCCTTGACTGCCAGAGAAAATTGAAGTAAAAATAATTGGGCAAATCATGCCATGAAAAAGACAACTGATAGAGCCAATCTGGCAAAATGGTCTGGGAGTGTAACTCTCTTGACTGTGTTAGAGCAAATGCCAGCATATCAGGGGTATTCCTCTTCATCTGATGACATCATCAGTGATGTCATCAGGTCAGTACGTGATACGTTGGTGGCAGTCAAAGGATTAATTAAATTAAAACAACATTCAAACGGGACCACAACAAATTGGGCAACAAAATGTTGATGTCACGTAGATTCATTATTTTAAACGATTAAGTTTGTTGTTATCATACCCTGGTTTAAAGACTCCAGGGATCATCCCAACAGCCGAAGTACTTGAACACTATGGTACAAATGCACCAGCTAGGGATGAGAACATTACGTGTGTGACCGGTGTTTTTTTATTACCCCGCCACGTGGGCAGCCACACTCCGATTTCGGAGGAAGATTAAGTTTTAAACAATGGTTGCATGTGTTCGGCAACCCTTTAACCTTTATGTGCCAGGCAACCCCCTTAACCCTTATGTGCCAGGCAACCATTTAGTTAACCCTTATGTGCCCGGCAACCCTTTAATTAACCCTTATGTGCCAGGCAACCCTTTAGTTAACCCTTATGTGCCAGGCAACCCTTTAGTTAACCCTTATGTGCCAGGCAACTCTTTAGTTAACCCTTATGTGCCTGGAAACCCTTTAGTTAACCCTTATGTGCCAGGCAACCCTTTAGTTAACCCTTATGTGCCCGGAAACCCTTTAGTTAACCCTTATGTGCCAGGCAACTCTTTAGTTAACCCTTATGTGCCTGGAAACCCTTTAGTTAACCCTTATGTGCCAGGCAACCCTTTAGTTAACCCTTATGTGCCCGGAAACCCTTTAGTTAACCCTTATGTGCCAGGCAACCCTTTAATTAACCCTTATGTGCCCGGAAACCCTTTAGTTAACCCTTATGTGCCAGGCAACCCTTTAGTTAACCCATATGTACCAGGCAACTCGTTAATCAACCCGTTTGTGCCCGGCAACCCTTTAATTAACCCTTATGCGTCAGGCAACCCTTTAATTAACCCTTATGTGCCAGGCAACCCTTTATAGCTAACCCTTGTGTGCCAGGCACCCTTTAATTAACACTTGTGTGCCAGGCAACCCTTTAGTTAACCCGTATGTGCCAGGCAACCCTTTAGTTAACCCTTATGTGCCAGGCAACCCTTTAGTTAACCCTTATGCACCAGGCAACCCTGTAATTAACCCTTATGTACCAGGCAACCCTTTAGTTAACCCTTATGTGCCAGGCAACCCTTTAGTTAACCCTTATGCGCCAGGCAACCCTGTAATTAACCCGTATGTGCCAGGCAACCCTTTAGTTAACCCTTATGTGCCCGGCAACCCTTTAGTTAACCCTTATGTACCAGGCAACCCTTTAATTAACCCCATATGTGCCAGGTAACCTTTAATTAACCCATTATGTGCCAGGCAACCCTTTAATTAACCCCCTTATGTGCCAGGCAACCCCATAACGTCCTCGGGCAAGCGGAAGCAGCTGGTGAAGATGACGTCCATCGTGATGATCCCTGTGCTGGTGCTGACTGGTCTGACGGCCAACACGTTCTTCACCACCTTCACCAACTACATCAACTCCTCGCAGATCAGGGACATCCTCCTCTACAGCGTGGAGCTGGGCAAGGCACGTGGACCGTCAGTGTTAACCCTTTCACCGCCAGTCATATTTCAGCCAAACATTTCCATTCAATATACCTGGGCAGAGAACAAAATCCATCTGCAGTATTGGGGATTCTTCTGTGACATATGTAAAATGAGGTCTATCCTTACTTCCCAAAACTAAGACAGTATTGGATAATAGACCCCAATTTGATGCCTTTTAATGACATAGAAGTTCGTATCGTAAATTTGAGCTTTACGTCCTCTCGACCTGAGAAGGCACATATGGGACATTTGTTAGGTGACATAGAAGTTAAATAATTGTGGTGCTAAAATGCGACTTTGGCGGTAAAAGGGTTAAGGGCCGGCTACACTGCATACGATTCGATTCCCTACGATCCGATGTTAACATTTGTGAGGCATGATTGACATTCTACTGTTTAAATACATTGTGATGAAATCCTACTTGCTGTGTTCACTATATTTGCATTCTCCCGTACACGAGTCTGAAAAATATATCTTATTTTGGTATCGGACATTTTGTTTGATTCGTGCATTGCGGTCCACGTGAGTAGAGTGAACGAAAAAATAGTTGAGTAATTTTTTAGACGGAAGTATTTCACATGAA
Organism: Phymorhynchus buccinoides; assembly: GCA_017654935.2. Classification (NCBI taxonomy): domain Eukaryota; kingdom Metazoa; phylum Mollusca; class Gastropoda; order Neogastropoda; family Raphitomidae; genus Phymorhynchus; species Phymorhynchus buccinoides. The sequence goes on from CM065701.1 coordinate 42,865,822, forward strand.
TCATGACTCACGGACATCGTCACAATCGTACCGTATTGGGGTCAAATCGTATGCAGTGTGGCTGGGCCTTTACGTACAGCAGTCATACCCTAAAGCAGACATACACACAGAATAGCAGCCAGCAACATTCAGTTCAGCTTCCATCTTCTTTTTTTCATCACGTTACTGTGTACGTTTTGCAAACAAAGTTATCTTCCCTTAGGTATATTATTATTACATCATGTACCAGTGATGTCTAGGTTCTTTGTTCGTTTGTTTGTTAGTTGGTTTCCATTACAGATGTCTTTATTAGATCCACAGTGCACGAACAACATAGAAAATCAATATTAGTCAGCAACAACTAGCTAGAAGCTGGTAGTTATTGTGCTCGCTCTCTAGCAGAGGAAAATATGGTTGGATGATTGGTAAACACAAATCAATGAGATAGACAATGCTAAAGTATATCGTTAATGCCAAGTAAATTGAGCAGACGAGGGTTTCTGAAGGGTAGATGGAACTAAAAATGGTTACAGTTTGAAACGGTTACCTTTATATTCAAGTTGTAATGAATAAAATATTATATTGCATTGATGCTCAAAACATTGCCAAAGTCAAATCGACGAATAACGAATATGATTTTCACTTATATGTGAATGTAACAGCTATTATTGTATATTGATGTTCGTCCGTCCCGAGGGATGATGACCGTGCTTCAACAGTTCGTCCTTGTGGGAATCTAGGATGCTGGATGAGTTCGCATATGGCTATTGAGGCCAATGCGAGCCAGGAAGGATCTCTGACAGTGAGGACAGGAGAAAGAGTTGGGGGGGGGGATCTGTCGGGGTTGCAGAGCTGCGACTGTTTAGTCGGATCTTGCGTGCCTCACGATCTCGTGCCTCACGATCTTGCGTGTCTCGTTGTGCCTATCGATGTCTCGATACGGTGCGCCTCGAAGTTGGTGGCTCCGTTTGTGACTGCACCACGCCACGCTGGTCTGTTCTGTGCCAGGGTTTCCCATGAGGAGACATTGATGTTGAAGTTTTTATGGGACACTTTGAGGGTGTCCTTAAACCGCAACTTTGGTCTGCCAAGACTCTGTGCACCAGTCTGCAGCTCTCCGTAGAAGACACACTTTGGTAGCCGATTGTCAGACATTCTGACGACATGCCCAGCCCAATGGAGTTGAGACTTGCAGAGTAGTGTGAAAATACTGGGCATGTCCGTCCGCTCAAGAATCTCGGTATCAGGGACTTTGCCCTGCCATTTCACTCTCAAGATCTCAATCACTGTATAGAAGTGAGTAAGATGAGCAGACGAGCGTTTCCGCAGGGTAGGAACAGGTTTGGAATAGGTTACATATGAACGATACAGGAGACTACCTGAATAATGTCTTCCCAAGTTAAAGCTATTCCAATGAGCTCATCTGGAGGTCCTACAATAGAAACTCTTGTGGCTTAATCTATTTCCCTTCATCAAATAAAAGGCGTTAACCTAATCTATTTTGTGTGGCTCGTGCACACTCGAGAGAGTGACAGAAAAAAAAGATATTTAGTGAGCTCGCAACCGCTGACAAAATGCCTTCAAATGGAACGCCATCTTGTGTCAAAGGGTAAGGGCCATAACTTCACCTAAACGGCTCATTCCATTCTCTGGAATAACAGGCCTAGGTCCAATGTGCAATCCATGCACGCAATGTAATGCACATGCTCGTTCCCATTCCACCTTCTGAAAGAGTAGTCCGTACTACGCTGGTGCGAATGGACAACACAGACATAATTAGTGAAAATGAAACAAGGGTAGATAACTCTCTATAATTAACTCCCCTCTTCCAAAGTTGCCTGATACAACTCCACCTAGCCCTGCGGGAATAAAAGCCATAAAGGAACAAACCCAATAAGCCCTCTATGCTTCGACAAGAGCGCATTAATATATGCATCGAAAGGCTTATAATCACTTACTTAACAAATTTGAATGAACAGTTGGAGATAAATAAATATGAATGTTGTTGTTGTTGTCTTGCCTGGCTTAAAGACTCCAGGGATCATCCCAACAACCGAAGCACTTGAACACTATGGCACAAATGCACCAGCTAGGGGTGAGAACATTACGTGTGTGACCGTTTTTGATTACCCCGCCACGTGGGCAGCCACACTCCGACTTCGGAGGATATTAGATTGATCAGTTTATGCTAGGAGCTTGTCATGGCTTAAACAATCCCCGCACAATCATGCAGAACATTGCAACATTTTGATGTAGCCTTGGATTTCTAGCTTATGTCAACTGGTCTGACACAGCCTCATGCCGTGTAAATATGAATGTGATATTGAAACTTATGAAAGACAGAATGGAGGATTTAGAGGTACACGAACGACGCACAAAACTAAGAATCAGCGTCCTACAGCGATTATATTTTGGGCTCTCCTTGGGAAGGGGTAATCATTTGAGTTTTAATGACCTAGGGTAGCTTATTCTTGAGATGATTTAGAAAAAACTAAGCTAGTGTGATGCGACTGACAATAGCCAGATTAATTCAAATCACAAGTACTCATCTACCTATCAATCATAATCACCATTAAACTGGAGCTACCTCGCATATTATGTTTAAGAAATCTACTGATGAATGCAACAGGTCATCCATTTCCTTCAAGAGGAACGTGACATGAGCGCCCTCTATCTCAGTGACCTGGGAAGGTCAAGGTCAAAAAGTCTCCTTCTTCAAAGGTACCCGGAAACAGATCGTGCTCTGGAAAAACTTCCGTTTTGGACTTCCGGTGAGTGTTAAGCGTCATTGATTTGAATTGGCTTGGGAAATATGATACATTATAGAAGAATTATTTTAGTCCTAAACATTCTTAACAACAAACATACACAAGCAGGCTACACACCTATTTTCATTCATTTAAAACCAATGCAATTATTTTAGTCCTAAACATTCTTAACAACAAACATACACAAGCAGGCTACACACCTATTTTCATTCATTTAAAACCAAATAAATTATAATTTTAAGCAACTCTATCGTCAATGCACATTCAACATAATTATCTAGGCGAATGGGACGTCGCCATCATAAGTATATAGCCTGTGGCTACATTTAATGCATCCGTTCTATGCACAAACTTCCATGATCATAATGTCAGAACTGAAGACTGTAATTTTCACAGCAGTCATGATGCAGTTTGGCTTTGTTTGCGTTTGTGTGCGTGTGTTTGAGTGCAATTTCTATGCAAGCGTGTGTGAGTATGAGCGAGCATACTTTAATTGAAATCTTCAGTTTAGGGTTGGTTGTATCTGAGAAAGAATTCAATAAAAATCGAATTATTAGTGGCTTTTAAATGTGGGTGTTGGGGTGGTTTGACCTTTATTATTGACATCTTGCTCAGGACCAACCTTGACCCGTGCTGAGTTCAAGTCCAAGGACAAGTTCCTATCCTACCTGAACCGCCATCGTTACGAACTGGACACGCTCAATCAGACAGTGACGCAAGAGCTGGAGATGTACACGTCACTCATCCGGGTCTTCATCACGTGGTTGTACTCCGCCATCACAGAGGCCCAATCAGGGTTCATTTGGAGAAGTCTGGTGGCATATCAAGAGGTAAATAATCTTAAACATGGAAGAGGCCTAATCAGTATTGATTTGGAGAGTGGAGACACCTGGTATCCTATCAAGAGGTACAACCATAATCCACTCTGCGCTAGGCCTTGAACGTGGAGTCTTTCGGATCAGACGATAAACGGAGGTCTCGTGTGCCCATGCACTTAGCACACGCTAAAACCCCAGTGGCAACGAAAAAGTTGTCATTTGGTCAAAATTTAACTCCCCCTCCTTTCCTTCCTCATCAGTCACACACAATCGCATGCAAATAAAATATTTAAAAAAATGGGTGGCGCACCTCTGGCTGCGACGTGCTCTCCAGGTGTGAGCAACCCGAATTTCACAGAGACAGCCTCTGTGACTATAAAGTACCAATTACAAAATAAGAGGTTCAAAATAGCCATGAGGTCCAGCATAAATATTGTGATCTATTAAAGAGTAAAGAATGTAAAGATGCAAGAGGTTTAATTACCTAAGGGTTCGTGTGGATAAGCTTGATGGCCTGTCAAGAAGAAGCAATAGGTTTAGAACATCCATGAAGCCCAATCCAGGCTTTACCTGGAAAGGTTTTATTGGCCTATACGCCTGTCCCGTGATCTTGGCCATCCAGTACTGTTACTCCCCTGACGCTCGTTCTGAGGCCGAACTGACAGCCTTACCACGGTTTGTGCAGCAGACTCCTCAACTAGCAGCAAATACATAGCAATGAATGCTAGGTTGTCAAGAGACAATAACTAGAGGAGACACTGCTCTGCTTCGGAGTCACTTTGGTGGAGGTCAAGTGAAGCCTATTCTGATCTAAAATTCGTCTGACACCACCTACTAAAACCCCTACTGACTCTTAACAGTGGCTTAGGGTGAAGCCAGTGTAAGTGAGGCCGTCCTCCTAAGGCACCACCACGTCTACCCCCCCCCCCCCCCCCATGAATATACCGATCTTGATAACCTTGACCTGAACATGCTAAGGGTATTAACCAAAATGGTATTCGAAACTAAGGTAATAGGGCCTACATGGCTCCTTTTTTGCCTCCTTTTTGGGGGTCGCATAATGGCTTTGCTATTACGCCGCTCGGTTTGAGTCCCAACTCACAGATACACCTCCGGCCCAGTTTTTTTCAGGTCGCAGACTCCGATACCAACAATCCAAGAGGATATTTAGGTCGCCAAGAAGCAACCAACAGAGGAGACACTGCGCTGCTGCCGAGTCCCTTCTGTGGAGTTGAGTACGCGGAGCCTGTTGCTAAAAGGTTCAACCTTGGTGTGTCCTCACAGGTGATCATCGCCAAGGAGTACATGGGCCTGGAGCGGGCCCTGGGCACCATCTTCTACATGGAGGGCCGCTTCCCCTCCCAGGACATCTACCTGTGGTTCTCCGAGAGCCAGGACGTGGCCAACGAAACCTTCCTGTCCGCCAGGCGATACTCCGACCTGGTGGCCGCTCTCTACAACAAGAACATCGAGGTAGTTGAGTTCAGAAAAAAGGGTTAAAGGGGCACACTGACGGATGAGTTTTTGCAAGAAACACGTCGAGATCACCAGAAAGACAGCCTTTTTAAGGATCGGAACACTCACTTTGCTCTGGTTTCCTATAAATTAAACCGTCAAAACGCCGATTCCTCCTTGGCGGAGATGCCGGAGAGAGTAGCCATTTTGGATGAGGTGGGTGGAGGTCACTCATTGTGGTTCAAGCGTTTTCTTTTTTTGTAGTGCAGTAAAAAACAAAAACAACATTGGAGCTATTTCCTTTGTTGTGAGCAAAACTCCTTTAAATAAACTGCATAAAATTAAAAAAAGATAAAGAAAAAAAGGCTTGTATTGCGAAAATTTCGTGCAACCGATGTGGCGGCCATTAGAAAAGGGACAGCACACGCCTTCTCTTTGGGTGAAAGAATTTGACTTCCAGCACCTCCGCCAAGGAGGAATCGCCAATTTGACGGTTTGATTTCTAAGAAACCAGAGCAAAGTGAGTGTTGCAATCTCTGTAAAGGGTGTTTTCCTGGTGATCTCGACGTGTTTCTTACAAAAAAACCTCATCCGTCAGGGTGCACCTTTAAGGTGGAAGTACACGTTGTTATTTTTCACTCTTTCCCCATGACAACACTGCCACACGTGAATCTTCTTCTTCGTTGATGGCTCAGTTTCCTGTTATATGGACACAGACGCGCCATGCTGCCGTTATGTGCCTAACTTACAAATAGTTAGGCCTAGCAGACCGTCTTCGGTTGGAGAACATTTTTGTTAGAAATTCTAGAACCAAGGTAGGAGAACGGTCCAGTAAGGCAGAAAGATAGTGGATGACGGTAAGCAAAGGGAAAAGGAAATTGACAAGACTAGAGAAAGTTAAAAAAGCAGAACTTCCAGACAGTGGGGGAACTATTTGTACGTAAGAGTCTCCGGTATTCCCACAGGGGGATGGAGATGAACAAAACCGGGCAGCTTTAGTCAAGAGTAAAGGGGGTGTCACATTGAGCGAGTATGTGAATTCCACTTAACTTAACTCTTACTGAACATTTGTTTAATTGCTAGAAACTTTCAACCCGTTTCTCTTGCTTAAATTAGACAGAGGGCCATAATGGGGTTTGAAAGAACGGCAAAGGTGTAGCTTTGCAACATCACCAAATTAATTTTCTTTATATGTGTGGGTTTTGTTTTGCGTGCATGCATGTACATGCATATATTTGCATGCCCGTACTTATTCATACATCCATGCATGCGCGCATGTGTATATTTTGTTTGCGGACCTAACCTCAGGGCAACGAGATGCTGCTGGTGGTGTTGGGTCGCATGAGGGCAGAGATCCGGCGCAACGACCGAGGGGGCATCGGGTCGTTCAAGACGGCCGAGTTCTGGTTCAACAACATGACCCGCTACATGGATCTGCTGCTGGAGACACAGAGAGAACTGGCCGTAGAAATCACCCAGGTAGGACCATGATGTTGAGGGGAGGAGGAGGAAGAGGAGGAGGAGGAGGAGGTGATGATGATGATGAGGTGATGATGATGATGAGGTGATGATGATGATGATGATGATGATGTGAGTTCTGGTTCAACAACATGACCCGCTACATGGATCTGCTGCTGGAGACACAGAGAGAACTGGCCGTAGGAATCACCCAGGTAGGACCATGATGTTGAGGGGAGGAGGAGGAGGAGGAAGAGGAGGAGGAGGAGGAGGAGGAGGAGGAGGAGGAGGAGGAGGAGGAGGAGGAGGAGGAGGAGGAGGAGGAAGAGGAGTAGGAGGAGGAGGAGGAAGAAGAGGAGGAAGAGGAGGAGAAGGAAGAGGAGGAGGAGGAGGAGGAGGAGGAGGAGGAGGAGAAGGAGGAGGAGGAGGAGGAGGAGGAGGAGGAGGAGGAGGAGGAGGAGGTGATGAGGATGATGAGGATGATGAGGTGATGATGATGATGATGATGATGATAATGATGTGAGTTCTGGTTCAATAACATGACTTGATATATGGACCTGATGCTGGAGGCACAGAGAGAACTGGCCGTGGAAATCACCCAGGTAGGACCATGAGGAGGAGGAGGAGGAGGAGGAGGAGGAGGAGGAGGAGGAGGAGGAGGAGGAGGAGGAGGAGGATGAGGATGATGATGACGATGATGACGTGATGATGATGATGATGATGATGATAATGACGACGACGATGGTGATGATGGTGATGATGGTGATTATGGTGGTGATGATGATGAGGAGGAGGAGGAGGAAGAGGGGGAGTGGGAGGAGGAAGAGGGGGAGGAGGAGGAGGAGGAGGAAGTTTTTGTTGTTGCTGTCCCATCTTCTGGGCCGTACAATGGCGTTGCTCTCATGCCGCTCATTCCGACTCCCAACACGCAGCCACACCCCGGCTTGATCAGGTCGCAGAATCCGAAACCAGCAGTCCAAGGGGGGCGAATCTATGTTAGGCCGTCAGGAGGCAACCAGCCGAGGAGACACTGCACTGCTTCTGAGTCACTTCGGTGAAGTTCAGTGGAGCCTGTGCGCAGGACTCCGCCTACTGACGACAATAATGTCTTAGTCGCGGAGCCAGCGTGAGTGAGGTCGTCCTCCGAGGGCGCCACCACGTCCGTCCAACGACAGGGAGGAGGAACTTCTCCGTTAGAGACAAAAATATGAACTGGCTGTGGAGACCCACCCAGGTACGGTAATGATAGTGGTGGTGGCATGGTGGTGGTGATGATGATGATAGCAATGATGATGACAAAAATGATGATGATCGTAATATCAAATGCTGCTGTCAAGAACTTCTCATGATGATGGATGATGATGATAATGATGGACGATGATGATGATGGATGATGATGATAATGGATGATGATGATAATGATGGATGATGATGATGATGGATGGTGATAATGATGATGTATGATGATAATGATGATGATGGATGATGATGATGATGATGATTATGATGATGATGATGATGATGATGATGATGATGATGATGATGATGATGATGATGATGATGATGATGATGATGATGGATGATGATGATGATGATGATGATGATGATGATGATAATGTTGATGATGATGATGATGATGAAGGTGCTGCCGCTACTGCTGCTGCTGCTGCTGATCATGATGATGATGATGAAAAACGCGAAGAACATTAACTACGCCCCTCCGCACCCCCCACCCCCCACCCCCCGACCCCCGACCAGCAAAGAACGATACTAACTGTGGAGAATGACGTTCCGTTCCATCCCACACACAGGTGCTGGACGAACGTCAGCAGAGCAACCTGCAGAAGATGGTGGCCATCTCCGTGGTGTTCGTCTGCGTGTTCATTCTGTGCCCCGTCATCATCTACGCCGTCTACTCCCTCACCAACGAGATCCAGAAGTACTCCATCACACTGGCGGACAGGTCCGTTGATACCCCACCCCTCCCCCCATCCCGATATCCCTCCCACCACCCCTCTCCCATCGTCTATTCTCTCCTAGGACCACACTTATTTTCTTCGTCACCCCATCGCTCAGAGAGTTTCCTGTCAATTAGGAGCGCAGATGCGTCATGCTGCTGTTATGCGCCTAACTAAGAAATAGTTAGACCCATTAGATTGTCCGTCGATCTTCGGCTGAAGAAAATCGTTGTAAGAATTTTTCTTGGGGGACAAAAAGGCGGGAGAATGGACCGGTTAGGCAGAAAGATAGTAGTAGATGACGGTGAGCAGAGAGAAGAGGCGGGAGAATGGACCGGTTAGGCAGAAAGATAGTAGTAGATGACGGTGAGCAGAGAGAAGAGGCGGGAGAATGGACTGGTTAGGCAGAAAGATAGTAGTAGATGACGGTGAGCAGAGAGAAGAGGCGGGAGAATGGACCGGTTAGGCAGAAAGATAGTAGTAGATGACGGTGAGCAGAGAGAAGAGGCGGGAGAATGGACTGGTTAGGCAGAAAGATAGTAGTAGATGACGGTGAGCAAAGAGAAGAGGCGGGAGAATGGACCGGTTAGGCAGAAAGATAGTAGTAGATGACGGTGAGCAAAGAGAAGAGGCGGGAGAATGGACCGGTTAGGCAGAACGATAGTAGTAGATGACGGTGAGCAAAGAGAAAATGCGAGAGTCAAAGAGAGTGGTAGATTAAAGGAAGTTACAAACACAGAACTTCCAGAAGGTGGGGGAACTATTTGTACAAAAGACCCCCCAATATCCCCAAGTGGGGGGGGGGGGGGAGTCCACTGTGATCGGGTTGTTATGTCATAGCAATCTCGTAATCCGAAAGGTTTGCGGCTAAGGGGTTCGAATCCCGTTTGAACCGCGTGTTTTATATTTCAATCCTATTTTTTTCCCACTCCACTCATGTGAAATTAAAAGGGTACCTTACTTCAGTTGGGGTAGGTAAAGGCGGTAGAAGGAAAGAGTTAGGCTCCGCCGTCCAATACTTAGCGCAAGACACAGTAAAAAAAATTCACTGCCCCCTTGACTGCATGGCCTTTATCTTTACATTCTCTCTCCTAGTCTGTCGGATGCATTTGGCAATCAGGTCGCGAGGCTTAATAGGATTGGCAACAAAACCGATGACTTACTGACTGAAGGAAGCCCAGCGAATAGGACGGAGACCATGATCCTCTCACCATCATTTGGTTTGGGGACAAAACCGATGACTTACTGACTGAAGGAAGCCCAGCGAATAGGACGGAGACCATGATCCTCTCACCATCATTTGGTTTGGGGACAACACCGATGACTTACTGACTGAAGGAAGCCCAGCGAATAGGACGGAGACCATGATCCTCTCACCAGCATTTGGTTTGGGGACAAAACCGATGACTTACTGACTGAAGGAAGCCCAGCGAATAGGACGGAGACCATGATCCTCTCACCATCATTTGGTTTGGGGACAACACCGATGACTTACTGACTGAAGGAAGCCCAGCGAATAGGACGGAGACCATGATCCTCTCACCAGCATTTGGTTTGGGGACAAACGTGGACAAAGTATGGACAATAATGCAGCACAGACCGTTTTAATCAGATGGTTTTTTTTGTTCATTTTAATCAAGTTCTTTCTGTTTAAGCTTTGTTTACGTTTAGTTTCATTCCTTGTTGTGTTACCCAGACGAAGGGGATATGCCCGGAAACGTCGGTGGTTTAAAAACATTTTTTATTTTAGTGTTTTGGATTTCCCCAACCCACCACGTTACTCTTAAATTTTCCTGAGACTGAAATCCTGAAGTCATTATTTAAAAATATTACACTTATGGTATTCTTTTTTGTGCCTAATCCAGTGCACTGTTTGTCATTTTGTTAGTTTGTCATTATGTTAGTTTGTCATTATGTTAGTTTGTCATTATGTTAGTTTGTCATTATGTTAGTTTGTCATTATGTTAGTTTGTCATTTGGTTAGTTTGTCATTATGTTAGTTTGTCATTATGTTAGTTTGTCATTATGTTCGTTTGTCATTATGTTAGTTTGTCATTTGGTTAGTTTGTCATTATGTTAGTTTGTCATTATGTTAGTTTGTCATTATTCTGGTTTGTCATTATGTTAGTTTGTCATTATGTTAGTTTGTCATTATGTTAGTTTGTCATTATTCTGGTTTGTCATTATGTTAGTTTGTCATTATGTTAGTTTGTCATTATGTTAGTTTGTCATTATGTTAGTTTGTCATTATGTTAGTTTGTCATTATTCACCCATTCTCGTACTGACTTTCACACCTTGTTCTTGGACGGAACAACTTGGCCTTATGGCTACACTTACACATCGCATGCTCACTGAGCTGCCTCACTTTCGTATTTTCAACTTGGCGTCGATACTATTCTCGGTTAAGATGCAGATCAACGCCCCCTGCCACAGCCTTGGTCCATTGCGTTTCTTCCCGTCTTGCCTTTAAATTCTACTATTAGGAAATGCATATTTTTATTTCTTTAAATGGATGAAAATTAATGTTAAATATAGAAAACGATAAAGGTTTAAGTGTTCAATCTGCAGTAAGAAAGGCAAGACTGAGAAGAGAAAAAAAACGGGGGGGAAAAAACCGAGAGAAATGGAGGAGAGGAGGGTGTGTTGATCTGCATCTTTGCCCCATTCTCACCCGTCTCTCTAACTCCCCCCCCCCCCCTTCCCCTACTGTCCAGAACCAAGGCGTTGAACAAGGAGAAGAAGCGCACGGACACCCTGCTGTACCAGATGCTGCCCAAGTCCGTGGCCGACCAGCTGAAGCGCAACGAGGTGGTCACCGCGGAGACCTACTCCGAGTCCACCATCCTCTTCTCCGACATCCAGGGCTTCACCCAGATCTCCGCCCGCAGCTCGCCCGTCCAGGTGATCGTGCTTCTCCATGGTGCCGAGCTTTTTGACTACCCACACACTCAATTGCGCTGTTGTCAGTTGCGGCTGATTTCTCCTCTTGAATAGACGATTTTCGGAGAAAATAAAACTAGGGGAGAGCACTTCGTGAAAATTAAGAGTTGTTTACCTCCATTACTCGGTCAAATACCATAGCAACAATGCAACAATGGCGTCGAAGCTTAAAACCGCAGGATGCGAGTCAGCGACTTGCAAACATTTTAAAAGAAAAATTAGGGGTGGCCAGTGGCCACAAACTGATAAAACTTGCAAAATGTGACGTAAAAATATAAATGACATCAATTTTAGAATGCCGCACGGTGTTCTAAGTGCTGTATGTCTGCTCAAACACACGAGGCGTGAGCTGGGATCTATCTGATGATAGAGTAACTTCCCCTGTTTGACCGATTGAATTAGGCAAGATCACCCACACACACCATGAAATTACTCCCCTTAATCATTTCCGAACAATTCCTATTGCGCCAATTTCTTTTCTTTTTTCTTCAACTGATACAATGTTTAAATAATAAAGTTTTTCCAAAGCGCCACGTGACGCAATCCCACTCACTAATTATCGAGCTCTGTATAAAGGGACGTTGACTTGCTAAGCTTTGTTTCCAAAGCGCCACGTGACGCAATCCCACTCACTAATTATGGAGCTCTGTATAAAGGGACATTGACTTGTTCAGCTTTGTTTCCAAAGCGCCACGTGACGCAATCCCACTCACTAATTATGGAGCATTCTGTAATGGGACATGGACTTGTTCAGGTTTGTTTCCAAAGCGCCACGTGACGCAATCCCACTCACTAATTATGGAGCTCTGTATAAAGGGACATTGACTTGTTCAGCTTTGTTTCCAAAGCACCACGTGACGCAATCCCACTCACTAATTATGGAGCTTTCTGTAATGGGACATTGACTTGTTCAGGTTTGTTTCCAAAGCACCACGTGACGCAATCCCACTCACTAATTATGGAGCTCTCTATAAAGGGACATTGACTTGTTCAGCTTTGTTTTTTTCAAAAAGCATGCATTGGCGCAATTGATGTTTCAATCCCAGATTGTGCGCAATTGAGTACATTTAAAGTCGGCGCAATTGAGATGTAATCGCAGCTTGAGCCTCCACCACCTCTTGTCCAACTTCCATCCCACCCTCACCCCCATCCCCGACCAAATCCCCTATCCCTTGTCAAGGCCACACATGGTTAGATTCGATGATCATGAACATGAGGAAAAGTTCTTCATTGTCAGATTTTTGTTTTTGATCAAAGCCAACGACCCCTTTCTTCTTCTCCTTCTTCTTCTTCTTCTTCTTCTTCTTCTTCTTCTTCTTCTTCTTCTTCTTCTTCTTCTTCTTCTTCTTGTTCTTCTTGTTCTTCTTCTTCTTCTTCTTGTTCTTCTTCTTCTTGTTGTTCTTCTTCTTCTTCTTCTTCTATCGCTCAGACAGTTTCCTGGCAATTATGAGCGCAGATGCGTCATGCTGCCGTTATGCGCCTAACTAAGAAATAGTTAGGCCCAGCAACAGCTACAGGAAATGTTTCTTGAAAGTGTTTCGTGAAAAAAAGGGCAGGAGAATGGATCGGTAAGGCAGAAAGATAGCAGATGACAGTAAGCAAAGGGAAAAGGCAGAGTCAAAGAGAGTGACAGACTAGAGGAAGTTACAAGCACAGAACTTCCAGAAGGTGGGGGAACTATTTATGCAAAGACCTCCGGTATCCCCACGGGGGAAGACCCTTTTATTCAAGCTTTGTTGAGGCGGCAATCCTGGCCCTCTCCGAGTGTCCATTTATGTCGACAGAAATAGGTTGTGAATTCTCTTTGATTTCTTAATTAATTAGCCTTAATTTTGTATTCGGTTTCGGGGAACTGAAACTGTCTCACTATTGACACAATCTGACTCTGTGAGAGAGTCTTTACAATACTGCAAAAGGTTTAGGGTTGAAGGCGAGAAACGTTTGAATGTTTGATGTCCATCTTGTTTTAACTCATTCGCATCGCAACGATTTTGAATTTTTCAAAAAAACTCACAAATCACTCCAGCCATACACACAAACAAAAACAATCATAAACAAAAGGAGAAATGAAAGAAGATTACAGGTTTTTACTTCAGGTTTAGACATAGGGAAGTGGCAGATCAGACTTTTTTTTATATATATATAGACTTTATATAGAAAAACTCTCCACACCAATTGGTTTAAACAAATCTTTATTCATTCGGAAACGATCACACAGAAAGACAATTAGAGCAACAACAAGCTCGAAGCTTATACCGTGCTCCTTAAATTAACGTCATAATTGCACAATTGATTGAACAGATGGAGACTGCATTTAAACCAAGTACTATAAACAACTGTGAATACAAAAGAAGAGTTTTAAGTATAATAATAATAATAATAATAATAATAATAATAATAATAATAATAATAATAATATTAATAATAAATATCAATCAATAAATTTACACATTTGTAAATTTGAGAGAGACCAAGGCGAAACAAAACAATAATTTATCCATAGCACAACATGAAATGTGAATCAGCCAGTAAAGCATTGGAGAAGCACACACGATTCATACACGTTTCGATCATACAGACAATATTGCTTTCAAAACTTGAACACTACTACTACTACTAAATAAATAAATAAATAAATAAATACACCAATTGGTTTCCCCACAACAAGCCAATACAAAAGCAAAGTCACGGGCAAAATTGTGGTCTAAGGGAGCGAAGCGAGTTTAGAAGTGACCAAAGATTTGCTTCCCTTGAAGCAAATGCATCAAATTGACAGTCATCTATTAATTCCGCACATATATGGCTAGAACGACTTGAATGAGTTAAACGTCAATACTTTAATGCTCCGTTTATTTTTAGTAAATCTAGAATATAATCAATCAACCTCTTGTTTTCAAAGTGAATGTTCGACGGTCATTTGTTTTTTTGTTTTTTTATTTAGTGTGTGTGTGTGTGTGTGTGTGTGTGTGTGTGTGTGTGTGTGTGTGTGTGTGTGTGTGTGTGTGTGTGGGGGGGGGGGGGTGTACGCGCGCGTGTGTACGTATGTGTGTATATAACTATGCCAACTGGCGAGCTCGCACTCGTTTATGTGCCTGCTTGAATGTGTGCATGCATGTATGTGCACGTGTGTGTGTGTGTGTGTGTGTGTGTGTGTGTGTGTGTGTGTGTGTGTGTGTGTGTGTGTGTGTGTGTGTGTGTGCGTGTGCGTGTGCGTGTGCGTGCGCGCGCGTGTGTGTGTGTTTATGTGTGTGTGTGTGTGTGCGAGCGAGCGCGCGCGTGCAAGTCCATATGTTTGTGTGTGTATATATATATGACCATTATATGACCAGGTGGTGGAGATGCTGAATTCGCTGTACCTGTGTTTCGACGAGCGTCTAGCCCAGTACGATGTGTACAAGGTGGAGACCATAGGAGACGCCTACATGGTGGTCTCAGGTACGTCTGGCCCAGTACGATGTGTACAAGGTGGAGACCATAGGAGACGCCTACATGGTGGTCTCAGGTACGTCTGGCCCGGTACGATGTGTACAAGGTGGAGACCATAGGAGACGCCTACATGGTGGTCTCAGGTACGTCTGGCCCAGTACGATGTGTACAAGGTGGAGACCATAGGAGACGCCTACATGGTGGTCTCAGGTACGTCTGGCCCAGTACGATGTGTACAAGGTGGAGACCATAGGAGACGCCTACATGGTGGTCTCAGGTACGTCTGGCCCAGTACGATGTGTACAAGGTGGAGACCATAGGAGACGCCTACATGGTGGTCTCAGGTACGTCTGGCCCAGTACGATGTGTACAAGGTGGAGACCATAGGAGACGCCTACATGGTGGTCTCAGGTACGTCTGGCCCAGTACGATGTGTACAAGGTGGAGACCATAGGAGACGCCTACATGGTGGTCTCAGGTACGTCTGGCCCAGTACGATGTGTACAAGGTGGAGACCATAGGAGACGCCTACATGGTGGTCTCAGGTACGTCTCTTAATGGCCAGCCACACGTCCACTAAATTCGCACGACTGTACGATACGATTCGATCACGTGGTCTCGAAGAACAAAATGCGAATCGCGCTTCGAGACCACGTGATCGGATCGTATCGTACAGTCGTGCGATTTTAGTGGACGTGAGGGCCGCCTGCCCTTTAAGGGCATGCGTACGATTCGATTCACTGGGATCCGATTTTGACATTTGTGAGGCATGATTGACGTGAAATTCTATTGTCTAAATAAATCTGATAAAAAATCCTATTAGCCATGTTCACTATGTTTGTAGTCTCCCGTACACGAATCTGATAAAATATCTTATTTTGTGTATCGGACGTTTTATTTAATTCGTGTATTGCGGTCTACATGAGTATAGTGAACGAAAACGGTAGAGTTATTTTTAGACGGAAGTATTTCACGTGAATCATGACTCACAGACACAATCGTATGGTATTGGGGTCAAATCGTGTGCAGTGTGGCTGAGCCTTTCGAGGGCCTGCTACACTGCATTCGATTCGATTCACCACGATCCGAGTTTGACGTTTGTGAGGCATGATTGACGTAAAATTCTAATAATACCTCTGCTGTTTTCGTTCATAGACCGCAATACACGACTCAATTCAAATGTCAGATGCAAACTCTTAATGGACAGCCACACGTCCACTAAAATCGCACGACTGTACGATACGATTCGATCACGTGGTCTTAAAGAACAAAATGCGATTCGTGCTTCGAGACCACGTGATCGAATCGTAGCGTACAGTCGTGCGATTTTAGTGGACGTGTGGCTGGCCCTTTAAGATACTTGATCAGATTCGTGTACGGGGGACTACAACTGTAGTGAACATAACCAGTAGGCTTTAATCAGATTCATTTAGACAGTAGAATTTCACGTCAATCATGCCTCACAAATGTTAAAGTCGGATCGTATTGAATCGAATCGTATGCAGTGTGGCCAGGCCTTAAGTCAGACAGTGTTGCTATGATCAACGACCCAGGATGGGTCTTCTTCACCTACTGTCTAAAGCTGGGACAATATTGTATCCAATATTATATCCAAACTTGATTGAGAATGTGAATGTGGTCTATGTTTCTTCTTAGAATTTTTATATTGTAACTATTTTACCCTTGTATAATTAATTGTGTGTGAGTGTGTGCGTGCGTGTATGTGTGCGTGCATGCGTTCATGTGTGTGTGCATGTTTGTGCATGTATGTGTGTGTGTGCCTGCCTGCATGCATGCATGCATGCATGCAGGCGTGCTTACGTGTGTGTGTGTGTGTGTGTGTGTGTGTGTGTGTGTGTGTGTGTGTGTGAGGAAGTAAGAGAACGTTGCGTGTAATCATCGTGTTTATTTTACTTTCTAATGATTCATTATTTGTTTGCCTTTAATGTTCTTGTTATCAATGTAAAGCGCACTGAGCTCATGTGAGAAAGAGCGCTATATAAATTTCCATTATTATTATTATTAATTATCATCCAAGATTAATTTTTGCTGACGTAATTTGTTGGTAAAAGAAAATTCTCAAAAAAAGAAGGGGAAGGGGTGTGTGTGTGTGTGTGTGTGTGGGGGGGGGGGGGTATCTCAATACTAAATAAGTATGTCGCTCCTGACGGCCTAACATAAATTCGCTCCTCTTGGACTGCTGGTCTCGGATTCTGCGACTGAACAAGCCGGGGTGTGGCTGCGAATTGGAATTCGGAATGAGCGGCGTGGGAGCAACAGAAGATGGGACAGAAGAACAAAAAATATGTCGCCAAACGACACAACCTGTTGACACCTGGTACCCTAATCACGAGTAAATCTTAATTAATCAGTTAATACATGTAGTATCAGTTATTAGGATTTTGGAGTTAGATATTGCTTTTATCCTATCTCTCGAGCCTTGTTGTTTATCACACTCTCCGACCTCGTGTGATAAACAGCCACTCGAGATAGGATAAAAGCAATATCTAACTCCAAAATCCTAATAACGGATATATACCGATAATGTATCAACAGAAAAGCAAAAACAAGAAACAGGCTCAGATCTGCAGCGAAATGAAAACGCATCCATTTTTCACAACAGTGGTCGCAGCACACACACTGTAACAAGCATTCTTGCGCAAAGAATATAGTTCAACAAAATAGAAAATTTGAACACAAATGTACTTCATAAGATGTGGTAACAAAACGTAGCAAAACATAAACACAAACAGAAGCAACGAAGTGAAACACTAACGACAATTGCTGTTATTTTAACCTGTAAACACCAACAATAGAGAGCGAGTCAATTTCAGCACACCGTGAAAAAGAGGGGAGTCAGCTTTGACAAGAACGGTCACAGGCCCCGAAAACACGCATCTTTTTTCTTTTCTTTGTAACGAAGGTGCGGTAGCTCTTCGCACAGGTTCAGTCGGCTCATTTTTATTTCCGGACTGAAGATGAATTCGAGCTGTTTTGAAACAGTACTGCGTCTACATTATCAACATGGATTCTCCCTGTGCCAAAATTGCATAGCTCGAATCGTCTGCTAATATCGACGCGGTCATGGAGTTGAGTAGCCTAGGCCTAGATCCACGGCTAGACGTTTGAAGTGGCATGCACAGAATGGTTTGTGTAGATATGTGACATCTGCTACGGTTGATTCAGTCGAACCATGAATCTTCGTTGTGTACTAGCATTAAATGTTGTTGTCAGCGCTGAATGAATCCTAGGGGTAGCACTGCACAGCTTGTCAAATTCTGGGTTTGGTAGGAACAGCTCGCGTTGCAAGACGGTAATGCTGTGTCAAGCCGTGAGATATATAACTGTGACGTCAAGTTTCTAATAGCAACGGTGTATTCTTACACCTTTTCTCACGCGCGTTGACACTAAGCCTATGGGTTAATATATGCAAATGATATCTCTGGATATTGTTTTATATCACACGCTTGCCATCCTCTTTAGCACTACTTGTACATTGGTATATATTAATACCCCTGTTAACTGTTTAAAGGGGCACCCTGACGGATGAGTTTTTGCAAGAAACACGTCGAGATCACCAGAAAGACAGCCTTTTCAGGATAGGAACACTCACTTTGCTCTGGTTTCATAGAAATCAAACCGTCAAAACGGCGATTCCTCCTTGGCGGAGTTGCCGGAGAGAGAAGCCATTTTGGACGGGGTGGGTGGAGGCTACTGAGAGTGGTTGAAGCTTTTTCTTCTTTGTAGTGCAGTAAAAAGAAATTGGAGCTATATCCTTTGTTGTGAGCAAAAGTCCTTTTGGTAAACTAAATAAAAAGGCTTGTATTGTGGAAATTTCGTGATTTGGTCTAAGCGACTCAGGCCGCCATAAAAAAAAGAGAAGGCACATGCCTTCTCTTTCACTGAAAGAATTTGACTTCCAGCACCTCCGCCAAGGAGGAATCGCCGATTTGACGGTTTTATTTCTAGGAAATCAGAGCAAAGTGAGTGCTGCGATCTCAGCACTTTCCCGAAACTCGATCAATTAGCGTTATCTGCCCCTGCTCTGGTGTGTCGCAGGTGAGTTCCGGCAAAGTACTTGTTAAAGTGCACAAACAACCCACGGAAAACTCGCAAACCATGACGGATTACGAGCTAGCGAGCTACAGCGGCTCCTCTTTCTCTTTACTGTCATAGTGTGTGTGTGTGTGTGTGTGTGTGTGTGTGTGTGTGTGTGTGTGTGTGTGTGTGTGTGTGTGTGTGTGTGTGTGTGTGTGTGTGTGTGTGTGTGTGTGTGTGTGTGTGTGTGCGTGCACACATGCGTGCATGTGTGTGTGTGTGTGTGCGTGCGTGTGCATGTGTGTGTGTGTGTCACTGTGTATGTGTGTGTGTGACCAGAACTCACCAGGGCACGCAAGGGACATCACTCGTCCGAACTTTCTTACTTGGTTGTAGGATAGGGCTATAAAGTGTGTTTAGCTGGTGATCTCCACGTGTTTCTGGCAAAAACTCATCCTTCAGGGTGCCCCTTTTAGATGAACTCGTAATTACAGTACCTGTTGTTGTTGTTGTTGTGTGGTCACCTTGGCAACAGGAGTGCCCAAGAAGAACAGCAAGCGGCACGCGGCGGAGATTGGCACCATGACCCTTGACCTCCTGGACAGCATCAGCCGTCTGGAGATCCCCCACCTGCCCGGCACCAAGTTCAAACTGAGAATAGGATGCCACAGCGGTCAGAACTGTGTGACTGTCTGTTGGTTGGTTGGTTTGGTTGGTTGGCCTAACTGTCTGGGGCTCTGTCTCAACGGTGTCTCTGACTTTCTCTCTGTCTGTCTGTCTCTGTCTCTCTCTCTCTCTCTCTCTCTCTCTCTCTCTCTCTCTCTCTCTCTCTCTCTCTCTCTCTCTCTCTCTCTCTCTCTCTCTCTCTCTCTCTCTCTCTGTCCCTGTTGTTTGCTTTCTCTCTCTCTCTCTCTCTCTCTCTCTCTCTCTCTCTCTCTCTCTCTCTCTCTCTCTCTCTCTCTCTCTCTCTCTCTCTCTCTCTCTCTCTCTCTCTCTCTCTCTCTCTCTCTCTCTCTCTCTCTCTCTCTCTCTCTCTCTCTCTCTCTCTCTCTCTCTCTCTTTCTTTCACTCTCTCTCTCCGTCTGTGTCTGTCTGCCTATCTATCTCTCAGTATCTCTCTCTCTCTCTCTCTCTCTCTCTCTCTCTCTCTCTCTCTCTCTCTCTCTCTCTCTCTCTCTCTCTCTCTCTCTCTCTCTCTCTCTCTCTGTTTGCTTTCCTCTCTCTTTCTCCCCCCCTTCTCTTTCTCTTTCTCTCTCTCTTTTTTTCTTTCACTCTCTCTCTCTCCCTCTTTGTCTGTCTGCCTATCTATCTCAGTTTCTCTCTCTCTCTCTCTCTCTCTCTCTCTCTCTCTCTCTCTCTCTCTCTCTCTCTCTCTCTCTCTCTCTCTCTCTCTCTCTCTCTTTTCTTTCACTCTCTCTCTCTCTCCCTCTTTGTCTGTCTGCCTCTCTCTCTCTCTCTCTTTTTTTTTTTTACTCTCTCTCTCTCTCTCTCTCTCCCTCTTTGTCTGTCTGTCTGTCTCTCTCTCTCTCTCTCTCTCTCTCTCTCTCTCTCTCTCTCTCTCTCTCAAGTCTCTCTCTCTCTCTCTCTCTCTCTCTCTCTCTCTCTCTCTCTCTCTCTCTCTCTCTCTCTCTCTCTCTCTCTCATGAGTTCTTTGTTTCTATCTGTCTCTTTCTGTTCTCAATGTGTCATGTGACTACATGCCCGTGGTCACGGGTTCTGACTCTTGGACCCCTCTCTCTTTCTTCCCTCCTCCCTCTCCCCCACCCATTTCCTTCTCATCTTCTTTTTGGTCTCTCTTAAGCCGGCGACAGACTATGTGACTGCCTCATGTGACTCGATCAGGTCGTGACGTTTCACCTCATTTGCATGCCATGCTGCTCGATCAGTCTGACTCAGTCGGGCCCAGTCAGGTGACACGGCCGAATAGGGCGGGTTCTAAATTTAACTGATTGAGTCTGATCGAGTCAGATGGCTTGTGACCTCTTCTGTGCGGGAAACAAAATTTGGTCAACGTCACGACCTGATCGAGTCATATGAGGCAGTCGCATAGTCTGTCTCCAACTTAATACTGGGTTGCAACTTTTAATACAAGTCTAAGTGCCCTCTTGTCCCCGATCAAACTCCATGATGATGAGATGGTTGGTTTAACGTCTAATTACGATCAAACTCCGTGCCTCTATCTCTCTGTCTTTGACTGACTGCTTATTAGGCTACACGCGCGAGTGTTACTGATGTGTATGTCTGTGTGCATGTGCCTATGCGCGCACACCCGCATGTAGGTTATGTATGAGTATGCGCCTTTGTGCCTGTGTGTGCGTGCGTGCGTGTGTGCGTGCGTGCGTGTATGTGTGTGTATGTATGTGTGTGTTCATGTGTGCGTGTGTGTGTGCATATGTGTACGTGTGTGTGTGTGTGTGTGTGTGTGTGTGTGTGTGTGTGTGTGTGTGTGTGTGTGTATGTGTGTGCGCGTGTGTGTATACTTCCGCACATGCTTCGCCTACCTGCTGACATGGCCTTCTCCGCAGTAGGTCTAAACACACAAACGTCCTCAAATATAATATGAGATTTTTGTTTATTAAGTTTTGCGTCCTCCGACGTCCAAATGATAATGGTCTCTTTGTGCAGGCCCTGTGGTGGCGGGGGTGGTAGGCTCCAAGATGCCCCGCTACTGTCTGTTCGGGGAGACAGTCAGCGTGGCTGCCAAAATGGAGTCTCTGGGAAAACGTGAGTAGTAATCCAAAAGCCTTGCTCTGCAGCTGTGCAGCTGTGCAGCTTGCTATATAAATTAAGTTTTACCATTAGTTGACTTTATTTGTATATTCGTCTCTCTCTCTCTCTCTCTCTCTCTCTCTCTCTCTCTCTCTCTCTCTCTCTCTCTCTCTCTCTCTCTCTCTCTCTCTCTCTCTCTGTGAAAACAAATGATAAAGAGACGTCATCCTCTGTGTGTGTGTGTGTGTGTGTGTGTGTGTGTGTGTGTGTGTGTGTGTGTGTGTGTGCGTGCGTGCGTGCGTGTGTGTGTGTGCGTGCGCGCGTGCGCGTGCGTGCGTGCGTGTGTGTGTGCGCGCGCGCGCGCGTGTGTGTATGTGTTTTCCAGCGGGCCGTATTCACATCAGTCAGACAACACATGACGCTCTACTCTCCCTTGGCGGTTTCGTTATGGAACGACGACAGGACGATTTTGCTATGGTAAGCCCTTCTTTGGTTGGAGGATTATCGTTTCTCTTGTCTGACAACATTTCTACAGTGAGTCATCTCTTGTTCTGTGGGATTGCCATTCTCCCCTCTCTTAACAAAATGGCCATGATTGTTTTGTGGGATTGCCATTCTCCCCTCTCTTAACAAAATGGCCATGATTGTTTTGATTGCCATTCTCCCCTCTCTTAACAAAATGGCCATGATTGTTTTGATTGCCATTCTCCCCTCTCTTAACAAAATGGCCATGATTGTTTTTTTAGGATTGCCATTCTCCCCTCTCTTAACAAAATGGCCATGATTGTTCTGTGGGATTGCCATTCTCCCCTCTCTGACAAAATGGCCATGATTGTTTTGTGGGATTGCCATTCTCCCCTCTCTTAACAAAATGGCCATGATTGTTTTGTGGGATTGCCATTCTCCCCTCTCTAACAAAATGGCCATGATTGTTTTGTGGGATTGCCATTCTCCCCTCTCTAACAAAATGGCCATGATTGTTTTTTTAGGATTGCCATTCTCCCCTCTCTTAACAAAATGGCCATGATTGTTCTGTGGGATTGCCATTCTCCCCTCTCTGACAAAATGGCCATGATTGTTTTGTGGGATTGCCATTCTCCCCTCTCTTAACAAAATGGCCATGATTGTTTTGTGGGATTGCCATTCTCCCCTCTCTTAACAAAATGGCCATGATTGTTTTGTGGGATTGCCATTCTCCCCTCTCTTAACAAAATGGCCATGATTGTTTTTTTAGGATTGCCATTCTCCCCTCTCTTAACAAAATGGCCATGATTGTTTTGTGGGATTGCCATTCTCCCCTCTCTAACAAAATTGCCATGATTGTTTTGTGGGATTGCCATTCTCCCCTCTCTAACAAAATGGCCATGATTGTTTTGTGGGATTGCCATTCTCCCCTCTCTTAACAAAATGGCCATGATTGTTCTGTGGGATTGCCATTCTCCCCTCTCTTAACAAAATGGCCATGATTGTTTTGTGGGATTGCCATTCTCCCCTCTCTTAACAAAATGGCCATGATTGTTCTGTGGGATTGCCATTCTCCCCTCTCTTAACAAAATGGCCATGATTGTTCTGTGGGATTGCCATTCTCCCCTCTCTTAACAAAATGGCCATGATTGTTCTGTGGGATTGCCATTCTCCCCTCTCTGACAAAATTGCCATGATTGTTTTGTGGGATTGCCATTCTCCCCTCTCTAACAAAATGGCCATGGTGAGTCGTCTCTTGTTCTGTGGGATTGCCATTCTCCCCTCTCTAACAAAATGGCCATGGTGAGTCATCTCTTGTTCTGTGGGATTGCCATTCTCCCCTCTCTAACAAAATGGCCATGGTGAGTCATCTCTTGTTCTGTGGGATTGCCATTCTCCCCTCTCTTAACAAAATGGCCATGATTGTTTTGTGGGATTGCCATTCTCCCCTCTCTGACAAAATTGCCATGATTGTTTTTTTAGGATTGCCATTCTCCGCTCTCTGACAAAATTGCCATGATTGTTTTTTTAGGATTGCCATTCTCCGCTCTCTGACAAAATTGCCATGGTGAGTCATCTCTTGTTTTGTGGGATTGCCATTTCCCCCTCTCTGACAAAATGGCCATGATTGTTTTTTTAGGATTGCCATTCTCCGCTCTCTGACAAAATTGCCATGGTGAGTCATCTCTTGTTTTGTGGGATTGCCATTTCCCCCTCTCTAACAAAATGGCCATGATTGTTTTGTGGGATTGCCATTTCCCCCTCTCTAACAAAATGGCCATGGTGAGTCATCTCTTGTTTTGTGCCATTTCCCCCTCTCTAACAAAATGGCCATGATTGTTTTGTGGGATTGCCATTTCCCCCTCTCTAACAAAATGGCCATGGTGAGTCATCTCTTGTTTTGTGCCATTTCCCCCTCTCTAACAAAATGGCCATGATTGTTTTGTGGGATTGCCATTTCCCCCTCTCTGACAAAATTGCCATGGTGAGTCATCTCTTGTTTTGTGCCATTTCCCCCTCTCTAACAAAATTGCC
>CM065701.1:42897370-43028785 GCA_017654935.2 Phymorhynchus buccinoides
TGCAGTGTTTCTGCTTTAGGCTGCATCGTATATTCGGCCTTAGGCTGCAATGTATATTCGGTGTTATTCCGCGTTCCCACTCATATCAGTAGAGTTGCTTCCCTTTGTTTCCGGACGAACATCCGTCGTGGATCTTTATTGGCTTTATTTAGAAGAAGAAGAAGAAGAATTCTTTCTTTATTGACTTTGTGGCTATAGTTACATGTTTTCCCTTCTCTTTGTACCGCTTTTTGTTGTTTTTGTCTTTCTTTTAAATATCTGTCAATTTTTGGCCTCACATTTTTTATTTTGATCCCCTGCTTTTCTTCTTTTGCCATGATGCAAATACTTATCCCCCCCCCCCCCCCCCCCCCCCATTAGTTTACCCAAAGACTATAGTTTTAAAACTTGATTTCCCCCGGCTATTTTAAAATAGTCTAATTTATTGACTCTTCCCCATCAATGTGTTCTCCTTCTTGTCTTCTTGGACTGTCGTCTGTGTTTTGTATTAAAACTTTCCTGGTAATATTTCTTTCATGTTTCTATAATAATTTTGTTTTTGCTTTGCATTTACGTTTTTTCTGTCAGTTGTCTGGCGGCATTGTTGTGTGAAAAACAATCTGTATAATAACTTCATATCATAACTTTTTGTCAACCCCGGCCCCTATATTTAAAGGATTGTTTGTATGTTACACATTGATTACTAGGAGCATTGGAAGGGGCAGTGTCCAACAACATTCTATAAGAAAGAGGCAATGTCCAACGTAACACAGTTTTAAGATAGGATGCTTAACGTACCAAAGCATTAAAACAGGTACCTAATTTGTCCAACGTAACATTGTGTAATAAAAGAGCAGTGATCCACGCTATACAAAATCGGCCAGAGGTAGTGTTCGGTGTGATCTAGCACTATAAAGGGGTTCTATGCGAAGCAAGCGTTAGATAGGACTGTGTCATTTCGCCCACTCTCTTCCTCATCGTCATCGACTGGGGGGTGAGAAATGCCACCGGAGACAAGCCACTGGGACTCATATGGGGGCTAACTGCGAGGCTGGAGGACTGCGACTTTGCCAACGACATCGCCCTTCTCTTACACACACAGAAATACGTGCAGGAGAAGACAGACAAAGCTGACAAAACAGCAAGAAGTGTAGGACTCAAGATCCACTCCGACAAAACCAAGCTGATGAAGCTCAAGAACAAAAGCATTACCAAGACCAATGTGCATGGCGCAGAGCTTGGGGAGGTAAAGCACTTCAAGTCGTTGGGCAGCTACATATCGGCCGACAGCAAGGAGATCTCCACCAGGATCGGTCTGGCAGCACAAGCCTTCAAACAGACTGCAGAAAATATGGAAGTCAAGAATTTTAAAAACAAAAACCAAGATCTACAAATCAAATGTTCGCTCAGTGTTCTTCTACGCAGCCGAGACTTGGAGAACAAACAAGAAGACTGAGAGCAGACTGAGGGGATTTGAGGGACGCTGCCTCCGTCGCATCCTTAGAATCCACTGGGAACAGCACGCCACCAACAGGGAGGTCAGCAGGCGTACGGGCATCAAAGGCATCACAGATAAGATGAAGCAAAGGAACAGCACGTCACCAACAGAGAGGTCAGCAGGTGTACGGACATCAAAGGCATCACAGATAAGATGAAGCAAAGGAACAGCACGTCACCAACAGGGAGGTCAGCAGGTGTATGGGCATCAAAGGCATCACAGATAAGATGAAGCAAAGGAACAGCACGTCACCAACAGGGAGGTCAGCAGGTGTATGGGCATCAAAGGCATCACAGATAAGATGAAGCAAAGGAACAGCACGTCACCAAGAGTGGTGTCAGTAGGCGTATGGGCATCAAAGGCATCACAGATAAGGTGAAGGGAACAGCACGTCACCAACAGGGAGGTCAGCAGGTGTATGGGCATCAAAGGCATCACAGATAAGGTGAAGCAAAGGAACAGCACGTCACCAACAGAGAGGTCAGCAGGTGTATGGGCATCAAAGGCATCACAGATAAGGTGAAGCAAAGGAACAGCACGTCACCAACAGAGAGGTCAGCAGGCGTACGGGCATCACAGCTAAGGTGAAGCAAAGGAACAGCACGTCACCAACAGAGAGGTCAGCAGGCGTACGGGCATCAAAGATAAGGTGAAGCAAAGGAACAGCACGTCACCAACAGAGAGGTCAGCAGGCGTACGGGCATGAAAGGCATCACAGATAAGGTGAAGCAAAGGAACAGCACGTCACCAACAGAGAGGTCAGCAGGCGTACGGGCATGAAAGGCATCACAGATAAGGTGAAGCAAAGGAACAGCACGTCACCAACAGGGAGGTCAGCAGGCGTACGGGCATCACAGCTAAGGTGAAGCAAAGGAACAGCACGTCACCAACAGAGAGGTCAGCAGGCGTACGGTACGGGCATCAAAGATAAGGTGAAGCAAAGGCGCTTAAGATGGCCCAGCCATCTCCTGAGGATGAGCAAAAAAGAAAATGAACAGTGTCCATCGTAACATAGCATTTGGAAGGGGCAGTGTCCAGCATAGCACAAGAAAGGCGCAGTGTCTGAAGAAAGATACTGTGCCCGATGTAACATAGCATTAGAAAGGGTCACTGGTCATTGTTCAATGCAACATTGCACAAGAAAGTGGCACAGTCCAACAGAACATAGCATTAAAAGTATGAAACGTCCAACGTAATATAGTAATAATGTTGCATTTTCCAACATAGTATAGCATCTGAAGTGGACATTGCCCAACATATTGTTTTTAGAAGGGGCAGTGTATAATTTAGCACAGCACCTGAAAGGGACACCGTTCAATTTAGCATCAGAACGTTGCAGTGTCCAACGTAACATTGTTTTTAAAAGGGACAGTGTCTAATTTAACACAGTGCTAGAAAGGGCGAACGTTCAATGTACTTTAACATCAGACAATTGCAGTGTCCAACGTAACATTGTTTTTAAAAAAGGGACAGTGTCTAATTTGACACAGCACAAGAAAGGGGCAATGTTCAATTTAGCATCAGACAAGTTGCAGTGTCCAACGTAACGTGGCATGAGATACGGACTTTGTTCGACGTTACAAAGGGATTACACAGGGATTGTTCCATCAGGTCTCCCACCTATATCGCTCAACATTTCCTAATAATTTTCTTTTCCTCTCTTCTTTGCCTATTGTCCATTGTTTATTCATAAGCGAAAATGGAGTTTTACGTCCTCTCGGTCTGAAACAGACACATATGGGACATTTGTAAATACAAATATGGTGGGAACAATACTGGAGGCAATGCCCGGAGGCAGTACGAAACCAGTAAAGTCCCGATTTTTTATTTTTATTAATGCAAGCTTATGCACTGTCTTGTTTATTCATAACTGTATATATTTCTGTTATAATCAATGAGTCATTTTGTGTATGTGTGTGTGCGCTCTAAACTGTTTTTTCTCTCACTTTTTTCACTGTTCCGTTGGAATGTGAACATCGTACCATCAGGCAATCCGTCCGCCCTGTTGTTGTTCTTCTTGTTGTGTGAACACTTTTGTGCACGTATTCCTGTTGAAGTATATTATTCACAATGGGTTTCTTTGACGTAGCAAAACAAAGTGGAATTTAAAGATGCTGGGCATAGATACGGTGAACTTCTATAAGGGGTTTTCTGTACATACAGCCACAGTTTGGGCTAAGCTGTAATGTAGACACCCCTATCAAATTCTCGCATTGAAAATGTTCATTGTGAAGCAACATCCTGCCGTTATTGGGAAAGGGATACGGTTAGGGCCAGCTTTGGGTTATTCTCATAGAACTGAGAGAACCAGTCTTTGAGATCGAGAGCCGTAAACATGAGGGGGCATAAAGTACAACTGTGCTAACGTTTGAATATAAGTGAAGACTGATAGGCACTTTACTTTGCGTTTTGCGATTTCCAAACGATTTCACATTACATGTACGTGTCTGGAATCGGATAGGCATATCCGATGTGTCACATTTGTTATCCATCTACTTCTATGAACTACATTAGAGAAGTCAGCTGTGCCTTTTAAAATTGAAACAGAATAAACGTAGAAAATGAATGGATTTATTTATTTTAAAACATTAGTTTATTTCAGCGACATGAAAAGAAATGTCTGTGTGTCCTTGCAGTATTCGTAACTCAATGGTTGTCATTTATCCTACAAATATTTTCTTTGTTAAAGGGGCACCCTGACGGATGTGTTTTTGCAAGAAACTCGCCGAGATCACTAGAAAAACACCCTTTACAGAGATCTCAACACTCACTTTGCTCTGGTTTCCTAAAACCAAACCGTCAAATCGGTGATTCCTCCCTGGCAGGTGCTGGAAGTCAAATTCTTTCAGTGAAAGAATTCTAATGGCCGCCTGAGTCGCTTAAACAAACATCACGAAATTTCAACAATACAAGCCTTTTTATTTACAGTTTACGAAAAGGAGTTTCGCTCACAACAAAGGAAATAGCTCCAATTTTTTTTTACTGCACTACAAAGAGGAAAAAGCTTCAACCACTCTGAGTGTCCTCCACCCACCCCGTCCAAAATGGCTTCTCTCTCCGGCAACTCCGCCAAGGAGGAATCGCCGTTTTGACTTCCAGGAAACCAGAGCAAAGTGAGTGTTCCGATCCTTGAAAAGGCTGTCTTTCTGGTGATCTCGACGTGTTTCTTGCAAAAACTCATCCGTCAGGGTGTCCCTTTAAGTTTTATATGGCTCTGGCTTTATTATTTCAACTGTCTTTGTCTAACTAATTGTAATAATTGTAGGCCTAGAGGTAAACGTTATGATTACAGTAATAAAACTTTTCATTTGGATTCAGGAGCACAAATAAACTTATTAACATTAAATTTATAAATATTGAATCAAAATAAGATTTATTTATTTTTGAAAATACAAAAGTACGCCTGAACCCGACAGCCAATTTGTTTCATTTGCCTCTTAAGCTGATTTAAAAAAAATGGTATCCCATTGTTTGCACATCCGTTTGATATTCTGGTGCGTGCACAGTTTGGTCTTAAACGTTGAATAAAATGTATTTGTTTGAAAAAAACTCCTGTGTGTTGATTGTTTGGTTTCATTTTGAAAGCTCTCTCTCTCTCTCTCTCTCTCTCTCTCTCAGGGTGTGTGCACATATACACGGAAAACCATGCGCATACCCCATCCACAAATAAAGTAAAAGAAAACTAGAAGTTAAGCGGATGGAATATGCTGAGCATACTCCATATTTCTTACCTCCAGATCTTTTTGAATTTTTTTGCGGATGGGTTTCCGTAAGTTGAGTATATATGTGCACACAGCTGAAGATACAGTCTCAGTTCTATAGTTAAGGTTGTGCTGTTTTCCTGTGTACATGTCCCCATGTGGATAGGCCGGAGGTCTCACATTAAAAGTGAATGAGTTCTCTCTAACGCTCTGAATCAGCTTCCGACGTCTTTGCCCTGCATCAGGGCTGTCTCGATCTCATAGCTTCTGGTCATGAATGTTTTGTAAACGTGTGTGTGTGCAAGCACACTTGTATGCGTGAGAAGACTATTCTGCTGATCTGGAGGGTTGGGCTAAAACGTTTATAGTAATGCCTTGCCCAGGGTACATCCCCAATCTCTCGGCCAGTAAGACTTTAGGACAGCTGTTACCGGTATGTCAAATAAACCTTGTTTATCAGTGTAAGCAGCAGACAGGTTTACACACAGACACATCCATGCACGCACACACATACTGAGAAAGAGCGAAAGTGAAGTAATCACCAACAACAGTACAAACCTTAGAGAATGAGCCCTTCTGGTGGCCCGACCGGCGGTCACTCTTGTGGCCTATTTTACTTCCCGAAGTCAAATAGAAGGCAATATCTATAATTTTTGCTGCTCACATGTTAGAGACAAAAAGAGTTTGGAGTCGCTAGGAAACTGCCTTCAAACAGAACGCCACTTGGTGTCAAAGACTAAGGACCATAACTCCACCAAAAAAACATCAATGAGGGTTTATGCTATTACTACTTCATGGCAACACGGAAGGGCGATAATTTCATGACTGAATCGACCACGCCTAGTAACAAGCAAGGGGCAGAGAATTTTCTGTAGCTATATACTACTTCTTCGCGACAGGCAAGGGCGATACTCTTATAATGTAGGTGGTGCACATATTTCAGAGCACGAGAGACAGGGGCTTAGAATGTTCAGCATAACTCATCATTTAAGATTGTTTGAAGCAATCTTGAAGCAGACAAGAGCAAAAAACGATAGCTTGAAAGACAAAGGAGAGCAATGCAAACTGATAGAGTGATCCCCCGTGGGGTGGCCACAACCGCTTCTTCTTCGATCGCCTAGACAGTTTCCTGTCATATGGGCGCAGATGCATCATGCTGCCATTATGCGCCTCACTAAGAAATAGGCCCAGCATGTCCGTCTTCGGCTGGAGAAAATCTTTGTGAGAGTTTGTAGAACAAAGGCAGGAGAACGGACCAGTGAGGCAGAAAGATAGTGACAGTAAGCAAAGGGAAAAGGTAGAGTCAAAGAGAGCGATATATTAGAGGAAGTTACAAGCACAGAACTTCCAGAAGGTTGGAGAACTATTTGTACAAAAGACCCCACCCCCACCCCCCTCCGTGGGTGCATGCCAGTCAAGAACTGATATACAAGTCAGGATGTCAATGTTCATCACAATTTTATTTATATTCCTGAGGGAAACAGACACTCTACACAGACAAATGATGTGAAAGCGTGTGTGCATTAACCGATTCATGCTTTTCACATAAACCATGCCCAATATGTATTTTATTGTTAAAACATTTTTAAACAACATTATTAAAAGCTAAAAAAAAGTGATCACTGAATGTAACTTTTCCCTTCATAATCGTAGTGCCTGACAAGAAATAAATCATGCGTTAACAACTCAATTGCATGCATTATTTTGCGAGGAATGGGAGTAATATCATTCTTTTTAATCCATTCTTTATATTATAGGCTTGTATTCATAATATTGTTTTAATAAATGATCTGATAGGAAAAGAAAATAGTAACTTCAGAACACAAAAGAGATTGTATTGATTTAACAGATTTTTGTCTCAAGAATACGAAAATACGACTTGTCTATAGATAAATCTGTGGGAATGGCTGTGTGTAAAAACCATGATAAAGATAATAATGACAGAAAAAAACCCCAAAAAATTTAAAACATCAGAAAACATTTCATTTCAAGCATGCCATAATAGATACAAGAGATAAAAAGAAGTAACTGAAATGAAACTTTGGTTAAAAAAAGAAAAAGAGCTGGAAATGGCAAACAAGTTCTTATGCTCGTGATGACGACCGATAAAAAGAACAAAAATAAAATAAAAGACCTAATCTATAGAGACATTTTACCACAATTTGAAAGATAAAAAGCAATAGCTTTAATATATATACTCCAAAACTAACCTTCTTGCATACGTTACAGAAAAACAACAGACTGTTCTAGTATTCAGAAATGTTCATACATTTTGGAGAAAATCTGTCTTTTGAAGCACACAGAGCCCCATACATTTACAATCACATCATTGCAAATGAGAAGCTTCTTCATAGTGTGTGTACAACAAGCCAGAACTCTATGTGTGCTGGAAACGCCATCAGAGGGGGACTAAGAAGAGTGGGGGCAAGCTACGGCCAGTTTGGGGCGACTTGAATACATGGAGGCAACTTCTGGCCGGCTGGTATTGGCCACTGCAATAACCATGTTTTGCTAGAGCGAATGCCCTTGGTAGCTGCTTGAGTACTGACCAAACAAGGGCATAACTCTCGCCAATAACCCTATTTGAGGCCACTAAATGGCTGCCTTTCGCAAGAGTGAGTGCCCTTTTCAGTACTGACCAACAAGGGATCCACTCTCACTGTCAAGGGCGTTAATAACCCTAGTTGCAGAGGCCAATAGGCTGGAATAAATGCAAGAGGATTAAAGACAAAAAGAGGAGAAAAATGTAGTTCAAAATAGCTTTTTATTAGGAGAGCGTCGTTCTGGATGACCAGACCAGCCATTCCTGCACTCTTTCCTATTGCTTTTTTATTCCTAATTTTCAAAGCATTCCTGAGCTTCTTTCACCTATGCTGGGGAAATCCTGTTTTTAGAAGCTTTATCGAAATTCTTACTAGGGTATAAAGAAGAAAGAAACCATTATTGACATAGTTAGGCATACAGGTGCTTTTAGTTTTAAAAGAAAGAGATGAGACAATTATGACCAATAAAACAAAACCTGAAAAGCATGAAAAGTGTTATTGAGAGAAGAATATAGAATTTTAACATGGGGAAAAAGCAAAGGAAACAAAAAAGAATAAGAAGTATACAACAAAGAAATTAGGCATGGCAAAGATCTTAAAAATCTTGAAAAAAAGTCTTCACTTTACTGATTACTCACACATTTTTTTTCAAATTGGCAAACATTTATTACCTTAATGAAATTCAAGGTACGAATCAATTTCTATTTCAATTAATTCTTCCACCACATACAAACTCAATTTTTTTTAAATCTCAGAAAGACAAGAGTTGGAGAAGACACAAACGAAACTGTCACAATTTATGTTGTTGAATAGAATTCAAATTACAACATCAAACCAAATTCAAATCATGTCATCGATTTCACTTCCACATCACACATAGGTAAGTATATACAAACAAAAAGTTTGATTTTTAAAAAAACCATGCTGCCTTTATGATTGCCATTCTGGTGTCGACGGTCCAACTGTGCCAAAGTGTTAGTGACGGACACTGCCAATGTGTTTTAACCTTTTCACCGCCAATGTCGCATTTATGCACCACAATGGTTTAACACCCATCTTACTAAAAGGCATCAAGTCAGGGCCTGTTATCTCAAGACCCTATGTTTCTTAAATTTGGGAGGTAAGGATTGGCCTAATTTTGTACATGTCACAGACGAAATCTCAATATTGCAGATAACTTTTTGTCTCTACCCAGTTAAGTGTCATAATATTTTTTGGGCTGAAAAATGTCTGGCGGTGAAAAGGTTAAAGCACCATCTGACATGTGTTCCAGATATCTTCTAGTGATGTGCCAACATGGAGAAAAGAATTCTGATTTCAACAACGAATCACCACTAACCACAACAATCAAACTGGAGATACCCCCACAAAACAACAACAAAAACACCCAACAAAACAAACTTTTGTAAATTATTAAAGCAACAACAATTGCATCAAACATAAAGCATTAAATCAAAACTCAATTTCATCCATAGAAGGGTTGTGAATAGATAAGTTATAGTTTCGGTGATGAATAAATGACAGCAATTAGTTAATATCTCTATTTAAAAATAGATTTGTGTCAAAAGCATATCAGTTTTTGAGAAATGATGACAAAACACAAAGACGGCTGATGAAAATTTCAAACATCAGAACGGAGCCTTATACTGGTACAGTGGAACCTCCCTTATAAGACCCTCCCTATTAAGACTCCCTCCCTCCCACTTAAGAACTGCTTCTCTGAAACGTTGCCCTTATTTGTAAGTATTAAAATTACTTCCTTTATACAACTCACTCCCTCCCACACAAAAAAAGAAAAAGACCTTAATTTGGATGATTTTTCGGGGTCCTAAAAGGGAGGTCCACTGTATTTGGCATATTCTAGTCACAGAGACATCATGGGTGCAACGACACAAAATGAAAACACCTGGAAGGCCGGGGTCTAGAGGTGATGTTCCCCTGCAGCTGAAGCAAAAATGGATTTATGAAGGTATTTTAGTTTGCTTTTTCTACAATTTAATGCTTATTGCAAAGGCTATCAAAAATACAGTCGACACACACAAATTTTGTTTGACAAATTTAAAAAAACAGGAAAATCTTTTTGTGGTAAAATCAAAGATATTCTAAAAGGGTAAGATGGGTTACTTAAAAGCTCGGCGAACCGGGCTGATAGAATTATCGTTAGTGCAGACGTGTACACTATTCACAGTGGAGGCTATCCCAAAACTCGGACTGGAACTTGAACGGAGAATTCAACTGGCCTATCGATGTGTAAAATGTGTCACGTTTCAAAGGGACATAACCAGTGTTTCTGTCCTCACTACTCATATAGGGAAAAGAGACCGGATGTTTATCTTCCCCTGTACAGTCTTTGGTAAAATTCAAAAACAGGAAATTTTTGTATACATGTACCAGAAAAGTTGCACCCATGGACTTGTCTCTGAAATTTGGGCTGCTCCCACTTCAGGCATGGTAGTGGGAGCAAAGTGGTTTTCAAGGGAAATGGCCGGGGGTCCAGGGGGCCGCCTAGGACCCCTGGGGGTCAGGTGGCAAAGCCCCCTGAAGCTGAAGAAAATTCAATAAATGAGTGAAATTTTCACTATTTTCATGCCATTTCAATGCATTTTTTAATAATTTTGTTTCAAACTGTTTTGAACCTACAATCACAATATCAAGAGAGAGAGAGAGAGAGAGAGAGAGAGAAAATGTGTGTGTGTGTGTGTGTGTGTGTATGTGTGCGTGCGTGCGTGTGTGTGTGCGTGTGTATGTAAATGTGTGGAATTTTAAATACCGTATTTTTCGGCTCATTAGGCGCTGCTCATAAGGCGAATAGGGCAATTTTAAAGAAAAATCTGACAAAATCCAAGTACAAGGCGCCCTCGTTTATAAGGCAATACACACCTCGCAAAAGAAAGTCGAAGTTTGAAGCCCGTACACGTCCTGTAAACGCCATTATTGTTGTCATAAACGAGAGTTGGCTCCCTTCTCAAATAATCGAAACTTCTGTTTTTGCGACTTCCGGATGTGTTTGGACAATTCTTCGCGAAAACTGGTAGAATTATGGCATTTTAAGCTCTACAGCGATGCTTTTTACATCGAAACAAGGGTTGTGGCATCTGTTGGACGGTATCTTGGACGATAACAGGGATTTTGAAGTATTTTAACGTGAGTATTCGTCGTATCGGCGACTTGTTACCACTTTCGATGTTGTGACTTAGTTCACTAATAGGGCCCCCTCAGAGAAAAAAATATCGCCTTATAGTCCGAAAATTACGGTACTAACAATCGGTATATGCTGAAGTATTCTAGCAAAGGGTGCAGATACCATTCCGCCCAAATATGGGGCATATAAGGTCATATCACTGACCTGTTTACCCCCTACACAAGATTTGAGTAGTCTGGATAGCTGAAATGAGCAGCTTTGGTGCAAAATGTGTAGTTTTATTCATCAAACAATGTTCACCGAAAATGAGTAATTAGAGCATTATTTTCAATTTTGAAGAGTAGTAGAGGTCCAAATTGAGTAGACTACTACTCGAAAAGAGTAGAGTAAACAGGTCTGATATCATGTCATATTCGGTCGTATCATGTCATATCATGTGTTTAGTCATACGGAAGAAACAAAATTCAATGTTTCCTTTATCAAATTCAGTAAACTTTAAAAAGATTCTTACCTTTCCTGGAAGCTTCAACTTTTCAAAACACTTCCCCAACGGAGGATGGACCTTCTTCTTTCCATCTTTTCTTTCTTCAATGTGTTGGTGATCCAACCACGACCATCTCCACCTATTCTTGAGGCCACTATCGATGTCGGCAGTCGGCGAGTTTCACGGAAGAATATCCAACCGATTCTGCTATTCATTTGAAAGATGTGAACTAAAATGAAGTTGGGCGTCAAAATGAAGAAGAAGAAGAAGAAAAAGAAGCACTAGGATCACAAATCTGGAAATGTGTGGCGTGAACTAGGCCGCGCACGACTGCTAACTTCGGCGGGAAATTGCTTGTTCAGTCATTCACATCCGGTTCCGCGAAGCGATTGCATAGGTTTTAACGCACATAATTTTTAGGCACACGAGCGAATTTTTACCCCGGCTTTTAAAAATAAAAAAATAAAATTTTCACTTTCGCGGATTTTCCGCGATTCGCGGAGGTCTACCATGCCTGCCACTTGGAGAGTATGTCGCTGCCAGTACAGCGCCACCATATTGTGTGTGTGTGTGGGTGGGGGGTGAGGCACCGATTTGGATAACCTAACAGCAGCAGGATTTCTCCCTGCTCTTACCGACTTTTAACTCCCGTGGGTTTTTACATGCGTACGGTAAAGTGCATGGGTCAGACTTGCTTTACGTCCCCATCCAAAGAGCTCAATATTGACTTGGATTTCACGTATTGAATTAGCAGGCGAACATCTTAACCACTCTGCCACCTTCCTTGTATCTCCCCGTGTCTCTGTCTCCCATCCCATCCTTTCACTCCCAGACTGCTCTAAAATTAAAAAAAAATAAATGTTAAAAAAATAAAAATAAATAATAATACTAATTCATGAAAAGAGCATTATTTTGCATTTTAACAGTATGTACAACGGTGAGTAAGCTATCAACAGACACCGGAATGAAGAGACCTTGCGTTGATCTCTTAGACTAGATTCGGTTACTCAGCAAATAATGATCTTTATATATTATTACATTATTTAGATTATAATTATATACATATATTTATGCATTCGGTTTTTCAGTACATGCGTAATATTACTACTAATAACACGTCACAAACTAAAAATTGATAAGATTAAAATCAAACATAAAATTTGCAAACTAAAACCATTAACTAGAAACACAGTATATCGTCGGTGAAATTAAAAAAACTTGTATCTCAATTCTGGTAGTTTTGAGAAAAAAGAAAAAAAACTGTTTTAAAAATTAACCGCGTTGACCACGATTGACTAACTATGATGAATATGTTGTTCAAGACATTGCGAGTTTAGTCCTGTATTTTGCTAAAATTACTTTTTTTAGACTTGAAAAGAACGAAAATACGAGGTTTTTGTCCTTAACTAGATCTGAATTTGGGACTTACGAGTTTTTCGTCTATTTTCATAACCTCATTTACCCCAGATAGAAAGTCGTTAGAGATACGAGCTTTTGGCGGAAGGTGGTGGGAAAAAATTAGAAAGCTGACTATGTATCCAACTAAAAAATCGAGATACCAGGTTTTTGAATTTCAACGCTATATATATTCATTATATTGTGTTTTTCAAATATATTTCGGTATTTAATCAACCAGAGAACCTTATTGGTTGCATAACAATATGGGAAGGGGCTGCGAGGGTTACCAAGCACCTAAGCTATAAAGTGTTCACGAATGTCCAAGAAAACAGATGCCAATTTTACAGACTATAAGACGCACCTGATTATAAGGCACACCCCCCCAATTTTACACAAAATTTTGATTTTGTGATCATAATTTCTTACTATATTATCAGGCGCAAGGGTCTCAGTCTAGGAAAAAAGTATCGCCTTATAGTCCGTAAAATACTCACTTTAAAATCTTCATCATCATCTGACTTAAGATTTAGATTAACAAACGCCCTATGTCTTCTATAGACAAAACAATCACCAATGTCAACTTAACATAAATAAATGAGAATTTTGGAAGAAAAAAAAGGGTGACAAATTTTTAATTCTAACACTGTCAACTTAAAAATGCTAACATCATAAAAAAACTTGATTCGTTTTTAATTTCAACCATTGTCAACTTTAAAAAATGGTAACTTCCAAACAACTTGATTAATTTTAACACGCTGAACGGCAAACAATGCAAAAAGAAGGTGGAAAAGGAAACAGCACTCTCATTCCATAATCTCGTTCTGTACACAACAAGTGAACGACCACCATTGCTGTAAGTGTTTACTGGACACTTTTAGGTTTCTAAGTTTGATCTTTTTTCGCCAGGTTAAAACTGCTGTATTCTCAAAAGCGCCTTTTGCAGGGATTTTTTGTTATCATTCGGGGGTTTTTGCCCTTGAGACCTTAGCTCTTTACAGTCCAACAATCGCAAAACAAAAATTTCTTTGTTTAATATCGAGGGGTGAATGCCAGAACTGCCCATCTGTGCTCTTTATTCCTTTTGAGATAGACCGTTCTGGCAGGCACCCCTCGATATACAAACTGAAATGTAAAAAAAAATGCCAACTCCGATTTTAGCCCATAACATTTATGTAACATTTTTTAGCTACCCTATCTACATCGACATTTTCAGCAGCTACAGATGCTACAAAGCTACATGGGAGAAAAAAAGACAAACTATTGAAATGTAGTCAACATGATTCACCATAGATTCTATTATATAAAAAAAAATTGATCTGCTAAGAGTTCAAATGTTTTGCGGAAAGAACGTACGGATCAAGCTCAATTTGGGGAAATAGCAGGATGGAGTGTGCACCCAGTATTTCACAGCAACAGCACAAAGACAGATGAGATACTAAAATCACTTAGGTTACGCAAAGGCTGACAACTACCTGACCGCTTACACAACTCACATTAGTAGTGTGAGTGAAGCCAGGTTAACTTGCCACTCTCCCCTCGACAGACATGCTAAAGAGTGAGTGGTAGGATGCCATGTTAGTGATATGTGGCTTCAAGCCGGGACCCTGTCTTTGCGTAGGCTAAATGTTTTTGCAGATACCTAAAACTTGTTAAAGCAAAGAACAAAACAACAACACAAATGTACCACAGTACACAGACACAGACTACACAGACACACACTACACAGACACACACACTACACAGACACACACACTACACAGACACACACACAGAGACACACTACACAGACTACACAGACACACACTACACAGACACACACACAGAGACACACTACACAGACACACACTACACAGACACACACTACACAGACACACACACACACATACACAGACACACACTACACAGACACACACACACAGAGACACACACTACACAGACACACACTACACAGACACACACATACACAGACACACACTGCACAGACACACACACACACAGACACACACTACACAGACACTGTGACAAAAACAACAACAACAAAACACCAAAGAAACTCTCACAAAATATAACCACAAAAAAAAAATGATGCACACCAGCAAAAAACAAAGTGGAGCCAATCAGCTGACACTTTGCCACTCGTTCCTTCGTAGTCTGAGTTTGACCGTGGGTAACACTGGCGGAGGGGGAGCGCCTCGTGGTGAGGACCCGGCTATGTGTAAAGGGGGCCTGGGCAGCACCAGTCTGGAGGGCCCCGCCCCTGACTGAGAGGACTCCCCCACCTCACATCCCCCCACCCCCAGCGACTCCCTCCTCTCAGCCCTAAGTGCAGCCGCACTACTGCGTGTCTCTTTGGGCTCGATCCTGACAAACCTGGACTTGCCGTCCCTTTCCAAGGCCTGGTAGAAGTCGTCCTTTCGGTGGTCGTCAGGGTGCTCCAGCTTGATGCGCAGGGTGATGTTGCGCTTCCTCTTCTTGGCCCTGGCCCGAGGTGGGGGGTTGGTGGGGGTCAGCGGGGAGGGAGGGGTGTTGGGGGCGGCGGGCGCCGGGCCGCAGAAAGGTAGCAGGGGAACGGAGGAGGAGGAGGAGTTGTTGAAGTCCTGGTCCCAGTCTCCCTCACCCTGAGGGGCTGGGCTGAGGGAGCAGGGCGGGTTGGGGGAGAGGTAGGGGACCTGGCGCTCCAGGACCGGGGGGTCGTGAAAGTTGTGGTTGGAGTCCAGGGACCTGTCACACAGGTCGCCCCCGGCCATCTCCCCCAGCCCGCTGTCATCATTGTCCAGGGCCAGAGCCAGAGCCAAGGGATAGCGATCCACGTTCACCCGCCCTACAAACTCTTCAGCCTCGCTCAACTCACTCTTGTTTGCTGCATCTAAACACCCGTCCCCTTCGCCCTCTTCTTGTGAGGAGAGACGCTGGGGTCGCAGTCTAGGGCTTTGACGAATGGGCTCTTTGCTCGGCGTTCTGCTCCTCACAGGCAGCTTTCCGTTGGGCACGCCGATGACCTGAGGATGGACGGAGTGTCTGGGAGAGCAACGCAGCACAGTCTGCACGGTGGGGGTGCCTGTGGCCAGCAGCAGG
Organism: Phymorhynchus buccinoides; assembly: GCA_017654935.2. Lineage (NCBI taxonomy): Eukaryota > Metazoa > Mollusca > Gastropoda > Neogastropoda > Raphitomidae > Phymorhynchus > Phymorhynchus buccinoides. The sequence goes on from CM065701.1 coordinate 42,913,191, forward strand.
TCCTGGTCATGGCACAACGGTGCAGCCTCCAGGACAGGAGCCTGCTCTGAACAAGCCGCTTCTGGATCCGACCACAGCTTGGTTAACACTGGCTCCTGGTCACCTGTGCGCTTTCTCTTGCCCCAGTGTTTCATGTTGGTCTTCAGCGGTCGCTTCCCTCGTCCCCTTGACACGCACGGATGGCTGGGAGTGCATGCAGTCTCTCCTGAATGCGGGTTTTTTAAAGTGACCACGCTTGAGCCGCTTTCGTTGCAATCAACTTTCGCTTGCACATCATTGTTTTGTGCTGCTGGACAATGGTAGGCAATGTCTGAAGAAACGTCTGAGGGCTCTTTCTTCACAGGAATTTTTGATGGTGACAGAAAAGATTGCGGCAAAAGGCGGTTTCCTTCAATGATGATCTCTGCATCGTATCGAGTTATCTTTCTCCTCTTCAGCTCTTGGCAGTTCAGCAGATCGGCATGGTTCTTTAGTCGTCGGGCCCGGCCATTCCAGGTGTCTGTGCAACACAAACAAACAAGTGTCAACTCTGGAATTTGTTCATACATACATGATGACATGATGATTACCACAGCTACATCGAGTACATGATTGAACTGCCTAGAAAATTCAAACCGTTTCTCCATACATAGCTCTTTGTTAAGAACTTGTCAAAACAATCCTCACATAACAATAAATCCTTCTGTTGAAATTCACTAACAAATGAAACCCTTCGTGAATATGTTGCAACAAAGACGTAAAGATCCATAACATTTCAAAGTTACTGTGATGCATTAAGCAGCAAGTTTTGATATACAAATTGGCTCATGTTGTGGGGCACATTCTAGCTTCCACGCTGTGATATGGTCTATTTGCTGACAATAGCACTGCTTTCTAACAGCTACAGTGAGCAAAAATCAGATGAACTGTTGTCAAGGCTGTCCCTCCCTTTGTGCATATCAAGCACAATAAACACCTGGAACTTTTTTTGTTTTCTATTCAAATTGGATCAGCGAAACAACACATTTGTGTTAAGATTACGTTTTCTTTTCCCCCAAAAATCACAGTCGTTCGCACTTTTGCCTATAAACAAAATCTTAACCAAAGAATACACAGCCTAGTGATCATAATGACAGTAGGATAACTTTATTGGACCTTTTTAGAATCCTTTTTCAAGAACTTTTATCCCTGAGAAATGACACAAGGATGGACTTGATTTCTCACGTCATCAAAAACTATCTGTATTTTTTTTATAATCTGGACTTTACTGGTGTTGCACTGCCTTCGGGCATTGCCTTCAGTATCGTTCCCACCATCTTTACATCTACTAATGTACCATATGTGTCTGTTCCAGACCGGAGGATGTTAAACAGATTTACCACTTGATTTCTTACGTTTAACAACGGTGTATGGAATCACCAAATCTACAGAGCAGACAATGAGAAAGAAGACAGTCGGTACCTTGCAAGCCGAAGGTTTTTGTCGCAATGCCGTTGGCCATGGCTTGTTCCGCTCTGGTGCTCATGCGTGACGGCACTTGACGCAGGCGGTCTCTGCTCTCTTCCACCACTTTTCCCTCCTCCTTCGGCGTGAAGGCTCCTTGTTGCTGCCTTTGAAAAAGATCAATGAAATCATGAACTGCCAGGTATGAAAACTACTGTTCCCAAATAAAGAGGAGATTTTTTCAGCCGAGAAATCCTTCCACCCGGATTTTCAGCTGACATCAGAAGTTTTGTTGGGGGGGGGTTGAACTGTTACCAAAAATTTTTTCCGGCACAAATAACTAACGTCAGAACTTTTGTTCAGTGAGGGGGGGGGGGGGCTAATCTGTTCCAAAACAATGGAAACGGCGGAGCTGTTTTCATGCCTGATATAATTTCTTCTTCTTTTTCACCCATTCTTCGTGCACGGCTTGCTCTTCAGACGCCATTTTGGAAGTGATGACGTCGGGAGGAGGAGAAGGCGCGAAATGATGATCGTGCCATTTAAAGACCCAGCATGCCGAGTTTTTTAGTCGATTTTTGATTTTATTATTTTTAGGCGGAGATTTTTTTTTTAGGCGGAGATTGGTCGATTTCGGAAAAAAAATTAGGCGGAGAAGGCGGAGAAAACGGAGATGTTTTCATGCCTGAACTGCATTGTGTGGAGGTTGTTTCTCGTTTGTTTGGTTTGTTTCTTTCTTTTCTTCATCTAGAAATGAGATCAAGAGCGAAATTAGAGATACCCCCCCACCCCACCCACCCCGAAGGCGATATAAATGTTTTCTTAGTGAGCTCACAATAGACAAAATATATTGCTACCAAAGATATCATCATAATGGAACATTGTCTGGATTGTCCTCACAATAGACAAAATATATTGCTACCAAAGATATCATCATAATGGAACATTGTCTGGATTGTCCTCACAATAGACAAAATATATTGCTACCAAAGATATCATCATAATGGAACATTGTCTGGATTGTCCTCACAATAGACAAAATATATTGCTACCAAAGATATCATCATAATGGAACATTGTCTGGATTGTCCTCACAATAGACAAAATATATTGCTACCAAAGATATCATAATGGAACATTGTCTGGATTGTCCTCACAATAGACAAAATATATTGCTACCAAAGATATCATCATAATGGAACATTGTCTGGATTGTCCTCACAATAGACAAAATATATTGCTACCAAAGATATCATCATAATGGAACATTGTCTGGATTGTCCTCACAATAGACAAAATATATTGCTACCAAAGATATCATCATAATGGAACATTGTCTGGATTGTCCTCACAATAGACAAAATATATTGCTACCAAAGATATCATCATAATGGAACATTGTCTGGATTGTCCTCACAATAGACAAAATATATTGCTACCAAAGATATCATCATAATGGAACATTGTCTGGATTGTCCTCACAATAGACAAAATATATTGCTACCAAAGATATCATCATAATGGAACATTGTCTGGATTGTCCTCACAACAGACAAAATATATTGCTACCAAAGATATCATCATAATGGAACATTGTCTGGATTGTCCTCACAATAGACAAAATATATTGCTATCAAAGATATCATCATAATGGAACATTGTCTGGATTGTCCTCACAATAGACAAAATATATTGCTACCAAAGATATCATCATAATGGAACATTGTCTGGATTGTCCTCACAATAGACAAAATATATTGCTACCAAAGATATCATCATAATGGAACATTGTCTGGATTGTCCTCACAACAGACAAAATATATTGCTACCAAAGATATCATCATAATGGAACATTGTCTGGATTGTCCTCACAATAGACAAAATATATTGCTACCAAAGATATCATCATAATGGAACATTGTCTGGATTGTCCTCACAATAGACAAAATATATTGCTACCAAAGATATCATAATGGAACATTGTCTGGATTGTCCTCACAATAGACAAAATATATTGCTACCAAAGATATCATCATAATGGAACATTGTCTGGATTGTCCTCGCCCTCATGATGATCAGACCTGAGTGCCAGTTTACCAAAATGGGAAACCAACGTAAAAGTACTCTGCGGGTGTCTTTTTCTTTAACCAAAAATGTTTCAATTAACTCCCCGATGTGGATACTGGGGTATGTTTTATTTTAAAAAATGGTTCCCCCCACCTTCTGGAAGTTCTCTGCTATCTATCCCATCACTCTCTTTGACTCTGCCTTTTCCTTTCCTTACACTGCACTCTACTATTTGTGCTTTGTTCAATATATTCAATAAATTATTGGCCCCTTCTAATAATAATAATAATAATAATAATAATTAATAATGCTTACATAGCGCATAATCTTGCTAAGCAACTCAATGCGCTTTTCACTCACCATTCGTACAAACATTTCTAACAGACTGGTTCACGTATCCTCACCATACATCTCCATGAAGATGTTTTTGGGTTTTTTAATCCAAATATTTTCTCCATTGACCTCCTCCGAAATTGAAATGTGTTGACTGAATGCAGAGGGAAGATTAGTAAAAACTGAAAACCAGACACGCACGTGTATTTCATCCATGACAGCCATGTTATGGTCTGGGAACACAAAAGAAAAAGAAGTTTCAATTGTCACTACACAGCCAATGTTAATAACAAGAGCGAAGCGCCACAATGACTCACTCAGGCGTGCCACATTATTCTTCACAATATTGCCAGTTTAATGCTCTATATTCATGCTCTTCACTAAGGCGTAGAGCAAAACTTAAAATGTCATTTGGTTTTTTTACATCACAAAGATGACATCATTTCTTTATGTCATAACCATGACCTGTTGTTGGCTGACATAGAGGAATTGAAATAGCATAACATTTTGTGCTCAGGAATTATATAATATATAAAAAGCCAAGCGTGTGTCTGTGTGTGTGAAACACAAAACGGGACTTATAACTCCGCCGTTTTTCGACCGAATCGCTTCAAATTTGCTGTGAGCCCTAACAGGGCGATGGCAACGGCAACCGAGGCGGCCGTGTCATTTGCACGGTTTGACAAATGCGCGAAACGCGTACCCACCGGCCTCTCGGCGCCCGTATCTCTGGTATTTCTCGACCGATTGCCTTCGAATTTGGCAGGTAGATGACTGGGGACGGTGACTATCCGTGTGCCAAAACGGAAGCGAATCGATGTAGAAACGCGCGCGATATAGGCCGCTTAACTTTTTCACAAATCGCTGTGAAACGAGACCCGACATTGACTCGAAATTTGGAACGTGCATGACCGGAGATAGTAACTATCTTGGTGCAAGGGGGGTAGGATAGTGAGGGTAGGGGAGTGGGGTTAGGGGGGTGGGGGATGGTTGGGGTGGGCAGTGTGGAGTCTGTATGTCTCTCTGTCTGTCTTTTTCTGTATGTCTCTCTGTCTGTCTTTTTCTGTCTGTCTCTCTCTGTGTGTATGTTTGTCTGTCTGTGTCTCTCTCTCTCTTTCTGTCTCTGTCTCCCCCCCCCCCCCCCCCCCCCCCCCTCTCTCTCTCTCTCTTTGTCTGTAGGGCCTATGTCTCGCTGTCTGTCTGTCTGTCTCTCTCTCTCTGTCTTTGTCTGTCTGTCTGTCTCTCTCTCTCTGTATGTCTATGTGTCTCTCTCTCTGTCTGTCTGTCTCTCTCTCTGTCTGTCTATCTCTCTCTGTGCCTGCTCCGGGGCGGAGGACGTTTCTTAAACAAATTTTCATTCATCCAACCGGAACAGCAGTTGTCCTCTTTGCTCTCTGTCTATGTCTCTCTGTCTCTCACGGCTATTGTCTTGCACCTATTTGGGGGGCGGATGGTTTGGGGGGAGGGGGTGCGGTGGGGAATAAAACAAGATAAAAAAAATTGGAAAGAAACAAAAAAACTAAAGTAATAATATCATATTTCGCTGACCCAGCAAAACCAGTACTCAGCATTACCAGTACTGGGCGTTGGCTAGTTAAAATAAATCCCTGAAGCAAAATAAAAACTGATTTCCAACCAACTCGTTCTAGTGACTTTTAAATAAAAGCAGTCACTGCAGACATAATACGATCTTTATCATCGTGCAAAAAGTTGGTTGTGGTATTATTTGTACTTTCTGAGAAAATTGTTATGTATGGGACAGTGACCACCCGCACACACACACATCACCCGCACACCCAAATCTTCAGTACATAGACGAGACTTCACTCGTCAAAAAACGACAGACCTGTTTTGGCTGTTATGTCAGTTCGCTATAATAACCTGCCATTACTTCTGGGGTGCCGTTACATGGCTTGCTATTCTGTTTGCTTTGTACTCACTCCTCACAAGTTGTACATTCACAGCAACAGTTGTTGAAGCCGAAGAAGCTTTGGCCGTAGCTGAGGAGAATTTCGTCCCCGGGGGCAATGTCCCGGATGACCTGAAGGTAGGCTGTGTTGCCAACAGGCTTGAACTGCACACACAAACAACACAGTGACACCGCCGCTTAAATGACACGTAAAACACTAATGCCTACACTGTAATACTAATAGTAAGAGTTTTCAATGTTAACTTTGGAATCAAGGTGCTCTATATCCGATTTATATTAGCAATTCATCATCCATGCGCATTTTGAACATGCTAAAAACCTGCATAGTGAGGTCATAGCGAAAAAGGAAGCGTGACTGAAGCATAGTGAGAGCGAGAGCTAATGGAAAATTCCTGGCGCCAAATTCAAGTGCTCTTACTTAGTGAGGCAACCTGTGTCACCGCTGGCTGCAGGAAGAAAGCGCACTTCGGCGACACAGGTCGCCGTCGGCATGCTAAAGGTTAAATACAAGGGCACCGTTACCTAGGGCTTTTTTCAGATTTTTCTTGAAAATCGCCAGATTTGCCGCATACACACACACGCTCCAAATGGTCTGGAAAGTACCATAGGCTTTTGCCGGTTCTCACCAGGCAGTTGGGTTTACAGTCGTGGTTCATGTAGGCGGCGGGGCCCAGCCAGAGCTGGGACTTCTTTTTGCGGTTGGACCACATGACGCTGAAGTCGTTCTGGCCCGGCACCAGCAGCTCCTTCTCCTGCTGCGGGGTCAGCTCCCCGATGCAGCCCACCAGCATGGAGATGAACTGGTTCTTCCTCCTGCAACAACGCCCAAGGAAGAAAAACCTGAGGGAGCCCTTCATACACAGCACCCTTTTTCAATTGTTTGTGACCATCTTTAGCACTTGTCACCAGCATGGAGATGAACTGTTTCTTCCTCCTGCAACAACAAACAAGTGGGGGGGGGGGAACTGTGTGGAACCTTTCACGTATATAAAGAAAATCTCTTTGTAGAAGATGCTTTCTAAACCAGCAAGTAATCGCACAAAAAATAATTTTTGTGTTTGTGTTTTTGGTCACAGAGATTCGTCTCTGTGCAACTCGGGCTGCTCCCACCTGGAGAGCACGTTGCTGCAGTGCAGCGCCGCCCATTGTTAAACAGGGGTTCGTCAAATATGGCAACAAAATCTCTGTTTACAACTGCAGGTAATAGACAGTGAAGTACTCTGAACACAAAACTGGATCACACGAAATATTCGTTAACGCACAAAAATCTATTTATTATTACTTAATGCTTAACACAAAATACTGGTTAACACACAACAAAATCTTTGTCCCCTAAATTTCGTGTTAAGTGTACTCCTCTGTGCCACCATACAAAAGCTGAAGTGATTTTGTGCAGTAGTTCATGAAACATTGGGTAGACAGATACAAGTTATACTTACAGCTGAAGGCCTCTTTCACTGAGTAACAGAGACCCAAGAAAGTACCTTTTTTTTATGTATTATCAAGGTGCTAAAATAAAAATAGGTAAGAAAAGCTGATTGAATAAAGATATCAGATTTATTCAAAGCAATACTTTGAAAAAAGAAGATGCATATCAATCTTTATACCAATCTGTTGTTCCTGAATAATAAATTCCAGATAGCACAGGGGTTGGCTGCTATTCTGCCTGGAAGGGTGGGCTAAAAGCTGTCGATTTACGATCAGACAGGTATTTCCCTTGTGTTTCTAAATTGCAAATTAACAATACAAACAACACTTTTCTTTTCTAGTACAGTAATTTAAGATTTTTGAGGAAAGAGTCAATGCAATGGGTGGGTTTGGGAATGGCCAAAAATATTTAGGGATTAACTTAATACATGGTGGTGGGTTTTTTTTTAGATTCTTTTTACGTGCCATATCTCAATTAATGAAATTGTAAAATGTACACACATGCCATTGATACAGGTGTCACTGCTAATGAGAGACAGAATGAGGAATCCCTTACCAGGCTTTGGTGGCCACATGCCCCCTTGGTTCTCCACACATGCCATTGATACAGGTGTCACTGCTAATGAGAGACAGAATGAGGAATCCCTTACCAGGCTTTGGTGGCCACATGCCCCCTTGGTTCTCCACACATGCCATTGATACAGGTGTCACTGCTAATCAGAGACAGAATGAGGAATCCCTACCAGGCTTTGGTGGCCACATGCCCCCTTGGTTCTCCACACATGCCATTGATACAGGTGTCACTGCTAATGAGAGACAGAATGAGGAATCCCTACCAGGCTTTGGTGGCCACTATTTTGCCCCCTTGGTTCTCCTCTGCCGAATACCGCTGACATGGCCTTGGTTCTCCACACATGCCATTGATACAGGTGTCACTGCTAATCAGAGACAGAATGAGGAATCCCTTACCAGGCTTTGGTGGCCACTATTTTGCCCCCTTGGTTCTCCTCTGCCGAATACCGCTGACATGGCTTGATCTCAAAGCCTGCGTCTTTGTCAAACATCTTTAAGTAGCAGTAAATCTGAAAACAAATGTTAAATACTGTATTTTCCGGGCTATAAGCCGCAGCTTTTTTCCTCAACTTTGACCCCTGCGGCTAAAACAACGATTGCGGCTAATTTGTGAATATTTCCCCTTCCGTATTTTACTTTCTTAGGCTGGTCGTCAACTCCAGCCTGTGTGTGTTGACATCGTCAATCTCGGTAAAAACTAACCATTCTCATGCCGAAACTGAAGAATTTAATCAGCAATATCACGATATGACCACTAAATTTCACCACTTTTGTGCACATCTGTCATCACTGAGCAGTTTATGATCAAAGTTTGAACTGAAACAGTCGCAATTGTGTTGATCTTTACGAACTCTGTGCACACGTAAATGCTAAGTCAACTTCCAAGTTGAAACTAGGTGATCGGTCTCACTCCATAAGTTGGAACTCAGCGAATGGTCTCAATTTAGAACAAAAAAGTTGAAAAGCAGCTCCTTTCCGTTATCAAACTGATAAATCGGCGTTAGTGCGTGCACTGAAACACTCGCTGAATGCAAACAACTCACAAAATCCGATAAATGAAAGCAGCTGGCGCATTAGCGGTTGCCATGATTTCGTATCTGCGGTGTGCACTGCGCCATTTTGTAAGCCGAGTTGCATGCGCGGTCAAGGATTTTGTGTGTGCAAACTGCGACTAAAAATGAACTGCCAGTGCGTTACTTTGTCAACTTGTGTTGTTTTGTGTTGTTGTGCATAATCCAGTATTTAGTAGGTCCGTTATGGCGAAGATTAGGTCTGTATTGTTATGTGTAGTTTGCCGTGGCTTTCGATCACGAGTTCGTCTGCTCGTCTTCTCAGGTTCGTTTTTCTTTTTGTGTCTCTTGCGGCTTAGACACTGAATGCGGCTTTATCGTTGTTTTTTACAGAATGTTATTAAAAGTCAGGGGGTGAGGCTTAGATAACGGTGCGCTTTGTCGTTCGGAAAACACCGAGGATTTCTGTTAACCCCTTGACTGCCAGCAACGTATTACGTACTGAGGTGATGACATCACTGATATTGATGTCATCAGATGAAGAGGAATAACCCTGATATGCTGGTTTTTGGTCTAACAGTCAAGAGAGTTATATCCCCAGACCATTTTGCCAGATTGGCTCTATAAGTTGTCTTTTTTATGGCATGATTTGCCCAATGATTTTTTCTTTAATTTTCTCTGGCAGTCAAGGGGTTAAGAACAATTTGTTAAAATTAATTAATTGTAAAACGAAAGATATATCAAGGATGGAAATGTCGGGACTCAGTAACGATAACATAATCAAGCACAAAATAAAATTAATAATCGAGACAGCACATTTACAAGTGTGACCTTGTGTCAAAAATTGCTGATGCATAATGCCACTGACTTTGCAGCTTAAAGTAGTGAGACATCCACAATGCATGGGTGTTTACAATGACGCACAATTTGCCTGATCTCCCCTCACCATTTCCCCCAGCGTACAATCGCTTTTTGCTAATCTTTAAATACATCATATTAACAATTTATAAACATGAATCTGAACACTTCTAGCACCATGGGCGAGTACATTCGCCCAATCCATCTCTACACTCCTACCAAATGCAAAGACATTCATTGCCAAGTACCCTGCCATGTGTTTTCTATTTAGAGCTTATGTGACTGTTTCTTCTATTAACCCTTTCGCCGCCAGCCATTTTTCTAGCATTAAATTTCCATTAAACTTACCTGGGTAGAGACAAAAATCTGTCTGCAATATTGGGGATTCTTCTGCGACATATTTAAAGTAAGGCCTATCCTTACCTCCCAAAATTAAGACAATAGGGTCTTTGGATAACAGACCCTGATTTGATGCCTTTTAGTGACATGGGTGTTAAATCATTGTGGTGCTAAAATACGACGTTGGCGGTGAAAGGGTTAAAGTAGTGCGACATCCACAATGCATGGGTGTCTACAATGACGCACAATTTGCCTGATCTCCCCTCACCCCAACGTACAATCGCTTTTTCCTAATCTTTACAATTTATAATTCATATTAAAAATTTATAAACATCAATTTTAACTCTTCTAGCACCATGGGCGAATACAATCGCCCAATACATCACTCTACACTCCTACCAAATGCAAAAACATTCATTGCCAAGTACCCTGCCATGTGTTTGTCTATTTTTTAGAGCTTACAAGACTGTTTCTTCTATTAAAGCAAAGCATGCACCCTTCAAAAAAAAGAAGTTGCTCTCCTCTTGTCAGTCGAGATGCACTGGACAACCAAGCACATACAAAAATACATGGTGCTAGAAGAGTTAATTTCAGGCAAATTGTCGACTGAATCCCCACAGTCTCAGGTTTCGAGCATGTAGCTACACGCCCCCCAGCATCTTCAACTTACATGCTGGCACATGAGGTTCTGTTCGCGCTCTGTCCTGACCAGGGGTCCAGCATGTAGCTACACGCCCCCCAGCTTCTTCAACTTACATGCTGGCACATGAGGTTCTGTTCGCGCTCTGTCCTGACCAGGGGTCCAGCATGTAGCTACACGCCCCCCAGCATCTTCAACTTACATGCTGGCACATGAGGTTCTGTTCGCGCTCTGTCCTGACCAGGGGTCCAGCATGTAGCTACACGCCCCCCAGCTTCTTCAACTTACATGCTGGCACATGAGGTTCTGTTCGCGCTCTGTCCTGACCAGGGGTCCAGCATGTAGCTACACGCCCCCCAGCATCTTCAACTTACATGCTGGCACATGAGGTTCTGTTCGCGCTCTGTCCTGACCAGGGGTCCAGCATGTAGCTACACGCCCCCCAGCTTCTTCAACTTACATGCTGGCACATGAGGTTCTGTTCGCGCTCTGTCCTGACCAGGGGTCCAGCATGTAGCTACACGCCCCCCAGCATCTTCAACTTACATGCTGGCACATGAGGTTCTGTTCGCGCTCTGTCCTGACCAGGGGTCCAGCATGTAGCTACACGCCCCCCCAGCATCTTCAACTTACATGCTGGCACATGAGGTTCTGTTCGCGCTCTGTCCTGACCAGGGGTCCAGCATGTAGCTACACGCCCCCCAGCATCTTCAACTTACATGCTGGCACATGAGGTTCTGTTCGCGCTCTGTCCTGACCAGGGGTCCAGCATGTAGCTACACCCCCCCCAGCATCTTCAACTTACATGCTGGCACACGAGGTTCTGTTCGCGCTCTGTCCTGACCAGGGGTCCAGCATGTAGCTACACGCCCCCCAGCATCTTCAACTTACATGCTGGCACATGAGGTTCTGTTCGCGCTCTGTCCTGACCAGGGGTCCAGTGCGTCGAGCGTCCACGCTGAGCAGCCGCTCGTGGGCCCTCTCGTAGTCCTGGTCCTCTATAAAGTCATCCACGATCTTCTTCAGCTCACCCTGGTGGGCCAAAGGACGAAACCTGCGACGAGAAACATTGTTAACTCATTCGCATCGCAACGATTTTGAATCATTAAAAAACCTCACGAATCACTCCAGCCATACACACAAACAAAACATACATAAACAAAAGGTGAAATGAAGGAAGATTACGGGTTTTTACTTTAGGATTAGACATAGGGAAGTGGTAGATCAGACTTTTATATATATAGACTTTAATTTGATTTGGAGACCAGCATGGACAAAGAGCAGCCATAGCTCGAAATATCTGCTTTTAATAAATGTTCCTTTTACAGTTATTTCTACTTGTGTTTTCTTTTTTAATGTTCTGGTATAGAAAAACTCTATAACAATTGGTTGCCCCACAACAGACTACCACAAAAGCAAAGTTAGAGGCAAAATTGTGGTCTAAGGGAGCGAAGCGAGTTTAGAAGTGACCAAGGTATTGTGTGCACACAGATTTACTTCCCTTGAAGCAAATGCATCAAATTGACAGTTATCTATTAATTCCGGACATATATGGCCGGGAACGACCTGAATGAGCTAAAAGCAACCACTACACTGTATCACGGTGATGGTGAGTTTTACGTCCAATTAGTCGTTGACTCTTATTGGCAATGCTCCTGAAGACTGGCTCTTCCTGGGGCACTGTATCATCATGAGCTCATTATCTTAAGCTAATATGTAAAACCGGACTACTCAGTTTTCACCTATTAGCAAAGATGTAGGATGTAAATAATATATATACAGTCGAACCCGTTTATAAGAAACCCGCTTATAAGAAAGCAATTTTTTTTACCCGGCCGAACTCCTTCTTTCTTATGTATTACCAAAACTCGGATATAAGAAAACCGCTTATAACTAATAAGAAAACTCGGTTATAAGGAAGCAAATTCGTTCTCCGCGATGTAAACTCGGATATAAGAAAATGATTTCATACAAGGGAGTTGGTTTGCAGTTCATTTTCTTATAAGCGATTTTTTTAAAATTAGGGCATGAACTGAAAGGATGCTCCAAAAAGTGCAGTGTTCCAACAAAACAAACAAAAGAGGAAAATTTACGTCAGAGCAGCTACGTCACAGACACTCTAACCTTAATACAGAAATATACAGCTGAATCCGCTTATAAGAAAGTCGCTATAAGAAAACTTTATTATAATGAAGCAAAAACATTTCCCTGCCGAACTTCTTCTTTCTTATCTATGATCAAAACTCGGATATAAGAAACTCGCTTATAACTAAGAAAACTTGGTTATAAGCAAGCAAATTCCTTCTCCCATCTGCAATGGAAACTTGGACATAAGAAAATTATGTCATACAAGAGAGTTGGTTTGCAGTTCATTTTTTTTATAAGCGAGCTCTATTTTCTTATAAGCAAATTACCATTGACAACATTTTCTTAAAGACCCACCAGATCACGTGTCAAAATCACAGGTTCCACATGTTTTCCCTCTTATACTATAGCTGGTACGAAATCTTGTTTTGACTAGGTTTGACTCCCATACAAATGCCCCCTAATTGAAAACGAAACATTTTAAAGAGCAGCCTCAATTTGAAGTTGGGGGAATTTGTATGTGGGTCACAGCTACCCAGAAAAAACAAGACTTAATCGTGTTGGGTCAGTGTGTCTTTCAAAGTGAGTTGGACCTGAACTGAAAGGATGTTCCGAGAAAATTGAAGTCATTCCAAAAAGGGAAAGTTTACCTCATGCCAGTTGCGTCACAGACAGTCTAAACAGTACAGACACTTGATTGCAAGACTAATTGAGTTGTTTTTGTTCCTTTATTCTAATTTTTTCTATACTTTCCTTCAGTATTCTGTGCAAAATAAATGTCAGTCAGTTGAGCAGAAGAAAAACATATGAGTGCCTGTACTTTTGTGTTGGTGGTAGAGAGACTGTCCAGTCTTTTATTTTCAGCAGCAATGGCAGAAAGGAAAAGGCAATCCATTTCTTTAAGAAGATAAATACAAATAACAGAATATGTGGACGAAAATCCACATAAACAAAAGCAAACGATTAATAAAAAGCTGCATAGGTGGACAGTAAATGGTAATAGTTCAGTACAAGATAGGTGAAGGGGTACACATTTGATAACATTAACAGTAAAAAGAAAAAAAAGCTTGTTAGTTTGAGTGGTTGTAGGCACCTTTAAATCTTCTTCTTACTAGACGATTTTGATTTTATGATGTAAGAAATGCATCAAATTAGGAAAAAGGATTTTCTCTTCGTTTTGTTTTTCTGTCTTTCTTTTCTTTTCTTTTTCTTTTCTCTTTTCCCCTTTCCCCATTCAATTTGGTTATAAGGAAAAAAACTTCAAAATGTTTTCTGATGTCCGAGTTTCGGATATAGGAAAACTTGGATATGGTAATAAGCAAAAAATGATATCCCTTCGATTTTCTTATAACCGAGTTTTGCTGTATTTTGATTTTATGATGTAAAACATGAGTTATAGGTTGCAAATTTTTTATTGTCCATTGGCATTGTACAAACGCAAATACAAAATTGTCTTCCACTGTGTAAAATGAGTTATACATCCAAATTAGAATATTGATTAAAAACAAGAAACAGAAATTTACATTTAAACAAATATGTTACTCTCACACCACACCCACTCATTCATCTGCTTTCCGCTAACTTGCTCGCTCATCATGCAACTCACACCACGTCTGCCTTCATTTTTGTTTTTAATTTTCTGTTCTGTTCTTTCTTTTTTTCCTCCTTTGCTTTGCATTTTTTCCCTTTTTTTCATGCACCAAATTAGGTAAAAGCATTTTCTCTTCGTTTTATGTTTCTGCTTGTCTTTTATTTTATTTTTTCTCTTTTATTTTTTCCCTTTTTCCCATTCAAATCGGTTATAAGAAAATAAATTCAAAAAGTTTTCTTATATCCGATTATCGTATATAAGAAAACCCGGAAATAAGAAAACAAAAAATGATCTCCCTTCGATTTTTTTATAACCGGGTTCCACTGTATATTTTAAATTTAGCATGAATGTTACACAACAGCTGAACTAATTTTTTTTAAAACACTGATACAGCGCAACCTTCACAATAAAGAAACACCCATTTTTGATTGACTGAATCTTAAGCTTAAATAACAGTAGTTCTGACATTTCAATCATGGCAAAGGTAAAACAGAAACTAAACAAACAAAAAACAACTAATCCTGTGTTTGAATCTTTGATTGACTGCCCTGGTAATGACCACTGACTTAATAAATGTTACATGTACTTCTAACATTATATTAACAATGTCAGAAACATGCCTTAATCTTGCTAAATCCACAAAATCTCATTAAAAATCTGTTATCTACTCAAGCTTTTATTCCTTTATTTTAATTTTTATTTTACTTCTAATCGTCAAAAACAATTACAAAAACAAAAAAACAAAAGATAAAAAAATAATGCACGATCTGAATGACTGTTCAAATATGCTAAAAGTAAAAATCAAATTATTCGTAACTTAGATGCAAAATGTCATCAAATCTTCATTTATAATGGCTCACAAAAAGTTGGACAAATTGTACAAACACAGAGACAGACAAACAAGGACAAACAATAGCAAAAACACAACCTCCTTGGAAGAGGTAGCAAACACAGATTCTTACCCACTGGGGCAGTAACGTGGCTCATTCTCAACATCACTCTCATTTTCAGGCAGGCTGGTCAAATGCGACATAAACATCAAAACTCATAGCTTAATTCCATGTCACATTGTCAGCAGCACAAACATACACAAAATAATGCATATTTTCTTCTTCTTTTTTTGTAAGTAAAAATATTAGCTAGTAGTCCAAACACTTTGGGCTTGATTTAGAATTAGATCAATATTTCATCAAACAACCACACACTTGCATTCAACCTTAACAAGGCACTAAAACCAAAGATATTCTAAAAGGGTAAGATGGACTACTTAAGAGCTCGGCGAACCGGGCTGATGTTATCGTTAGTGGCGACAGTACACCATTCACAGTGGAGGCTATCCAAAAACTCAGACTGGAACTTGAACGGAGAATTCAACTGGCCTATCGACGTGTAAAATGTGTCCTGTTTAAAAGGGACATAACCAGTGTTTCTGTCCTCACTACTCATATAGGGAAAAGAGACTGGATGCTTATCTTCCCCTATACAGTCTTTGCTAAAACTAAATGCTGTCTGCTTTATAACTGTTGTAATTAAAGTTTTGTTTTTCTTTCTTAGATCAATGTAAGAATGAGGTTTTATACAGAGGAACCTCCCTTATAAGACCTTCAAAAAGTATCCAAAATGAGGTCTTATAAGAGAGGGGTCTTATAGGGAGGTAATTTTAATACTTACAAAGAAAGGCAATGCCTCAGAGAAGTAGGTTTTATGTGGGAGTGAGTCTTATAGTTATAATGGGAGGTCTTATAATGGGGTCTTATAAGGGAGGTTCCACTGTACTGAAAATTCTCTGCCCCTGTCTCGTGCCCTGAGATGTGAATGCCACCTACTTAAGACTATCGCCCTTGCCTGTCAGGAACTAGTAGAATACAGCCACAGAAAATTATCTGCCCCTGATTCGTCACCAGGGGGCATCAGCAGTTTGGGCCTAAAATGATTGCCTTTTGTGTCGGCAAGGAGTAGCATAATGCCTCATTAACAATAGAACACATCCTTGTATTAAGATACTGAAAACATAAGAATAGCTTTAAGGGGGAAAAAACACAACAAAAACAATGACAACCCAACAACAAACAGGAAAAATATTTTCAACTAAGTGTTCAAAACTAGTAAATTTTACAATTGTTTGTTAGTCAAATGTTATGCCTATGATGTACATTTTTTATTGAATGAATTTAATTCAAAATAAAACCACTATATCAAAGTTAATTTTTTGTTAAATGTCCCATATGTGCTTTCCCGGGTCGAGAGGACGTAAAACACCACCTTTCATTCATTCATTCATTCTGATTTTTTGTTAACATTTTGCATTCCAGAAGCAAGAAGCAAATGGATCTTCAGTAGTTGAATGCTGAATGCTGTTGAATGCTGTAAATTCCAAATTTCATTGTCAAAACTAAAATATTATAAAGATAGCATATTTTGATTTTTTTTATATCAACTTATTAAGAATATATTCAAGCGTTACTTCTTCTTCTTCTTCTGCGTTCCCGGGCCATATGGCCATAACGGTTTTCAGTTTTCACTGGTCTCCCCGCTGCGTACAGCCGACACATTCCGATTTTGGAGGAGCTCAAAGGAGAAACATTATTTGGAAGATTGTTTTTGAAAAAAGGCAGGTGAATGGGCCAATAAGTCAGAAAAATAGTAGACGATAGAAAGCAAAGGGAAAAGGCAGAGTCAAAGAGAGTGGTGGATTTTTATTAATCCTATCTATTTAATTTAATACTTACCAACACTCAAAACAACTGCATTAGCCTAAAACAACCTGGAACCTTACCCTAGCACATAGCTAAAACGAAACTGGCCCCATGGGACTGCACCCATACCGCAGGGAGTAGCGGGAGTGACTCCCCTTACTTCCGGGTATGACGCGCACCCTTGGGGCACCGGATATGTCATTCATGAAATTTTACAGCCCCGCATCAGGAGGGAGGCTGGGAGGGAACATTTTTTGTTTTGAGTGTTGGTAAGTATTAAATTAAATAGATAGTAGGATTAATCAAAATCCACCAATCTAATTTAATCATACTGTACCAACACTCAAAACAACTGCAGATTACCACCGTGGTGGAGGGTGATGCGTGCCAACTGACACACCAATAACCCGAAAAGGCATTTTACAAACAGAGAGGGTAACACTCATACATGAAGAAAACCCCCTGAAAGATGCAAAACATCCATCAAATATGTCAATAAATACCCCCAAATAATCATATACATGATATACCAAAGAACACAGAAAGACAAAACGCAGGGACTCACACTACAAGGAGACCGGAACCTGCGAAACGACAACCTTCTTAAAGGAAAAGGAGACGTCTTCAACCTGAGCGGTGATGTCCCTCAGATAATAACAATTTCACGAGAGGGACGCCCTTCACTATCGCCAGGGAAGAGCTGAAGGCCCGCAACTCATGGGCGCGAATGGGGTTATCAGGCAACCAAACCAGAGAGCCAGCGTAAGCCAACTTAATGGGGTTGAGGATGCAACGAAACACAGTACCTTTAGCCACATTGCTACAATACTTGGTATTGATGGAGACAAACAACCGACGCTTAGACCCTCTGAAGGACTTGGTCCGAGGAAGTAAAAACGTAGAGCTCCAACTCGAAAAGGAGACTAGAGGAGAGGACATGTCGCCAGACTGATTCTTTGCCCGGAACTCCGGGAGAAAAGAAAGGAAGACGGACGAGAAAACCTCCTCGAACTGGACGTCCTTGGTCAGGCCACTCAGAGCATGCACACCGCTGATGCGCCGAGAGTGGCGAGCGAGATCAGAAAAAACTGTCTTAAGAGTCAGAAGCTTAAGGGACGACTTCAGAGGTTCATACTTGTCCCTGAGAAAAGAAAGAAAGAACAAAAAAGATGTCCCACTGGGGACACTGGAACGTCCTGGACAGAGCCTGGAGGCACACAGTGTCGAGAAAGTGAGAAACAGGCAAGGCTGAGAGATTCTCCGTAAACTTGGAACCAAAGGCCAACAAAATTGTGCTAATCAAAGCCGCCCTATAACCGGATAAGGTTTGAGAAGACAAATTCCTGGTTCTAAGCAAGTGAGAGAGGAATTCTAAAAACTGGACCAGGGGGACGAATCGGGTCAAACTTTCTAACCTGACAGAAGGAAAACCAGGTGGTCCAACGAAAATCATACAGATCGTGAGTCGACTTACGCCTAGAGGCGACCAACAGGTCCACAGTGAGTGTGGAGAATCCCTGGCTACGAAGCCCTAGTCGAATAGTCGCCATGCGACCAAGATTAGCCTTGAAGGGCAAGGGTGTCCGACCCAGCCTCTTGGCTGAATTAGAGTGGCGTGAGTGAGATTGAGAGGAAGAGGACCGTCCTTCGCCATGTAGAGAACTTCTGGAAACCAATGGCTCGTGGGCCACATTGGTGTGACGAGAATCAAGTCCGGGTGCTCCCGGAGGACTTCTTCAACACCCGGGGGATTAGTGCCATCAGAGGGGAGGAATACAACGGCATGCACTTCAGCAAGAAGTGCGAGACAGTGGTGGCGTACAGCTTAGCGGTACGGTAGCACCTAAGGCCATGGAACTCATACTGAAGATGGCTGCTCTGTACCCAGAAAGGGTATGGGCAGAGATTTCTAGACCTGAGAAGAAAAGCTAAGAATTCGACGAATGAACCGAAGAAGGTCTTAACGGATCGAACTTCCTGTCACCACAGAAGGCGAACCAAGAGAAAGAGTCCTGAAAAAGTCCGGGAAGGCATCTCTGGAAAGCACATGGCTGACTATCAAAGCAGTCAGGAGAAGACAAACTCCGCATCGAGTCACCTAGAGCAGCCAAGGCCTGATACATTATGGACTATGAGTGGCCGGACCGGGCCACTACACACTGCTACGCCCTTTCGAACTGGAAAATATCGATCGAAGGGGCGAGTCTGGGTCAGAAAACAAACTGGACAAGACTAGTTCAGAATGTCGGGCAAGCAAAGGGCCGATGGCGGGATAGAGACAGCTAGTACTAGGATGAGAATCCGCAAGAGCAGCAGATTCAGCCTCTGACCTAGCAAACTGAGAAACCACGGTACGAATGTGCGACTGCACTTCGTAACCAACTCTACATGCTAAGACCGACGAAAGGGACCCCCGTTGACTGGGTGAAAAACCAGCGGAGACAATTCGATCGGTAGGGAGGTAAAAATAAAAAATAAAAAACTGCCTATGAAGTAGGAACAGACAGCAACAGCAACATAGTTGCTATCGCATGACGTCAAAACGAACCAGATGACGCGGAAATGTCCCCACCGAAAAGGAAAACATGTAGACAAAAAGCGAAACAGTATGACACACCTCGACCTAAACCATAAAAAACGGTCGGAACGAGACGCCGAAGACCAAAAGGGGGGGGGGGGCCTGAAGGAAGGCAAAAATCACCCCGTCGAACAACTTTAGGTTGAAAGCTGTGCCGTTCGGTGATCTGACGGCTGAGAAGGGAAGATCATGCTAGCCGGACAGTTAAAGCCAGATCGGGACGGAACCAGTCCGAAACAGGATGACTGGAACGGCCGAACGAGTCAACAGGTTGAACAACTCATGGTTGAAACCGTGAAAGAAGGAGTGCGCACTCTGACTTCTCTCTGCAAGGGCCTTTGTATACCCAGGCCAGAGGAAGGAGCTCCGAAATCGACCCCATCAGACTAAGAAAACCGAGGGGACAGCGAAGTGTGACCGCCTTCGTTACTGAGAGGTCGGACACCACTTGTGTCCTCCGAGGCTGAGACTGTGAACACGACCGTGTCGAACCTCATAACCAGACAGTCCCTAAAGTGCCCCTAAAAAGAGTCTCTGGCCAGAAGAATCACCAAGGGAAGCTAGAGCCACTCCAATGGCTGGTCCATTCACGGACTCAAAGAGCCTGAAAAACGCAATACAGCAAAAAACCGAACCAACAACGTCACAAAAGCACAGCCCTTGAGGGATTTGGACAAAGATGCTTCCAACAGTATAACGTAGGAAGGCTAAAACTTGACCGGGCAAGATTTGTCACAATGGAGTTTCTCTGCAACAGCCTTAGAAGGCTTGGAGAAAGAGGGAAAAGGGAGGTAGTCCTCATGGACACCTAGTACCAACTTGAAAGGATGAACAACAAAAAGAGCCTAAGGAAACTGAATCTTCCTTGGGCCTGGTAGACCCGCCCAAAGTGAAACGGTTAGTTACTGCGAGAAGCGTAACAGAGTATCCAAGTGACGTCAGGATAACCGTGGAAAAAACCCATTTCAACGGTACTGACTTGGAAACGGTAGAGAACAGAAGAACAAAAAACCCTTTAAACGGCCTAAGAGATCGCCGGCCAATTAGAGTCAGAATGGGCCGAAAACGGTCGGAAATTTTTTGATAAAACCGGTTGACAGGACCGGTTGAAAAAGTCATCAGGTTGAACAACACTGTTGTAACCAGAAAGGCATGAATCTAAAAAGAGCAAGGAAATCCATGCTCGTCAGAATCGAAGAAAACGGACCAACAGGCGCCGTTGCAACGGACAAGAATGAAACAAAGAAAACGATGGAGCATTCCCAAAAGCCCCATGTCAAACGGCGAAATTGGCGGAAGAGCACTGGAGGCCAAAATCACCACGAGGTTCTTGAACCGGAACGGAATCGGACGGTCCGTTGCCCATACCGGTTAAATGGATAGGTGAGAGCGATCGATCAGAAGAACAAGAGCTCAAGACCAGAAGATCGAAGCAGATCTAACCAGATGAGAAAACTTTACCAGTCCTCAACGTGAATTCAGTTTTAACCACCGAATCCTCCATGAAGGAGGGAGCTTGGAGAGTCAAAGAGCTCTTAGACTGCTGAAGAGAGCCAACTGAGCGATCAGTGGCGGACTCCTGATGGGTGGATCGAACAGGGACCACGTAAGGGCACGATCGAGACAAAATCTTGAGAAGATTCTGAACAGAAGACTCTGTTAGAGAGTGAGGGACCTCCAACTGAGGGTCCAGCACCATGTCAGACTCAAAGTCAGAATGATCCACACAGAATTCCTTGGAGGGGTCTAGTCGCTGAAGCTTCTGATAAGCACGGCCCATAGAATCAAACACCACTGGAGGACCATGCTTGGAAGAGGGTTCTGCCGGTTGGGAGTGTGTAGATCTAAGAACACCGGCAGGAACCGGGAGACCCCGACGTCCACCGTGAAAACGGGACATTTCCGGTTGACCCGAACCGGAGGAACGAACCGGAAATTCATCATCCGAATTTTCCGGTTCCAGACGAACCCTTTCCCGGTATGTCCGCGTTGGCCAAGCAACCGGGAGACAACCGGATGATTACCGGGTAAACACCGGGAGAACCGGAGGAAACGGTCTCGCAACCGGGAGAAGCAAATATCCGGTTGCGGTGGGAATGCCATGAGGCTCCAACCGTGCCATCCCCCGGTATGTCCGCGTTGGCCAAGCAACCGGGAGACAACCGGGAGAAACCGGATGAATACCGGGTGAAACCGGGTAAGCACCGGGAGAACCGGAGGAAACCGTCTCACAACCGGGAGAAGCGAATTTCCGGTTGCGGTGGGACTGCCAAGAGGCCCCAACCGCGCCAGTGCCAGGATCACTGGAGAGCCATCCCCCGGGAGGGGGGTATGGACTCTTATCGGTATTGAAGGTGCCCCGCACCGACCGATTTGACTGTCCTGGTAACCTCTCCCTCGAACTGAGTGGAGGATTTGAGCCCGGACTCAGGAAAGGGAACAGGCCGTTCCCGATCCTGGAGGTACCTCCCAGGTACCACCGGATGATTGCCTGACAGACTGGCCAGTCTGGTGACAGAGGAGTCACCTCTGTCACTAGGCAAGCTCCCCAGAGGGGAGCCTCTCTGTTCCGTAAACATCATGCCCACAGGACGGAAACCAGAGGTGGAAAGGGATTTCCTATCCCTGTTGAGGTCGACGCTGGCCTTAGTGGACAAGGGCCTCCTGGAGGCAAGCCTGTGAACAGAAGAAGGAGAGAAGGTTGCGCCAGTGACAGTCTCACGAGAAGAGACAACTGGCGGCACCCTCTCTGGCCTAATCAAGAACCGAAAAAGGAGGAAGATTCTGTCGATGCGAAAGGGAGAACCCTGAAACCCGAAGAGTCCAAGTGACGAAAGAAAGACAGCGTAGTACAAAGCCTGCGAGTCCAACGGAAAAGGAGAAGGAGCAGAAATCTCCGAAGGGAGAGAAACTGGAATGGGCTCCGAAACCGGTTAGGCCGGTGTAACCGAAACGGACTGTGACTGGACGAGACGTAGGATTTGTGAGAGGATTTAGACGAAACTTCTTGAGAAGATTAAGAGAACCTGCCCAAAGGGTCCCTAGTGAGAGAAGAAGAGTCAACTGACTTGGAAACAGAAAAACAACCGAAGCAGAAACTGCTTTGCCCGAAGTGGAAACCGAGGGGGTGCAAGAAGCCATAATGGCTGACGCCACCCCGAAAACGAACAACAGAGTGAACGAAATAATTTTTCAACTAAAACGAACACCAAGAAATGACAATGAAATAATATCGATAGGATGACTAACAGCCTTCCCAAGAAACTGAATAGAACAAAGCTATGCACGGAACGAACCCACCAGATAGACAAGAGTCAGAAAAGGCGGAGCAGGGTAGGCCCAGGTGTGGTTGAAAGGCTGGAAAATTTAAGAATGACATATCCGGTGCCCCAAGGGTGCGCGTCATACCTGGAAGTAAGGGGAGTCACTCCCGCTACTCCCTGCGGTATGGGTGCAGTCCCATGGGGCCAGTTTCGTTTTAGCTATGTGCTAGGGTAAGGTTCCAGGTTGTTTTAGGCTAATGCAGTTGTTTTGAGTGTTGGTACAGTATGATTAAATTAGATTGGCAGATTAGAGGAAGTTACAAGCACAGAACTTCCAGAAGGTGGGGGAACTATTTTTACAAAAGACCCCCCGGTATCCCCACGGGGAGATTCAAGAGTTACAAAAGGTGAGAGGGGAAAGAAGGCATAGGGTACAACATTACAGGGTTCTGTACATGTTACCAGCTATTCTCCTCCTCATGTCAGTTATCATATAATTATTACTAATATTGTAGCTCATGAAGATCTGTACGTCAGTGTTTCCCATAGGGGTGAAATGTGAGAGTCCCAGGGACTCCCTGTGCACAATTTTAAGAGTCCTTTTCATATTTTTAAGAGTCCCCTAAGTATATGATAAAAAAAATGCTTTAACAAAAGAAAATGCATGCTAAACACACACATGCTACATGCACAGTGAACACACAGGCAAACACATGTGCATAACCCCTGGAAATGGAATAGGCTGACTATAGAGAGAGAGAGAGAGAGGGGGGGGGGGGGAGACAAACAGATCGAGATATGGACAGAGACAGGCAGACAGACACAAGCGTACACACACACTTGCATATGCAGTAGCTTATGTTTTTGAGATGATGCCATTCACATCTTTAAAAGAACGGCTTGATGCTGCTGCTTTTTCCTCTGTCGAACTTGCAAAAACCGTTCAGATTTGGTCAACGAAGAAATCAGACCTAAAACTTGAAGCGCTTCACTCTCGCGAACAAGCATTCAGATGTAAACAAAGATCGTCTGCTTTAGAAAGGAAAACCCCGGATGGTCAGAAACAAGACTGACAACCAGGAAAACCAAAGCAAACAGACTGACCGCTGTGGCACGAAGCGAAAATCGGGTTCGGAGTTTTGATATGGAAAAGTTGGGGTGGCTTGACCTAATTCCAACGATCCTACAAGTTGCCGACGATGTCTGAGCGAGTCCGAAACTAGCAAACATTTTCTTCTGCCCCTTTCCTACTCGTGGCTTCTTTTTGGGAGGCATGGCTGGTTTTAAACACGAATTGTTGTTATAAAGGCCGAGAACGATCTTGTTTAGCACTAGAATACTAGGTCACGCTGGAACTTTATTTGGTCTTCAAAAAGTTGGATCGGAAAAGCTTTACCGAATGTGCAATGCCGCCATTTCTTCGTTTCGGCGTTCGTTTCGCCAGATACAACTTTTTAGTTCTCATTATGGTCCGAGGCCGCGAAAGAACTAAGTTTAGCAGACGACAGAATCCTTGAAGTTGTTGACTGCTTTGACGAAAAATCAATCGGTCAGATGACCGCCTGCCTGCTAAAACTATCCGTCAAAATCGAAGGTTTATGAGTCAATGACCGACGCCAAGAATGAACCCTGCTGTCTCGTTCTGTTGAAAAAAGTGTGCGTCCCATGGGACGCCCAGAGCTGAAATCAAAGAGTCCCTCTGTGATTTTTGTGCTTCAGGGACGCACATATGTGCGTTATGGGAAACACTGGTACGTTCACATAATATAAATTTACCCCCAAAAAACCCAATAAAAAGCAAACTAAAATAAACTCAACATCATTTTTTGACACATTTTTAAGGTGCCCCAGAATGCGGAATTCTGCCATTAGCACGGGTGCAAAACAAAATGAAAAAACCTGAAAGGCCGGGATACAGGGGTAATGTCCCCCTGCAGCTGAAGCAAAAATTGATTGATGAAGGTATTATAGTTTGCTTTTCCCACCATTTATTTATGCTTGTTTTGAAGCGTTTGAAAAATACAGTAGACACACAAAGATCTTGTTTGACAAATATTAAAAAAAAAGGAACTTCCTTTTCTAGAAAAATTATAAAACAGGAAATCCTTGTATACCAGGAAAGGTTTGCACCCATGTATTAGAATTAATAGAATGAATAAAAACTTTCATTGAGCCGTTTACCTTATGTTCATTTTATGAGTCTGGAAGCCGAGGTAGGAGTCAACGATGAGACCTGTGCACATGTCATCATAGCGGCACAGCTCTTCAGGAGTCATAGGGGTAGAAGGGGCCGCGCGCCCCCCTCCATTACACGCCACTCTCTGTGCTGACATTATGGACGGTCTGTAACATTTTACCAGACATTTTCAAAATTATCCTCAAACTTAAATTAAAATACTTTAATCATCATGTTTAGCTCTGTTCGAGATCTACACGCAAAATTCCTTTGAAATATGTCAAGGCGCAAATACAACAATCATTAAAAATAAAATGGTAATTGGCATCTATGTCCAGTGCATTACATTATAATTTATGTATCTTCTTTTGGACTCAAAACATGATGTTTACCCACTGACGAAGACAAAAATGCATATAGATCTTTTTACAGTAACTGGTACAGTAGCTTAGTATAGATGGGACTGGCTCAAGCCAAAGCCTTGTGGCTTAACATCCCTTCATTGAACATTTTGTTTGCTTAAAAAATATGCATGCATTTAAAACCATGATTGCAAATCAATCATCTTAATAAAAAATAAAAATTCAAAGATTAAAAAAAAAGGTTTTGAAAGCAGTAACACACACACACACAAAACTAAACAGCTCATTTTAAATACAGAACATGAAAGCAAAATTGTCTCTTCAAACTGTTGGATGCAGTTAAATGTTCTACTCATCACCACCCCTTTTTTTTCCCAAAGAGTAAGTTATATTAAACATATTCAACTCAAGTTTGTGGGATTGAATCCTAATTCCTATCATAATGATTTTCAGGGGGTACGGTGCGTCTAAAGTAAACACAGAATGGTGCCAAAATGTTCCACAGGGTGGACAAATACAAAACGACTTTGACAGGTCAAATGGACCGCATGACCAGAAGCAAGGGGAGAGCATGCCTGCTTCCGGGAAAGGAAAGTTGCGGTCCTTTGCTACTTTCGTTTTTCTATGTGCTATGGTATGGGTTTCCAAATGAGGCTTTAAGCCGAAAATTATCTGCCCCTGTCTCGCGACCTCAAATGCGAACGCCACCTACTTAAGATTATCGCCCTTGCCTGTCAGGAACTAGTGGTATGTAGCCACAGAAGATTATCTGCTCCTGACTTGTCACCAGGGGGCATCGGCAATTCGGCCCTAAAATTATCGCCCTTTCGTCTCGGCAAGGAGTAGCATAACGCCTCATTGGAGTGTTAATTACTTAATGCTATTGTTTTGAGTGTTGGTCGGTATGGTTAGAATAGATTGGTGAGATTACTAATGGTCAAAACACTGAATGGTAGGGCCGAATGGTGGAAGCATTCACTTTTATTTTAACCCTAAAAACAGCCGCCCAAAACAGCAGCATAAATGCTAAATCCGCCATTTGTCTTCCTTCGGCAAGGTTTACAACACTAATTAAATTTAGCTGACTTTGCAGCGGTGGACTTGACGATCGTCGAACGAAGTAGGCTTTCAGTTCATTTTTCTTTGTTGGTTATTCTATTTCAGTATTTTTCTTTGATGAAAACAGCCCTAAACCGATTCTAACCCTGTCCATTACCCGATTCAAGGCGAAACTTGCAGAAAAATCGGCCCTACCATTCAGTGTTCTGACCATTAGGCATTCACCATTCGGCATTATTCGCCACCATTCTGGGCTTAGACACACCGATTTTGAGGTTAAAAATAAATTTAGCAGAAATAATCTGTTCAAGTAATTAACATTAGTCAAGCACAATGCAAGGATTTTCTTTTAAAAAATTCAGTTACACCACTTCATAAAAGGGAAGCCCCACCAAACCCTCTGTTGAGCTCAGTCAACCATTCAATGCCAATGAATAATTATTGCAATTCATAAACATGGGGATTATTATGTGGATATTGCTATCAAATTAAAATTTGATAGACATACAACAGCTGTCAACAAGGCTAACAGAATGTTGGGGTTAATCAGGAGAACAAATTCACAGGACTAAATCATTTGGAATCCATATCTAAAACGGCAATCAGTTTCAATAGGGCATTTGCCAAGAATGTTCGTTCTCTATACTTGACTACTAATTTACCCACGCTCGTTCTGTCTGAGTTACGCTGACCTTTCTAATTCAAGATTCAACTCAGTGAAATTGAAGGTCGCCGGCACGCGGGAAATGCCCTATTGAGCGTGTACAGAGGACAGCTATACAATTAATAAAATCTCTTAAAAACCTTGATTATAGTGAAAGGCTAGATGCAAGCTGGATTTACCATCCTTGAAAATACAGAAGACTTCGTGGTGACCTAATCAATCTTCATAAAATTCTTACCAATACTAATAAAAGCTTGTTCCAGATCTCAGATTTTTCAAAGACTAGAAATCATGAATTAAACATACTAACACAGTACAGTAGAACTAACATCAGGAGGTCACTTTTTCAGTAACAGAGTAACTAACTATTGGAACGCACTTCCTGCTCAAACAAAACTTGCACCTGATACTAACAAATTTAAAAACCTCCTGGACAAAGGGCAAGACCCAAAACTTAGTCAATTAAAATACCAGTATGAATGATTAGTCTACTACAGCCAACTGGATAAAATACTGTCCAAAAAAAGAAACGCATACTTTTTCAAATGTCGTTTCCGTCATTGTATTGCTGCACGCATATCCTCCAAACTACTACTAGTACTAGAAGTGTTCACCCAGTGGTCCTTGTCATGATCGCTGTCAATGTTTCTCTCTGCTCATGCGCATGCGCACACAGTGCCTAAATTGTCAGAAAAGCGATTTCTTCATGCCCATGTGCCATGCATGGATAGAATGTCATGCAATTTCATGAACACAGAGTTAACACCTTGTTCGCAAATGTCTACGAAAGGGAATCCCTTAGTGTTGGTGCAAGGGCGCCTAACTGCAGAGCACTACCCAAGGACATTCTGTGTCCACACGTCCTTCCTCTTCTGCACGACATTAACGCTGTGTTCCTGCAGGACAAGGCTCGGACCTCATACTGTGCGACTCGGCACCCAGTTGCTCACCAACAATCACCTCCACGAAATTCTCTGGCCAACCATATCATCAGACATGAACCCCAAAGAACACATTTCAGGGATGAACTGGATAGACGCGTACATGGCCGAGAAGATGTGCCAGTGAATCACTGCGAGTTGTTGAAAGCACAGCAGGAGGAGTGGGACTTCAACCCACAGCAAGACATCCACCGTCTGATAGAGTCCCATGCTGATAAGTGTCCCAGGCACTTGTTGCTGTTCAAGGCGGTCACACCCTACTGTTCTGACAGCCCTCACACCCAAGGATATCAACTGACTGACTGACTGATTTGAGGATACACATGCATTCGCCATACATTCAGCTAGCACCATGTCAAATTTCAAAACGAAATTCACATTGTGTGATTTTCTGTTAAGTTTTGAAATTAAGATTAAACTTTGACTAGGCCTACAAGTTATGCGTATCTTTTTTGGGACAGTATATTACCAGGATATAAATTACAATCAAGAGAAAGGACGCTTGAGGGGATCTACCTGACCTGACCAGGTGATTACACTTCTAACAGAATCTAGGTTTGGAACAACAAATCAACTTACTTAGTTTGATCAAATGTACAAACCTTTCTTTTAATGCAGTGCCAAATTTCCTGGAAGAAGTTTTCATTTTGGCTTGGTGTGACTTGGTACCTTTTAAAGGCATTGCACATGCAGTTGTTATTTTTCACACCAAACGGGATTCTTTGGTCGAGCATTGATCATCAGCTGGACCAGTATCTTGGCAGATCTTCAAGACAAAGAAAACAGCACACAATGTTTAGGTATGAGAAGAAGAAAAAAATATGTAAGCAATTCTCAGAGTTGTCATGAAATGAGAGAAAAATAGTTAACTTAAAAATGCGTTTTCTGTCAATAATTTGCACGATTTATTGAAAGATTGGTCTATTTCTTCATACATTGCCGATACAAGGCTGAAGAGACATTTTTGTGGCAAATTTCTTCCAATAATCAAGACGAATGAAAGTTCGACAAAACTCGATTCATTTACAGAAAAATAAGCATTCAAAAATCGAGTGCTGCCTGTAGAAACTATGCATATGTTTTTATGAGAAAATCCCCCTCAAATCTTTATGTTTTCATGATACTGGTCTTTGAATCGAACAAAAACTATTTTCGCTTTAGCAATGGCGTCTTCCCATGACGTCATCTCGTGAGACAGGCTTGCACAGTAGCACTAGCAGACATTTATTTCCCCAACGATTTTCCAAAAGTTTAAAACCACAAAAGTTATTGTATGCAACATCGTAAGCTTAAATTTATGGCGTTGAACTTGAAGCAAACATTAGTGATTTCTGAATAAAGTTGGTCGTGTGGATTCAGAATTGTTAGATTCAGCGTTTGTCAATCGTTTCCACTTCGCAAGGGAAGCCACTCCTTTTGTAACTTATAATGTAAGAAAACGAGGCAAAATGTCGCCAATTCGGTAGGCTGCGGGGGATGTAGGAAAAAATTGGCACAGTAGAATTTTTTTTAAACCTTTCAGAAAATCACTAGAAGGCTTCATCTTGTGTCTGGCACTGTTTATCAGCGTGGGGCAGGCTTAAATAGCAAGCGGACAACTGATTCTGTCAACGCTTTTCAGCTTGGTAAATCTCCGCACCGCCGATCAGTGATCTGTCTGAAAGATGGAAATTTCGGCTTGAAAGCGAGGAAGCTGAACCTTCTGTACACCCGTCATGACTTCTTTTATGGTAAAAATAATGCAGTGACAAGAAGAAATTCTTCTTTTTCCATATTGACCCATTTGCAAACTCAAAAAGTGTATTATTTGTTGATTCGCTTAAATTTAAACAAAGGGACGTAACTCTGTGGGAGACTGGCACAAATTCTATGGTTTGTACCCACGTATCGTCATATCCGGCCACAAGGAGCGTGCCAAAGTATGGCAGACCGCCATCTTAGTCAGTAACTTTGTTTGAAAAATGCCAGATCGATGCTGTTTACACACAAATCTGACTAAGATGGCGACACTTCCGTTGGAAGGGTCGAGATGCGCACGCAGGTGGGGGGGAGCCGCGACAATCACAACGTAATGAATGTTCAGCCAGGTCAGTGAGTGCTTCATGAGAAGTGTCAAAGATTTCAGATAAGTTATCAACTAAGACACGCACAAAATATAAACTTGTACACAGTATCAAGCACGTTCCACAAAATCAATCAAACACGTGTCAAACTGGAGAGTTTTTCTTGTTGTAGTGTCGCAGTGTCGGCAGTGTGGAATACTTTCAAACACACACCGGAAGTGTATTATGTGTTGCGTCCCTTGTATTTTACCTTCCTGTTTTGATTCATGCAAATTTGGGGTCATGCAGAAAAGACTCCCTTTTGAAGTACTTACTCGAAATCATAAATAAAGTGGATGACAAATGTACATGGCACTCTAAATGTACACAATACGATCATCGACAATAATAGCGCTTGTCACGGCTTGCTACTTTCCATACAATAAGTGTAAAAGTTCGGATTTGCTAGCAGACGACAACGAAGCTCTCATCCTTTTGCTTTTCCTCTTTCAATCTTTAGTGGTTGCTTGACACCAAGACGAGGGCCAACCAACTCTACATTCTCTAGAAAACATACCCGACTGCCAAATGATCCAAAACGCTACAGACAGGCACTTTATTCACCACTCTTACGAAACTGACCGCTAAGCTGACCACAGGTCTAATTTAGAAAAAGCAAACCAATAATAATTACCTGAGGCTTCCGATCCTTTATCGGTTCAGAGCAGCAATATGGCTGTCTTACTTGTCCATACGCCGCATGTAATATAGTTCTTAATTGATATATTTATTTGATAGTGCTAAAGATAGTATTTTCCTTAGCGATACATGTATGAGAATAATATATCTTGAATTAAACAGATTGTCTGTAAGATAACATGAGAATGAATAATATGGAATTAAATCATTTCTCTTCGCGGATGAATTTTAGAACATCATCAAACAAAACACCCAAAACAAAAGCGATCCAATATCAAATTGAGTCGTTCATATTGTAATGCTTAGTAGTGAAAGCATCTGTGATCAATTATATGCTGTAAGTGATAAATAAAATCAGATGTTGCAACGATAGGGGTGTAATGTTCAGCAGTTTCTAGAAAGTAAAATTTTCTTACGGTGTCAGGGGAGGTAATGAAGATTGAAAGAGTTGTGTCCCAAGCGGTCTCTATGCAAAATAAAGCTACCATCTCAAAGAATACTCCCTAGGATCATTTTAGGTTACTAAAACGGCGCTACTTGGAAAACTAAAACGGCCCTACTATTAGTAACGAAAACGTAGTACGGTCCAATTCAAAATACCAAAACAGGACCTGCATGCAACAATTTACGGCAGTGTCAGCACTCCACCAGCTACAATTAAAATGCCCCACATGGCCGAAAGGCCAAAGAGGGCGTAAAACATTATTGAATGCGACATGTTCATATTCTGATCGCTTCTCGGCCTTTTGGCTAAGACAGTGATTCAGGAACATAAATTTTTGTTTATACCCTGGTTGGTTTGTTCAGCCCGTCGTACATAGCGAAAGCCGATACGCGAAGTTAAACTGAACTTCCAAAACATTATTTTCACCAGCTACAATGGCCATCTCGATCTGGCCCGAGCGTCGCCGCGCTCCCAGGCTATCCATGATCTACAAGATCACAAATGCCTCCCAGCAGCAGAAGACAAGCAGTTCCAAAGAATCCCCTCTACAACAACTCTTTCTTCCACCGCCCATGACTGGAACTCCCTACCATCGAAAAACCATCCAGTCCCCCACGCTCAGCTCCTTCATCTCAAATGTGCTGAAGCTCCCTGACTAAAAACACCGTACCCCCCCCCCCCCCCCCCCCCCCCCCCCCCTTTTATGTTTCGTGTGCGGCTGGGTGTTCTCAGACTGTGGTCATGCAGGTTTACTCAGCTTTTGTTTTTGTTTTTCCCGCGCTGCATAATTCTTTGAACTCCAGTACGTGTCAGTAATTGCCGGTTACGACAGGTGGACATTATTGGCAGAAGAAGAAGAAGAACCAAAACGGCCCCACTGTTGTTGTTGTTCCCTGGCTTAAAGACTCCAGGGATCATCCCAACAGCCGAAGCAATTGAACACTGTAACCAGCTAGGGCTAAGAACATTTCGTGTGTGACCGTTTTTGATTACCCCACTACTAACGTGGGCAGCCACACTCCGACTTCGGAGAATGGTCCAACTGTATATAACCAAAGTTTTTCCGTTGGTGTACTAGCTGTAACCCAGAATTGATTCTTCTGCCAACGTACTGGATGCAGATGCAGATACCCCCGCCTTCCCCCGGCGGTAGAGGGTGTAGGTATTCTGGAATCACTTTGTCCGTCTGTCTGTTTGTCTCTGTGTCTGTCCGTCTATCCATGCTAGGAAGAAACCTGTTCAGTCATTTTCAAAGTCATGTGTTAAAGGTCAAAGGCTTGCTGCTTCCATAACTATTGCACTTCTTCTTCTTCTTCTTCTTCTTCTTCTTCTTCTTCTATTTAACCAGCCGTAAAGCGAAAGCTGGTTAATGTTTTCAGGGCTTTCTCTTCCTGGCTATCTGTCTGCTGCTGTACGTCAACTGACTATGTGAACACGATAACGTTTGAACGGATCGAGGGACCGTAGCAGGCTAAAACATTGCATGCGGATAAGCCCAATTTAGGACATCGAAACCAAGTTATGAATGGGGGCACACTCGTAAAATAAATGGTTTTTTTTTTTATTGCATCAATAATAGCAGGACAGTAATGAGTTTTAATTTGCGTGTTACACTTTCAGGGCTCCCGGCCAATCGCCGAGTCCCGCAAAACAAAGGGTCCCAGGGAGAGGGTCCTAGGGGCGGGACAGAGGGTCCCAATGGCATTGCGAATGCGGCGGCGGCTAAAAAGAATTTTTCTAGTGCATCCCTGGGACCCTCTGCACATTCTTTTAGAGGGTCCTTTAAGAATTTTAGTATTTCATAGACCCCCAAATGGGGGTCCTGGGAGCCCTGACTTCCCCATTTTTGAAGAAGAATGTTGGTCAGATAGTATGCAAAATGTTCCATTGCAACTCACGTAAGCGCACTGTTTTGTGACTTTTCTTTACACTAACCACGTCTGTTTATTAATTTCAATATTCAAATTTCTTTACCAAAATCCCATAGCATGGCTGATTATTTTTAGATTTAAAGTAGTATAATAAGATTTTCTTTGAAACCGACTCGCTTCTGCTCCCTCTTCTGCTCCCTCTTCTAAATAATATCTGTTTGCTTCGCCTTTCAACCAATCCATTTTCTTTACATAATAAAAACAAAGTCACAGTTTACATGCGTATGCCATTTTCTTTAAGCAAGAGAGAGAGAGAGAGAGAGAGAGAGAGAGAGAGAGAGAGCATAATATATAGCGTTTACATAAAAGTTAAACATTTTTTAATTTTCTAAATTTCTGGTATTTCAACAGCAGAATGCGTTTTAGCATAACTGACGGTCCCTACCCCCACCCCTCCACTTTTTAAAAACAATTTTATCAAAACATCGTGTTCAAAATAAAAATTAACATTTTTAAACACTGATCTAAAATAGTATATGTTCATTCGAACATGAATGTTTAAAATTGCTCAATGCTTTAGGGTTCTTCGTTTCACCCTTCAAGATGAAGACTGACGTACAAAACATAATTATGTCACTGCATTCCGGCCTTGCATGATGCTGATGAATACGATGAAGTCTCTGGCTAACGGTTTTCAGAGTACCATCCTTGGGCAATGCTCGGATTCTGACAATGCGCTTTAACATTCTAAATGTTAACAAGGGCGTCGCCGAGCGGCAGACATGTCCGTCACCAGCAATGCCACGCACTTGCGACACCCCGTAGAGTGTCACATCCTGACACAAAATTGGAAGGGATTCTGTCTTCTAGTTCACGAGATACAGCTTGAAGAAGAAACATATAGCGCAAAGAAGGAAATTTCGGTTTTCAAGGTCACACTTCAAGGTCAAGGTCAGCATGGTGATAATTTATGCTCGGGTGTTTTCTTCTCTAGGGTATACAGTACCACACACAATCTGAAGCGCTTCTGTCAAGTACCAATGTCAAATGGCTTAAAACCCAATGTGTAGACCCCTACCACTTTCAAGGCCTACTGATCGCCCGGTCCGTGACCTTGACCTTGATCGGTATGCCACCATCAGAACGGGCATAAGCCAAAGTACCTTCATGCCAAATTTGAAGACTCTAACACTAACGGTATGGGAGTTATGGCCCCTGAAAGATTTTCGGTTTTCAAGGTCGTACGCCAAGGTCAAGGTCACGACGGCAAAATGGTTTGCGCGGATGCCTTCCTCTCATGGTGACACACCAGCACACAAAATTTGACGTGATTCTGTCAACCCGTTCGAAAGATATCCTTGGGACAGACAGAAGGAGAAAAAAATGACCCTCCGATTTTCAGGCTCCAGCGATCTTTTTGACCTTGACCTTGACCGGTATGCCCTCATCAGAACGGGCATAAGCCAAACCACCTTCATACCAAGCTTGAATATCCTATGTTGATCGGTGCCCGAGATATGGCTAAAAATAGATTTTCGGTTTTCAAGGTCGTACGTCAAGGTCAAGGTCACGACGGCAAAATGGTTTGCGCCGATCTCTTCCTATTAAGGAGGCACACCTGCACAGAAAATTTGACGCGATTCGGTCCAGCGGTTCGGGAGATATCCTTGGGACAGACAGAAAAAAAAAACGAAAAAAAAAAAACACAGACAAACCAGACGATCGCAATAGTCCGTCTTGGTGACGGACTAATAAATATGTAAGAAACATGTTAGTACAATACATTGTTCCTTCAAAGTAAACCTGAATAGATCACTAATATAAATCAATTACAACAGTTATGACTCATCTATGTTTTATAATAATTTACTTATTTTACAATGCTAACATAACAACATTATATTACATCCTTATTGCCATTTTCTTCCGCCTGTTTGCAGCATGGAAAACATACCGAGAGACATTATTCATGTGCTTGTTACTTTTTACACTCACTTTAAGCAATTGCAAATAAGGTATGTCGAGGTACGACCAAGAAAGATTGTTGTCAACCCCCAGACCAAGTATAGTATGCGAGTCCACTTCTTCTATAAACTTGTCATGTACTTTAATTTTTGGTAAATCAGACTTTATGTTCTGTCGCTTTTGTCTTGTGGTAATTAGCATTAGCTTTGATTTTTGTTTGTGGCTCAAGCCACAAACCTATAACTCACTTTGTCGGTCTGTCGGTCTGTCGGTCGGTCCAAAATTGTCGCACATTTTGACAAAATGTCGCACTTCAAATCGAGGCTACACTTCAAAATTAATTGAGGCCGCTCTTTAAAATGATGTATTTTAAAAGCGTACAAAATAATAAACATACGTATTACAGACACTACAACAGACACGACGAGTATGCGGTGCTTCTTGATGAGTATAAGTAGGATACATAGTTTTAAATGTTTTCCAACAGATATAAAAAGTTACGAAATGGTGCAGAGATAACATTCTGGTTTACAGATTAAAATTATTGAAAAGCCAGGGGAGGTAACTCATGATTGGAGTGGTAAAAATAGACCGCGTGCCACAAACTATGGCGATTTCGCGCTTGTTTAGGATGAAGGGTCATGTGGTTATATTCAGTCCATGTCACTAAGTTGTTCACGTCATTTTGTAAGTTGGTAAGTACTAAGTCAGCAGTCTTGTTCTTGTCGTGTAAAGTAGTATCATCGGCAAAAAGTTCACAGGGACAGGAGATGTGTAAAGGTAAATCATTTATATAAATAGTAAAAAGAATGGGACCCAAGACTGAGCCCTGAGGCACACCATACTTTACTGATATTAATGAGGATGATTTACTGTCCCGATGGACCAATTGCCGCCTGTTGGATAGAAAAGATTATATGAGACTGACTGATTCTGTTGACAGACCATATAGAGTTAGCTTTCTTTGGAGAAGGTTATGATCAATGGTGTCAAATGCTTTTGCAAAATCTACAAATATAGCCCCTGTGATAAGATCGTTATTTATGTTCATATGATGATGATACCTAGTGTTTTACGTCCTCTCGGCCCATAAGGGCACATATGAGACAATAATTATGTTCATATGACATTGTTCAATGAGGTTAGTAAGTGCTGTGTGGCAGGAATGATTCTTTCGTTTGGATCACCTGATTTAAATTGCGGCAGTACTTTTGCATCTTTAAAAGCTTGTGGGAAATGACTTTTTTCAATACAAAGATTGTAAATGTATGTTAAGTGTTCAGTAATAATTGGTGCAGACGCTTTCAAAATGTTATTATCTATATTATCCAAACCTCGAGATTTAGACGTATTCAATAAACACAGCTCCATATATACATCATGTACAGCAATATATTCAAACTTAAGTTCAGATTTAATGTTTTTTGAATCACAAAATTCTTTAATCATTGACAAATCATTATTACTGGTACGGTCAATATCTATAAGCTTCTCTGCTACTGTAGCAAAATGATTATTTAGGTCCTCAACTGACAATTCAGACGAAGAAGCAGTGGAACTTGCATTCCTGCCAGACAGCTGATTTATCGCTTTCCATAAAGATTTTGTGTCTGATTTTGAAGAGATTAGCTTACTAAAATATTTCTTCTGCGCGTCTCTTTTCATAGAGGTTACCAAGTTTCGTTGTTGTTTTTATAATCATCATCTTTTCCTGACTGTTTGAATAAATTTTCACGAACATTAGATTCAGCATTTATTTCATCTGTTAGCCATGGCTGATTATCTCTGAATTTCTGAGAGAGAGAGAGAGAGAGAGAGAGAGAGAGAGAGAGAGAGAGAGAGAGAGAGAGAGAGAGAGAGAGAGAGAGAGAGAGAGAGAGAGAGAGAGAGAGAGAGAGAGAGAGAGAGAGAGAGAGAGAGAGAGACAGAGAGAGAGAGAGAGAGAGAGAGAGAGAGAGAGAGAGAGAGAGAGAGAGAGAGAGAGAGAGAGAGAGAGAGAGAGAGAGAGAGAGAGACAGACAGAGAGAGAGAGACAGACAGAGAGAGAGAGACAGACAGAGAGAGAGTGACGGTGTGTGTCACGTGTGTGTGCGCACGCGCGCGCGCGCGCGCGTGTGTGTGTGCGCTTGCATCGTGCGTGCGTGCGCTAACGCGTGCGTGTTTCCCAATCTTTGTTGATGTTATGCCCCAGATTTGATTTGTCCATGAATAATAATAATTACAGTAGTAGGCCTATCATGAACGTTTTTCGTTGAGTTACCGTACTTTTATTCAGTTGTGGCAATAAGTCGGTGGGTGTTTTTTAGCGGGACTTCTGCAAGACTGTCGTTTTCTCTTCTTCTTCTTCTTCTTCTCCCATTAATCATCCGCCTTCATCGATTTGAAGATTCTTATGATTGTGTGGGTATTTTTTTCACAGTTCATCTCTGTTGTTAATGAATGTTAGATTTTAATTCTGTTCACTTCTTCTTTTGAGGGCCCCGGTGGCCTAGGCTACTAGTACTACTAGCCCTAGGATGGTTATAACATTAAAAAAAAATATTTACTTGTTGTCAAATCCTAAATCCTAATGAAATTTATGTCATTGAGTTGACCTTTAAAATGATACCCAAATTATCAAAATCGTTTGAAAATTGAGAAAGTTACGACGTTTTAAAATGATAGCCTTTTTTACATGAGCTATAAGAAAAAGTTGATCAAGGTTACCGTATCAAGGTTTGGATTAATCAAACACTAACAGCCAGCCACGGTCAATGAGCTGATCATTCTCATTCTGGCTCCTTTTGGGGAAAAAAAGAGGGGTTCCGGTGGTGTTCAAATTTCAGTTGGCAGTGGTGGTGTAACAACAAAAAATAGGGATTGGAGTGGGTAAGGGAGAAGCAAGGACGGAGGGAGGAAGGGGGGGGGGGGGGAGACTGATGAGCTACTGATCAGCCTGCAGTACTGACGTGTATACGAGCAGAGAGAGAGAGACAGAGAGAGACAGGAGACAATAACAGATACGAGCAGAGAGAGACAGGAGACAATAACAGATACGAGCAGAGAGAGAGAGACAGAGAGAGACAGGAGACAATAACAGATACAAGCAGAGAGAGAGAGAGAGAGAGAGAGACAGGTGACGTGTCACGCAGGATAGAGCTGTGGGCAGTAACCATACTTCAATTTGATTGGCTGCTATTTTTGTCACTTGCAAAGGTTAAACTTTGTTTGCCCCACACCTAAACATTCTCACTGCATAATACTCAGTAGAAACAACTTTTTGCTTTCTAGCACAAGGTTAGGGTTGGGTTAGAGTCAGTTTCCATGAAACAGCGTAAGTGACTGAAAATGGCCGCTTGCCATAATCTAATCAAATGATGTATGGTTACTGCGCACAACTGCAGCAGTGAAGGCTGCGATGGAGTCCTGCCGAAGTTCGTTCCACTCCCTGATGGTCCTTGGGAGGAACGAGCTTGACCTGTACTTAGTGCGGCACTGGATTCGCTGGAACTGCAGGTGGTGTCCACGCCTTTGCCGAGATGGAAGCGGCACCAGCTTGGCTTGCAGATTTGGGCAGTGTACAGCATCTGTGTTGATTTTGTGCAGCGTGGAGAGCCTGGTCCTCTGCCGTCTGCTCTCCAGTGATTCCCAGCCCAGAATGTTGACTGTCTGTTTGACCTCAAGGCATGTTACTTGTTAGCAACTCCTTTAATTATCTTTGAAATATTTTCTTTTTGTTTTTTATTTTATCCGTTGATAGCTTATAGGTTTTACTAGTTCTTCCTTAACTTAAGTTGAGCCATCCGCCTTCGACTTTGTCGTGTCGAAGATTCTTTTTCTTCTTCTTCTCTTTCACTTGACAACCGCCATCATGATCATCCTGTTGATGGTTCTGTTGTAGAAACAGGGTCAGGGGAGTCCAGAGTCCAGTCTAGCAGCAGCTTCTTCTTTCTCTTCCCAACCACCATCATCAAGTTGATGGTTCTGTTGGTATAGAGTAGAATCGGGTGGTTCCCTAGGGCGGGTTCCGTACTTGGCCCAGCCCTATTTCTCTTTTATGACCTCCCCAAAGAACTGTCCTCTGCCACTCGTCTTTGTGGATGGTGCACTCTGCCATCGACCTGTGAGTTCAAGCAAAGATCATGATGATCTCCAAGACCTCAACAACCTGGCATCCTGGGAGACCAAGTGGAAGATGTCTTTCCACCCTGATAAATGTCAGAGCCTTCAGGAAGAGAGACCCTCTGAAGCAAGGATACCACCTCCACGGGCAAAAACTCCAGCAGGTCGAAGAAACAAAGTATCTGGGTGTCACCATTTCACACGGCCCACATTTCCAGTGTCACCAGTAAAGCCAGCAAGACTCGGCTTTCTCCGACAAAACGTGAAAGTGGGATCAGTAAAAAAACAAAAAAACAGCCTACAAATCCCTGGTGAGAGCCACACTGAAGACATCCAGCGTCGACCAAATGTACACTGAACTGCACTGGACACCACCTGCTGACAGGAAACGTACTGCAAGGCTGACGACTTTTAAATTCTATAATATATACTAAATATAAATATCATCACGGCCAAATCTTCAACACGTCGTACGCTCCAACCCTTAACCCATCAACAAGGAGGACAAGACAATTCCACCAGTCTACCTATCTCCTCCCTTCTTGCAAGCGCA
The DNA here is from genome assembly GCA_017654935.2 of Phymorhynchus buccinoides. Taxonomy (NCBI): domain Eukaryota; kingdom Metazoa; phylum Mollusca; class Gastropoda; order Neogastropoda; family Raphitomidae; genus Phymorhynchus; species Phymorhynchus buccinoides. The sequence goes on from CM065701.1 coordinate 42,952,882, forward strand.
GCTAGATGAAGTTTTCCTTCTTCTCACGTACCATCAGCCCCCCCCATCCCCCCCTCTGCCTCCACCTACCCCCACCCCCCTCTTCCTTTCCACAAGCCAGTCCAAGACCCCCACTCAATCTCCCCCCCCCCCCAACTATTTCACTTAGCCCCGCTGAAACCGTTCCCCTAGTTTCTACAAGTACAAGCACTACAACAAAACCATCAAAAACTGAAAACGATGATGGTGGTTCTGGTTGTCCAGAGAAAGAAGAAGAACAGCTGCTGAAAGGTTCAGTAAACATGTCTTGGGAAATGAGGGGGAGGGTATAAGAGGGGGCTTATTTGGGGCATTGGGCAGTGTTCCCCATGCGCGCGTGTGTGTATGCGCATGTGTGACTGCATGTGTGTGCACCGAACTGCAGTATGTGTGCTGTATGCATGTGCACGCTCAACTGCACCTCTGCTGAGTGCTCAAAGTCCAACCACTATATGTGACTATGCGTTAATGCTTAGCTACTCACACTGTCAGGGATGCTGATCAGGGAAGTGGGTCTGTAATTGGATGCCTTTTGTAAATTGTAGTGAACATTCTCCCTCCTGTTGTACTGACTTGTACAGGTCTTATCAGGCTAATGTACTGTGGTCTCTTGTGCTTTATGCTTACAGCAGAGCCGCCAACTGAAGCAGTAGTTATTGACCGATTGTGGCAGCACTATTTCAGGGATGGACAAGAAGAGAAACTTTCAGCCAGGCAAGCCTGGCGCACCTCCTGCCAAGAAAAACAGGTGATAAACTGATATTTAGTTGTTTGTTTTTTAATGAGATCAGTAAAAAAAAAAATCTTATTTGATACTACACTGTATTTACTTCAGGTTTACACAAAACTTGCAGTATTATCATGACACTTGATTGATTGCAAAGTGGATTAAAAAAAAAATCAAAAGTTCAAAGTCTAAGTACTGTAAGTCGTAGTTAATGGAGAATGCTTTATTGTGATTCAACACCCCCCCCCCCCCCTCCTCCCACAAAATGCACATACTCACAAAAAGAAACAATAGTACTCTGTAGGCTTACCAGTCTACTGTAACAGGGCTCCCTATCGTCCCGCAAAACAAGGGGTCCCATTCCCAGGGACTCCTTCACTTATGGTATCACTTATGGTCCTAGAGGAAGGATAGAGGCAGGGGTCGTGCTAACGCATGTTTCTTGCGTATTTGACGCGTTTTAAAAATCGCTGACGCATTTTTGCGGCGTTTACGCGTAATCCGTACGCAAAATGAAGTCCGCTCAAAATCGCATCTGAGTCTAGATGATGAATCAGACTTTAGAAGTCCTACGGTCCCTACATGTATAGTGGTTCTGCTGCACCAAACATTGGAACAGACTATAGAAAAGCGCCACTGCTTTCAGTACTGCTGGCGCAGTGCAGTGTGGCAGGAAAATCACTGTCAGCGCATTGGGGTGATAACAGGGCTCGTGTCGACTGAGGATCGCTGTGATCGCCGAAAATGACTGGTTAGTGAATAAAAATGCATGTTTTTGTTGCTAGTCTTGTTGCCGACGTCGCGTAAGCAAAACGCGTTTTCAAAAACACTAGCGCAACCCCTGTACAGGGTCCCAATTATATTGCGCATGTGCACACCGTGCGCACGCACACGCACACGCACACGCACACACACACACACACACACACACGCACACGCACACACGCACACACAGCAAAGAATGGGTCTATGACGGTCAGGGAGAGAGACACGCACACACGCACACACAGCAAAGAATGGGTCTATGACGGTCAGGGAGAGAGAAGAGACTGAAACATTTGGGGAAATTAGTTCTATGAATTACGCCAAGTAGTGAAAACTATGGATGTTCAAAGTTACATGACAGGTCATAACTAGGAACAAAGACTATGGTTTGTTATTTTGACCATTTTTGTAGTGTATCCCTGGGCCTGGGATCCCCTGCACATTCTTTTAGAGGGTCCTTTAGGATTAATTTATACTTCATAGACCCCCAAATGGGGGTCCCTGGGAGCCCTGATCACACACTTGGGATTTATGTTATAGGTATGCAGATGAAGATGATGATCCTTCAACATTTGAAGCAGAACTGGCGTTGATGGACGAAATCGATGCAGAGAACAAGATGGAGGAAGACGTCCCAGAAAACATGGGTCAGTGATAACCTGGTTACTTTATCCACTTTGATAAGTAGGACCTCCACCAAGGAGCTAATATTTGTGTATTTACTCCTTTACTGGTGTTAAACTTAAAAAAATAATTTAAATTAATGAAGGACTGTGCTTGATTACTTGTAATATGTATGCCTAGTAAAGCATTTGATATTATTCAGATGTAAAAGCCATCGTTCTGGAAAGTTACTTGTTCCCCATCCTTTTCCCCCCAACATTTTTGGATGCATTTTGTTTGTTGTTGTAAGCCTTACTATACACTTTTTTCCATATTCTGAACTGGTTAGACGGGCGCGAAATATCGTATGACCCAGTAGCCTTAAGTTAAAGTAGCCTTGTACCAGGCTGAGTTATTTCCCAGTGATGTACCGAGGATCGAAAAGTGATAGGACAAACTATCCTGAGATGAGAGAAATGAATAGGACAATGTCCTGGCTCTTGCAGAAATTAATATTTAAGAAAAAATTAAGACAAAGCATGTCAGTGTTAAACTTAAAGATGTAGTCAGACATTTGTTCTGACAGGGGAGAACACAATAGGATATTTTCAATTTTAATAGGTCAATGGCCTATGGGCATCACTGATTTCCCTTGAAAAAGGGTTGCAGTGTGTCAATATTTTTGATTAGCTGTGATTTGTTGTGTTTGCGTGAGAAAGGCCAGGGCCCAGAATACGAGTCGACCAGTGTCAAGTGGTCCCGGCCCCCTCTGCCGGCCATTGATCCCAGTCAGGACAACATCGAGTTCCAGCAGCTGGACGTCGACCATTACATCGGTCAGTAGCAACAGTTGTGTGTTTTTCATACTATAATAATAAGGCGCACCCCCAAACTTTTTCACAAAATTCAGATTTTGTTCTAATATTCAGTGATCGCGTTTACTGGTAATTATCAGTAAAATACTGATTGCAAAACCAAAATACTGAAACAAAATTGACCAGTCAATCCCGGGGGCTGATACTTTTTTTGTTGCTAGGACTGATAAGTAGAGGCTTTGATATTGTGGTTTTCACTGGTTTTTGTTTCCCTGGGACTGGTTTTGACACCGGTTGTTGGGGGGCCATTATCGCTGATGGGACTGGTTTTCAAAATTCCTAACGCGATCACTGATATTTTCTTACTGTATTAGGAGTCACATTATAAGGCGCAGAATTTGTTATTATTTTCTTACTGTATTAGGAGTCACATTATAAGGCGCAGAATTTGTTATTATTTTCTTACTGTATTAGGAGTCACATTATAAGGCGCAGAATTTGTTATTATTTTCTTACTGTATTAGGAGTCACATTATAAGGCGCAGAATTTATTATTATTTTCTTACTGTATTAGAAGTCACATTATAAGGCGCAGAATTTGTTATTATTTTCTTACTGTATTAGGAGTCACATTATAAGGCGCAGAATTTATTATTATTTTCTTACTGTATTAGAAGTCACATTATAAGGCGCAGAATTTATTATTATTTTCTTACTGTATTAGAAGTCACATTATAAGGCGCAGAATTTATTATTATTTTCTTACTGTATTAGGAGTCACATTATAAGGCGCAGAATTTGTTATTATTTTCTTACTGTATTAGGAGTCACATTATAAGGCGCAGAATTTATTATTATTTTCTTACTGTATTAGAAGTCACATTATAAGGCGCAGAATTTGTTATTATTTTCTTACTGTATTAGGAGTCACATTATAAGGCGCAGAATTTATTATTATTTTCTTACTGTATTAGAAGTCACATTATAAGGCGCAGAATTTATTATTATTTTCTTACTGTATTAGGAGTCACATTATAAGGCGCAGAATTTATTATTATTTTCTTACTGTATTAGAAGTCACATTATAAGGCGCAGAATTTATTATTATTTTCTTACTGTATTAGAAGTCACATTATAAGGCGCAGAATTTGTTATTATTTTCTTACTGTATTAGGAGTCACATTATAAGGCGCAGAATTTATTATTATTTTCTTACTGTATTAGGAGTCACATTATAAGGCGCAGAATTTATTATTATTTTCTTACTGTATTAGGAGTCACATTATAAGGCGCAGAATTTATTATTATTTTCTTACTGTATTAGGAGTCACATTATAAGGCGCAGAATTTGTTATTATTTTCTTACTGTATTAGGAGTCACATTATAAGGCGCAGAATTTATTATTATTTTCTTACTGTATTAGGAGTCACATTATAAGGCGCAGAATTTATTATTATTTTCTTACTGTATTAGGAGTCACATTATAAGGCGCAGAATTTATTATTATTTTCTTACTGTATTAGGAGTCACATTATAAGGCGCAGAATTTATTATTATTTTCTTACTGTATTAGAAGTCACATTATAAGGCGCAGAATTTATTATTATTTTCTTACTGTATTAGGAGTCACATTATAAGGCGCAGAATTTATTATTATTTTCTTACTGTATTAGGAGTCACATTATAAGGCGCAGAATTTATTATTATTTTCTTACTGTATTAGGAGTCACATTATAAGGCGCAGAATTTATTATTATTTTCTTACTGTATTAGGAGTCACATTATAAGGCGCAGAATTTATTATTATTTTCTTACTGTATTAGGAGTCACATTATAAGGCGCAGAATTTATTATTATTTTCTTACTGTATTAGGAGTCACATTATAAGGCGCAGAATTTATTATTATTTTCTTACTGTATTAGAAGTCACATTATAAGGCGCAGAATTTATTATTATTTTCTTACTGTATTAGGAGTCACATTATAAGGCGCAGAATTTATTATTATTTTCTTACTGTATTAGGAGTCACATTATAAGGCGCAGAATTTATTATTATTTTCTTACTGTATTAGGAGTCACATTATAAGGCGCAGAATTTATTATTATTTTCTTACTGTATTAGGAGTCACATTATAAGGCGCAGAATTTGTTATTATTTTTTTTACTGTATTAGGAGTCACATTATAAGGCGCAGAATTTATTATTATTTTCTTACTGTTTTATTATTAGTCTCAGTCTGGAAAAACAATATCGCCTTACAGTCCAAAAAAACAACTCGGTAATTGATTTTCTGATTGTGAGGCCGGACAGAGTGTAACATTGTCATTGGTAAGACTTGTGGGTTGTTGTTTCTCTCCTATGGGGGACAGCTTATGCTCACTCGTGTGGGCATTTTCTAATTAATCAAACGCAATATTTGTTTTCCCAGGCAGGCCTATAGCCAACATGCCTGGAGCCAAGGTGGGCCCCACACCGGTGATTCGCATGTTTGGCATCACCATGGAGGGTAATAGCGTGGTCGCCCACATCCACGGCTTCTCACCCTACTTCTACGTGCCCGCACAGCCCGGCTTCAGGAAGGAGGACTGCGGAAAGTTCAAGGTGTGTGGAATCTGCAGGGCTCCCAATCGTCCCGCAAAACAAGGGGTCCCAGGGACTCCTTCAATTACAGTACAGAGGGTCCTAGAGGCGGGATAGAGGGTGCCAGTGGCATTGCAAATGCTAAAAATAATTTTTATAGTGCATCCCTGGGACCCCCTGCACATTCGTTTAGAGGGTCCTTTAGAATGTTAGTACTTCATAGACCCCCAAATGGGGGTCCCTGGGAGCCCTGGATCTGTCTGTTCTTATTGGTTGCTTTGTCTGTTTTTAGTGGCTGCGACAAGTTCAAGGTGTGTGGGATATGTCTGTTCTTATCGGTTGCTTTGTCTGTTTTTAGTGACTGCGACAAGTTCAAGGTGTGTGGGATATGTCTGTTCTTATCGGTTGCTTTGTCTGTTTTTAGTGACTGCGGAAAGTTCAAGGTGTGTTGGATATGTCTGTTCTTACCGGTTGCTTTGTCTGTTTTTAGTGACTGCGGAAAGTTCAAGGTGTGTGGGATATGTCTGTTCTTATCGGTTGCTTTGTCTGTTTTTAGTGGCTGCGACAAGTTCAAGGTGTGTGGGATATGTCTGTTCTTATTGGTTGCTTTGTCTGTTTTTAGTGACTGCGACAAGTTCCTGGGAGCCCTGGATCTGTCTGTTCTTATTGGTTGCTTTGTCTGTTTTTAGTGACTGCGACAAGTTCAAGGTGTGTGGGATATGTCTGTTCTTATCGGTTGCTTTGTCTGTTTTTAGTGACTGCGACAAGTTCAAGGTGTGTGGGATATGTCTGTTCTTATCGGTTGCTTTGTCTGTTTTTAGTGGCTGCGACAAGTTCAAGGTGTGTGGGATATGTCTGTTCTTATCGGTTGCTTTGTCTGTTTTTAGTGACTGCGACAAGTTCAAGGTGTGTGGGATATGTCTGTTCTTATCGGTTGCTTTGTCTGTTTTTAGTGACTGCGACAAGTTCAAGGTGTGTGGGATATGTCTGTTCTTATCGGTTGCTTTGTCTGTTTTTAGTGACTGCGGAAAGTTCAAGGTGTGTGGGATATGTCTGTTCTTATTGGTTGCTTTGTCTGTTTTTAGTGGCTGCGACAAGTTCAAGGTGTGTGGGATATGTCTGTTCTTATTGGTTGCTTTGTCTGTTTTTAGTGACTGCGGAAAGTTCAAGGTGTGTGGGATCTGTCTGTTCTTATCGGTTGCTTTGTTTGTTTTTAGTGACTGCGACAAGTTCAAGGTGTGTGGGATATGTCTGTTCTTATCGGTTGCTTTGTCTGTTTTTAGTGACTGCGGAAAGTTCAAGGTGTGTGGGATCTGTCTGTTCTTATCGGTTGCTTTGTCTGTTTTTAGTGACTGCGGAAAGTTCAAGGTGTGTGGGATCTGTCTGTTCTTATCGGTTGCTTTGTCTGTTTTTAGTGACTGCGGAAAGTTCAAGGTGTGTGGGATCTGTCTGTTCTTATCGGTTGTTTTGTCTGTTTTTAGTGGCTGCGACAAGTTCAAGGTGTGTGGGATATGTCTGTTCTTATTGGTTGCTTTGTCTGTTTTTAGTGACTGCGGAAAGTTCAAGGTGTGTGGGATATGTCTGTTCTTATCGGTTGCTTTGTCTGTTTTTAGTGACTGCGGAAAGTTCAAGGTGTGTGGGATCTGTCTGTTCTTATCGGTTGCTTTGTCTGTTTTTAGTGACTGCGGAAAGTTCAAGGTGTGTGGGATCTGTCTGTTCTTATCGGTTGTTTTGTCTGTTTTTAGTGGCTGCGACAAGTTCAAGGTGTGTGGGATATGTCTGTTCTTATCGGTTGCTTTGTCTGTTTTTAGTGGCTGCGACAAGTTCAAGGTGTGTGGGATCTGTCTGTTCTTATCGGTTGCTTTGTCTGTTTTTAGTTTATCAGGTATTGGAAGTCTTCTGGTTAGTTTTAAGTGCTGATATGGGTTTGTTGATCAGTAGATGAACTGAATTTTGTTTGTTTTTGCATTTTAGTCAATTGTCAAAGTATTGGAACTGAACTTTTAGCATACTTGTAAAGATTCTTTCAATTTTTGTGTGTGTATGTGTGCGCGCGCATTGAGGCCTATGAAATATTCGATGGTCACGTTGACTTGTGTAGGAAAAATTCTTTGATTCTCCTCAATATAATCTAACAAGGAATGCATATGGTAAAGTTTTTATTAAAAGGTTTAATACTAATATAAGAAAACATTGTTTCAGCATCCCGTGTTGCTAACATCTGGAATGAGTTACCTATTAATCTTCTAAAATATGCACCTAATACTAACACATTCAAAAATCGCTTGGATGATTCTCCAAAATATTTAAATATGTTTAGAAGCTTTGACAATTGATTTGTTTTTATTTTTATTAGGAAAATTGACCGTAATAAACCTTGACCAGTTTTTCGTTATAATACTTTATGTATACGATGGGACTATATAAAAAGCTTAACAGCTTATTTTGTCCCAACCACTACTACTACTACTACTACATGTGTGTGCGTGCGCATGTGTGTGCATGTTTGTGTATTTGTTTTTATTCCTTTGTGTATGAAAAAACTACCATTGCGTGAAATCAGCAGTACTGCAGGTATGTGTGTAGTTGTAACTGAATGAAATTCCAGGTGAGTAATATACTGTACTTATAATGATAAGTTCATAATACATTGTGGACAATAGTAAGCTTACTTTGGATGATTTTATTGTTGCAGGATTCATTAGACATGGTAGTGAATGGGGACATGGTGTACTGAAGATTTGTGTGTGTGTGCAGGATTCATTGGACATGGTAGTGAATGGTGTAATGATTTGTGTGTGTGTGCAGGATTCGTTGGACATGGTAGTGAATGGGGACATGGTGTACTGAAGATTTGTGTGTGTGTGCAGGATTCATTGGACATGGTAGTGAATGGTGTAATGATTTGTGTGTGTGTGCAGGATTCATTGGACATGGTAGTGAATGGGGACATGGTGTACTGAAGATTTGTGTGTGTGTGCAGGATTCATTGGACATGGTAGTGAATGGTGTAATGATTTGTGTGTGTGTGCAGGATTCGTTGAACATGATAGTGAAGCGGGACATGTTGTAATGAAGATTTGTGTGTGTGTGCAGGATTCGTTGGACATGATTGTGAAGCGGGACATGTTGTATTGAAGATTTGTGTGTGTGTGCAGGATTCGTTGGACATGATTGTGAAGCGGGACATGTTGTAATGAAGATTTGTGTGTGTGTGCAGGATTCGTTGGACATGGTAGTGAAGCAGGACATGTTGTAATGAAGATTTGTGTGTGTGTGCAGGATTCGTTGAACATGATAGTGAAGCAGGACATGTTGTAATGAAGATTTGTGTGTGTGTGCAGGATTCGTTGGACATGGTAGTGAAGCGGGACATGTTGTAATGAAGATTTGTGTGTGTGTGCAGGATTCGTTGGACATGGTAGTGAAGCGGGACATGTTGTAATGAAGATTTGTGTGTGTGTGCAGGATTCGTTGGACATGGTAGTGAGGCGGGACATGCGCTCCAACAGAGATGACGTGGTGCATACGGTCCTGGCAGTTGACTATGTCATGAAGGAGAGTGAGTGCCGCTAGTTCTGTTGTTTAGTGTATTGATCAGAAACTTTGTTTCTATGTGCAAACTGAAAAATGGTGTGCGTTTTGTTATTCGGTTTATTGAATTAATCTCATGTCACAACAGCTTGTTTAGTGTCTTGAGAATCGTTATGAGTTTTGGAGGTAGATTGATTATACTGTAGCTTGCTACTGCAATCTTGATATGAAAAGAAAGAGGATGAAAGTCGTGTCATTTGTTGAATACTATGGAAAATCTACAAAGTGAAGATCATTCCTCAAAAACTCAGACTTTTTTTGTGTGGATTAGATCTGCAGGTATGCCCTGCATACTTGCTAAATATTATCAAATAATTTTATGTGCGCGTCTGATTGCCCCAGAAATATATGTTGTGGGTTGACTGTCCCAGGTATATATGGTTTCCACGGCAACCGAAAGATCCCCTATTTGAAGATTACGATGGCTATTCCTCGTCTGATCGCCCCAGCCAAGCGACTTCTGGAGCAAGGCTTTCAGTGCCCAGGATACTCCACCTACGGCTTTCAAAGCTATGAGAGCAACATTGACTTTGAAATTCGGTAAGTTTCCCTTGTGTACTGTTTCAAACTTGCATTTTTGTGAATTTTTAAATTACAGTGCCTTTTGAATGCAAGAACCTTTGTTCATGGTGGCAGTTGGTTTGATGCTGAAAACAAAGAATTCTTCATTACATTTTTGGGGGGCTCTGTGACTATATTTTACTGAATACCAAAAATACTAAATAATACTAATAGAAAATTGTTTACGAAAAAAAGCCAGTACTGGTGTATAAAGCGAGGTGCAAGTTTTCCTCACACAGTTAAGGATGTTCTCAAGCTACAGGTTATTTCAGTGACAGGGAGAAATGCGACTAGGCGAATTGATACGTCACTGAAAAAGGAGGGGATTAGAAGTAAAGGGCTTTGGAATGAGAGAGACTTGACATTGGCTGGGAGCTGGATACATAGTTGAGCCAAACCGTTGGTCCAACGTCAAGTCTGGTGCGAAGTGTTTCGATCAAGAGGCACATGCGTTGCACGGCGGGCAACCCCTGAGCGAGGGTGGGGTCAGTTGAAAATGTCGTACATTTCTTTTGCGTTTTGCTGGAGAGTTGCGAGATGAGAATCTTTCTCTGACAGTTCCTTTTTCAATTTTGAGTTTTCCTCCTCCAATCTCCTGTTGTCTTCAAGTACCTTTCATTCTCTTGGCTCAAGCCATTTATTGGCTTGTGCATGGTATCCATGTGGCTTGACTGCGACTCTATAAGGAAAAGGGGAAAAAAGAGAAAAGGAACAAGGAAAAATGGAGGAAAGAAAGTAAAAAACAAAAAGGGTTCGAAATGAAGGCGGTAGTGGTGGTGGGTTGCATGATGACTGAGCAACATAGCAGAGATCAGATGAATGATTTGGTGTGGTGTGAGAGTTACATATTTTTATTAATGTAAATTTATGTTTCATATTTTTATTTAACCCTCTTAACCGTTCGGGAACGTTCAGAAAAAAATTGGATCGTAAATGCCGAGAACGTTCGGGAACGTACGGATTCCACGTGGCCGGTTTGGGTGCTTCCATTTTGTTTCTATCACATGGCAGTCACGTGGACGCTTCAGCCTCGCTTTCGCAATAGATTACACTTCCGCCCTGTTGCTTGCAATGGCTTCTAGGCCGATTGGAAGATATGAATTTTTGAAAATTAGTGACCGACTTTTTCCTTTTGTGATAACTCGTTTAGGCTATTACCCCTCGAATTTTCAGGGGGGTTTTGGTGGTTGATAAGTGCATGTTTTTGTTGTTGCTGTTTTGTCTTTCTTTATGTTTTTCACTCTGCTGAATAAATCTATGCTAGTCAAACTTAACCCTTTTGAGCGAAAGCACTTTCCGACATCATGCTTAGTTTTGTTCTGACTCAATGAAAAGAAAAAAAGAAAAATACATACTTGGGAAATGTACCCCCCTCCTTTCCTTTCCAGCTTCATGGTGGACTGTAACATAGTGGGCTGCAACTGGATCCAGCTGCCAGCGGGGATGTACCGCACCCGGGCGAAGCGGGACCAGCCTCAGGGCAAGGGCCGCGGCCCCAGTCAGCAGGGGCAGGGCCCCCAGGCCCCCCGCACGCGGTGCCAGCTGGAGGTGGACGTGTCCTGGGAGGACCTGGTGTCCCACGCCCCGGAGGGGGACTGGGCCAAGGTGGCTCCCTTCAGGATCCTCAGCTTTGACATCGAGTGCGCCGGCCGCAAAGGTATAAGTATATGTGCAAGCTTGAATAAATCGGCAAACGTATGAGCGATTGTGTGGATGGTGGTGGGTGGTCATGTTGGTGGTAAAGATGACTAAAATTGCAGAGCTGATTCTAGAGCGCGGGATTGGTACAATCCCCCGAAAATCTGTTCCTTCCCGCGATAATCGAATCTTAACGCGCATTTGCAGAACTGCCCGCTATTTTCACCGATCGCTGTGGGCATGGCGTTCGTCGTCTGCAAAACCTGTTGTCTAGGCTACACAAACTGATCAACCAATCAATCGTGTTCATCTCATTCATCTTGAATACTGACGAGAACTTGCGAGAGTTTAAGCCGTCATATTGGATTTCTTCCAAAATGAAGCGCGTAGCCACGCTCCTTGATTTTGACTTTCGCGGAGGCACAGTGAAAAAAAAAGCAGTCTGTGCCACATGATGAGTCAGAGTGTGGAGAAGAGCTTGAAGAAACGGCGACTACAGTAAAACCCGTTTAGTACGAATTCCAGGGGAGAGGGCCAATTTACTTGTTGTAAGCATTGCTCGTTCAAACCATTTGATCGATTTTGGCAACCCTGACGAACCTATCAATCGGTCCTCACATCTACTGTGATGTGCGTGTTGGTAAAGTGTGAAAAAGACAGAAAAACGGAAACAACACACTTACCCAACAAAGCATGGTTGTAAGCCCAGTATCCTGTATCCATAGGGTTTTTAATGCCGATTACATACACTTTAAAACAGTTTATTAACACACGATAACATCAAAAACATAAAATCCACACATGCGCTTTAAGAGAAAGTTAAAATTTCCCGGAAGTCACAAGATCAGTGCGCAAAGAGCGAGTCCAGTGTCGTCTGCTTGCACTGCAGACACCCAAGTTGTTATATCGGCCAATCAGAATGCCGCTTACATATCGAGGGGTCAGTCAAGATGGCGATGCTGTTGTCAGCGTGTTCTCGTTCTAGCCAGGTAGTTGTGCAAGAAAGCTTGACTTTGGGATGGCGGTGTGGTTGTAAGTGCGTTCTCGTTCTAACCGCGTAGTTTTTGCATAAAAGCTTGACTTTGGGAGTCAATAAATTGTACGTTATATGCAAGTTGCTCGTTGTAGCGAGCTCGTTGTATGCAGAATTATTTAACAAGGAAAAAGAAGGCTTGTGGTTGGGAATTTTGAAACCACTCGTTAAACACGGGCTCTCGTTTAAACCGTACTCGTACTAAATGGGTTTCCCTGTACATCCAAAAACTCGGAGAAGCAGCCCGATAACAGCGCCAGTGCAGATGACTGACTGAAGAAGTGGCCATGGCTGTATCCAGTGGACCTGCCACCAATCCCCCCTATCTATTCTATCATCCTTACCATTCCACTACAAAGTGCATATTTGTACAAGATTAGCTTGGAAGACAGAAATAAAACCAAGAGTGTCTTACTACCACAACTCCCAATCCAGGTAACTTCCGGTTAAGCAGACTACTCACTTTCTTTCAAGCTAGCATGGAAGGCAGGTTTGTTTTTCTGTTTCTCCAGGAATTTTGTCTCCTGCTTTCAGCTTAATGAGTGTCTTTTGTTTTCCTTTGGTTTTCTTTGTGTTGCTTTGCTACTTGGGTAAGTTCGTTCGGCCCTCCCCCCTTTTTGGTTGTAATCTTTGTGAAGATTTCGGGCCTGTTGGTCAAAAGGTGGGCGTGGCTTCTGGCTTCGGGTTTCGCGTTATGGAATCTACTCCTTCTAAAGAAGGTTGTAGATTCTTCGGCGTTAGTTAGCAAACCTTCAAGTAGTTCAACTAAGGAACCTCAGCCTTCTCCTCCCAGGGATGACAAAGACCGTTTTCTAAAATCTAGTCCTTCAGAAAAGTCTTTGTCCAAGTCAAATCTCGGTCAAGAAGTTCGAGTAAGTCTCATTCTTCGCGTTCGGTTCAAGATACGAAGCAAGTGGTGTCGGAATTGCTGGCTCATTTGCGTTCTACGGGCGAATAGTCTTCGGCCATGCCGTTCTCCTTCTCCCAAGTGGATTCGGCTGGTTTGGTCCAGCACTTTTCGGTGGATGATTCTCATGTTGTTGGGTGTTTTGGACGTTGACCCGGCTTTTTCGACGGTTGGTCTTCCACTCCAGGATTCGTTGTCCGTTGAAGATCTCTCACGGATGGAGCTGCAAACCGGCATCCGGGTTTTTCCCGAACAAGGTCAGTACGGCTCTTCTAGCCAAGCTAGCTCCCGTACCCCATTGGTTCCTGGCGTTCATGATACCGCACGGGCACTTCCGGTTCTGGAAGAAGAAGCTGCGAAGAAACCGGTGGTGCTGTCCGACTTGTCTTACAGAGCTATAGACAACCGGGCGGTACCCACCGATGCCACCATTACGCCTGGTGATGCCGGCCGAAAAACGGACGATGCCGCTAATGGGGGTAGCTTCCCTGGCGACGGCAGCCTCGGTGCCTTAGGCACCGGGCCGGCATCCGCACCCGGAGTTCTCCGGAGCGGACCGGCCACGGCGACATGGTCTCGCGGGTCCACCACGGGCACGGCGGCTACGGCCTCTCCCGTGGGTGGTCCCTGGCGACGGCAGCCTCGGTGCCTTGGGCACCGGGCCGGCATCCGCACCCGGGGTTCTCCGGAGCGGACCGGCCACGGCAACATGGTCTCGCGGGTCCACCACGGGCACGTCGGCTACGGCCTCTCCCGTTGGTGGTCCCTGGCGACGGCAGCCTCGGTGCCTTAGGCACCGGGCCGGTATCCGCACCCGGAGTTCTCCGAGCGGACCGGCCACAGCGACATGGTCTCGCGGGTCCACCACGGGCACGGCGGCTACGGCCTCTCCCGTGGGTGGTCCCTGGCGACGGCAGCCTCGGTGCCTTAGGCACCGGGCCGGCATCCGCACCCGGGGTTCTCCGGAGCGGACCGGCCACGGCGACATGGTCTCGCGGGTCCACCACGGTCACGGCGGCTACGGCCTCTCCCGTGGGTAGTCCCCAGGCCCAGGGCCGTACGACGGCGGGCAGTCAGTCCATGGGACGTTTGCCTCAGCCCGTACCGGTCACGCCCGTTACCGCTGGTATGGTTCTTCAGCGGACCTACTCTCACCAGGAGGTTATGGACCTTTTGTCGGGTTGTTCTTCCTTCAGTCAGTCAGCTCAACCAGCGGCGTCAGTTACGACTTCGGGTCACACGGTGGATTCTATGGAAGAGGTTTTTTCAGATCCTTCTGTTTCTGTCATTCAAGGGTATCTGGCGGCCTTGCAGCCTTACTGCGCTCCTTCTTTCACGGTTGCAACCGAGAGTTGTTCAACCGTACCCTTGTTGTCTTCCTTCTGAACGAATTTTTGCGGGGGCAACGGCCCCGGCTTCGCCGTTCTTTCGAATGATGTCTGTTCTGGCAGGCATGGTTTCTTCTGATTACAACCATGAGTTGTTCAACCAGTTGTCTCGTTCACCCGTTCCAGTAATCCTTTTTGGTCTGGTTCCGTCCCGATCGAACTATACTGTCCGGCTAACATGATCTTCCATGCCCAGCCGTCAGCTCAGTTGTTTGACTGGGTGGCGTTGAAATGGGTTAAGTCTACGTCACGTTTGCACACTGTTTCGCTTTTTGTCTACATGTTTTCCTTTTCGGTGGGGACATTTCCGCGTCATCTGGTTAGATTTGACGTCATGCGATAGCAACTATGTTGCTCTTTCGGTCTGTCCCTACGTCAGAGGTAGTTTTTTATTTTTACCTTCCAACGGTCTTAGCATGTAGAGTTGGTTACGAAGTGCAGTCGCACATTCGTACCGTGGCTTCTCAGTTTGCTAGTTCAGAGGTTGAATCTGCTGTTTTGCGGATTCTCATCTTAATCATTTAGTACTAGCTGTCTCTTCCCGTCATCGATCCTTTGCTTGCCCATTCTGAACAAGTCTTGTCCAAATGTGGGCCATTTTGTTTTTGACTCAGACTCGCCACTTCGATTTTTTTTCTGGTTCGAAAGGGCGTAGCAGCGTGTGGTGGCCCGGTCCGGCCACTCATAGTCCGTTTTTGTATCGGCCTTGGCTGCTCTAGGTGACTCCATGCGGAGTTTGTCATCTCCTGGCTGCTTTTCCAGGATGTTGTCTCGGTGGAGTCCACTCAGGTTCTGCCCCAGGATGATGCTTTCGGTACCCTTCTGTCTCGTGGGTGCCGATTGTCTTTTCTCCGCCTGCAGATCCTCTTCGCTTTCAGATCTTGGACGCAGAGGTCAAGTCCCTTCTGGACAAGGGTGCTGTGATTCCAGTACCCAACCCAGGCCCGGGTTTCTACTCGCGCATGTTCACTGTACCAAAGAAGAACTGTGAGTTCTGTCCAGTGCTGGACTTGTCTCCTCTCAATGCTTTTCTGCGCCCCATGGCGTTCAGAATGGAGACGGCTGCTTCGGTTCACAACTTCATCCAGCCGGGGGATTGGGCGACTTCCATAGACCTCAAGGATGCCTTTTTCCATATTTCGATCCACCCAGATCGAAGGCATCTCTTGAGGTTCGTATGGGGGAACACGACTTATCAGTTCGTAGCCCTTCCCTCCGGGCTCTCTCTGGCCCCTTGGATTTTCACCATGGTGGTCAGGGAGTTCGTCGGCGTGGCCGGGTCCAGAGGGATCCGGCTCAAGGTGTACCTGGACGGCTGGCTCACCTCGGCTCAGTCCAGGGACCGGTGCCAGGAACACACTTCGGAGCTCCAGGACCTGTCCGTCCAGGTTGGTTTTCAACATGAACGTCAAAAAGTCGGATTAGACTCCGGCCCAGGAATTCAAATTTCTGGGGATGGTCTTCAATACCCAGACGTTCACGGTCTGTCCGTCTCCGGATCAGATCCAGTCCATTCAGTCCTTTCGGGAAAGTGTTCTGTTGGCAGGTTCAGCAACGGTTCGTCAACTTCTCAAGTTGCTGGGCATCATGGAGTCTTTGGCAGACCTCTTGCCTCTGGGACGTCTGCACAGGCGTCCGTTACAACGAAAGTGTGCGGAACTCAGGGTTTCTCATCTTCCTCTGGAATCTCAGATTGTTTTGGGCTCGTGGTTTCGCGGCTCAGTTCTCCAGTGGTTGGATCCGGTTTGGCTGGGGTCCTCTGTTCCCAGTCGGCCTCTCCACCATCAAGAATTCCTTTTCACGGATGCGTCAAAGGAAGGTTGGGGGGCTCATCTGGACCGGTGAGAGGTTTCGGGGTTGTGGTCCAAGCAGATTCGTCTCTCCACATCAATTTTCTGGAGATGGAGGCGGTTTCGCTCGCGCTCAAAGCGCTACTTCCCCTGCTACGAGGCAAGTGGGTCACAGTTTGTGGCGACAACTCCACTTGCCTCTCGTACCTTCGGCGTCAGGGGGGCACGAAATCGTCTTCACTCTCCAGGAAGGCAGAGGAGATCCTGCTTTGGACTGCACAGAATTCCATTCTTCTAACCGTGGAGTTCTTTCCCGGGAAGTTGAATGTTCTCGCCGACCAGCTGGGCCGTTCCAACCAGGTGATTGCAACGGAGTGGACTCTCGTCCATCAGGTCCTTCAACCCATTTGGTCAATGTGGGGAAACCCACACATCGACTTGTTTGCAACTCGCTTCAGCCGGCGTCTTCCGCTTTTCGTCTCCCCGTTGGCAGATCCCTTGGCATGGGCAAGAAATGCCTTCAGTCTCCAGTGGACGGGTCTGTGGGCCTACGCCTACCCATCCACAGCTCTTCTTCCAAAGGTGTTGGAAAGGTGTGCTCGGGAGCGTCCTGCTCTGATCCTCATAGCGTCAGGATGGGAAACTGTCCGTTGTTCCCCGAGCTGTTAGCTCTCACCCACGTTCCGGGTGTTCCCCTCCAGTTGTCACCAAGTCACTTGTTCAACCGCGGACAGGCGTTCCACATCGAAATCCTGCCGTCCTTCACCTGACCGCTTGGCTACTTTGCGGTCAGGATTGCGGTCACAGGGTCTGAAAGGTGAAACCATTGAAGTGATTCTTCAATCCCGTCGTCAAAGCATGAATACCTTGTATTCCTTGCGTTGGACCTCTTGGTTCAATTTCTGTTCAATGAGTCTTTTTCTCCTTTGCACCCGACTGGTGCTCAGTTTGTTTTCTTTTCGTCTCATTTGCATAATGAGAAGGGCCTCTTGGACCAAACTTGTCAGGTTATAAGTCGGCAGTTAGCACTATTTCGATTGCTACTGGTCGTCAACCTTCCTCGGCTTCTTCTGTCTTGGTTTCCCATTTTTTGGATGGTTTGCGTAATAAGTCGATTCGCCCAACCATCAGACTTCCGCTATGGGACGTTTTTTCTTGTGCTTCACTTTCTCAGGTCAGAATGTGAACCGCTTTCTTCGTTATCTTTTAAGCTTCTTTCTGTTATAACGCTTTTCCTCGTTAGTCTTGCCTTAGCGAGACGTGTGAGTGGTATCCACGCTCTTAGCGGTTTAGTTAATGATTATGAATTCGCGGAGGATGGTTCCTCGATCTCCCTGGCTTTTCTACCGGAATTCCGTGCGAAAAATCAATCGGCTCAGCAAGCTTCTCCGTTGGTTGTTATCGAGAGTCTCTCTAACATCCTCGCTCCGGACGATGAGGAAAATGTCTGTGTCCGGTTCGCTGTTTGCGGGCATATCTCCTTCGTTCAGTCTCGTTCCGTAGCCAGAAACGCCGCCTTTTCATTTCTTTGAATTCCAACTATTCAAATGATATCCGTAAGGCCACTTTGGCTCGCTGGTTAGTCGAGTTGATTCGACTAGCCTACTCCCACGCCGATCGTTCTGCGCCCCCAGGTATACGGGCTCACGAAGTTAGGGCTATTAGCACCTCACTAGTCTTGGTCAGGGGTGTTCCAGTCCCTTCCTTATGTCCTCCGCCTTCTGGAAGTCGGAGACTACATTTACCTCTTTCTGCCTGCGCGAGTTTTCTACTCTCCGGCAGGACAACACGTTTGGCATTCGACGTGCTGTGTTGTCCTCCAAGACGGTGTCCTTTTGAGGTTTGACTTATTGTCTGTTTGTTTTTATAGACTTATGTCTTTTGGGGGATATGTAAACATGATTTGCTGTTTTACCTTCTTATTTTAGATGGTATGTGTGTGTTTATGTGGTATCTCTGTCATGGTTTGTTCCATGGTTCTCAGAGTAGTGCTTAACCATTACCCACCTCCTTGTTGGTAATCATGCACTTTGTAGTGGAATGGTAAGGATGATAGAATAGATTGAGGAATTTTTATTAATTCTACTATCTATTTTATCTATATACTTACCATTCCACTACATTTAATTGACCCACCCACCTCCCTCCTAATGGTTTTTGAACGTGTACCTTCCCTTTTTATTAGATGCTTGCTTTCAAGAAAGTGAGTAGTCTGCTTAACCGGAAGTTACCTGGATTGGGAGTTGTGGTAGTAAGACACTCTTGGTTTTATTTCTGTCTTCCAAGCTAATCTTGTACAAATATGCACTTTGTAGTGGAATGGTAAGTATATAGATAAAATAGATAGTAGAATTAATAAAAATTCCTCATTTTTCATTCTTAGGGGGGGACCTGCCCCCCTTTTTTCAATCATAGGGGGGGAATGCCCCCCCTTTTTCAAAAATCCTAGAATCAGCTCTGAAATTGTCATTCTACTTTTACTTTTTAACAAAAGTATGAGCGATTTTGGGTGGATGGAGGTGTGGACCTGGTTATTCCCTACACATGCCATGAGTAGTCTGAACAGCTGAAATGTGTTGAAGAAACACAGTGGAAACCAGATAACTGAAAAATGTGTACACCCACCCCCCAAAAAAAGAAAAAAAGAGCAAATAATTCACATAGATCATACGTGAATGTTTTTGCTGAAAGGCAGATTGCAGCCTTTTTCGTGGCCCCAGAGGTCATTTTTAACACTGGTGTAAATCCACTGAGATGATTCAGGGTAGAGGGTGCGGTGGGGGTAGGTTTTGTTCTCGATCAATTTGTTCTCAAATGGATGTTGCGTCAGCCATTTAATAAATCATACATTTACTGATTCTAAGAGCTTTTTTTTTTCTAGGTTCCAGAGTTCCAGTTATTGGAAGAGTCTCTCCTAATGTTGTTTTTTTATAATAGAGAGTGAAAATGTGTTGACAAAGGAGGTCCATAAGTGGAATTGAAAGTGGCTTTTGAGGAAGAAAAGGTGAATGTATCCAGTGGCAAAGGCTCTGCCAGTCAGGATACTAGAATCAAATTGGGAGACTGATACGGAAAATCCGCCAGCCAGGCCAATGGATCTGCAATCAGTGCAATGATAACTTAAAGCATGGTTTGAAGGGCATGTCGGCTTTAAGGAACCACGTTGTTGTGAAAAAAATCCCCCCAAACTTGTAACTGTAAGAATGAAGGATTGTCGTACGAATGAGACTCTTAGATTGTTTGGAGCATCAGTGAGTTTAACCCCCTGCCCCCACCCTCATCATCGCCGCCATTGCCGGTCCCAAGCCTGGATGAAAAGCAGGAGGGTTGGGCGAGGGGTTAGCAGCCCCTCCCTGTAAAAAACCGTACTGTTACTAAAACGTCGACAAGAGATCCAGCAAACATCGCAGCCCTGGGAGAGGACGGACCTTCAGCTGGAGGACTTATGACGGGTCTCACCTGGGGACAGCTGGAGAGAATCGCCCAGGACAGAAGCAGCTGGAGGGGTCTTGTTGGCGGCCTATGCCCTGGGAGGGGCGATAGGCGAAAGAAACACACACACCCCACCCTCATCATCATTGAATTATCTTCTGTTTTGAAGAAAGAAAAAAAAATCGATGTCTTGTGTTGTGTTGTGTTGTAGGGGTGTTCCCTGAGGCGGACAAGGACCCGGTGATCCAGATCGCCAACATGGTGATGCGACAGGGGGAGACGGACCCCTTCATCCGCAACGTGTTCACGCTCAACACCTGCGCCCCTGTGGTCGGCTCCGAGGTCCTGTCCTTCCGCAGGGAGCAGGAAATGCTGGAGGTCAGTGGAATGGTGGAGAGACTGAGGAAGGTTCAACAGTTTTGATCAGTACCGTATTTTACGGACTATATGGGCATGTACACATACATGCAGAGATTCCGTGCGGAAACCCGTGCGCAATCCGTAAATAAGTAAAAGAAAGAAGGGAAAAGATTTGCGCACGTGTCCGTATTTCCCCCAATCCGTACATTTTTTACCCTTCTTTCTTTTACTGTAGGATTGCGCATGGGATTTCCACATGAACTGTGTACGAGGCCAAAGGCGATACTTTTTTTCCCAGACTGAGAGACCCCAGCGCCTTACAATGTGACTGATAATATAGTAAGAAAATAGAGTAACACAATCTGAATTTTGTGTTATATTTGGCCAGTAAGATACGGTAATATATGTGAGTTCGATGCTAAGGAATATATTTGGTGAAATCTACGATTTAATCTTATTACTACACAATTTCAGTTAATGTGGCAAATTGATAAATTAATCTACCAGAATGCTTTCGCAGTAAGGTCTTAACCTTAAGTGTGCATGTGGCAAAATGAATAAATTGATCGTTTGGTACTTAAATTAAATAGTTTAGAAATGCTTGATAGCAATGATACTTTGTTGATCACATTATCATCTTGAAAGAGTGTCACGGGGTGATTCAATTTATTGAAGTGCAAAGTTATTGTTCTTTTTTGACCAGTTTTTGTTGTTGTTCAGTTTTAATTTATTAGCATTTGTTTATTTATTTTGAAAGAGTAGTGTGAAGGGAGGGAGTTTTTTTTGGGAAGGAGTAGAATGAAGGGAGTGAATTTTAGGGATGTACAATCACATCAGTGTTGTTCTGTGGACAGAAATGGTCGGCGTTTGTGCGCGAAGCGGACCCGGACCTCATCACGGGCTACAACATTCAGAACTTTGACCTGCCCTACCTGCTGAACAGAGCCACCCACCTCAAGGTACAGTAGCCAGTGTCTTCTGCATGGGGGGGGGGGCTACATGGCTGAGAGTAGTTCAGGCATGCTGAAATCAGGATCGAAAAAGCTGATGGAAAGAGTCTTCAGGATTGCAGGGCTCCCAATCGTCCCGCAAAACAAGGGGTCCCAGGGACTCCTTCGCTTACAGTATAGAGGGTCCTAGAGGCGGGATAGAGGGTCCCAGTGGCATAGTGAATGCTATAAATAATTTTTCTAGTACATCCCTGGGACCCCCTGCACATTCTTTTAGAGGGTCCTGTTGAATGTTAGTCAGGGATGGGAATTATCCGCCTAAATTGATTTATTTTTCTGCCCCCAAAAAAATCTGCTGAAAAAATAATTTTTCGCCTTAAAAACGTAAGCGAGGGACTCAATTTCACGAGGCACCGAACATCTTGCCGCGCTGTTCTCTGAATGCGACTAACTACGCATGCGCGGCGAGATTTGTCTTCCTGGTGAAAGCAAAATGGCGTCTGTGTCTCGATTAGTCCAACGCGGGGAAGCTTACGACGACAGCAATTGCGAGAATCCATGCAGGTGGGACTGGCTGTCTCTGCAAGCACTGAACGGAGAGACACTGAGGCAAAACATAAGGAAAGTTCGCCTTTGTGGTCAGGCACTGTGACTTGCTTGTGGAACGCACGTCTCGTATCAAAGCCGCGGCAGTGCTGCATTGATCAGCCACATCGGCAGGAAGAAGCACTTGAAGGCGTGCAAAGGCAAAAAGAGCAATGCTCCTTTACCTAGTTTGAGAATGCATTATTTTTACGATTTTTGAATTGAGTAAGATTATAAATTAGATTAGGGAGGGGGGAGGTGGGTGTCACTGAAGCTTGTCTGTGTAACGCATCCCCCCCTCCCTCTCTCTCTCTCTCTTTCTCGACACACACACACACACACACACACTCACTCACTCACTCACTCACTCACTCACACAGTCACACACACACACACTCACACTAAGTCTGGGCTTGTATTATCAAATTTATTAAAAACTTTTTTAACTGTACATGCACCCCCCCCCACACACACACACACACACACACTGCACTCACACACATGCATACATGTGCACTCACACACATGCTTACATGTGCACACACACATGCGCACACACACAAACACACATCCATACACACAAACACATACACACACGCACGCATACACCTGGGGTGAATGTGTGAAGCTTAGGTGAGTAAATGCAGACCTGTTTACCCTTACGATTTTGGCGTAATTTTTACGGGAAAAAACCGAAATTACGGTTAAAAAAAACATTACGGAAAAACAAAATTCTAAACATGAAAATCGCGAGTCGCAAAGTTTTGTCTGCTGTGGTTTTTGTCGAATGCGGTAAGAAGACATTTTCGGTTTCCGCGCGCATGCGTCTTTCTTTTTGTTAAAGTCAATATGGCGGCTCCAGCAAAGAGACTCGCGCCGAAAGGCAATACCGGCTCTTCCAAAGCTCCAAAAGTTGGAAAACTTGTGCAAAAGTTTCGCGATGCGTACTTGAAAGTACCTGGAATCCAGCGAACAGTACTCGGTGACGAGTACGCCTGTTGCGTGTACTGTAGCAGGGACTTTTCCATCGCGCATTCAGGTCAGTATGACATTGAATCGCACTGCGCATCGAAAAAGCACCAGATGTACGTTGCTTCAAAGAAAGACGCAGCAACTTCGCACAAGATGACGTTGTTTTTTAAAGCTGAGAAGAAGAACACTGAGAAGGAGGTTGATGACTTGGCCGTGGTTAGAGCTGAAGCAATGATGACGGAAACTCTAGTGAAAATGAACGTTCCATTGACTGTGGCTGACGTACTCACAATAACTGTGTGCAATGTAGGATGATTTATGTGTGTAAATATAACTTTTTTCCCAAACAATTCCCACTGCCAGATGTTAAAGTGATCCAAAATCCAACAATCAAGCATGAAAAAAGACTTTAAACTGAGTGCCTAGAAGCTGAATAGCAAGCAACAGAATGGTGTCTTCTGGTTCAGGCAGCAGGTAAGAAAAAGTGTAATAAAATATCAGTTGTTATTAATTATTGTGTTAAGTAGCTCCATGTCGTTGTGTGCATGATTAGCAAGCCTGTGACTGAAAAGTTGCCGAGTATTGCGAGTATAAAAATTACAGAAATTTTTGGTGAAATTACAGAATTTTGAATTACAGAATTTTGTCAGATATTACAGGTATGCGATTTGAGGGTAAACAGGTCTGTAAATGTATCATTCCTAATGCTGTTTTTAGGGCTTCAATTATCAATAATGCTTCAGCTTCAGGGGGCTTTGCCCCCTGACCCCCACTGGGGGCCGCAAAAGGCCCCCAGACCCCCACATTTTGGGATTTTGGGTCTTCTTCAATTCCCATGCCTGGTTAGTGCTTCATAGACAAAAAAATGGGAGCCCTGGGATTGGCCATCTTGTCATCCAGAATCATGGTCTTATAAAATCAAACATTTCTACCAAAATTGATAGCAGATTGAAACAAGAGGATGATTGTATGCAATTCTAACACCTTCCCCACCCATCCTGTTTAGTACAGAAACGCATACCTTGGAAATTACTTTTAATGCGGTCACCACTTCAGCTTGGGAAGATTCAGAGAACATTGAAACGTGTCGTTTCAGGATTGAGAGAATGTTTTACTTTCAACCATCTGGGTGTGCCTGAATTCAGGCTTCAGGCAATTTGATGCAAGTTCAGGCAGTGGTCTGTCTGAAAATTAAGCTTTTCTGTGTGGACTTGTGTAGAGTGGCACAGAGGTAACGCGTTCACCTTGTGTCAAGTAAACCCGAGTTCGAACCTGGGTACAGGGGATTTTTCCTCTCATTTTGCACTAGGCCTTACTGTCTGAATGTGGAGTCTTTCGGATGAGACGATAAACTGAGGTCCCGTGCCCATGCACTTAGCACACGTTAATCCCAGTGGCAACGAAAAAGTTGTCATTTGGTCAAAAAAAATGCATGCCCCCCCAAAAAAAAGGTGACGTGCCTCTGGCTGCGACGCGCTCTCCAGGTGGGAGCAACCCCAATTTCACAGAGACGCCTCTG
Source organism: Phymorhynchus buccinoides (assembly GCA_017654935.2). NCBI lineage: Eukaryota > Metazoa > Mollusca > Gastropoda > Neogastropoda > Raphitomidae > Phymorhynchus > Phymorhynchus buccinoides. Next base: position 42,977,121 of record CM065701.1, read on the forward strand.
TGATTATAAAGTACCAAATGCCAAATGAGGTGATCATTATAATCTAAAGGGTTATCAAAGATCAAGCTTTGGTCACAGCATGTGGCCATGGTGCTTCTGGCTCCATCTCTAGCTTTCTTCCTCCCTCTTCATGCCTCGGCTCTGTACCCTCTGCCTTTGGTCACAGCATGTAGCCATGGTGCTTCTGGCTCCATCTCTAGCTTTCTTCCTCCCTCTTCATGCCTCGGCTCTGTACCCTCTGCCTTTGGTCACAGCATGTAGCCATGGTGCTTCTGGCTCCATCTCTAGCTTTCTTCCTCCCTCTTCATGCCTCGGCTCTGTACCCTCTGCCTTTGGTCACAGCATGTAGCCATGGTGCTTCTGGCTCCATCTCTAGCTTTCTTCCTCCCTCTTCATGCCTCGGCTCTGTACCCTCTGCCTTTGGTCACAGCATGTAGCCATGGTGCTTCTGGCTCCATCTCTAGCTTTCTTCCTCCCTCTTCATGCCTCGGCTCTGTACCCTCTGCCTTTGGTCACAGCATGTAGCCATGGTGCTTCTGGCGCCATCTCTAGCTTTCTTCCTCCCTCTTCATGCCTCGGCTCTGTACCCTCTGCCTTTGGTCACAGCATGTAGCCATGGTGCTTCTGGCTCCATCTCTAGCTTTCTTCCTCCCTCTTCATGCCTCGGCTCTGTACCCTCTGCCTTTGGTCATAATTTGCTCTCTCTTTTGCTTCTCTGATTCTTTTTTCATCGCCTTTCTTTACTTTTTCTTTCTATTGCTTTCTTTATTGTTTCTTTTCAATCCTCCTCTCTGTTGTTTTTATAGTTTTTGTTGTTGTTTGAAGCACTTGTTTGATTTCACCTATTCATCACCTTTCATAATCAATTTTTGCCCCCCCCCCCCCCCGTTTCTGGCCTTGTTAATGGAGTGTCTTTGTAATCATTCTCCAACAACATTTGTTCACATCAGTTACAAAAATAAAATGATTAATAATGCTTATATAGCGCATAATCTTGCTAAGCAACTCAATGCTCTTTATATATTTAATGCGCTTTAGTTAGACTGATAATTTTGACACGCCAAGCAACCATAAAATAACTAGTTGAAATTAGTACAGATTTGTGTGTGTGTGTGTGTAGCATTAATGTTCACTGAAAAAAACCTCCAGATTGGAAACAAGTTTTGTTTAAATCTTTGGCCACAAACGTTTTTGTCTTTTGTTATCTTAATTGTTCGCCCAGGCAGTTTCCTATCATATGAGCATAGATGCATCATGCTGCCATGATGCGCCTAACTAAGAAATAGTTAGGCCCAGCAAGTCCGACTTCGGCTGTTGAAATCTTTGTAAGAATTTATTGAAAAAAACATGCAGGAGAATGGACCAGTAAGATAGAAAGATAGATGACAGTAAGCAAAGGAAAAAGGCAAAGAGAGTGACAGATTAGAGGAAGTTACAAGCACAGAACTTCCAGAAGGTGGGGGAACTAGTTGTACGAAAGACCCCCTGGTATCCCCATGAGGTGGGTGGGCGGTTGTCTTTTGTTATAAAACTTACCAGGTTTCATGTTGTAAAACCTACCAGGTTTCATTTCTAGGTATGTATATTTGAAGTGATGCCCTCTATGTTTTATTCATTCAGCGTTGTTTCTATTCCAGGTGGCGTCGTTCCCCTACCTGGGTCGTATCCGGGACATGCAGTCGAAGGTGAAGGAGGCCATGTTCCAGTCCAAGCAGATGGGCAAACGAGAGAACAAGATCATCAACATCGAGGGACGGGTGCAGTTTGACCTGTTGCAGGTAAGAACAAGATCATCAACATGGAGGGACAGGTGCAGTTTGACCTGTTGCAGGTAAGAACAAGATCATCAACATCGAGGGACAGGTGCAGTTTGACCTGTTGCAGGTAAGAACAAGATCATCAACATCGAGGGACAGGTGCAGTTTGACCTGTTGCAGGTAAGAACAAGATCACCAACATGGAGGGACGGGTGCAGTTTGACCTGTTGCAGGTAAGAACAAGATCATCAACATCGAGGGACAGGTGCAGTTTGACCTGTTGCAGGTAAGAACAAGATCATCAACATCGAGGGACAGGTGCAGTTTGACCTGTTACAGGTAAGAACAAGATCATCAACATCGAGGGACAGGTGCAGTTTGACCTGTTGCAGGTAAGAACAAGGTCATCAACATGGAGGGACGGGTGCAGTTTGACCTGTTGCAGGTAAGAACAAGGTCATCAACATGGAGGGACAGGTGCAGTTTGACCTGTTGCAGGTAAGAACAAGATCATCAACATCGAGGGACAGGTGCAGTTTGACCTGTTGCAGGTAAGAACAAGGTCATCAACATGGAGGGACGGGTGCAGTTTGACCTGTTGCAGGTAAGAACAAGATCATCAACATCGAGGGACGGGTGCAGTTTGACCTGTTGCAGGTAAGAACAAGATCATCAACATCGAGGGACAGGTGCAGTTTGACCTGTTGCAGGTAAGAACAAGGTCATCAACATGGAGGGACAGGTGCAGTTTGACCTGTTACAGGTAAGAACAAGATCATCAACATGGAGGGATGGGTGCAGTTTGACCTGTTACAGGTAAGAACAAGGTTATCAACATGGAGGGACGGGTGCAGTTTGACCTGTTACAGGTAAGAACAAGATCATCAACATGGAGGGACAGGTGCAGTTTGACCTGTTACAGGTAAGAACAAGATCATCAACATGGAGGGACAGGTGCAGTTTGACCTGTTACAGGTAAGAACAAGATCATCAACATGGAGGGACGGGTGCAGTTTGACCTGTTACAGGTAAGAACAAGGTCATCAACATGGAGGGACGGGTGCAGTTTGACCTGTTACAGGTAAGAACAAGATCATCAACATCGAGGGACGGGTGCAGTTTGACCTGTTACAGGTAGGAAGAGCCCCCACCCCTCCCCTCCGCGGCCCCTTGAATTATACAGCTCACTCAGGTTCAATCCTGTAAGTTTTTTCCCTAAGCATTTAAATTTCCGCAGAGCCTTAACCCTTTCACCGCCAACCGTTTTTCAGCCAGAAAATACCATTAAACTTAACTGTAGAGAAAACAAAATCTGCAATATTGGGAATTCCTCCGTGACATGCATAACGTTAGGCCTCTCCTTACCTCCCAAGATTGAAAAAATATGGTCTTTGTATAACAGGCCCTGATTTGATGCCTTTTAGTGACATGGGTGTTAAACCATTATGGTGCATAAATGCGACATTGGCGGTGAAAGAGTTAAAGGCATATAGCAAACGATTCATGTATGTGCGTGTATGTAAGGGTTTGGTTATAATATATATCATTTTTTTGTGAAACTATAAAGCACTTAGAGTAGAGCTTAAAAGATAAGCGCTGTAGAAATTTTCTTAATAAATAAATAAATGGATGTGATGCAGATGCTACTGCGAGACTACAAGCTTCGGTCGTACACGTTAAATGCCGTGTCGTTCCACTTCTACAGGATGTAAGGCTGTTTGAATCATGGATGATGTTGTGATGTGTTGTGCAGGTACTACTGAGGGACTACAAACTCAGGTCATACACGTTGAATGCTGTGTGCTTCCACTTTCTACAGGATGTAAGGCTGTTTGAATCATGATTGATGTTGTGCTGTGCAGGTACTACTGAGGGACTACAAACTCAGGTCATACACGTTGAATGCCGTGTGCTTCCACTTTCTGCAGGATGTAAGGCTGTTTGAATCATGATTGATGTTGTGCTGTGCAGGTGCTACTGATGGACTACAAACTCAGGTCATACACACTGAATGCCGTGTCCTTCCACTTTCTGCAGGATGTAAGGCTGTTTGAATCATGGTTGATGTTGTGATGTGTTGTGCAGGTGCTACTGAGGGACTACAAACTCAGGTCATACACGCTGAATGCCGTGTCCTTCCACTTTCTGCAGGATGTAAGGCTGTTTGAATTTTGATTGATGTGTGCTGTGCAGGTGCTACTGAGGGACTACAAACTCAGGTCGTACACGCTGAACGCTGTGTCCTTCCACTTTCTATAGGATGTAAGGCTGTTTGAATCATGATTGATGTTGTGCTGTGCAGGTGCTACTGAGGGACTACAAACTCAGGTCGTACACGCTGAACGCCGTGTCATTCCACTTTCTGCAGGAACAGAAGGAGGATGTGCAGCACTCCATCATCACTGACCTCCAGGTCAGAAATTTGGTGAAAATAGATAATCCCGGGGCAGTGGGTGGATGCCTCGTGCCTCCATACGGGGAGCTGGACGACCCCACCCCCTCCACGAGTCTCTCGCCATGGGGTGGGGGGGGGGTAGTCTTTCATAATAAATAGTTCCCCCACCTTCTGGAAGTTCTGTGCTTGTAACTTCCTCTCATCTGTCACTCTCTTTGAGACTCATCCTTTTTCCCTTTGCTTATTCTAATCTACTATCTTTCTGTCTAACTGGTCCATTTTCCTGCCTTTTTTCACGAAACACTTTTAAAAAGATTTCCTCCAACCGAAGTCGAACTTGCTGGGCCTAGCTATTTCTTAGGCGCATAACGGCAGCATGACGCATCTGTGTTTACAATTGACAGGAAACTGAAAACTGAAAAACGGTCACATATGTACCTTACATAATTATGGCCACATGGCCTGGGGACGCAGAAGAAGAAAAAGAAGAAGAAGAAACTGCACCTTTGCCCAAGTCTCCATGTTTTGCCATTTAATTATCCGGTCAGAGGACGGATATTGTGATCGGGTCTCTGTGTCCGTCTGTGTCTGTCTGTCTGTCTGTAAGTCGATTTGTTTTTTCAAAAACTATTATAAGGATTTTGGTAAAGGTCAAGATGTGCCACCCCCCCTACCTATCTCGGTTAATTCTATTTTTCCGTTATTGCCTTTCTTACCATACATAAAGCTGTATTTTAGGAACATTTTTAGCTAATAACCTTTTTGGAATACTAACCCTATCCCTAACCCTAGCCCTAAGCCTAACCCTACCCCCCACCCTATTAGACGGAAAAATGCAACGAACCACAACTGTGACAAATCGCGGTGTACTGCAGTACATAGTGGGGGGTAGGGTTAGGGTTAGGGTTAGTATTCCAAAAAGGTTATTAGCTAAAAATGTTCCTAAAATACAGCTTTATGTATGGTAAGAAAGGCAAAAACGGAAAAATAGAATTAACCGAGAAATGCAGGGGGGGTGGCACATCTTTACCTTTACCAGGATTTTAATCAAATTTGGCAGAGCGGTTGTTATCTTTGTGTGTGTGTGTGTGTATTATTGTCAGAACGGCAATGAGCAGACGCGTCGTCGTTTGGCGGTGTACTGCCTGAAGGACGCCATCCTGCCCCTGCGTCTGCTGGAGAAGCTGATGAGCGTCATCAACTACATGGAGATGGCCCGCGTCACCGGCGTGCCCCTCTCCTGTCTGCTGTCCAGGGGTCAGCAGATCAAGGTCATGTCACAGCTGCTCAGAAAGGTATTAGAGAGAACTGGGAGGGAGAGACAGAGAGAGAGAGAGAGTGACTCAGAGAGAGAGGGGGAAAGAGAGATAACTGGGAGAGAGAGAGAGAGAGAGAGGGAAAGATAGATAACTGGGAGAGAGAGAGGAAAGATAGATAACTGGGAGAGAGAGAGAGAGGGAAAGATAGATAACTGGGAGAGAAAGAGAGAGAGAGGGAAAGATAGATAACTGGGAGAGAGAGAGAGAGAGGGAAAGATAGATAACTGGGAGAGAGAGAGAGAGAGAGAGGGAAAGATAGATAACTGGGAGAGAGAGAGAGAGAGAGGGAAAGATAGATAACTGGGAGAGAGAGAGAGATAGGGAAAGATAGATAACTGGGAGAGAGAGAGAGAGAGGGAAAGATAGATAACTGGGAGAGAGAGAGAGGGGGGGAAAGATAGATAACTGGGAGAGAGAGAGAGATAGGGAAAGATAGATAACTGGGAGAGAGAGAGAGAGAGAGGAAAGATAGATAACTGGGAGAGAGAGAGAGAGAGAGGGAAAGATAGATAACTGGGAGAGAGAGAGTGAGAGGGAAAGATAGATAACTGGGAGAGAGAGGGAAAGATAGATAACTAGGAGAGAGGGAAAGATAGATAACTGGGAGAGAGAGAGAGAGAGAGGGAAAGATAGATAACTGGGAGAGAGGGAAAGAGAGAGAGATGGCCAGCATCACCATTGTGCCCCTCTCCTGTCTGCTGTCCAGGGGTCAAGAGATCAAGGTCATGTCGCAGCTGCTCAGAAAGGTATGAGAGAACTGGGAGAGAGAGATAGAGAGAGGGAAAGATAGATAACTGGGAGAGGGAAAGAGAGAGAGAAATGGCCTGCATCACCATTGTGCCCCTCTCCTTGTCTGTTGTCCGGGGGCCAAGAGATCAAGGTCATGTCGCAGCTGCTCAGAAAGGTCAGATAGAGAGAGAGAGAGAGAAGGTTGAGAAGAGAGGGAAATGGAGAGAGAAATAGACTGCGTCACCAGCGTGCCCCTCTCCTTGTTTGTTGTCCAGGGGACAGCAGATCAAGGTTATGTCACAGCTGCTCAGAAAGATATGAGAGAGAAGAGAAAGAGAGAGAGAAGGGAGAGAATGGATGAGAGGAGACAAAGACAGAAGAAACGGAGAGAGAGGAGACAGAGAAAGGGGGAGAGACATGGTGCGTGTGATGGACGTTTTCTTCTGCCCGCTGTCCAGGGGCCAAGAGGTCAAGGTTACAGCTGCTCAGAAAGGTCACAGAGAGAGAGGGGGGGGTGGGGGTGGAGAGTGAATAGTGAAGGAGAGAGAAAGGTCACAAAGAGAGGAGAGAGAGAAAGAGGGAAAAAAGAAAAAAACCCAATGGGATTGTTCAGAGGCCAGCCAGTCAAGGTCATCACAACGCATTCATGCACATATGCACCGATGAGTCTTTGTGACTAGAACAAAGTGATACCAGCAATTTCAGTAATGACCAAACACAATTATTTTAAAATTCGCTATGTTTTTCCCAAAGCTTAACCCCTTGACTGCCGGAGAAAAAAAAACAATCATTGGGCAAACCATGCCATGAAAAAGACAACTGATAGAGACAATCAGGAAAAATGGTCTGGGGATATGGATCTCTTGATTGTGCAAGAGCAAAAGCCAGCATGTCAGGGTTATACCTCTTCGTCTGATGACATCATCAGTGATGTCATCATGTACATAGGTAATACGTTGGTGGCAGTCAAGGGGTTAAGGCGACTATTTTGCTTTCAGGCCAAGGAGCAGGATCTGGTGCTGCCTGCCCAAAAGGTGGAGACGGGGGACGAGTACGAGGGAGCCACCGTCATCGAGCCCGTCAAAGGGTCAGTCACCTAGTCTGTTGTCGTAAGATTGCCGCTTTGGATTTTGCTTCGCTGCACCTGTCATTTAAAAAAAAAAAAATTTTGTTTTCTTTCCATTTTACAAATTTTATGAAAACGAAACTCAGACATGCACAATGTGATACAAATAACAAACAAGGGCATCGCCGAGCGGCAGGCATGTCCTTTGCCCATTTCGCCCTGTGCCTGCCATGTCCCTCACATCTTAGCCCTGCCTGTAACGGCAAAAATGTGAAACATATTGTTAAAACGTAAATTTGACACCTACAAGGCCTACATCTTTGAGTCTGTGACCTATGGCCACTACTCTTGACATTGACCCTGATCTTTGACAACATGCCCCGCCCCCCACCTCCCCTCCCCTCACATCTCAGTCCCGCCTGTAATCTTAGCCCCCGTCCTCCTTGGGTGATATACCTACATACCCTTGAATGGAGTGCACATCTTTTTACCAGGGTGCACACCCTTAATCGGTGGGGTGCACACCCTTAACCCTGAGACATGTCTGCCGCTCAGCGACATTTAAACCCCATGTGGCATAATCCCCCTCACATCTTAGACCCCGTGTGCTCCTTGCATCGTTTGGGTGATGCACTTACACACCCTTAACTGGAGTGCACATCCTTCACTGGGGTGCACACCCTTAATCGGTGGGGTGCACACCCTTAACTCATAGCATAAATTATGCTGCAATGTCTTTAAGTATTATACCCCCCCCCCCCCCCCACACACACAAAATTTGAAGTGATTCCATGTGCACCTGTCATTCTGTTGTAGTTAACATCTTCTCCCAATTCCTGTTTCTCTCTGTGTTTCGCCTAATAATTCTTTTTTAACTTATTTTCATGAATATGCTATGTTCGCGCGTATATTGCAAGCATGAGAATACGCGCATGTGTGTGTGTGAGGGAGAGATATGTAAATTGTTTTGACCTTGCAGATAGGTCGGTGGTCTTTGCAATTCAAAATCCATCGTCTGTCGTCCTTCACATTCCTGCTATAAATCAAACAATTTTTTTAATAAAAATACTAATTTTAGATGTAAAAAATTTCAAGGGGAGGGACAGGGATGCATCTAGAGCGCGGCATTGTGGCATTGCCGCAAAATTGTTGATGTTCCCGCAAAAATTTAAATATGCTGCGGGAAAATCCCCCCAAATTTTGTGAAATCCCGCAAACGAAAAAATCGTTTGAAAATAACTTGTTCGGCACTAGGCCTAGATTGCGTGGCTGCGTGGGCTGTACCGAGTCTGCATTTCCTTTCGACAGTAAAGAACGAGCATTTTGATTGGGTCTTAAAAATAGCATAGCCAATCAACGGCTTTCTCTTTCATTTACTATTTCCGGGCGCAGTGTAAGTGAGCCCGCTCAAAAATGGCATCGCTTCTGGATTATTTTACTGTGACTTCTAAAAAGAAAGAAAACAGTGCGACTGTGGAGTGCAACATTGATCAACAACCTTGTTGTTCCTCATCGGCAGTTAGTGATGACAACGGGGAAAGTTCATCGAATGACGAAGCATCGGATCAGGACTGTGATGTCACCGACGATCCCATTGCTAGTAGTGTTGCTCCACCACCTTTCAAAAAGCGAAAGCATGAGTTCATGGAAAGTTGGAAAAAAAGCAGACCTTGGCTAGAATTTGACAGTGAATCAAAAGTAATGTTTTGCTTACAAAGCAAAAAGAACAATGCGTTCACCACAGGTTGTAAAAATTTCCGCACTACATCCCTTGATCGACACGTTAACTGGCATTGATTTACCCCCGCCCCCCTAACTATTTCCAGATCCCCTCAAATTTCCACACCAAGGGGGGCAATGCCCCCCAGTTTAGAAATTTCTAGATGCATCCCTGGAGGGTTTTAACGATGAAACTTTGTTTTTTCTTTGGTGGTTTGCTTAAAGCCACACGAGGTATTTAAGCGAAGCAGTGGCAGTTTTAGGTCACTCCTCTGGTTTAAACGATTTATTATTCAGTTACATTCGCATAGAGATAAAACACAACAGACTGAAGCAACAACAAGCGAAGCCTCAAGCACCTCTCCCTTCCCTTTCTAGACGAGAGCAAGCGTTGAGCCAATCCAAAGGATCGGTTGTGGTGCCTTTAAGAATAATTCACAAATGGTTAAAAGTGAAGCGCCACATATCAGTCGTTTAGACCCCCCTTCCCCATACTAAAGAAATAAAAAGGGGTGGGAGGTGGAGGCAGTCCATGATCACCATGCTAACACCTTTGATTTCATGTGCCTCGTAAATTACATGCTAGATTTTGGGGGCAAAGAAAAATAAGGGTCAAGAATTCACATCTTATTCTCCCAAGAGTCTCCAATAATAATAATAATAATAATAACAAGTGCATCGCCGAGCGGCTGCAAAGCTACTCCGAAATCGGAATGTGTCAGCTGTACACACAGCGGGGAGACCATTGAGAACTGAAAACAGGACGCACGCACGGACGGATGGACGGCCGGAAAGAAGTGGGACATAGCGGGCCTGTGACACAAAGGGCCTAGGGCACAGCGGGTAATGTAAAACTAAATACATCAGTGGATAGCTTGCATCTTGGCAAACTAGTATACCAAATTTGATGATGATAGACTGAATAGTTTTTGAGAAAAACGGACGACATAGCGGGCCTGTGACACAAAGGGCCTAGGGCACAGTGGGTAATGTAAAACTAAATACATCAGTGGATAGCTTGCATCTTGGCAAACTAGTATACCAAATTTGATGATGATAGACTGAATAGTTTTTGAGAAAAACAGACGAATAGCCGAACGGACGCCGGACGGACCAGACCAAAACAATAGTTCCCCGAACCTTCGGCTCGGGGACTAATAATTTTATTTCATATAGCGCTAAAATCCATACAGTAGTATGCTTGATGTGCTTTACAAAAGCAACATTAAAAACATGCATTAAAATCAACAAGATGGTCATACTACCAACATTCCAGTGCAAAGAAATAAAGTAACAAACATAACATGATTCTCACTCACAAAGACATCCACCCTCATTCACCAGCACTGTCACTCTCTGGTAACACCTCACCCTCGCAGAAACTAATGAAAATGTCAAGCAGCAGGAAGGAATGCGCCAATACATGCTTACACACGGCCCTCACAATGCAACTTTTACATTCTGATTATCATTAGACTTTGAACGGAGCCATTCGATTCCCCCCTCCTTGGTTAACTGATCCAACCCTGCAGAAAGACTTCCATATTTCTATGTTCGATTTAAAGCAAAAGCAAAAGGCGTTCCTGGATACAGTAACGTAATTATCTCGTTTTAATGTTCTTGTATTTTCTAACGGCCTTTCGTTGGTACAGATACTATGACGTACCGATTGCCACGTTGGACTTTGCCTCGCTGTACCCGTCGATCATGATGGCCCACAACCTGTGCTACACCTCACTGCTTTTGTTGGCACAGATACTACGACGTGCCGATTGCCACGCTGGACTTTGCCTCGCTGTACCCGTCGATCATGATGGCCCACAACCTGTGCTACACCTCACTGCTTTTGTTGGTACAGATACTATGACGTGCCGATTGCCACGCTGGACTTTGCCTCGCTGTACCCGTCGATCATGATGGCCCACAACCTGTGCTACACCTCGCTGCTTTTGTTGGTACAGATACTACGACGTGCCGATTGCCACGCTGGACTTTGCCTCGCTGTACCCGTCGATCATGATGGCCCACAACCTGTGCTACACCTCACTGCTTTTGTTGGTACAAATACTACGACGTGCCGATAGCCACGCTGGACTTTGCCTCGCTGTACCCGTCGATCATGATGGCCCACAACCTGTGCTACACCTCACTGCTTTTGTTGGTACAAATACTACGACGTGCCGATAGCCACGCTGGACTTTGCCTCGCTGTACCCGTCGATCATGATGGCCCACAACCTGTGCTACACCTCACAGCTTTTGTTGGTACAGATACTATGACGTGCCGATAGCCACGCTGGACTTTGCCTCGCTGTACCCGTCGATCATGATGGCCCACAACCTGTGCTACACCTCACTGCTTTTGTTGGTACAGATACTATGACGTGCCGATTTCCACGCTGGACTTTGCGTCGCTGTACCCGTCGATCATGATGGCCCACAACCTGTGCTACACCTCACTGCTTTTGTTGGTACAGATACTATGACGTGCCGATTGCCACGCTGGACTTTGCCTCGCTGTACCCGTCGATCATGATGGCCCACAACCTGTGCTACACCTCACTGCTCAGCCCTCAGATCATACAGAAAGAAGGGTCAGTGCTTCGCTCTATGGCACCATTTTCGTCCCCCTTTTTTCTGTCGTTGAAAATCTACCTGTAGATCATTTGATAGTCATGATTGTGTGCACATTTTGCTCTTTAGTTTCGTGTTTCCTTGACCCTATTGTTAGGGCTGAAGGTTTGAACTAAAGGGCCAGCCACACGTCCACTAAAAGCGCATGACTGTACGATGCGATTCGATCACGTGATCTCGATGCGCCAATCACATTTGTTCTTGGAGACCACGTGATTGAATCGTATCGTACAGTCGTGCGATTTTAGTGGACGTGTGGCTGGCCCTTAAGTTGAAGGATTAAAATTTTGTTGTTCATATCATCTCTCTCTCTCTCTCTCTCTCTCTCTCTCTCTCTCTCTCTCTCTCTCTCTCTCTCTCTCTCTCTCTCTCTCTCTCTCTCTTAATGTCTCTCAGTCATCAGACCATCCAGAAAATTTTGCTCAACTCTGAAGAAGTTCCATCTCTCCCTCTGTCTCCCTCCTCTTTGCCTCTGCCTCTAGTCTATGCACATCATTCATCAGCCCTTGAACCATTCAGAAACGTTGAAGTATGTACCTTTCTCTAAAAGTTTGTGTTTCTGTCTCTCGATCTTTGTTTCCTTCTGTTTGTCAGTGTGACTCTCTCCTTGCTCTTTTAGTCTTTCGTATTTCTTGTCAAGTATTTTGTATTATTGAACTGAAAAGCATCAAAATGCTACACTCACACAAGCACATGAAGATGAAATAAATAATAAACGCGGTAAATAAAACCAGATTTTCGTCTTTAAAAACACTTTGACGAGGTGAATGAAGACAACACACTAAACTTAACAACAATAAGTTTTCAAAATAGAAATGTATTTTGTATTCTCAGAGTTATATTAAACTTTGTGCTCTGTGTGTGTGATTGTGTGTGTGTGTGCATGTCGCATGTGTGCGTGCATGTGTGTGTCCAGACTGACAGCTGACCAGTACATCAAAACTCCCTCAGGAAACTACTTCTGCAAGGCCCCAGTCAGGAAGGGGCTTTTGCCCGAGATTCTGGAACATCTGCTGGGCACCAGGAAGAAGTGAGAGGCTCGTTTCGTTTTCACGCTTTTGTCATTGTTCACTAATCACCTTGGTCATTCATTGATCTCAATTGTTTGTTTGCTTGTGCCACATGACTGCGTATGTTCCAGTGGGTTAAACATTTGTGTCAGCATAACCATGCTCTTGTGTGTTTCCATTTGGATGTCGGCTAGAAAATGTAGGTAGAAGGTATGCCCCCAAGCCATTTGTCATGTACATGAACTGTGCAAGCATGACGTGCACAAATGTAGTGCCTGGGTGTGATTCCGGTGTGTGTGTGGGGGGCAGAGAGAGAGAGAGTGTGTGTTTGTGGTTGTGTACATTTTATTTATTAGTTATAATGTAAAAATATTGAATTTTAAATAGTGTGTGGTGTTTTAACTTGATGTTTTAAGAGTGGTACTAGCATTATTATTTGTTTCCTTTGTATATATGTGGGTGTATGTCTTTCATAGGGATGTATAGTTTTAGTATTTTATTTTGTTCTTAATTGCTTTTTGTAAAATGCGATGAGCCTGCCGTTTAGGTGGGGCATCGCGCTATATAAGTCGACATTATTATTAGTAGTGGTACATAAGGTTACAAATTTAAAGAAAATGGAAAAATCAAACTTTATTGTTGACCTGAATAAGGGAAGAAAGAAAATGTGAACGTTTGCAGGACTAAAGCCGACCTAAAGAAGGAGACAGACCCGTTTTTTGAAGACGGTGTGTTAAAAGGAAGATGTGAAACGTTTGCAGGACTAAAGCCGGCCTAAAGAAGGAGACGGACCCGTTTCGGAAGACGGTGTGTTAAAAGGAAGATGTGAAACGTTTGCAGGACTAAAGAAGGAGACGGACCCGTTTCGGAAGACGGTGTGTTAAAAGGAAGATGTGAAACGTTTGCAGGGCGAAAGCCGGCCTAAAGAAGGAGACAGACCCGTTTCGGAAGACGGTGTGTTAAAAAGGAAGATGTGAAACGTTTGCAGGGCGAAAGCTGACCTGAAGAAGGAGACGGACCCGTTCAAGAAGAAGGTGTGTTGAAAGGAAGATGTCAAACGTTTGCAGGGCTAAAGCCAACCTGAAGAAGGAGACGGACCCGTTCAAGAAGAAGGTGTGTTGAAAGGAAGATGTCAAACGTTTGCAGGGCTAAAGCCGACCTGAAGAAGGAGACGGACCCGTTCAAGAAGAAGGTGTGTTGAAAGGAAGATGTCAAACGTTTGCAGGGCTAAAGCCGACCTGAAGAAGGAGACGGACCCGTTCAAGAAGAAGGTGCTGGACGGGCGGCAGCTGGCCCTGAAGATCAGCGCCAACTCCGTGTACGGCTTCACGGGGGCCCAGGTGGGCAAGCTGCCCTGCCTGGAGATCTCCCAGAGCGTCACCGCCTTCGGCCGCATGATGATCGAGCAGACCAAGCAGTACGTGGAGGAACACTACACCGTGGCCAAGGGATATCAGCACGACGCTAAGGTACCGTATTAACTGACCCCTAGGCTGCCAGAGAAAGTTATATATCAGCACGACGCTAAGGTACCGTGTTAACTGACCCCTTGACTGCCAGAGAAAGTTATATATCAGCACGACGCTAAGGTACGATGTTGACTGACCCCTTGACTGCCAGAGAAAGTTAGATATCAGCACGATGCTAAGGTACCGTGTTAGCTGACCCCTTGACTGCCAGGGAAAGTTAGATATCAGCACGGCGCTAAGGTACCGTGTTAACTGAGCCCTTGACTGCCAGAGAAAGTTAGATATCAGCACGGCGCTAAGGTACCGTGTTAACTGAGCCCTTGACTGCCAGAGAAAGTTAGATATCAGCACGGCGCTAAGGTACCGTGTTAGCTGAGCCCTTGACTGCCAGTGAAAGTTAGATATCAGCACGACGCTAAGGTACCATGTTGACTATGCCCTTGACTGCCAGAGAAAGTTAGATATCTGCACGACGCTAAGGTACGATGTTAACTGAGCCCTTGACTGCCAGAGAACGTTAGATATCAGCACGACGCTAAGGTACCATGTTAACTGAGCCCTTGACTGCCAGAGAAAGTTAGATATCAGCACGACGCTAAGGTACCATGTTGACTAACCCCTTGACTGCCAGAGAACGTTAGATATCAGCACGACGCTAAGGTACCATGTTGACTAACCCCTTGACTGCCAGAGAAAGTTAGAGAAAAAGCATGATGATCAAGCAGTGCGTAGAGGAACACTACATTGTGGCAAAGGGATAACAGCACGACGCTAAGGTACCATGTTAACTGACCCCTTGACTGCCAGAGAAGATTAGAGAAAAAGCATAATGATCGAGCACGACGCTAAGGTACAGTGGAGTCCGGGTAAAACGAATTTTAACGGAACACAGACTCAGTTCGTTGTATCAGGATTTCGTTATGCATGTACATGTACAATGTATGTTGAAAACAAAAACAGTTCAAACACTCACCAATGATAACCGAAAACATAAACTTGACCAGTTTGGATCGTCTGTCTTAATCACGGGATGTACAAGGCTTGAAGAAGTTCAGCAGTGTTGTCTGACGCTGATCTGTTTTGGCACACTTTTCAACAAGTTTGTCCATTAAGTGACAACACATCACACAAATTTAGTTTGTTATAGGCTTTCACGAACTTTTCGATCTTTATTTTGAGCGCGAATTGTAAAGCGACCTTGAGAAACCGAATGATCTGTAGGAAGCCTAGGCCTAGCAGATGACCCAGTGTGAATCTAAATGAGTTCACGCATGCGCAGTTCATATTTTCCAACTTCCTTCCTCTTGACAACACGTTCTAGCTTGGAGTTTGAAGGCCTAGGTTTTTGCAGCGCATCGCACAGGCTGAGTTCGTTATAGGCTATTTTTCAAAGTAAATAATATTATCCTGGGGCGTAGAACATGTGTTCGTAAAAAGCGGATGTTCGTTATTTCAAAAGGATTTTTTGTTCGTTATACCCATGGCTTTGCAAGTGACAAATAGAAGGGCATTTGCCGGGAAATTGAAGTCAGTTCGTTAATCGCGAAATTTCGTTAAAAGCGAGTTCGTTATAGTTGGACTCCACTGTACCATGTTAACTAACCCCTTGACAGCCAGAGAAAGAGAAAAAGCATAATGATCGAGCACAACGCTATGGTACCGTGTTAACTAACCCCTTGACAGCCAGAGAAAATTAAAGAAGCATAATGATCGAGCACGACGCTAAGGTACCATGTTAACTAACCCCTTGACAGCCAGAAAAAGAGAAAAAGCATAATGATCGAGCACGACACTATGGTACCGTGTTAACTAACCCCTTGACAGCCAGAGAAAATTAAAGAAGCATAATGATCGAGCATGACGCTATGGTACCATGTTAACTAACCCCTTGACAGCCAGAAAAAGAGAAAAAGCATAATGATCGAGCACGACGCTATGGTACCATGTTAACTAACCCCTTGACAGCCAGAGAAAGAGAAAAAGCATAATGATCGAGCACGACGCTATGGTACCGTGTTATCCTATCTTCCAAATCAATAGACCCCCCCCCCATTATAAGACACCCTCCCTCTTAAGACCTACTTCTCTGAGACATTGCCCTTCTTTGTAAGTATTAAAATTACCTCCCTTATGCAACTCCCTCATTGTAAGGCAGGTTCCACTGTATAAATGAGTTTGAAGACTTGCCAAAAGCTGTGCCTGCCTGAAAAACCTCAATGCTGAGCTAGTCATGTATCCTGACTTGTGGCGTTGCCTTGTCCGTTGTGCAGGTGATCTACGGAGACACAGACTCGGTGATGTGCAAGTTTGGCACCACATCCGTGGAAGAGTCCATGAAGCTGGGACAAGAGGCTGCTGAACTCATTTCGGCCAAATTCGTCAGCCCCATCAAACTGGAGTTTGAAAAGGTAAGTCTCAAGGCTCCATGGCTTAGTGAAGCTTTGTTGAAATGTTTGAAATCTAGTGTAGCTTGGTTGTGTATGTGTGGTGTTGGGAGGTGCTCAGTTTACATATAGAACTGAGAGAAATGATCTTAACTACTCTTGAAAAATGTGGCTAAGTTTAGACTGCAGCTTCTAATGTCTAAACAGTTTTTGTGGGTGCTGATTGTTTTTTAATCTATGGTGGCATTGGGAAGATGTTTGCCTGAAGAGTTGATTTTGAACTGGTACTTTGCTCTTTTGAAGATGCCTTTGAATACACTTTGCATTCTCTAATGACTTTGTTCATGATACAAAGTCTTTCTCTCTTCTGTCCCTTCTATAAGGTGTGCACCTTTGTAGTTTTGTCACAATTCAGAATTGTCATCACAGGTAGTGAGTGTCTGCGATGCACAAATCCAGATCAAGTGTCTATGCATAGTTGTGTAATGTTTGTTCTGCGGAGTGTGACCTTGTGCTGGGTTGCCGTTGCCAGGTGTATTTCCCTTACCTGCTGATCAACAAGAAGCGCTACGCGGGCCTGTTTTGGACCAACCCGGTCAAGCACGACAAGATGGACTGCAAAGGCATCGAGACGGTGCGGCGCGACAACTGCCCCCTAGTGGCCCAGCTGATCAACACCTGCCTGCAGCTGCTGCTCATTGACAGGTCAGCGTCAAAACCGGGGTCCTATTTTTCTGCAATTTCACAAAAAATTCAAAAATAAAGTGCAGGGGGGGGAAATGTTACCCCTCCTGGATGCAATAAGGATCATCAAAGGGATGCAATAAAGATCATCAAAGGGATGCAATAAAGATCATCAGAGGGATGCAATAAAGATCATCAAAGGGATGCAATAAAGATCATCAAAGGGATGCAATAAGGATCATCAAGGGATGCAATAAGGATCATCAAAGGGATGCAATAAAGATCATCAAAGGGATGCAATAAAGATCATCAAAGGGATGCAATAAAGATCATCAAAGGGATGCAATAAATGCAATAAGATCATCAAAGATCATCAAAGGGATGCAATAAAGATCATCAAAGGGATGCAATAAAGATCATCAAAGGGATGCAATAAAGATCATCAAAGGGATGCAATAAAGATCATCAAAGGGATCATCAAAGGGATGCAATAAAGATCATCAAAGGGATGCAATAAAGATCATCAAAGGGATGCAATAAGGATCATCAAAGGGATGCAATAAGGATCATCAAAGGGATGCAATAAAGATCATCAAAGGGATGCAATAAAGATCATCAAAGGGATGCAATAAAGATCATCAAAGGGATGCAATAAATCATCAAAGATCATCAAAGGGATGCAATAAAGATCATCAAAGGGATGCAATAAAGATCATCAAAGGGATGCAATAAGGATCATCAAAGGGATGCAATAAAGATCATCAAAGGGATGCAATAAAGATCATCAAAGGGATGCAATAAAGATCATCAAAGGGATGCAATAAAGATCATCAAAGGGATGCAATAAAGATCATCAAAGGGATGCAATAAAGATCATCAAAGGGATGCAATAAAGATCATCAAAGGGATGCAATAAAGATCAAAGGGATGCAATAAAGATCATCAAAGGGATGCAATAAAGATCATCAAAGGGATGCAATAAAGATCATCAAAGGGATGCAATAAGGATCATCAAAGGGATGCAATAAAGATCATCAAAGGGATGCAATAAAGATCATCAAAGGGATGCAATAAAGATCATCAAAGGGATGCAATAAAGATCATCAAAGGGATGCAATAAAGATCAAAGGGATGCAATAAAGATCATCAAAGGGATGCAATAAAGATCATCAAAGGGATGCATCAAAGGGATGCAATAAAGATCATCAAAGGGAATAAAGATCATCAAAGGGATGCAATAAAGATCATCAAAGGGATGCAATAAGGATCATCAAAGGGATGCAATAAAGATCATCAAAGGGATGCAATAAAGATCATCAAAGGGATGCAATAAAGATCATCAAAGGGATGCAATAAAGATCATCAAAGGGATGCAATAAAGATCATCAAAGGGATGCAATAAAGATCATCAAAGGGATGCAATAAGGATCATCAAAGGGATGCAATAAGGATCATCAAAGGGATGCAATAAAGATCATCAAAGGGATGCAATAAAGATCATCAAAGGGATGCAATAAAGATCATCAAAGGGATGCAATAAAGATCATCAAAGGGATGCAATAAAGATCATCAAAGGGATGCAATAAAGATCATCAAAGGGATGCAATAAAGATCATCAAAGGGATGCAATAAAGATCATCAAAGGGATGCAATAAAGATCATCAAAGGGATGCAATAAAGATCATCAAAGGGATGCAATAAAGATCATCAAAGGGATGCAATAAAGATCATCAAAGGGATGCAATAAGGATCATCAAAGGGATGCAATAAAGATCATCAAAGGGATGCAATAAAGATCATCAAAGGGATGCAATAAAGATCATCAAAGGGATGCAATAAGGATCATCAAAGGGATGCAATAAAGATCATCAAAGGGATGCAATAAGGATCATCAAAGGGATGCAATAAGGATCATCAAAGGGATGCAATAAAGATCATCAAAGGGATGCAATAAAGATCATCAAAGGGATGCAATAAAGATCATCAAAGGGATGCAATAAAGATCATCAAAGGGATGCAATAAAGATCATCAAAGGGATGCAATAAAGATCATCAAAGGGATGCAATAATGCAATAAAGATCATCAAAGGGATGCAATAAAGATCATCAAAGGGATGCAATAAAGATCATCAAAGGGATGCAATAAAGATCATCAAAGGGATGCAATAAAGATCATCAAAGGGATGCAATAAAGATCATCAAAGGGATGCAATAAAGATCATCAAAGGGATGCAATAAAGATCATCAAAGGGATGCAATAAAGATCATCAAAGGGATGCAATAAGGATCATCAAAGGGATGCAATAAGGATCATCAAAGGGATGCAATAAGGATCATCAAAGGGATGCAATAAAGATCATCAAAGGGATGCAATAAAGATCATCAAAGGGATGCAATAAAGATCATCAAAGGGATGCAATAAAGATCATCAAAGGGATGCAATAAGGGATCAATAAAGATCAAAGGGATGCAATAAAGATCATCAAAGGGATGCAATAAAGATCATCAAAGGGATGCAATAAAGATCATCAAAGGGATGCAATAAAGATCATCAAAGGGATGCAATAAAGATCATCAAAGGGATGCAATAAAGATCATCAAAGGGATGCAATAAAGATCATCAAAGGGATGCAATAAAGATCATCAAAGGGATGCAATAAAGATCATCAAAGGGATGCAATAAGGATCATCAAAGGGATGCAATAAAGATCATCAAAGGGATGCAATAAAGATCATCAAAGGGATGCAATAAGGATCATCAAAGGGATGAAATAAAGATCATCAAAGGGATGCAATAAGGATCATCAAAGGGATGCAATAAGGATCATCAAAGGGATCAATAAAGATCATCAAGGGATGCAATAAGGATCATCAAAGGGATGCAATAAAGATCATCAAAGGGATGCAATAAGGATCATCAAAGGGATGCAATAAAGATCATCAAAGGGATGCAATAAGGATCATCAAAGGGATGCAATAAAGATCATCAAAGGGATGCAATAAAGATCATCAAAGGGATGCAATAAAGATCATCAAAGGGATGCAATAAAGATCATCAAAGGGATGCAATAAGGATCATCAAAGGGATGCAATAAGGATCATCAAAGGGATGCAATAAGGATCATCAAAGGGATGCAATAAAGATCATCAAAGGGATGCAATAAAGATCATCAAAGGGATGCAATAAGGATCATCAAAGGGATGCAATAAGGATCATCAAAGGGATGCAATAAAGATCAAAGGGATGCAATAAAGATCATCAAAGGGATGCAATAAGGATCATCAAAGGGATGCAATAAAGATCATCAAAGGGATGCAATAAAGATCATCAAAGGGATGCAAGAAAGATCTTGAACGTTAGTGAGCGATAAGATCTTGGAAAAGCTTTGTTGTTTCAATTCTAAGCTTGTCTTGTTTTAAGAATTATCTTGTTCTGACATCTAACATCAGCATTACAAAATTAATCAAGACTGAAGTTGGGGGCCTAACCCTCAGGGAGTTTTGGCTTCGTAAATTTCAGAGATTCTTTCAAATCTAAGCTGGTCTTGTTTTAAGAATTATCTTGTTCTGACATCTAAAATCAGCATTGCAAATCAACAGTGAAGGAAAGACTGAAACGGGGGCCTAACCCTCAGGGAGTTTTGGCCTCGTAAATTTCAGAGATTCTTGCTCTTTCTCATTTAGGAGCCCTGGTCAAAAGAGTAAAGAAACTGTTTTCCAAAGAGATGTCATGGTTTCCACATTATTTCATTCTTATGTCAAATCCGTGCTAGAAATGACCCTTTATTTGCTGTATGTGTTACTTAGAGCAGGAAGCTAGAAATGACCCTTTATTTGCTGTATGTGTCACTTAGAGCAGGAAGCTAGAAATGACCCTTTATTTGCTGTATGTGTTACTTAGAGCAGGAAGCTAGAAATGACCCTTTATTTGCTGTATGTGTCACTTAGAGCAGGAAGCTAGAAATGACCCTTTATTTGCTGCATGTGTTACTTAGAGCAGGAAGCTAGAAATGACCCTTTATTTGCTGCATGTGTTACTTAGAGCAGGAAGCTAGAAATGACCCTTTATTTGCTGCATGTGTCACTTAGAGCAGGAAGCTAGAAATGACCCTTTATTTGCTGTATGTGTTACTTAGAGCAGGAAGCTAGAAATGACCCTTTATTTGCTGTATGTGTTACTTAGAGCAGGAAGCTAGAAATGACCCTTTATTTGCTGCATGTGTTACTTAGAGCAGGAAGCTAGAAATGACCCTTTATTTGCTGTATGTGTTACTTAGAGCAGGAAGCTAGAAATGACCCTTTATTTGCTGCATGTGTCACTTAGAGCAGGAAGCTAGAAATGACCCTTTATTTGCTGTATGTGTTACTTAGAGCAGGAAGCTAGAAATGACCCTTTATTTGCTGTATGTGTCACTTAGAGCAGGAAGCTAGAAATGACCCTTTATTTGCTGCATGTGTCACTTAGAGCAGGAAGCTAGAAATGACCCTTTATTTGCTGTATGTGTTACTTAGAGCAGGAAGCTAGAAATGACCCTTTATTTGCTGTATGTGTTACTTAGAGCAGGAAGCTAGAAATGACCCTTTATTTGCTGCATGTGTCACTTAGAGCAGGAAGCTAGAAATGACCCTTTATTTGCTGTATGTGTCACTTAGAGCAGGAAGCTAGAAATGACCCTTTATGTGCTGTATGTGTTACTTAGAGCAGGAAGCTAGAAATGACCCTTTATTTGCTGTATGTGTTACTTAGAGCAGGAAGCTAGAAATGACCCTTTATTTGCTGCATGTGTTACTTAGAGCAGGAAGCTAGAAATGACCCTTTATTTGCTGTATGTGTCACTTAGAGCAGGAAGCTAGAAATGACCCTTTATTTGCTGCATGTGTTACTTAGAGCAGGAAGCTAGAAATGACCCTTTATTTGCTGTATGTGTTACTTAGAGCAGGAAGCTAGAAATGACCCTTTATTTGCTGTATGTGTCACTTAGAGCAGGAAGCTAGAAATGACCCTTTATTTGCTGTATGTGTTACTTAGAGCAGGAAGCTAGAAATGACCCTTTATTTGCTGCATGTGTCACTTAGAGCAGGAAGCTAGAAATGACCCTTTATGTGCTGTATGTGTTACTTAGAGCAGGAAGCTAGAAATGACCCTTTATGTGCTGTGTTACTTAGAGCAGGAAGCTAGAAATGACCCTTTATGTGCTGTATGTGTCACTTAGAGCAGGAAGCTAGAAATGACCCTTTATTTGCTGCATGTGTTACTTAGAGCAGGAAGCTAGAAATGACCCTTTATTTGCTGTATGTGTCACTTAGAGCAGGAAGCTAGAAATGACCCTTTATTTGCTGTATGTGTTACTTAGAGCAGGAAGCTAGAAATGACCCTTTATTTGCTGTATGTGTCACTTAGAGCAGGAAGCTAGAAATGACCCTTTATTTGCTGTATGTGTTACTTAGAGCAGGAAGCTAGAAATGACCCTTTATTTGCTGCATGTGTTACTTAGAGCAGGAAGCTAGAAATGACCCTTTATTTGCTGCATGTGTCACTTAGAGCAGGAAGCTAGAAATGACCCTTTATTTGCTGTATGTGTTACTTAGAGCAGGAAGCTAGAAATGACCCTTTATTTGCTGTGTTACTTAGAGCAGGAAGCTAGAAATGACCCTTTATTTGCTGTATGTGTTACTTAGAGCAGGAAGCTAGAAATTACCCTTTATTTGCTGTATGTGTCACTTAGAGCAGGAAGCTAGAAATGACCCTTTATTTGCTGTATGTGTTACTTAGAGCAGGAAGCTAGAAATGACCCTTTATTTGCTGTATGTGTTACTTAGAGCAGGAAGCTAGAAATGACCCTTTATTTGCTGAATGTGTTACTTAGA
Source organism: Phymorhynchus buccinoides (assembly GCA_017654935.2). Classification (NCBI taxonomy): domain Eukaryota; kingdom Metazoa; phylum Mollusca; class Gastropoda; order Neogastropoda; family Raphitomidae; genus Phymorhynchus; species Phymorhynchus buccinoides. The sequence goes on from CM065701.1 coordinate 43,000,154, forward strand.
GCAGGAAGCTAGAAATGACCCTTTATTTGCTGTATGTGTTACTTAGAGCAGGAAGCTAGAAATGACCCTTTATTTGCTGTATGTGTTACTTAGAGCAGGAAGCTAGAAATGACCCTTTATTTGCTGTATGTGTTAGAGCAGGAAGCTAGAAATGACCCTTTATTTGCTGTATGTGTTAGAGCAGGAAGCTAGAAATGACCCTTTATGTGCTGTATGTGTCACTTAGAGCAGGAAGCTAGAAATGACGCTTTATGTGCTGTATGTGTCACTTAGAGCAGGAAGCTAGAAATGACCCTTTATTTGCTGTGTTACTTAGAGCAGGAAGCTAGAAATGACCCTTTATTTGCTGTATGTGTCACTTAGAGCAGGAAGCTAGAAATGACCCTTTATTTGCTGTATGTGTCACTTAGAGCAGGAAGCTAGAAATGACCCTTTATTTGCTGTATGTGTCACTTAGAGCAGGAAGCTAGAAATGACCCTTTATATGCTGTATGTGTTACTTAGAGCAGGAAGCTAGAAATGACCCTTTATTTGCTGTATGTGTCACTTAGAGCAGGAAGCTAGAAATGACCCTTTATTTGCTGTGTGTACTTAGAGCAGGAAGCTAGAAATGACCCTTTATTTGCTGTATGTGTTACTTAGAGCAGGAAGCTAGAAATGACCCTTTATGTGCTGTATGTGTCACTTAGAGCAGGAAGCTAGAAATGACGCTTTATGTGCTGTATGTGTTACTTAGAGCAGGAAGCTAGAAATGACCCTTTATTTGCTGTATGTGTCACTTAGAGCAGGAAGCTAGAAATGACCCTTTATGTGCTGTATGTGTTACTTAGAGCAGGAAGCTAGAAATGACCCTTTATTTGCTGCATGTGTTACTTAGAGCAGGAAGCTAGAAATGACCCTTTATTTGCTGTATGTGTTACTTAGAGCAGGAAGCTAGAAATGACCCTTTATTTGCTGTATGTGTTACTTAGAGCAGGAAGCTAGAAATGACCCTTTATTTGCTGCATGTGTTACTTAGAGCAGGAAGCTAGAAATGACCCTTTATTTGCTGTATGTGTTACTTAGAGCAGGAAGCTAGAAATGACCCTTTATTTGCTGCATGTGTCACTTAGAGCAGGAAGCTAGAAATGACCCTGTATTTGCTGTATGTGTTACTTAGAGCAGGAAGCTAGAAATGACCCTTTATTTGCTGTATGTGTTACTTAGAGCAGGAAGCTAGAAATGACCCTTTATTTGCTGTATGTGTTACTTAGAGCAGGAAGCTAGAAATGACCCTTTATTTGCTGTATGTGTTACTTAGAGCAGGAAGCTAGAAATGACCCTTTATTTGCTGCATGTGTTACTTAGAGCAGGAAGCTAGAAATGACCCTTTATTTGCTGTATGTGTTACTTAGAGCAGGAAGCTAGAAATGACCCTTTATTTGCTGCATGTGTTACTTAGAGCAGGAAGCTAGAAATGACCCTTTATTTGCTGTATGTGTTACTTAGAGCAGGAAGCTAGAAATGACCCTTTATTTGCTGCATGTGTTACTTAGAGCAGGAAGCTAGAAATGACCCTTTATTTGCTGTATGTGTTACTTAGAGCAGGAAGCTAGAAATTACCCTTTATTTGCTGTATGTGTCACTTAGAGCAGGAAGCTAGAAATGACCCTTTATTTGCTGTATGTGTTACTTAGAGCAGGAAGCTAGAAATGACCCTTTATTTGCTGTATGTGTTACTTAGAGCAGGAAGCTAGAAATGACCCTTTATTTGCTGAATGTGTTACTTAGAGCAGGAAGCTAGAAATGACCCTTTATTTGCTGTATGTGTTACTTAGAGCAGGAAGCTAGAAATGACCCTTTATTTGCTGTATGTGTTACTTAGAGCAGGAAGCTAGAAATGACCCTTTATTTGCTGTATGTGTTAGAGCAGGAAGCTAGAAATGACCCTTTATTTGCTGTATGTGTTAGAGCAGGAAGCTAGAAATGACCCTTTATTTGCTGTATGTGTTAGAGCAGGAAGCTAGAAATGACCCTTTATGTGCTGTATGTGTCACTTAGAGCAGGAAGCTAGAAATGACCCTTTATTTGCTGCATGTGTCACTTAGAGCAGGAAGCTAGAAATGACCCTTTATTTGCTGTATGTGTCACTTAGAGCAGGAAGCTAGAAATGACCCTTTATTTGCTGTATGTGTCACTTAGAGCAGGAAGCTAGAAATGACCCTTTATATGCTGTATGTGTTAGAGCAGGAAGCTAGAAATGACCCTTTATGTGCTGTATGTGTCACTTAGAGCAGGAAGCTAGAAATGACGCTTTATGTGCTGTATGTGTTACTTAGAGCAGGAAGCTAGAAATGACCCTTTATTTGCTGTATGTGTCACTTAGAGCAGGAAGCTAGAAATGACCCTTTATGTGCTGTATGTGTTACTTAGAGCAGGAAGCTAGAAATGACCCTTTATGTGCTGTATGTGTTACTTAGAGCAGGAAGCTAGAAATGACCCTTTATGTGCTGTATGTGTCACTTAGAGCAGGAAGCTAGAAATGACCCTTTATTTGCTGCATGTGTTACTTAGAGCAGGAAGCTAGAAATGACCCTTTATTTGCTGTATGTGTTACTTAGAGCAGGAAGCTAGAAATGACCCTTTATTTGCTGTATGTGTTACTTAGAGCAGGAAGCTAGAAATGACCCTTTATTTGCTGCATGTGTTACTTAGAGCAGGAAGCTAGAAATGACCCTTTATTTGCTGTATGTGTTACTTAGAGCAGGAAGCTAGAAATGACCCTTTATTTGCTGCATGTGTCACTTAGAGCAGGAAGCTAGAAATGACCCTGTATTTGCTGTATGTGTTACTTAGAGCAGGAAGCTAGAAATGACCCTTTATTTGCTGTATGTGTTACTTAGAGCAGGAAGCTAGAAATGACCCTTTATTTGCTGCATGTGTTACTTAGAGCAGGAAGCTAGAAATGACCCTTTATTTGCTGTATGTGTTACTTAGAGCAGGAAGCTAGAAATGACCCTTTATTTGCTGTATGTGTTACTTAGAGCAGGAAGCTAGAAATGACCCTTTATTTGCTGTATGTGTTACTTAGAGCAGGAAGCTAGAAATGACCCTTTATTTGCTGCATGTGTTACTTAGAGCAGGAAGCTAGAAATGACCCTTTATTTGCTGCATGTGTTACTTAGAGCAGGAAGCTAGAAATGACCCTTTATTTGCTGCATGTGTTACTTAGAGCAGGAAGCTAGAAATGACCCTTTATTTGCTGCATGTGTTACTTAGAGCAGGAAGCTAGAAATGACCCTTTATTTGCTGTATGTGTCACTTAGAGCAGGAAGCTAGAAATGACCCTTTATTTGCTGCATGTGTCACTTAGAGCAGGAAGCTTTCCTTTGTGGTAGACACATCTGAATCCTGAGGCTACAGACCCTTCCTGCATTCAAGTGGTTTGGATTCTAGTGGAGTGTGAAGGGGGGGGGGGGGTGACGTAAATGTAGTTATCGTGATTTCGTTTCGGGTTATTCAATATGATAAGTGCGTTTTTGTGTTAAATTTTTTTTTTTTTTTCTCAGATTATTAACTTTGTGAAGCGCTTAGAGCCCCGTAAGGAGAATAAGCGCTATATAAATGGTCATTATTATTATTATTATTATTAAGTCCCATCAAGAGTGTTGTGGGTTTTAGACTGGCTCCTACCCAAAGTGAGTGTGCTATGCACTCAACGGGAAGACTGAAGCCACGCAGTCAAGCTCCATCCAACTTGACTTAACAGATACGATTCTGAGCGTGTTGCTCTGATTTTCTGACAAACAGTGCAGTTGTCTGTATCTCTAGGGCATGGTTAAAATATCTCGTCCTCAACTCTGAAACAAAATGGTCAATTTTGGTTTGTCTTTTTTTTTTTCATTCTTTCTTTGCATGATATTCCTGGGTGATTACGTCATAAGATTTTTTATTTTATGGTCGCTTGGACCCATCTTATAGTTATACCCCGATTCTAAGCGGATTGTAAACACACACTTTAAAACCTCCCACATCGATGGTGCTTTTATTTGAAAAACGAACATTGAAACATTTTGATTCACTGTTATCTATTGGTTGCATGTTGGCTCTAGAGTGTAGAGTGGCACAGTGGTAGCGCGTTTGCTTCGTGTCAAGTAAACCCGAGTTCGAACCTGGGTACAGGGGATTTTTTCCTCTCATTCTGCACTAGGCCTTAACGGTCTGAACGTGGAGTCCTTTGGATGAGACGATAAACCGAGGTCCCGTGTGCCCATGCACTTAGCATACGTTAAACCCAGTGGCAACGAAAAAGTTGTCATTTGGTAAAAAAAATTACCCCCCCCCCCCCCCCCCCCCCCCCCCCCCCCCCCCCCCCCTCAGTGACAAAAATCGCATGCAAAAATAAAAAAAAAAAAAAATTGGGTGGCGCGCCTCTGGCTGCAACGCGCTCTCCAGGTGGGAGCAACCTGAATTTCACAGAGACGCCTCTGTGACTATAAAGTACCTAATACCTAATACCTCTTTTAAACCATCTGACTTTCTAAGTTATTTACTTTGGCCATCTATCGTAAGATCACGAGCTAAAGTAGCAAAGTGTATCATGTGTTGATGATGTGTATGTGCATCCCTAGGTATAAGCTTTCAACTGTTGGTCGGCGCTCTTTTGCTGTCTCTGGACCGACATCTGGAAACAAACTTCCTCTTTCCCTCCGTCAGCGACCGACCCTCTCTGCTTTCAAATCTAACCTCAAAACCCACCTGTTCCTCTGTCATTGAGGCTCCACTCTCTTTCTCTTCTCTCTCTTGCCTTTAGGTCTGTTTCTGCTGTATACCATTTATGTCATACGTGTGCGTTCGCTTTGCATTGCATTTTTGTTTGAATGCGTTATGAATGCTAACGTGTGTGTGCGCTTTGGTTTGATTTCTATCAAGATTCAGCGCCGTATAAATACTGTATGTTGTTGTTAGGAACCCTGATGGTGCAGTGGAACATGCCAAGCAGACCATTTCTGACCTGCTGTGTAACCGCATCGACATCTCCCAGCTGGTGATCACCAAGGAGCTCACCAAGACCGACGCTGAGTACGCCGGGAGGCAGGCCCACGTGGAACTGGCTCACAGGTAAACTGAATCAGTGTTGCTTTGTACACAGGAAGGCAAAGTTAACTCGCGGTCTTTCGTGAAATTGGGGCAGGGACCCACATTTGGGGGTCTATGAAGTACTAACATTCTAAAGGACCCTCTAATCAGACCTGTTTACCATCCCAATTTTGCCGTAATTTTTACGGGAGAAAAGTCAAATTACGGCTACGGAAAAAAACCGGGAAAACAAAATCCTAAATATAAAAAAAAACCACTACAGTTGCGTCGGTAAGCGAAGCTTTTGAAACGATGCGGTGAAAAGTGATTTTGCGCCATTTCCTTTTCTGTTTCAAAATGGCGTCCAAGCGAGTGCATTCCGAAGCTTCTGTATCTTCTGGTCGAAAAAATCAAAAGAAAAGACATCAAAAGTCACTTAACCCTCTTGTGCCTGATGCTCTGTGCTCTCAATCACCTCTGAAATCCTAACCCAAGGGACGTCACTCCGTACAAAAGGCGGGGTAGCGTCGGAAAAATAATAAAATAAAATATACCATACCAGATTTTTTTTGCTTTGAATGTGTTGCCGAGATGTCTGTCTGAGTTGCAAAAGGAATTCCAAGATGCTATGGGGATGCATGGCTCCACAAAAAAAATCAAAATGCCAAAGTGTATTCGCAAACTGCATTCAGTAGTCATTCACTGCCTACTTTTGCAGACTGTTGAAGCCTAAGACGACTGAAATGGAAATGTAGATCAAAACCATTCACTTACCCTTTCAGTAAGTTTCACTTCACGATCTTATCATTCCTATCTTTCACAAAAAAGGGAATTTTCATCGCTGTCATCACTCAGTGGATGCAATAACGACTCATCATCCATGATGTAAAAGTCGGGAAAATGCCGATGTCAGTAACACGACTTCAAAAATTCGCATCGATCGAACAAACACAAGCTCGCTGCCGAAATAGGTCAGAATACACTCCTTACTCATCACTTCGCGATCTCATAAGTCCCATCTTTCACAAAAATAGGACTATTCATTGCTTTCCTCAGTCAATGGACGCCATAACTGTTCGTCATCCATATTGGAAAATGCCGAAGTCGGTCACTAATTTTCAAAAATTCATATCTTTCAAACCAATCGGCCTAGAAGCCATTGCAAGCAACAGGACGGAAGTGTAATCTATAGCGAAAGCGAGGCTGAAGCGCTCACGTGACTGCCATGTGATAGAAACAAAATGGAAGCGCCCAAACCGGCTACGTGGAATCCGTACGTTCCCGAACGTTCTAGACGTTTCCGATCCGATTTTTTTTTTGAACGTTCACGACCGTTCACCGCACAAGAGAGTTAAGTGGCACAGAAATTCTGGGAAAGTGACCTAAAAATTCCAGGAATACGTTGTTCAGCACTAGGTGACGAGCATGTGTTCTGTGTCTACTGCTCGACGGACATTAGTATTGCACACTCAGGTCAGAGCGATATCGACGTTCATTGGTCACGCGTTGGATTACAGTTGTTTTTTCTCAAAATTGTTTTTTTGTTTCAGAAATTACAACTTTGCAAAATAGGGGTAAACAGGTCTGCTCTAATAGAATGTGCAGAGGGTCCCAGGGATGCACTAGAAAAATTCTTTTTAGCATTCGCAATGCCACTGGGACCCTCTATCCCACCTCTAGGACCCTCTATACTGTAAGTGAAGGAGTCCCTGGGACCCCTTGTTTCATTGGGGTATCGTTTTTAGTACATTGGAAAAGTAACACAAAGACCCCTTGAAACATGAACATTTCAAAACGAAACTCGTCCGTAATGCCTGATGAAATTTTGTAATAAAACGAAAGCGCTTGCGCAGTAATGTCCAGCATTCGGTTCTATTTTATCATCCTGAAAATTAAACAAATTTAGCTTACTCTTGCAAAGTACTAGCGTTTCATTAGCTGCAGGGTTCGTGGGGTCCTTTCAGGTGCTTTAAAGTGCTGTGAAATTGATCGGTCTTCAAAAGGCCTGTAAAGTCCTTTATATCAGCAAGGAGGTCCTTTCAAATCAGTCAAAGGTCCTTTTAAAATTGGTGCGGTCAGTTTAAATCCTTTAATCGGGCAAAGAAACAAAACTAAGTACCTTGTCATAAGAAATTAACTTAAATTTTTTTTAAATGAAATAAAATTTGCCAAAAATCGATTGCCTTCGTATTTTTCGAGCAGACGATCTAATTTAATAGTCACTGTAAATCCGGTCACGTGCGCGAGATTCGGCGAGATATCTTATGCGCCATGTTGAAATTCTTCGCACATGCGGCTGCTTCAGTGCTTGTTTTCAAGTAAAAAGTGTAAAAATGCCTGGAAAGTGTTCGTTTCAGAATCGTTGGCTGAGAGAAAACATTTATAAGGACTGGGTCCGAAAAGTGATGGACAACAAACATGCAGTTCGTTGTGCATATTGTGAAAAAACCATCAACATCTTGTCAATGGGAGAGTCGGTGCTGAAACAACACGCAAAGACTGAAAATCACAAGAAAGCTGAAAGAAGGCACAAGGCGGAATCGAGGTGCAATGTGACCGACTTTTTTGCAAGCAAAAGAATCTGCTCAGCCACAATCGCCAGCGTCTGGCTCTGCGCCCACCACATCTGCAAGTACAACTACAAACAAGGTTTAAATAGGTCCTTTAAAATATTTTGCTGGTCCTTTAAAGGTCCTTTTAAGGTCCTGTTTTGGCACTCTTCCAAGTCACCACGAACCATGAGCTGTCCACACAATAGATATTTTGTACATTAATTAATAATTATTGTCTCGACCTTTGATTCCTTTGGCTGAAGCATTACAGCGATGTAAATCATGGAACATGTCATCGGATGAAGGTACTATTACAACGAAGGCTAATAGTACTTGCCGGCTTTCAATCAACGAATCCACACTTCTTGTTTTTCTTTCCTCTTTTTTTTTATAGTTTAGATGTTTATGTGCATACATGTTTTAGTTTTTTTAATTGAGTAGTGTATAATAATAATGATAATAATGAGCATTTTTAACGCTTATTCTTAAAGAAGCCCAAAGTGCTTACGATAATAAATGAATAACTCAAAAAGCAGTAGAAATATACGAATGTCAAAAATTGTTTGGCACACACACACACATGCATGTATGCACACACACACATGCATACACATACGCATGCACACACACACACACACACACACACACAAAAGCACACACACACGCACACACGATGATGACGATTTAGTAATAAAGAAAGCACAATTCCTAATGGTGTGCGTTTGTGGGCAGAATGAGGAAGAGGGATGCTGGCAGTGCGCCTCAGCTGGGGGACCGAGTGCCTTACATCATTATTTCAGCGGCTAGGGGCACTGCAGCCTATCTCAAGTCAGAGGTTAGTTGTAGTGCTCTTCTGGCAATGGTTCTCCCATGTCCCCCCCTGTGGGGATACCGGGGGGTCTTTTGTATAAATAGTTTCCCCACCTTCTGGAAATTCTGTGCTTATAGTTTCCTCTGATCTGTCACTCTCTTTGACTCTGCCTTTTCCCTTTGCTTGCTGTCATCTACTATCTTTCTGCCTTACCGGTCCATTCTCCTGCCTTTTCGAGAAACACTTTCAAAAATATTTCCTCCTGCCGAAGTCGGACATGCTGGGCCTAATAATTTCTTACTTTTAGGCAGCATGACGCATCTGCATCTGCGCTCATAATAAACAGGAAACTATCTGAGCGATCGAAGAAGAGGAAGAAGAAAGAAGTTATCCCAAGGATTCTGAGAAAAAATACTAAAGATTTATGCTGTAATATTTAGTTTATAAAACCCTTGTGTGTATTGGCTACTACAAAGAACACCTTTTGCAAGAGTGAATGCCCTTGGTGGGTGGGGGAAGATGGTTCAGTACTGACCAAACAAGGGGATAACTCTCGCCAATAACCCTATTTGAGGCCACTAAATGGCTGCCTTTCGCAAGAGTGAATGCCCTTGTCAGTACTGACCAGAAGGGCATCACTCTCACTGTCAAGGGTGTTAATAACCCTAGTTGCAGAGGCCTATAGGGGACATTCTCAAATATTTTTGTTAAATATGGAGAGAGGAATGTTTTTTAGAAGGTAGTGCTCTTGTAAATATGGCCCTTGGAACCTGGCAAAAGAAAGTTGAACCTAAGCTCCCCAGTGTCCCTTAACCCCTTGACTGCCACCAACGTATTACATACTGATGATGTCATCAGATGAAGAGGAATAACCCTGATATGCTGGCTTTTGCTCTTGCACAGTCAAGAGGTCCATATCCCTAGACCATTTTTCCAGATTGTCTCTATCAGTTGTCTTTTTCATGGCATGATTTTTTCTTTTTCTCTGGCAGTCAAGGGGTTAAACGTTTATCTACTAAGATGACAGCCATTGTTGTTTACATAAACAAGGTTATCACAAGAGCAATATTTTCATTTTTCTGGACTTCCTGTTGCAATAGTTTTACGCGTTAATGTGTTAAAATTGATAGATTTGTTTTAACCCTTTCACCGCCAGCAATATTTCAGCCCAAAATTTCTATCAAATTTACCTGGGTAGAGAACAAAATCCATCTGCAGTATTGGGGATTCTTCTGTGACATATATAAAATAAGGTCTATCCTTACTTCCCAAAACTAAAAAACAACCTGAAACAGACTGCAACGTCACTGGAACATATACAACAAACAAACAACTACACGACAAGTGTAAAGTGACGTTATTTTATTCACAAGAGACAAAGCAAAACTACTGAATATTTTGGTGAATGCACCTTTATCAACATAGACAAACAAGAAAACAGCAAAAGGAGCAAAAAGCAGGCAACAAAATGAGCAAAAAATGAAGATAAAAAAACAATATTTCCCCTCTACAAAACTAAGACAATGGGGTCTTTGGATAATAGACCCTAAGGCTAATGTGATGCCTTTTAATGACATAGGTGTCAAATCATTGTGGTGCTAAAATAAGACTTTAGCGGTGAACGGGTTAACTCACTCGGGGCGAATGATCCGGCTCATGGCTCGTACAACCGTTTAGGACGAATGGCCCGGATCCGGCTCATAAGAGTTTTCAAGAGGTTTTGATTTCTGGCATGTAACCAGCTTTCCGGTGTGAAGTCATAACCTATTTTCAGTTTGCGTTGACCTTGCCTCTCTTGAAATCAACCAATCATTGCAGACTTTACATTCAGCTTTGGTTGTAGAGGGGGGTCAAAGATCGGAATGTGAAATTTTCCTTCTTTCTATGTGTTAGCTGTTTTCGTCAATAGGAGACAAACGACGAAGGTAAGGAATCTGATATTTTACGATCGTTTAGAGCATGGTGCTGCTAATCTGTTCTGAAAATATTGATGCCTAACTCTTCATAACTTGGTTTTGGTGATTATTTTACGAACCTAGTCGAATGCCCAGTCCCCACAGAACAAGGGGAAATAATTCGTCCAGTCCCGAGTGGGTTAAAGTTACAATTTTTAAGGTCAACAGTGTTGATTGACTGGTGGGTTGAAGAGATGACATCTGATAAACGTTATAGATCTTGATTGATATTTTGATTGAGTTTTAAATGAGTATTATTGTTGAGGTTTATCCATGAACACTGATTCTAGCCCACATTACTTTGGGAATCCTTACCACCCCCTCGCCGTGTGTATTTATTCAGCAATAAGGCAGGTATGCATGTGTGTCTGAAATCTGGATTCAAGCAATTTGATACCATTTCAGGCGGCTGACCTGAAGAGAAGGCCCTTTAACTCTTAGCGTCCTATAGCGCACCGATCCGCACTTCACCGTCAGTCCTAAACCGCATGAAAGTGCACCTATCCACGCACGTTGTTTAGTCATATTGCTAAGGAAGTGGGAACTCTCTAATGCAGAGAGGAAGCTTTAACGACAGCCGGAAAGCATTCGACTTCCTGTTGTAATGGCTGCCATTTGCAGGGAGGTCGATTGAAGGCTCATTTTGATCGTTTTTCTTCGAATTTCTTTGGGACAAATTTTTTTCATCAAAATGGCGGCGATCCGAACGATGAATGACGATGTTATCGATGTTTTTACCGATAAATTGTGTGCCAATCGTGCTTTTGGACTTAGTTATAGGGGCCAGAGTGACGTGACTGTTGAGACTCATGCTAGTGCAGTGCCTACTTAGGTTAACTTTGACTATCGATCGGCACTACGATCGCGAATAATCAGCAGTAAGACCGACAGGTGTGCGTAACCGAACAGAATTTTTACCTGTTAATTGCATCACTAAAATACTACAGAAAGGCAAGTACTAAGTTTATTTTGTGCTTTTAGTGTTTCTCTGATCATGTATGTGACTTGTGCTTGCAATGTTTAAATAATAAACACACCACACATTGTTTTTTAACATGTTTGTTGAACACCTTTATTTTTTATTGTTTTTGTAATAATCAATCAAAATAAACACCAAAAAATGTCAGATTGGCAAAAATAGCATTGTCAACACAGAAAACAATATCATAGCAAGATTACTACAAAGTTTCATTAACTTTTATTCAGAAATAATTTCAATATAATATTTTGAATAAGCATACCCATTTCTTGCTCGTTCTGCCAAATCCTTACAGGATTGTGGGCTTGACTCTGCCACTTCCTTATAGGATGCTAAGAGTTAATATAAAGCCTAGTTTCCGTACATTGAATTTCGGCAAAAACATTTTTGCTACTGCTTGCACCCATGCATGAGGTAGGCACAGAGGCGAAAGCCATTGAAAAAGATATTGCCTACTTGGGTGAAAATGACGGAACCTGTGTTTCAGGACCCCATCTTTGTGCTGGAGAACAACGTGCCCATCGACACCCAGTACTACCTGGAGAACCAACTCTCCAAGCCTCTGCTGCGCGTCTTTGAGCCCATCCTGGGGGAGAAGAAGGCTGAGTCCATTCTGCTCAGTAAGTGCTCACTCCAACAAGCCTCTGCTGCGCGTCTTTGAGCCCATCCTGGGGGAGAAGAAGGCTGAGTCCATTCTGCTCAGTAAGTGCTCACTCCAACAAGCCTCTGCTGCGCGTCTTTGAGCCCATCCTGGGGGAGAAGAAGGCCGAGTCCATTCTGCTCAGTAAGTGCTCACTCCAACAAGCCTCTGCTGCGCGTCTTTGAGCCCATCCTGGGGGAGAAGAAGGCCGAGTCCATTCTGCTCAGTAAGTGCTCACTCCAACAAGCCTCTGCTGCGCGTCTTTGAGCCCATCCTGGGGGAGAAGAAGGCTGAGTCCATTCTGCTCAGTAAGTGCTCACTCCAACAAGCCTCTGCTGCGCGTCTTTGAGCCCATCCTGGGGGAGAAGAAGGCTGAGTCCATTCTGCTCAGTAAGTGCTCACTCCAACAAGCCTCTGCTGCGCGTCTTTGAGCCCATCCTGGGGGAGAAGAAGGCTGAGTCCATTCTGCTCAGTAAGTGCTCACTCCAACAAGCCTCTGCTGCGCGTCTTTGAGCCCATCCTGGGGGAGAAGAAGGCTGAGTCCATTCTGCTCAGTAAGTGCTCACTCCAACAAGCCTCTGCTGCGCATCTATGAGCCCATCCTGGGGGAGAAGAAGGCTGAGTCCATTCTGCTCAGTAAGTGCTCACTCCAACAAGCCTCTGCTGTGCGTCTTTGAGCCTATCCTGGGGGAGAAGAAGGCTGAGTTCATTCTGCTCAGTAAGTGCTCACAACTCATGTAAAGGCAAGATCAACATTGAAATGCTGCGGAAAGGCTGGTATTATTATTATTATTATTAGGTACTTTATAGTCACAGAGGCGTTTGTGAAATTCGGTTTGCTCCCACCTGGAGAGAACGTCGCAGCCAGAGGTGCGCCACCCAATTTTTTTATATATTTTTTTGCATGCGATTTTTGTGTGACTGATGAGGAAGGAAAGGGGAGGGGGAGTTAAATTTTGACCAACTTTTTCGTTGCCACTGAGTTTAACTTGTGCTAAGTGCGTGGACACATGGGACCTTGGTTTTATCGTCTCATTCGAAAGACTCGTTGGTTGCTTGATTGTCGAAGTCTTTGTCTTCTGTCTCCTTGACAAATGAGCTATTTGGATCTTGGGTATTAGAAGAACAATATTAAAGGTCCACAGTGCATACTTTTTTTCTTCTGAAAAAGAAACAAATCTTTTTAAAGAAAAAAATGTTTGTAAGAAGGCATCTGAATAAGCAATCTTGAGCATGTCCATTCTAAGTGGAATCAAAGCTTTGACCTTGACAAAGTTGTGCAGTCAAACTCTGCCTAATGCATGGGCTGTCCAATTTTGTTACACCCTTTGAGTCAGGAAAGTATTATCTGCTCTCTTTTCTACTTATTTATTAGAGACTAATAGTTAATGCTATACTGGCCACCCTGCAATGATGGGCAATGTTGATCAGTCCGTTGTGGTCGCAATCATTGATATTCAACCTCATCTGAACATTTGGTTTTGTTAACAAAAACAAAATATATTTTTATATTACATTTTTTTTTATGTCTTTTGCTTGTGTCTGTGAAAGTTGCAATTGCATGGCTGCTTACCGTTCCCCCTAAAGGGCATTTGTCCCTGGAAACAGTCAAAAATGGCACCCTGTCCCTGGAATCCACTTTTCTCTCTCGCGTCCCTGGAAACTGAGTAGATTCAAAGTTTTCTATATCAATCACTTGTCTTGTTAGCTGACCTTACTGTTGAACGCAGGAACACCCAAAACAACAGATACTGTTGACATTTTCCTTACAGACATGTTACTCGTAGGTTTCTGAACACCAGAGGATCTTGAATATTGAGGCACATTGGCACCAAAAAGCATCAAGAAGACTGCCAACAAATCCAGAGTCGCAGAAAGTTTGCTAAATCCCGAAATGATAAAAAGTTAATGTTCATTTTGACGCGTGTTATTGCGATGTGTCTCTGGAAATAAGTCTCTGTCCCTGGTTTGTAAGTAGTTTGGGCCTGGAAAGAGTTGCAGAGGGTGAGCAGCCCTGTGATTGTTGTACTGTTCAATGTCTCCTTGTGCCTCAGAGGGTGGGCAGCCCTGTGATTGTTGTACTGTTCAATGTCTCCTTGTGCCTCAGAGGGTGGGCAGCCCTGCGATTGTTGTACTGTTCAATGTCTCCTTGTGCCTCAGAGGGTGGGCAGCCCTGTGATTGTTGTACTGTTCAATGTCTCCTTGTGCCTCAGAGGGTGAGCAGCCCTGCGATTGTTGTACTGTTCAATGTCTCCTTGTGCCTCAGAGGGTGGGCAGCCCTGCGATTGTTGTACTGTTCAATGTCTCCTTGTGCCTCAGAGGGTGGGCAGCCCTGTGATTGTTGTACTGTTCAATGTCTCCTTGTGCCTCAGAGGGTGAGCAGCCCTGTGATTGTTGTACTGTTCAATGTCTCCTTGTGCCTCAGAGGGTGGGCAGCCCTGCGATTGTTGTACTGTTCAATGTCTCCTTGTGCCTCAGAGGGTGGGCAGCCCTGCGATTGTTGTACTGTTCAATGTCTCCTTGTGCCTCAGAGGGTGAGCACACGCGTACCAAAACGGTGATGATGTCCAAGGTGGGGGGCCTGGCTGCCTTCACCAAGAAACGCAGCACCTGCATCGGCTGCAAGACGCCCCTCGACAAAGAAGGTTTGCTCACTGTTGAAAACAAAGCAGTTTTATTCCTCATGCTAGTTATATTGATTTATTTGGCAGTCTTTTTCTTTGTGGTTGAAAATCTCAGAAAAGAGTATCTTACACAATTGAAATGATTTTGAACAAAAACCAGGAGCAAATACAATTTGTGAAGCCTTGATCTGTATTTAATTTCTTTAAAAAATAATTTAGGAGACAAACCAGCAAATCATAATAAAACACAAGAGTGAATTGTCAGTCTTTTGCATTATCTTTCCTTTATTTTGGTTTACGAAATTCAGTAGGTATTAATGTAAAGTAGGCCAGCCTATGATATAGTTGTAGCAATGAAATCATATGAGCAATCTTTACTTTTTTTATATGTACAGTGGAACCTCCCTTATAAGACCTTCAAAAATCATCCTGAATGAGGTCTTATAAGGGAGGGGTCTTATAAGGGAGGTAGTTTTAACCCTTTCAGCGCCAATGTCGACTTTTGTCACCACATTGTCACTAGAGGGCATCAGGTCAGAGCCTGTTGTCTGGAGACCCTGTTTTCTTGATTTGGGGAGGTGGGGATGGGCCTGATGTTACATATGTCACAGAGGAATTCTCAATATTGCAGAGAATTTTTTTTCTCTACCCAGTTAGGTTTAAGGGTATTTTTTCGCCGAAAAATGGCTGGCGGTGAAAGGGTTAATACTTACAAAGCAGGGCAATGTCTCAGGGAAGTAGGTCTTATGTGGGAGGGAGTCTTATAATGGGAGGTCTTATAAGGGAGGTTCCACTGTATAGCAAAAGCTTACTTACTAACTAAATAAAAAGATAGTGTATTCACACAAGTAGATTTAGTGTTCTGCATGCATGCACCTACATAATGACTACTTTGAGAGGGTACCTAGCGAGTGCACATCTGTGGCGGTACCATAGCCAATGAGGTTTAGCCGAGGCGTGGTTACCGCTACATTTATCTATTATTGTTAAAAACTCGGGACTTTACTGGTGTTGCACTGCCTCCTGGCATTGCAGCCAGTATTGTTCCCACCATCTGTGTATTTACAAATGTCCCATATGTGTCTGTGACCGAGAGGACGTAAAAGATCATTTTCACCGGTACCTAGAGTTGTTATTGGAAGTAAACTGGGGCAGTGGGTGGATGCCTCGTGCCTCCATACAGGGAGCTGGAAGACCCTGCCCCCTCCATGAGTCTCTCCCCATGGGGGATACCAGGGGGTCTTTCATAAAAATAGTTCCCCCACCTTCTGGAAGTTCTGTGCTTGTAACTTCCTTTAATCTGCTACTCTTTGACTGCCTTTTCCCTTTACTTTCTGTCATCTACTATCTTTCTGAGTTATTGGTCTATTCTCCTGCCTTTAAAAAAAAAAATCTTCCAAATAAATTTTCTCCTTTGAGCTCTTCCGAAATCGGAATATGTCGGCTGTACGCAGCGGGGAGACCAGTGAAAACTGAAAACCGGACACATACGTGCCTTACCCATTATGGCCATATAGCCTGGGAACGCAGAAGAAGAAGAAGGAAGTAAACAGCATTGTGAAGCCATCTTCTTCTTCTTCGATCGCTCAGTTTCCCGTCAATTATGAGCGCAGATGCGTCATGCTGCCATTATGCACCTAACTAAGAAATAGTTAGGCCCAACATGTCCGACTTCGGCTGGAGGAAATCTTTTTGAAAGTGTTTCGTGAAAAAAAGGCAGGAGAATGGACCGGTAAGGCAGAAAGATAGTAGATGACAGTAAGCAAAGGGAAAAGGCAGAGTCAAAGAGAGTGAAAGATTAGAGGAAGTTACAAGCACAGAACTTCCAGAAGGTGGGGGAACTATTTATACAAAAGACCCCCCGGCATCCCCATGGGGGGGTGAAGGCATAAAACGTTGGTGTGGCAGGTGAGGCGGTGTGTGTTCACTGCCAGGGCAGGGTGTCGGAGCTGTACGCAGCAGGGAGACCAGTGAAAACTGACACATACTAGGCATGGGAATTGTCAGTCTTTTGGCTGATTTCAGCTTTTTTGATGGTCCTCTTCAGTCTTTTTTTTGCAAGTTTCAGCTTTTTTGATGGTCCAAGAGGACATTTATGAGATAAAAAAAAGAAGCCCAATGAGTAAAACTTAAGTTATTGGTTATAAATGAATGCAAAATGAACTAAATATATCAGTCTTATCTCTAATGTTGTTAGTCTTATCTCTAATGAATGTTGTTTTTAAGGCTTAGACATCAGAAGAAGCTTCATTTTCTGGGGGATGTATCCCAACACACACGGTTTTCAGTGGTTTTTTATTTTTTATTCCTTGTTCCTATGCCTGCTTCCAGACCCCAATTTTCAGTCTTTTTTGTCTTCTCTAATTCCCATGCCTGACATACGTACTTTACCCTTATGGCCTTTTGGTCTGGGAACGCAGAAGAAGAAGTTATTGGAAGTAGACAGCATTGTGAAGGCATCAAACGTTGGTGTGGCAGGTGAGGCGGTGTGTGTGCACTGCCAGGGCAGGGTGTCAGAGCTGTACGCAGCAGGGAGACCAGTGAAAACTGACACATACGTACCTTACCCATTATGGCCATATGGCCTGGGAACGCAGAAGAAGAAGAAGGAAGTAGACAGCATTGTGAAAGCATCAAATGTTGGTGTGGCAGGTGAGGCGGTGTGTGTGCACTGCGAGGGCAGGGTGTCGGAGCTGTACCAGAAGGAGATCAGCCAGGTGCAGGCCCTGGAGGAGAAGTTTGCCCGCCTGTGGACCCAGTGCCAACGCTGCCAGGGATCGCTCCACGAGGACGTCCTCTGTACAAGGTGGGCCGCCTGCTATTGGCCACTGCAAAGGCCACCTTTTGCAAGAGTGAATGCCCTTGGTGGGTGGGGGAAGATGCTTGAGTACTGACCAAACAAGGGATTAACTCGCCAATAACGCTATTTGAGGCCACTGAATGGCTGCCTTTTGCAAAAGTGTTGGATACTGACCAACAAGGGATTAACTCTTGCCGTCAAGGGCGTTAATAACCCTAGTTGCAGTGGCCAATATGCATGGGTGAAAGTAGTTTGGGCATGCTCCTGAAATCAGGATTGAAAAAGCTGATAGGGTTTTCAGGATTGGCCATCTTTGTTATCCAGAACCCCAGTCTTATTAAAATCAAACATTTCTACCAACATTGATGGAAGATTAAAATAAGATGATAGATATGCAATTCTAACACTACTCCCCCCCCCCTCCTGTATACACACACACACACATTGAAAAGTATTTTTAATCTGGTCACCACTTCAGGATTGGGAAGTTTCAGGGAACGTTTCTCCCACTGATGTAGTTCCATTAACTTTTTTTAAAGCTTCTGCCAATTAGTGTATGTGAAATAAGCTTAACTTTTTCACAACCTAGCATGCACATTTGCATGGTAGAAGCTTCCTCCGTTCAGCACTCTACACGCATATATCTGTGTTGAATTTGACACTGAACAGTGCACTGCTAGGGAAAAGAAACGTCTTTCATTATTTTCAGCAATCATTTATCTGCATTCCGAGTGCTTTCCCTTGAGCAAAACTGGGCTAAATTAGTCGCAGGCCGCTTTTGAAAAGACTTAACTGAAAGCGCGGGCAGTAGTGGCACAGAGGCAAAATCACCATCGGAACAAGATGAGTATGTTTGTATTCCTGCATTTTTGGTGTAAAAATGGAGAGAAATAGTCAAAGGAACTTGATGTTGTAGCCAGAGACTTGCTCTGTCCAACAATACCAAACATTCACACTTGATATGCAAACACATTAAACAAAAGAAGATACAGCAAACAAACAACTACACGACAAGTGCAAAGTGACGTTATTTTATTCACAAGAGACAAACAAAACTGGATATTTCGGCGAATGCGCCTTTATCAACACAGACAAACAATTAAACAGCAAACATCAAATAGTCAGTCTTTGGTTTCAACTTTGTTGTATCATTTACACGTTGGACTGTAGAGGGGAAGTATTGTTTTTATTTTGATCTTGATGGTTTTTTGCTCCTTCTGTTGCCTACTTTTTGCTCCTTTTGCTATATTTGATGTTTGCTGTTTAATTGTTTGTCTGTGTTGATAAAGGCGCATTCGCCGGAATATCCAGTAGTTTTGTTTTGTCTCTTGTGAATAAAATAACGTCACTTTGCACTTGTCGTGTAGTTGTTTGTTTGCTGTATGTTCCAGTGACGTTGCAGTCTGTTTCATTTTTTTGTTGCTCAAAAGAAGAGTTGTTAATTGTCGATTTTACTGGGAATAGTACTGGGATTTAATATGGGGTGAAAGAGTTGACAAAGTATCTAGTCAGTCAGATATATACCTTTAGATCTGCCCAAGTTTCATGGTTATATTTCTGTTAACCTTTACAGGATCATGCTTTTGACTACACAGACATGATGGCAGGGGTCTTCCACGACCCCCTACTCAGCAAAGAGCGAATTCCTAGGTGTTTATCCCTGTCCGGATGGCGGGGGTCTCCCACGACCCCTACTTGTCAATGAGTCACCATGTGTTTATCCCTGTCCGGATGGCGGGGGTCTCCCACGGCCCCTACTCAATGCACTGCAGTGCTCTTTAAAGTAGGGGTCGTGTGAGACCCCCGTCATCCGGACAGGTATATCAAAATTACGCGTCATATTACGTCATTTATATTTTATACACTTTAATGAAATTTAACACACTTAAAGCCATTTACGTTTTTGACAAAGTCATGAAATTTCATGAAGATTGCTTAAATAGTTTTAGAGATATAACATGTTTTGTGTGTCAAGGGGTCGTGGGCGACCTCAGAAGTCCGGTAAAGGTTAATGTTCCTATAGTATACATATTAACTGGACTATAAGGCAATACGTTTCCCCCCAATTAGTAACAAAATATAATACATAACAAAATCTGACCTTTGTGTAAAATTTGGGGGATGTGCCTTATACTAAGGTGCGCCTTATAGTCAGAACAATACAGTAATGGTTTGTATATTGTTCTTTGTGTTTGTTTGCCTGCAGTCGAGATTGCCCCATTTTCTACATGCGGAAGAAAGTGCAGAAGGACTTGTCGGAGCAAGACACACTGGTCCAGCGGTTTGGGGACGTGTCGTGGTGAACGTTGACTCCTCCTAAAGAACAACACAGGGCTGCCTCCCCTAGAAACAGTCCAAAATGGCACCCTGTTCCTGGAATCCACTTTTCTATCTGGTGTCCCTGGAAATTGAGAAGAATCAGAATTGTTTAGAGCAATCACTTTGTCTTGTTAGCTGACCTTACTATTGAACACAGGAACACCCCAAACAACAGATAGTGTTGAAAGTTCCCTTACAGACATGTCACACATGGTTACTTTACTCTAATGGATCTTGAATATTGAAGCACAATGACAACAAAAGCATAAAGAAGACTACCCAAAAATCCAAAGTCGCTTACATTTTGCTAGATCATGAAATACAGTGGTACCCCTCTAATAAGACGCTCGCAAATGCGACTTCTCACATAGGACCTTTTTTTTCTTTCCCGAACACATTCCACTATATATCCTATGCCGCAAATACGACTTTTCCTGAGTTCCGACTTACGACCCGATTTCAGGGGTTGAGATGCGACCACAATCTTATCTTTTTGCAGTCAAGTTCGTGCAAATCGATCTCTCGATGAAAAGCAGACAAACTCGTGATCGAAAGTCATGGCAACGGGTCCGATGGCAACTTCGATGGCCCATGTTGCACTCACACATAACAGTACAGACCTAATCTTCGCCATAACGGACCTACTAAATACTGGATTATGCACAACGACACAACACAACACAAAACATGACAAAGTAACGCTGTGGCAGTTAATTTTTAGTCACAGTTTGCACACACAGAACTTTTACCGCGCATACAACTCGGCTGACAAAATGGCACCGCAGATGCGAAATCACGGCAAACGCTAATGCGCCAGCTGCTTTCATTTATCGGATTTTGTGAATTGTTTGCATTCAGCGAGAGTTGTAGTGCACACACTAACGCCGATTTATCAGTCTGATAGCGGAAAGGAGCTGCTTTTCGACTTTTTTTTTGTAAAGTGAAACCATTCTGATTCACTGAGTTCCAACTTATGGAAAATGACCGATCACCTAGTTTCAACTTGGAAGTTGACTTCGCATAATTTACGTGTGCACAGAGTTCGTAAAGATCGACACGATCGCGACTCTTTGATCATAAACTGCTCAGTGATGACACATGTGCATAAAAGTGGTGAAATTTAGTGGTCAGATCGTGATATGGCTGATTAAATTCTTCAATTTCGACATGAGAACGGTTCGTTTTTACCGAGATTGACGATGTCTACACGCACAGGTGACGACCAGCATAAAAAATGTTTTAAATGGATTCGGGAAAATCCGCGTATGGCGACTCGGAAAAGATGCTTGGTCCTCTAATAAGACCACCCCTCAGATAAGACTTTTTTTCACAGCACTTTCAAGGTCTTATTAGAGGGGTACCACTGTAATCAAACGTTAATGTTTGTTTTGACTCTGATGCATGACATTGCGATGTTTGTCCCTGGAAATAAGTCTCTGTCACTGGTTTGTAAGCAGTTTGTTCCTGGAAACTGTAACGGAGTGTAGACAATACTATCGGCTGTAGACTGTCATTGGCTGTATGACCATGCTGTGTTACCATCGTGTATATCTGTCTGTTCATGCGAAAATGTATGGATTTGCGTTGTGATGATCTTTGTGCTATGCAAAAAATGTTATTGGAGAAAAAAAAGAAAACTATATGTTTTGTTTTGTAATGACTGCTATGCTTGGGCGATTGTGAGACACTTTTTATTTACACATACAAGCGAACCATGGAGCCTTAGCAAGTCAAGCAAATTTATTTTTATGTAAAAAGGATAAATAACTGCAGGATTTTTAGTATAATGGCGGGAAGTTAAAAAATAACAATGTGGTTGGTAGCTAAGAAAACAAACACTAAAGCAAAACTCCAACATTTCGTGTCATAGACATCTTCTGGGACAGCATGAGAAAAATGTAAATCCTAAACTAAGCTTAGGTTTAGATTTCGTCTAAAAAATTATTTGAATTTTCCACACATATAAGATTGCATAAACATGCAAAGAAACACCCATGTGTATGTGTGTGATGGTTAGTCGCATTCAGCTTAGACCTCTTGGTAGCAGAGGAGGCAACTGCTGTGCTGGAAAGCTGGGCTAGAATTTGTTTATAGTCAAAGTGAAGATGCCTTGCCCATGGTACATCCCTACTCGGTTATGATGTTAGGACTATTGGCATTGGAGATGTTCCCCTAAGGCTAGCTAATGCCCCTAGCGTTGCAGCGCTAAGAGCCATTGCAAAATTTAATGACCTATGGATTGAGAGTCAATGTCTTCACAAAAGTTTAAGCTGAACAACGATTGTCCATTACTGTAGAAAATCATAGGTCATGATCTTCACTCTCACTTGCCTATGGACCAAGCTTCAGGCTAATATCGGCCAATGATAAAAGTCATTTGAGTGAAGGCCGTAAAACATATCAATTTGTTTTGTATGTCATGTGTGTGTGATATTGTGTTTCAAACAACTGGCAGAGTGATCATACAAAACAAATTGATATGTTCATGATGAACACATGCACACACACTGCTGAACTGGAGATAAAATTGACATTGAAGGTAGATAAAAAGGTTCTTGATGCCTGTTTTATCAGTTCACCTGTGATTTGAGTTTCTCCTTTCCTTCGGAATGCAGCAGGGAGACCAGTGAAAGCTGAAAACCGGACACACACGTACCTCCCTCATTATGGCCATACACTGGCCTGGGAATGCAGCAGGGAGACCAGTGAAAGCTGGAAACCGGACACACACGTACCTCCCTCATTATGGCCATACACTGGCCTGGGAATGCAGCAGGGAGACCAGTGAAAGCTGAAAACCGGACACATACGTACCTCCCTCATTATGGCCATACACTGGCCTGGGAATGCAGCAGGGAGACCAGTGAAAGCTGGAAACCGGACACACACGTACCTCCCTCATGGCCATACACTGGCCTGGGAATGCAGCAGGGAGACCAGTGAAAGCTGAAAACCGGACACATACGTACCTCCCTCATTATGGCCATACACACTGGCCTGGGAATGCAGCAGGGAGACCAGTGAAAGCTGAAAACCGGACACATGTACCTCCCTCATTATGGCCATACACTGGCCTGGGAATGCAGCAGGGAGACCAGTGAAAGCTGAAAACCGGACACATGTACCTCCCTCATTATGGCCATACACTGGCCTGGGAATGCAGAAGAAGAAGAGTTTCTCCTTAACGATGTTCAGAAATGGGTTTTCTTTGCCAAAATACAATTTCCTGCAAATCTTTGATGTTACATCAAGCTGTTTCCAGCTTATGAAACCGTTTATAATGGAACATTTAGTTTTCTTAAACAAAGATGGAAATAGTGAGGCAAGGAAAGAGGATAATAGTGAAGTAATAGTATATCTGTAATTAACTCCCTTCACCAAAGTTATTTTTGGCACCAATTTGCCTACAAAGCATAAGCAACAGCCACATTGAGACAAGTTCATCCCCAAGAAAGGACCCTATATGACCATCACCCATACAGTACACAACAACAGTGGTGAGAGAGTGAATGAAAATTCGTTTAGAGAATTTGTGCACAAACAAATCATTTATTCAAGAATTGCACAGCCTTCTAGTAGTCTTGAATTGAATTGAATGAATTTTATTTATAGAGTGTAATGGAATAAGCAATAACATGCTTTTTTTACATCCAGCCCTCTGGAAAAATTTTTTTACAAATATAAAAGTAGAAATTAAAAAAAAAAGAAAATGAGCACAGACAAAGCGATGTAAAGCCAAGAAGAAAAATGGTGTTTTACGTCCTCTCGGTCTGGAACAGACACATAATGGAACATTTGTAGATACAAAGATGGTGTTGCAATGACCGGAGGCAGTGCAACACCAGTTAAAGTCCCGATTTTTTAACAATACAGATATGTGTCGTGAAGCAATATAAAGCTGAACTGAAAATGACGTTTTACGTCCTCTCGGTCACAGACACATATGGGACATTTGTAAATACAAAGATGGTGGGAACAATACTGGCTGCAATGCCCGGAGGCAGTGCAACACCAGTAAAGTCCCGAGTTTTCAACAATATAGATGTGTTGATTTACAACTTTTGGTGCAGCAAGCAATATAAAGCGAGGCGAAAATGGAGTTTTACGTCCTCTTGGTCTGAATCAGACACATATGGGACATTTGTAAATACAAATATGGTGGGAACAATACTGGAGGCAATGCCCGGAGGCATTACGAAACCAGTAAAGTCCCGATTTTTAAAAATTAATACAGATAGCTGTAGCGGTGACCACGCCTCGGTTAAACCTCATCGGCTACGTCCTCTCGGTCTGAACACCGCCAAATATGGTGGGAACAATACTGTGCCCGGAGGCAGTATAAAGTCTTTTTTTTACAGATAAGCGGTGACCACGCCTATAAAATAAGCAATATAAAGCATGCAAAATACAGCCCTATATAGTAGCACGACGATAGCAAAATCAAACCTAATATACTTTAATTATTTATTTTTTCACTCTCACTTGCCTATGGACCAAGATTTGTTTGTGCACAAATTCTCTCACCACTCTTTAATTATGTTGCATTTAAACAACACACAACACAGAACAAACTGGTACGCCTTGATAGAAGTTGGGTTAAACAAAGAGAAATCGTGAGGCAAGGAGAAGATAATAGTAAAGTAAAGAAAGGTAACTGTAATTACCTCCCTTCACCAAAGTTATTTATTGCCTAGCAAAGCATAAAGAACAGCCACATTGAGACAGACCAAGGTTCTTCCTTAAAAAAAAAGGATGACCAGGACTGCCTGTATGACCATCACTCGTACAGTACAAAACAACAGTGGTGAAGAGAATTGGTGCACAAACAAAACATTTTGTATGATTAAAAAGAGAATTGTCTGAAGTGTTGAAATGTATAATTTTCTCAGAATCGTCAGTTTGACACTTTTCGTGGCGCTGGGTCACAATTTAGTTTTCTTATAGCATAATGCAAATTTGCAAATGCTTTTCAATCGATTCAAGTTGATACAATCAAATCTCAATGACAGCAACAGCAACAAATCACTCCTACCACCAAACAAACACTAAATACTTATTTTATGATGTCACAAGAGAGCCAGTCCATAGATTGAAAAATGTGGTCTAAGTTCACCGAAAGATCTCCAATAATATGGCGTGCATTTGTTTAAATATTTTAAAAACTTTTTTAGGCATTGTGAAGATCTTGAAGCAAATGCAAACAAAAAACAGCAACAACAAAAAAAGAAAAGATCTTGACCTAGCGACTTTAATGTTCCTTCAAAACCAAAGTTTCAAGAAATCCTCTTATAGAACAAATGATGACATGAAAAAATATTCTCGCAGCGACGTGGTTTGAAAACCAAAAAGAAAGAAGCAAAAGTGTAGTTGGATGATAGACCAGATCAAATCCAGCATAATCAGGAAAATCATTTAGGTGATACCCTAATCCTCTAGTCCATGACACATAATAATAACAAATAAATTTTCTATAGCGCTATTCTCCTGACAGCATGACTCACCGCGCTTTACCGCGAATGATCAAGCTCCCCTGTATCTCTCTGATCTTCTTCATCTCTATGTCCCAGCTCGCCAACTACGTTCGTCTTCTGATTCTCGTCTCCTTTCCATTCCCTCCATCCGTCTCAAATCTGCTGGCCAACGTTCTTTTTCTTGTCAAGCACCATCTCTGTGGAATTCTCTGCCTTCTCCTCTCCGACACTCCAACTCAGTCTCCTCATTCAAAACCTCTCTTAAAACCCATCTTTTTCCTGCTGCGCCCTAAATATTTGATCAGTTGTCTAACGTGTGCACGTGAGGGAAGATTGATTTAAGATGTTTGTGCTGTGTTTTGTGGTGCGTGTGTGTGTTTGTGAGTGAGTGTGTGTGTGTGTGTGTGAGCATGAATGTGTGCTTGTGTGTAATTTGGTTTTGTGGGTTGTGTGTGCACGCATGTGTGTTTGTGTGCGTGTCTGTCTGCGTGCATACGTTGTGTGTGAGGGTGTTTGTGTATGCGTGTTGGTGTATGTGGTCAGTCCATGCGGCTCAGTTGCTGTGGCTTACTGAATGGGGTATGAACGAGTTGGCGTCAATGATTGTGTGTTTGTGTGTGTGTGTGTGTGTGCGTGTGTGTCAGTTAGAGAGAGAGAGAGAGTTGCTTTGCATATGCACGGTTGGTGTCACTCTTGAATGTTGTTTTTTGTTATCTGTTGATGAATAATTGATTGTAAAGCGCTTTGGGCTCATCTGAGGTAAAGCGCTATATAAATGTACTGTTATTATTATTATTGTTATTATTTACATGGAAAAAAATAAGTAAGTTTACCCCACGCACACATAATATTCAAAATACATGTACTTAAAATTGTTTAGAAGAAAAAAATCACTTTATCGCACTCGCACAACTCGCATTTAAAATACATAAAACACGAATTATATAAAATAAAATAAAATAAATCCTTACAGGGTTGAATGACTGAATGGACAGACAGAAATTACAGATTTTCTGAAAAGATGCGTCTTCAGGCCAGTTCTTTAGGCCACTATAAGTAAACTAGGGAGTGTTGCCGAGCGGCAAACATGTCATCGGTCGATGTTTCCCATCCTGCAATTTTTTTCTTCTTTGATTTACGTTTTCCTTCTTTCTCATCCCCTTACTTCATATTCTTATCCTTCTTCCTCCACATAATATGTAAGCTGTAACTGCAAAGATGTTGAAGATTTCACAAAAATCAGCAAGGTATATCAAGTTTGACACAATCAAAGTCAAGGTGAAGGTCAGCAAGACGTGAGACATTTCAGCTTCAGGTGATATGCATTCTTTCAGAATTTGATGTAATTGTGTGAGTGGTTCATACGATTGCAAAGAAAGAAACATCTGCATGTATATCAAGGTCATTCATGCTTTTCACAACACAAAGGTCATTCATACTTTTCACTGTTCGTGACCTTGACCCAATTATTCAACCTTCAAAATCTGGGGGCTGTAACTTATGAACTGAGGACATTAGAAATTATCTTCTTACCTTGAGCATCCACCAGCAGCTTTTTGATGATTTTGACTGACTCTCTCTGTGGTTTAAATGTTTTATTTTCCAAATCAACATGAACAACAACTATGACATAACTGAAGCAACAACAAGCAGAGCTTACTCTCTCTCTCTCTCTCTCTCTCTCTCTCTCTCTCTCTCTCTCTCTCTCTCTCTCTCTTCTTTGTCTTCTTCTTCTTCTTCTTCTTCGGTATACTGTTAATAGATAGAAAATTAACAAAACACTTGGTTGTAGCTATGCAGAATTTCGTCAGTTTCTGGAGATTTTGCTTGTGTGTGGTATTTATGCACTTCCATGACCTTGAACCCTGTCAAGGGACGTAATGCATAACAACATACACAACAACATTGCCAACACGACACTTGAGTCGATATAAAATAGAGACCAACAGAGACAAGCTCATTGTTGGATGATGGAGGAAAGTCCCAAGTCTTTACATAGTCGGTACAGAGTAGAACTAACGTTCAAAAACAAGTCTGATCGGAGCGTGGAGCTGTACTGGCTGGACTTCAAAGGGAAGTTGGTGATGTACAGCCCAGATTTAGGTCCCAGGAAGGAAAGGAAGTACTACACCTTCGTCACGCACCCCTGGGTTGTCCGCGACAGTGTCTCTGGGCAGTGGATGATGCTGGGTGGAAAGAGGATCTTCGTGACTCCCAAGCCCGCCGGTTTCCAGGAAAACGAATTCGTTAATGATGATGAACTTGCGGGAGCACCTCTTAATGCTGGAGCCATGGAGGTAGACATCCATATCCCAGGTTTGTGGCTGCATTTTCTTCTGTCCGAAACTCTCAAAACCCCCTCACAGTTTTGTTTGAAGCAAGACTCATGAAGTGGTTCTAGTTCGGGTTTTGTCGAAATGGCCATTTATTTTGTGACATGAATTATGGACTCTTGCGCACTGACTGGCCAGGTCAGTTAGTTTATTTGTGTGTGCTTTCCCCATTTTCGAGGTGTCCCTTTTGACACTTTATTAAGATGATTATCTTGTATGTGTGCATGCATGCATTTTGACTTGACATTTAATTATTTAAGAAAATTGATATAGTGCTTCACCTGGGTGGCACGCTTCTGGCTGCAACACGCTCTCCAGGTGGGAGTAACCCCAATTTCACATAGATGCCTCTGTGACTATAATGCACCTAACCTAACCTTTAAGCTCTAAGCGCTTAAACATGGTTAGCTTTCACTTCACTTTGGTGGATATTAAATTTGCCCTGAAAGACAATACAGAAATCTTGTGTGATAAAAAACCCTGATACTGATACAGTGATAGAAAAATAATGTGTCTAAATGTCATTATTTAAAAGGTATCCATCTAGAGAAAGATAAAGACTGAATCAGTAGCTGTCCTTAGTGATTAGAAAAGATTACATAAGCAGGTCTTATTGTTCGTTCTATTATTCCCTTGACCTTTGCATACATTACAACAACAAAAAGCTACACAACATGATCTCAAGTTGTTTCCCTTTGATGGCATACTGATTCTGTCTTTTCCCTCTAATTTTCTTCACTCTGTTTGTATAAGCAGGCATGGGATTTTTCATCCTTAAAGCTCATTTAAGCCTTTTTGATGGCCCCAGATGACTTTTTAGATTTTAAAAAAAAGACCAAACAGCGTATGAATTACCTAAGTAAAAATGTAAATGAACTAAATTTATCCATTCTATTTCTAATGTTTTAAATTTAAAGATGAGATTACAAAAAAAAACACGTTTTAAGGTCTTCACCCCACAAACCTAACTTTTCAGCCTTTCTTTTCCTTTATGATTCCTAAAATCCCATGCCTGATAAGGCCTCCCATCTTGTTGACATATTAGATAATAATTTCTAATGTGCTGTCTTTCTACTCATCAGTGTATCGA
>CM065701.1:43029285-43031785 GCA_017654935.2 Phymorhynchus buccinoides
AAGCCTACATATTTCACAGCTGTATAGGGTAAGGTTTGCAAAAGTTCATTTGTGTATATTTGTTTAAATGCATTTGTGGGAGCCTAACCTTGAGTTTGAAGTCTTTGAAAAATCACCCCAATTTTAAAAAATTACAGTGTTTTGTAAATATTAAAAATGTATTAGTCAGCATACAGAAGTAAACTAAAAAAAAAGTAAAATGAAAATTACTTTGAGCTCCCCTGAAGTCGGAGTGTAGCTGCCCACATGGCGGGGTAATAAACAACGGTTACACATGTAATGTTCTCATCCATAGCTGATGCACTTGTACGATAGTGTACAAGTGCTTTCACTGTTGAGATGATCCATGGAGTCTTTTAGCCAGGGTACAAAAACAACAACAACAACAACAACTTTGAGCATGTTTGATTAACAAAAGACAAAAAGTGATTATGAAAACTACCTTTGTAGACTTTCTGCTTTGCAAGCATTAATTATTATGAGGGATTTGAAGAGGGTAAATATGATGACATAAAAGAAAAGAATATCTCATGCGCTTGTAACTTGATTGCCAATTTCAAATGGGCAACAATTGGCTCTGAGCACGAATCACACAGAAACATTGAATGCGCTTGACAAGCATTAGCTAAAATATTATGTGCTTTTAAGAAAATCCACTGTAATAACACACAAAAACAAAATAAATCATTTCTTAGGCCTCTTATGGTTTCCATGATCCTGGATTTTTCACTAGAAATCGATAGATTGTTGCAGCGCTTAGAGACCAGGGCCTGTATTCACTTTCAGATAGTATGAGACTTACCATCATGATGTCTTAGAAGTCCTATTAAATCCTACTAGTTTTGAAGAACTTCTAAGATATCATGATGACAAGTATGATGCTATCTCAATTTGAATACAGGCCCCGAATACCTACATTAAGCTTTAAAACTGGTGTTTTTGTTTTTGTTGTTGTCTTTTTTGTTTTTGTTTGTTTTGTTTAGTATTAAATGCATATTGAAAAATACTTTCAGTAAAATGGATCTGAAACTTGGCATTCATTTATTTTTGTGTAGATTTCTTTTGTTTATGGTATAAATTTACTGTTTGTTTTATGGTTGGAAGTAGTATAAAAGAAATGAAAACCACAGAGGGGAAAGGAGAGAGGTGGGGTGGGGTGGGACAGGATGGGGATGGGGTGTATGAGTGTGTGTCATACGTCTATGGTATTGGAAATGGTGATATATTGTGTTGTTCACAATAAAGTCGAAAATAAAGAAAAATATTTCTTCATTTGAACTGGGTGTGGATGCTCTTTTGCTCAGATTCAAACCTCTGCTGAGGAGGTTATGCGTTAGTCTGCTTTTCTGTCTGGCTGGCTGGGAACAATCTTATTTTAAAAAAGTTGGGAAAATTGTAAATCAAATTTGTTTTAAGGGGTAGGAAATTAACAAAATGAATCCCAATAATTTCATTTCATATTTATAAATGCCCAATTATTACATCTCTTAGGCTGTGTGCAGATATATGCGCAAGTTCCGCACGGAAACCCATGCGCACTCTGCAAAAAACCCCACTCTGGAAGTAAGAAATATGAAAGAGTGTGCCCATTACACGCGGAAACCCATCCGTAATCTCATCCACTTATTTCTTTACATAAGTGTATGAGGTTTCCGTACGGAACTTGCGGATTGCGGATCTTATGTGCACAAGGCCTAATTATGCAAAACTGGTCTTGAAACCTTTAAGAGTCTTACAAACTATTCTCTTTTGTCACTTGATAAACTACTCAAGCCGCATAACGGCGGCATTGTCTCCCATTTTTGTACATCGGGTTCCTAAGAAAATGCATATATTTGAATGGGAAGAGGATTTGTCTGTCAGTCTGTGTGTGTTTATGTTAATGTGAGTGAACAGAATGTGTGGTACCTTGTAATGTGTAGACTATTGAACCAAGCATTACTAACCCCCCCCCCCCCCCCCCTCCAATTCTCCCCCACTTTGTCTTGACAATGATGCTGTTGTGTCAAGTTTCACTGAACAACAGGCCATAATAAACATAACCCGCATTGAGTCTGATTATTTATAACCCATAAATATTGTGAAAACCCCCACAACTGAACTGATCAAAACGGAAAATGGTCGGAATTCTGGCTCTCAAACGAAAGAATTACAATACTTTCTGGTATGTTGCCATCAAAATGGTATAGTTTTCACTGGTTAACCGTTTCTCACTTTAAAAAAAGCAAGCAACTAATTTATTTTCAGTAGCCACAAAAACCACCACAAACATCATAATGACTAGGTATTCTTCTCAGCCTCTTCGTTCTGCTTCTTCCCTTTGGCCGAAAGAGTGGGGATGTACCCTGGGCAAGGCTTCTCCACTATAAATGAATTGTGGTCCAGGCCCCCCCAGAAGAGCAGCTGCCCCCCCCCCCCCCCCCCCCTTATCTGGCAGTCATTGTTAGAAACGACAGACAGGCGACAAGAACAACCCACAAACCACTCCCTACCTTCTCCC
>CM065701.1:43036785-43039285 GCA_017654935.2 Phymorhynchus buccinoides
GTTTATGGATTCCTTTTGTTTGAGGACCTCATGAAAAGAAGCATTTTATGCTTATTGAGCTATTCCTCATTAAATATTTCAAGTTTCAAGTTTCAAGTTTCTCTCTCTCTCTCTCTCTGTCTCAGGGATTAGATGCTAAGATAAATGTAAGTGACAGGTTTGACGAGAACGTTTAAAGCAATCATATAATAAAAAGACAAGTGTGTGTCTGTGTGTCTGTGTGAAACACAAAACGGGCCTTATAACTCCGCCGTTTTTCGACCGAATCGCTTCAAATTTGTTATAAGCCCTAACGGGGCGATGGCAACAGCAACCGAGGCGGCCGTGTCATTTGCGCGGTTTGGCAAATGCGCGAAACGCGTATCCACCGGCCTCTAGGCGCCCGTATCTCTGGTGGTTCTGGACGGATTGCCTTCGAATGTGGAAGGTAGATGACCGGGGACGGTGGCTATCTGTGTGCTAAACCGAAAGCGAATCGATTCATAAACGCGCGCGATATACGCCGCTTCACCTTTTCACAAATAACTCTGCCGTGTCTTAACCGAATCGCTTCAAATTTGCTATCAGGCTTGCTGTGACCGGGGCAAAGTCTGACAGCAAATTGGAAGAGAATCGGGAGAGCGCGTCACTCTCAGAGCAGCGCCAACAGGAAACGGGGCATTATAACTCCGTCGTTTCTTAACCGAATCACTTCACATTTGCTGTACTCAGCATTACCAGTACTTGGCGTTACCGTTACTAGGTGTTACCATTACTAGGGAGAACGCATCACTCTCAGAGCAGTGCCAACGGGAAACGGGGCCTTATAACTCCACCTTTTCTTAACTGAATCGCTTCAAATTTGCTGTACTCAGCGTTACCAGTACTTGGCGTTACCGTTGCAAGGTGTTACCATTACTAGGGAGAGCGCGTCACTCTCAGAGCAGCGCCAACGGGAAACGGGGCCTTATAACTCCGCCGTTTCTTAACCGAATCGGTTCTAATTTGCTGTACTCAGCGTTACCAGTACTTGGCGTTACCGTTACTAGGCGTTACCGTTACTAGGCGTTACTGGTACCCGGCATTGCGCTAGTAATAATAATTTGGAAAGTTATTTCTGTTTCGATTTGAATTCATATGCCAGGCATGCTCTTATAAAATTTAGATTTGGTGTAAGCGAGATCACTGTACTGCTCCCCCCGTGGGGATACCGGGGGGTCTTCTGTATAAAGAGTTCACCCACCTTCTTGAAGTTCTGTGCTTGTAATTTCCTCCAATCTGTTACTCTCTTTGACCCTGCCTTTTCCCTTTGCTTACTGTCATCTACTATCTTTCTGCCTTACTGGTCCATTCTCCTGCCTTTTTCACGAAACACTTTCAAAACCATTACCTCCAGCCGAAGTCGGACTTGTTGGGCCTAACTATTTTTTTAATTGGGCGCATAACGGCAGCATGACGTATCTGCGCTCATAATTGCCAGAAAACTGTCTGAGCGATAGAAGAAGAAGAAGAAGAAGATTGTACTGCTACATTCACAGCGCTATAAAGCACATGATGATATATATTTACTATGTTCTGTATGTCAGCTTGCAGTGGAAAACGAAGTGCATTTTGTCTTATGTTGTCCGGTGTACGTTGACCTTCGAGAGAGCTTGATTCCTGCTAAATATTACAGACAACCAAGTGCGTTTAAACTTGCTTTGATGATATCTTCTGGTAACAACAATACTATTAAACGTTTTGCAAGATATTTGTTTTTACCTTGCCCTTAGGCGAAGGGATGTGCTTGTATCTTGATTAAAAAACAACAAACAAACAAACAGAAAAAACTATATTATATCTACCACTGTATTTATGGTTGAACTGTATAAAAACAACATCATCTATAATAATTCAACAATTGGATAGCTATGCATAGTGCTTTTCTGATTGTCTTGTTCTATAAGTTATTACGAATATATTGATATTGATGTTCAAACCTTTGTTAAGGCCATAGGCCAAACAAATACATCTTTTGTTATTTGTCATTTGTCATTCCTCTCTCTCTCTCTCTCACTCTCTCTCTCTCTCTCTCTCTCTCTCTCTCTCTCTCTCTCTCTCTCTCTCTCTCTCTCTCTCTCTCTCTCTCTCTCTCTCTCTCTCTTTCTCTTTCTATCTCAGAGACGACTGTCCTAGTAGCCATAGAAAGCTGTTCAATCACCAAGAATTGTGCGTGGCTCGACCGATGGTCTTTGTCAGGCCACTTCTACTTCTAGAAAAGTTTACGTTGTCTTCCGTTTTACAATAGAAGAAATATAGGCGTTAGAGAGAGAGAGTTAAAACTTCATACTGTCTCAACAGCTTTAAAGTTTCGCAACTTTATGGGGGAATAAGAGAAACGAAGGAGGGTGGAGGGAGATAGGAAATAGCAGAGAGAGAGAGAGAGAGAGAGAGAGAGAGAGAGAGAGAGAGAGAGAGAGAGAGAGAGAGAGAGAGAGAGAGAGAGAGAGAGAGAGAGAGAGAGAGAGAGAGAGAGAGAGAG
>CM065701.1:43041785-43044285 GCA_017654935.2 Phymorhynchus buccinoides
CCAGCCCCCAGCCCCGTCTAGCTTTGCATACCAAGTGTTCGTGTTCCTTGATTGTTTATGGGGACCGGGGTACAGTTAGTTCTGTGATAGGAAAGAAACAAGGAGAAGAAAAAAATCGGCAAGTTTAGGTGAAGTTAGCCTCCTTAGCCCTTGTGCAAGAGGTGGCGTTCCGTTTGAAGGCAGTTTTGAGCAAAGTTGTATTACACGTGCAGTCAACCCCCCCCCCCCCTCACCCCCACCCCATCCCCCAAATTAAGTTTTTGTATGGATTTTTCTTAGCAGAGAAGCAGCATTCTGCCGTTCTCTGGAAAGGGATAGGGTTAGGATCAGCCTAAGGTGATTGTCATGAAACTGGTTTTGAGATGGAGATCCGTAAGCATGAGGCTGGGGGTGAGTGGTGGGTGCTTAAAGTGCAACTTTGCTGGCACATTACTGGCGACACCAAACTCACTATTTCTTTCTCTGTCTATCTCTGTCTCTATCTGTCTGTCTGTCTGTCTGTCTGTCTGTCTCCCTCCTTTCCTCTCTGTCTGTCTGTCTGTCTGTCTCTCTCTCTCTCTCTCTCTCTCTCTCTCTCTCTCTCTCTCTCTCTCTCTCTCTCTCTCTCTCTCTCTCTCTCTCACTCTCTCACCCCTTGAGCGGCAAAAAATAATATAGAATTACTTTGCATTATATTATTTTGACCAGAGGGAAGCGCAATAAGCCAATGGAGCGATCTCCTATCGTGCCACCAGAAGGGCTCATTTACTTGTGGCCAAGATGGGGATGTAATGATAGGCGTTGTTGTTGTTGGGGTAGTGGTCAGTGTCTTTGTGTGACAATATGGTGTGGGTCCATTGGGGGTGAGGGTGGTGAGGCTAGTGAGGGTGGTGGTGGTGGTGGTGGTGGTTTGTGTGTTTGTGTGGAAAAACTTGGGAAACCTAGCTATCAATTTGGCCATACCAGGCAGCGGGATTTCTCCCTGCTCTTACCGACTTTCAACTGCCGTGGGATTTTTACGTGCGTAAGGTGCACGGGTCAGACCAGCTTTAAGTCCCCATCCGAAGGACTGGACGTTCAGTTCGATTTTCATGTCGAACTAGAAAGAAAGGGCGAGGCCGGGATTCGAACCCGGGTCACTCACGTTGTAGTCACGCATTAAATTTGGTAGGCGGACGTCTTGGGGGTAAGGGCGATGGTGGTGGTAGTGGTGGGGGTGGGGGTAAAATCAGTGTGTGTGTGTGTGTGTGTGTGTGTGTGTGTGCGCGCGTGCGTGCGTGCGTGCGTGCGTGTGCGTGTGTGCGTGCGTGCGTGTGTGTGTGCGCGCGCGTGCTTGGCTATAAGGGTAACGATGGGAATAGATGTGTTTGTATGTATGCGTACGTGCATGTGTGCATGAGTGTGCGAGCGTCTTTGTGTGTGTGGTATGAGCTTGCGTACATGGGGCTCGTGTGTGTGTGTGTGTGTGTGTGTGTGTGTGTGTGTGTGTGTGTGTGTGTGTGTGTGTGTGTGTGTGTGTGTGTGTGTGTGTGTGTGTGTGTGTGTGTGTGTGTGTGTGTGTGTGTGTGTGTGTGTGTGTGTGTGTGTGTGTGTGTGTGTGTATGTGTGTGTGTGTGTGTGTGTGTGTGTGTGTGTGCGTGCGTGTGCGCGTGTGTGTGTGTATGTGTGTGTGTGTGTGTGTGTGTGTGTGTGTGTGTGTGTGAGAGAGAGAGAGAGAGAGAGAGAGAGAGACAGAGAGATGGAGAAAGAAAGAAAGACAGAGAAAGAGAGAGAGAGAGAGAGAGAGAGAGAGAGAGAGAGAGAGAGAGAGAGAGAGAGAGAGAGAGAGAGAGAGAGAGAGAGAGAGAGAGAGAGAGAGAGAGAGAGAGAGAGAGAGAGAGAGAGAGAGAGAGAGAGAGAGAGAGAGAGAGAGAGAGAGAGAGAGAGAGAGAGAGAGAGAGAGAGAGAGAGAGAGAGAGAGAGAGAGAGAGAGAGAGAGAGAGAGATGGATGGGAGTTTGATGTTAATTTCTTCTTCTTCTCCTGTTTTTTATCTATCCGATTCTCTCCAGAAAGTATCGAGGAGAGAAGGAGTTGTTGACAATAGCATTAATTATGGGTGCAATAGTGGTGGGATGAGGAACATTGCGTAAAGTAAAATGAATGAAATTCGACAGCATCTTCTTCTTCTTCTTCATTTTCTTCTTGTTGTTGTTCCTGTTCTTCTTGTTCTTGTTCTTGTTCTTCTTCTTTTTGTTCTTGTTCTTGTTCTTCTTGTTCTTGTTTTTGTTCTTCTTATTCTTGTTCTTGTTCTTCTTGTTCTTCTTGTTCTTCTTCTTGTTCTTCTTCTTGTTCTTCTTCTTGTTCTTCTTCTTGTTCTTGTTCTTGTTCTTCTTCTTCTTCTTCTTCTTCTTCTTCTTCTTCTTCTTCTTCTTCTTCTTCTTCTTCTTACCCCACCACCCTAACCCCCACACATTGACTAAAAAGTCAATGATGCAATGCGCGGGGGGAATTGGTCATCCAAGTCCAATGGCATTGGGGAA
>CM065701.1:43056785-43071785 GCA_017654935.2 Phymorhynchus buccinoides
CAGTGTGTGATGCAGTGTGTGATGCAGTGTGTGATGCAGTGTGTGATGCAGTGTGTGATGCAGTGTGTGATACAGTGTGTGATGCAGTGTGTGATGCAGTGTGTGATGCAGTGTGTGATGCAGTGTGTGATGCAGTGTGTGATACAGTGCGTGATACAGTGCGTGATGCAGTGCGTGATGCAGTTCGTGATGCAGTGCATGATGCAGTGCGTGATGCAGTGCGTGATGCAGTGCGTGATACAGTGCGTGATGCAGTGTGTGATGCAGTGTGTGATGCAGTGTGTGATGCAGTGTGTGATGCAGTGTGTGATGCAGTGTGTGATACAGTGTGTGATGCAGTGTGTGATGCAGTGTGTGATGCAGTGTGTGATGCAGTGTGTGATGCAGTGTGTGATACAGTGTGTGATGCAGTGTGTGATGCAGTGTGTGATACAGTGTGTGATGCAGTGTGTGATACAGTGTGTGATGCAGTGTGTGATGCAGTGTGTGATGCAGTGTGTGATGCAGTGTGTGATGCAGTGTGTGATGCAGTGTGTGATATAGTGTGTGATACAGAAGCGCGGACATCTAATCATATTCGTGTATGGGGGGTGGAGGTGGGGGTGGGGGTGACTGCAAATAGAGTGAACGAAACTAGCAGGATTTCATCAGATTCGTGTAGACGGTGGTATTTCACGAGAATCATTGCTCACAAATATCACAGTTCTGATAGCTGTACGACTGTAGTTGGACAAGTGGATCAACCCCTTTACTCAGGAAATCTACTGTTTGTGAAACGAACTCAGACGTTTTGATGATATAATGTATTATTATGCATCAAGACATTCTAATATTCGTGTAAGTAACTGAGACATTCTAATATTTTGCATCAATAATTCAGACCTTTTGATTTGAAACCTCCGTTCATGTCTGTGATATTACTTAAGGGTCAGCCACAGTGCATACGAACCGATCTCAATACGATCCGATTGCGATATTTTGAGGCGTGATTCTCGTGAAAATCAGTCTAAATAAATCAGAAGAAATCTTACTAGTTATGTTCATTATATTATTTGTAGTCCCCCCCCCCCCCTATACCATTTTCATGAAATATCTGTATTTTTGTATCAGACATGTTATTTGATTGGTATATTGGGGTCTACATCAATAGAGTGAGCGAAAATAGTAGAATTATTTTGAGACGGAAGTATTTCACGCGAATCATGACCCACACACCGTTACAACGGAATCCTATTGAGGTCACATCGTACGCAGTGTAGCTGGCCAGCCACACGTCCACTAAAATCGCACGACTGTACGATACGATACGATAACGTGGTCTCCAAGAACAAATGTGATTGGCGCATCGAGACCACGTGATCGAATCGTATCGTACAGTCGTGCGAATTTAGCTGACATGTGGCTGGCCCTTTAAGTAGGCCTAATGATTTTTCTGTGATTGCTCTGACATCAAAACTCCGACACAAGACTACTGTACTTTTAGCTATTTATTGTGAATTTAACTATTTTGGGGGGGCTATTTGTTTGCTTGTTTGTCTATCCCAAGGATATCCCGCGAACCGCTGGACAGAATCGCTTCAAATTGTGTGTGTGTTTGTACTATAAAGAGTAGAAGACATTGGTGCATACATTATGCCATGGCGGACTGCGTGGCGGACTTTCCCTCCGTTTCTTTTCAACCTTATATCTCCTGAACCACTGCATGGAACCACGTTAAATTGTATGTGGGGTGTATCACCTAAAGGAAGCTAAGAGGGGGGGGGGGGGGGGGGGGGGGGGACAGGGCAAAGGATATGTCGACACATATGTCGTTTAAGAATGATGCTGTTGACACAACAGAGACGATGTCTGGTTCGAATCGGTTTTAAACTTATTTCGAAACTGTTTTCAATTATCATGTCAAATCAAACATTCCAATCATTTTTGTGTGAAAGCGCAGGTGCACCTCTATATTGGTCTAATTGATTGAATAACTTGTTCTAGATATGTAAACATGGTTGTAATTACTTTTGTGGGATGTTTTAATGAGTGTCATATTGAGCCATCAAATTGTTTATTAATTTGTCTCTCAATCCCCCTTTTGTTTTCCTCCTTCCTTTCTTTTTTTTTGGGGGGTGGGGGGGGGGGGGGATTTTTCCAAAATGTGACTCTTTTATTTCCTTTCTGTTTTTTCTATTTTGTTCACTTTGTTAGTTTGTGAATAATGTTTCTAAATATTGAAATAATATTTTCTAATTGGTGAGAACACACCTTCCGTCATTTGAATCATATGTAATGTATTGTGTACGGGTACGTTATAAGCTATATGCTTGTTGTTACCCACTTACCTCGTTATTGTTTATAATTTGAAATTGTTGAATAAAAAACCGTTTAAACCAACAGAGACGATGTTAGAAAAGAAGCGAGAATGTTACCAGAGCACTCACCATTAAGGGAAGATGAACACAAGATGATCGGACACAAGCGCGGAGATACACTCATGGGCGTGCGCACAAGCAAAACCAAAGCCATATTTACACACGCGCATGGGTGTGTGCGTGAGAGAGAGAGAGAGAGAGAGAGAGAGAGAGAGAGAGAGAGAGAGAGAGAGAGAGAGAGAGAGAGAGAGAGAGAGAGAGAGAGAGAGAGAGAGAGAGAGAGAGAGAGAGAGAGAGAGAGAGAGAGAGAGAGAGAGAGAGAGAGAGAGAGAGAGAGAGAGAGAGAGAGAGAGAGAGAGAGAGAGAGAGAGAGAGAGAGAGAACATGATTGTTTTCATTTAGGAAAATAGGTACGCTACAGAAAGCTTCTTTTTACTATGCCTTCACAACAAAAAATATGAGAGAGAGAGAGAGAGAGAGAGAGAGAGAGAGAGAGAGAGAGAGAGAGAGAGAGAGAGAGAGAGAGAGAGAGAGAGAGAGAGAGAGAGAGAGAGAGAGAGAGAGAGAGAGAGAGAGAGAGAGAGAGAGAGAGAGAGAGAGAGAGAGAGAGAGAGAGAGAGAGAGAGAGAGAGAGAGAGAGAGAGAGAGAGACCCACGAATACACACACATACACAAAGCGCGCGTGCACACACAAACACCCCACACAGACACACACGCTCACACACACGCTCACACTCACGCACACACGCACTCACACACGCACACGCGCGCGCACACGCACACGCACACACGCACACACACACACACACGCACACACACACGCACACACGCGCGGACCAACGCAACTCGTGGTGATTTGTATTTTGTTATCAGTTTACTCGCTCCAATCGAGCTAGCGCCAGAAGAAATACAACTTCGACTGAATGCACAAAGAATTTGGGTCAGCAGTACTTTGTCAGCAATTTGTTTGAAAATATTCACAATAAATGAGGATAGCTTTCACGTACATCATGATAATTAAGATAGCTGAAGACACAAAATAGATTTAAAAAGAAGATCAGCAGTATTATTTATTAAAGGCAAAACACTCACACTTAGACCTCCTCTTGAAATACGTATCAGCAGTTTGGAATACAAGGCAACATGACACTTCTTAACGTATAGATATTCAGAAAAAAAACCCACAACTAGAATCCAACCCCAAGGCTTGATGCAAATGTTGCATCAGTTATTCTTTTATTATCATTATACTGTATGAGCAGGTTTTTTTTTGTAACATGGGATTAAATGCAGTACCTCAATCTTTAATCTCTAAGGATTTTTAATAGCAAAAGGTGTTTATACGATTAAGGCATAATATTTCAAGTATAAGAAAATCAGCAGTTTATGACAAAGACATTTTCGAAATTGAAGCTGAAAGTAGAAGAATCGTCAGAAAAACATCAGTAGGTCCATATTGAACTCAAATGTTAAAACTTTTGTTAACACAAAGTTTGATATAGTTAACAATTTGAAAAAGTCGTGTTTTTTCTTCGGAGCTTCATATTCAATTTAATCACAATATTTGGTCCACATAACCCCAAGTTTAATAGCATCAACCAACAACCCAGTTGACAAGAATGCCCTTTTATCACGTTGAGCTTTTCGCTTCTTAGAGATTCTGGCGTATATTTTGTGTGTATAAAATTCGAAAAACAATGAGTCTGGAGAATGACAGAAACATTCTCTTTATCACAAACAGATTGATTGTCAGTAGATTCTGGTTAACAAAATCACAGCATACTGACGTATAAGCAAGATAATTAATATTTTCATTTTAAAAAAACATTGTCAGCAGTATTTCCTAAAAGATTGTCTATTTTTCTGGTCTAAAGCATTCCCAGGAACGTTTGAGCCATTACTTAGAAGAATGGACACAGTCATTGTGTCATAAATGGTAAGTTTGTTTCATAATATCAAGCTTTCTGAGCAGTTTATTATCACCAGCAATGTTTTCAGCAATATAATGTCTTGTCGTCGTGACTGTGCTCAAGAAACAATGGTGTCCACGACTTTGCTGTTGATGTGTCTATTCTGCAATTCCTCCATTTTTATTTAGCTTGCGTTATATTGCGTAAGAATTGCTTAAGAAGTTCTCCGTTGAGCTAGTCTTGAGAGTAACCGTTATGAGAGGAAATATTTATCCAAAGATATCCTCACAAAATTGTATTTTAAATCATGATGGATAAAATCAGAAATTCATAGTTTTTAAATGACATTTAAAACTTACTAATGCTAGAGTTCCAACTTTTATACCTTAACAAATGGTTCAAACTGAATGTAATTTACCAGGAAAATTGACCACTGACTATTTTACTTTAGCGTGAAAAGTTGGTGTATATGTTTTCACAAAATGATTTGTGAATATTCAAAGATTATTACCAAAAAAGATTTTAAGACTGTTGAAGTAACCACCACCCTCTTTTCTTTAAGTTACGTTCTCGGAATTATGCTAGTTTGAAAGAAAACACCACCGAGTTTATGTAATATCAAAATCCCCCCCCCCCCAATTCCCCAAATACTTTACATTTCAGCACTATAAAGCCTTTTTTTGTCTTCCATAATCAACGAAGCCCCACATGGCCGAAAGGCCAAAGAGGGCGTAAAACTTAATTTCTTCCATAATCAATGAAAACAATTACTTGCCTTTCCTAAGTTTACAACCACAACCTCATGAGTTGTAACACTACGAAGAAGCACGGTGTTTTTTTTATCTACGTAAATGCAGCCTTCTATTGGAATCGTTTGCCGAAGCGAGGAAAATTGCGTCCAAACCTCAGGTAATTACGCTTTCCGAATCCCAGAGCAGGACCATGGAAGCGGATGTAC
The DNA here is from genome assembly GCA_017654935.2 of Phymorhynchus buccinoides. NCBI lineage: Eukaryota > Metazoa > Mollusca > Gastropoda > Neogastropoda > Raphitomidae > Phymorhynchus > Phymorhynchus buccinoides. Next base: position 43,062,012 of record CM065701.1, read on the forward strand.
TCCTGGTTGTCGGTTGTGTCCGGCGTGTAGTTGATAGAGCTCGCCCTCTTGGCCGGAGCCTCTCCTTGCTGTAAGCCAGGGTCCTCCTCTCCTTCTTGCTGTAAGCCAGGGTCCTCCTCTCCTTCCGCGTCGTCCACGATGTTGTTTCGCCCGAACCTGAGGAAGCCGCCATCTTTGACGTCGCGGATGGTTCTGTTAAAAACAACAAAGAAACAGCAGTAGAGAGAGAGAGAGAGAGAGAGAGAGAGAGAGAGAGAGAGAGAGAGAGAGAGAGAGAGAGAGAGAGAGAGAGAGAGAGAGAGAGAGAGAGAGAGAGAGAGAGAGAGAGAGAGAGAGAGAGAGAGAGAGAGAGAGAGAGAGAGAGAGAGAGAGAGAGAGAGAGAGAGAGAAAACAAATGAACAATGGTTTACTGAGCTGGGCCAACTGCCCATGTCAAAGGAAACAGCGGGGTAGAGAACTCAAACTCAAAAATGTTTTAAAGTCAGACCTCCTGCCTATAACAGCAGGGGGGGGGGGGGAGAGAGAGAGAGAGAGAGAGAGAGAGAGAGAGAGAGAGAGAGAGAGAGAGAGAGAGAGAGAGAGAGAGAGAGAGAGAGAGAGAGAGAGAGAGAGAGAGAGAGAGAGAGAGAGAGAGAGAGAGAGAGAGAGAGAGAGAGAGAGAGAGAGAGAGAGAGAGAGAGAGAGAGAGAAGCCTATCTAATAAATAATGCTTCTGATGTGGATAGGAGGAGTTATCTTAATGTTTGGAATCGTAAGTTTACTTGCTGGTAGCGAAACAAAAACAGAGCGACACCAGCTACTTTCCCTGTGATAACATACACTAGATCTACATTAGTTTACCATACATTCACAATATATAAATGTACAATGTTTTAGTCTCAACAAATTAAAACAGAGTCGAAATTGACACACACACACACACACACACACACACACACACACACACACACACACACACACACACACACACACACACACACACACACACACACACACACACACACTCAACGATACACACACAACTACAGACACATACACATGTCAACTTCACCAACCTATTAACTTCTTGTGACGAAGACGAGACTCCGCTGACGTCACGCTTCTTCCGGTCGACGCTGCTGCCCTCTGACGGTGCTGGAAGAGCGGTTTGCTCTGCCTGGGAGGAGTCAGAACGACCAAAGCGCAGGTATCCTCCATTCTCTAGGTACTTTTCTAAGTCCTCAGGCTCGGCGTCTCTCTTCCCGAAAAGGTTGAAGGGGTTGCTCTGCAGAACATCGGACTGGGACCGTCCGAAACGAAGGTAAGGATCGCCTCCACGTCCGAAACGAAGATAAGGATCGCCACCCCGTCCGAAACGAAGATAAGGATCGCCACCCCGTCCGAAGCGAAGATAAGGATCACCACCCCGTCCGAAGCGAAGGTAGGGCTCGCTCCTCTTTCCAAAGCGAAGGTAGGGCTCGGCTCTTTTGCCGAAGCGAAGGTAGGGCTCGGCACTTTTGCCGAAGCGAAGGTAGGGCTCGGCTCTTTTGCCGAAGCGAAGGTAGGGCTCGGCTCTTTTGCCGAAGCGAAGGTAGGGCTCTGCTCTTTTGCCGAAGCGAAGGTAGGGCTCTGCTCTTTTGCCGAAGCGAAGGTAGGGCTCTGCTCTTTTGCCGAAGCGAAGGTAGGGCTCTGCTCTTTTGCCGAAGCGAAGGTAGGGCTCGGCACTTTTGCCGAAGCGAAGGTAGGGCTCGGCTCTTTTGCCGAAGCGAAGGTAGGGCTCGGCTCTTTTGCCGAAGCGAAGGTAGGGCTCGGCACTTCGTCCGAAACGAAGATAGCGTTTGTAGAGGTTCCGTCGCCACCCTGTTGACAAATTGAAGAATACAAACTGATGAAGCCTGACAAGGGGACGACATTTTCAGCTTATTTTGGTTAAGATTCCAAGAACAAAAATAACAGCAAAGACCACAACACTGTCACAAACATCATCACAACCAGCATGAAGAATCAGTACTGTTGAAAGCACAATACCCGTCATTGCTTTGTGTGAAGAAAATTGCATGTAATGAAACGAAAGAAAAGCTTGCATGGAAAGTCTACTTATTTGAGAAACACATACAGGGATAGCGATCAATAACTTACCAGAGTCCAAGGGTAGAATCAGATACATACATCCACGTAGGGATACCAAATGTCTTTTTCAGGTACAAACAGTACCGATTTTCCCCCAGGTACAAATAGTTCTGCCGCCTGATAGAAGTTCTATGTTAGCAACTTCTAATTTATCATTCTCTCACTCTGTCCCCCCCCCCCCTCTAAGTCGCCTTCATCAATTATTGTTCTGCCTAATTGGCCCATCATTCTGCGTAGTCTCCCCATATAATGTTCTAAGCAAGTCCTCCCTTTGAGCTCCTCTGAAATTGGGATGTGCTGGCTGAAGGCAGCCAAGAGAGCAGGACACTGGAGACGTACGCATTTCATCCATTATCATAAGAAACTCAGAAACTCAGAAGACGTGCTCGGCTTTTGTGGTCAATGTAGTTTTCTTTCCGTTTCAAGAAAACAACCCTTAAAGGTGGACCCTGACGGATGAGTTCTTGCAGGAAACACGTCGAGATCACCAGAAAGACAGACTTTTCAAGGATCGGAACACTCACTTTGCTCTGGTCAAACCGTCAAAACGGCGATTCCTCCTTGGCGGAGATGCCGGAGAGAGAAGCCATTTTGGATGGGGTGGGTGGAGGTCAATCCCATTGTGGTTGAAGCTTTTTTCTTTTTTTGTAGTGCAGTAAAACATAGTTGAAGCTATTTCCTTTTTTTGTTTGTTGCGAAACTCCTTTAGATAAACTGCATAAAATAAAATAAAAAGGCTTGTATTGCGAACATTTCGTGCAAACAATTTGGTCTAAACTCAGGCGGCCATTACAAAAGAGACGACACACGCCTTCTCTTTTCTTTGTTTTTGAGCGAAACTCCTTTAGATAAACTGCATAAAATAAAAAGGCTTGTATTGCGAAAATTTCGTGCAAACAATTTGGACTAAACTCAGGTGGCCATTGCAAAAGAGACGCACACACCTCTTTCAGTGAAATAATTTGACTTCCAGCACCTCCGCCAAGGAGGAATTGCCGATTTGACGGTTTGATTTATAGGAAACCAGAGCAATGTGAGTGTTGCTATCTCTGTAAAGGGTTTTTCCTAGTGATCTTGACGTGTTTCTTGCAAAAAACGTATCCGTCGGGGTGCCCCTTTACCATCTAACCATCTAACCCCACCAATTGGGGGTTGAAGGGAGGTGGGTGTTAGTGTGTTGTGTTATGATTATATGCAATGCATTCTCTAATGTATTCATTTTCATACAGATGTATGGTGAGGATACGTGAACCAGTCTGTTAGTACGAATGGTGAGTGAAAAGCGCATTGAGTTGCTTTGTAAGATTATGCGCTATATAAGCATTATTAGTCCCCGAGCCGAAGGTTCGGGGAGCTATTGTTTTTGTCTGATCCGTCCGGCGTGCCTCCGTGCCTCCGTTCGTCCGTCCGTTTTTCTCAAAAACTATTCAGTCTATCATCATCAAATTTGGTATACTAGTTTGCCAAGATGCAAGCTATTCACTGATGTATTTAGTTTTACATTAAGGTCAAGGTCGCGCCAGTTACGGGGTTCAACCCCCCAAACACATAATCGCTAAAATCTCGCGAAGTTTTGCATGTATTTCAATGCAGTTTTTTTCACAACATTATAACACAGTTGTCATGAATTTTTCAGTGCGCTCGTGTGCGCATGATCGTGCGCACTCAAATCACGGGTCCGAAACCCAAGGCTATATATAAAAAAACTATGCGTTCTTATGTAGTTACGTGCTGTTTTGATGCGTTTTTATGTATGTGTACAGCCGACACATTCCGATTTCCGAGTAGCTAGGCGATGCTGCGAGGGGACTTTGCAGCCGCTCGACGTTGCACTTGTTAATTATTTTATTTTATCATTATGATTTTCCTCCTTGGGAACTATTTGAATCTGGCCATGTTCCTGGAATCTCATCATCGGTTGAATTCCTTCATGTGCGTTGCTATTGTATTGTATTGTATAAGATTTATATCTTGTTTAATGTTTTTAATCTGTTTTATTTTAATTTTATTTTTTACTTTCTAAATGTATGATTTTACTGCTAAGTATAATTAGTATGTACCTGAATAATTTGTGTATTTATTCCCCCAAATATTTTTGTGATGCCTTTGTATGTGTAAATGTGCGCGCGCGTGCGCGTATGCTTGTGTGTTTGTTGTGTATGTACTGTAACATTATATGTTTTTGTTTGTGTGTTGTATACGTACATGTGTGCATATGTGCGTGTGTGTTTTCATCTTTCATCTTATATAACGCCTCGTACACTCAATTGCATTTCAGATAAACAGAGAGAGAGAGAGAGAGAGAGAGAGAGAGAGAGAGAGAGAGAGAGAGAGAGAGAGAGAGAGAGAGAGATTCACGCAAAATGAAGTTAACTCCAAAGTTAATGAGTGACTTTTATTCCAAACCTTTCGAACAATGACACTGGTAAGTATCAATTCAGTTGCATTGCCAGAGTTTCTAGCCTTTAGTTCTGGCCTTTGTAACCTGCCTGTCTTCCAGAGCCAAATAACTCATTAAACAATCTTGGTTTTTTAAATGTAAGGGGGGAAAAAGCCGTGTTAATAAAATGAAACTTTTTTTTTTCAAGTTAAAAAAATCAAAACAACAAGAACACGCATAAACTAAAAAACACACCAAAACGTCGATAACGATAACTGTTCCCCCAAAAATGGATGAGTATCTTTCAGTTTGAGATCTTCGAACAAGGTAATTGAGATCATATTAATGTTTATAACAAAGGTGATACAAATACAAGAACATGTATAGCTTCATAGCTGAAGAGAATTTCAATATTAGAAAAATAACTAATCAACGCGATTCGTATTCGGCCTATTGATCATGTGAAAAATACATTGATGCCAAAATTATATGCGCATTTGCAATATTATCATGATAAATTTGCGCATTGTTCTGTAATCGTTATTATCGTTATACCCTCCCCCCTCCCTTTCAATCCCCCCCCCCCCCTCTTTTTCTGCTCTAAGGTTTTCAAATTGCCTAAATCATCATTAATAAAAAGAAAGTGGTAGAACATTGATTTGTTAGAATAGTAGTAGTATTTTATCATATTGCGGCCGCCGTAATGAACGACGAGAGACTGTGTCGTTTGTTCGTTGACTCTGATTTAAAATTGTAACAAAACAATAATCGATGCTTTTAGTGCGTTTTGAGAGAGAGAGAGAGAGAGAGAGAGAGAGAGAGAGAGAGAGAGAGAGAGAGAGAGAGAGAGAGAGAGAGAGAGAGAGAGAGAGAGAGAGAGAGACTAGACAGAGACATAGAGACTGAGACAGACAGAGAGATGCATAGTGACAGAGGGGGCTAGAGAGGGAGAGAGAGACACAGAGAGAGATGGGTAGGGGGGGGGGGGGTGAGAAAGCAACATTTAAAAAAAACATATTCAATTTTTTTGAGATCGTAGTTTGCATGTTTATAATATTAACAGCCATTATTAAACATGAACAGTTCGTGTCATTAAACACCCCAAAACCATTGGATATGTGAAAGCAAACCCAAGCAAAGCAACCCCTTGTAAGCACAAATAGAAAAAAAAGAAACCAAGAAATGTAGAGATCAGTTTTAAATTATAGTTTAAAAAAAGCAGTCATGGCTTGGTACGTCTTCTGTCTGTTAAAATTCAATTATTACCAATCGCAGTAAAAGTTTAAAAAAACCCAACGCATTTCAATTTGATTTGTTACGAAAACGATTTTTGAAGGCTGTGGTCATACTAAAGTGAAAATCATCGACTTAAGTAAAATGGTGGTCCCCAAATGTAAACAAAAAGGTATGATATTGTCTGAATATTAACAGCACTACCTCACTAATCTGATGATCAAGAACTGCAGCAAGAAAATAAGATATGTCTTTGCTAAAGAATTCTTATGTCTTGATTGACATGATTTTAATGATATGTGTTACTCAAGAAATAAATACTTTGATTTGTTTTTGAAGATAATGGTTAATTCGCAAAGGATATGATTGCTTTGACGCTTGCGTGTCAATACATGTGTTTATATATATATGTATATCAAGTAGTTCATAATAGAGAGGAAAAATAGTTTAAATCATAGCAAACAAATAGATCGGTTTGAAATGAGGTTTACTTTGATTGTCTTTGGTAAGAAACCTTCTTTTCATTTATGTCTAAGGCAATGTACTTGATACAGGTATTGTAAGAACAAAAGTGCTTCGTATCATTTGTATTCTACGACGTAGCACTTGGATAGAAACAGAATAGAAATGAATAGAAAATAGAGTTAATATACCCCCCTCTTTATCTATACACAATAACAGTTTATATAAAAAATGCAACAAGTCGTAATTCAACACACCAGGGAATAGACGAGAGATCAGGGTCAATAATAAGAGATCAGAAAATCGATTAGAGATCAGGTAATTGTTTAAAAAAAATCAACATTGGTTTTCTCTGCAGCCGACAATATTATGGGCTGATGTTGGCAAGATCAGAAAAAAGCTGAGGGTTCTATACCAAGTTAAAAAATGTCTTTCCGAAGCAAATTCCCAAAGACAGTTGCTCACTCAGTAATTCTTCTGGAGCAAACCGAAAAGAAACCGGTTAGATATACTTTGTAATACAGTTTGCTTTACCAGGTCTAATAGCTTCAAAGCACTTTACTTATTTTTATTTCTTAAAAAATAAAGCGTCCTTTGCTTCAAGAATCTTGCTCAGATTTCTCATCATTGGCTAACTCTTGACCGCTTTTCCCAAACCTCATAAACCTTTTGCCAAAACGCATGAACCTTTTTTCAGGTTCCACGTGATCTCCGTTACTCCGTCCAAAGCGCATGAACCTTTTGCCGAATCTCATGAATCTCTTGTCGTTATCTATATTATAATCTCGGCCAAAGCGCATGAACCTTTTCCCAAACCTCATAAATCTCTTGTCGTCAGAAATGCCTTCGTCGTGGTCATCTCCGTCTTCGAATCGAATGAACCTGTTCTCATTCTCTGAAGGATGGCGGCCGAAGCGCATGAACCTTTTGCCGAACCTCATGAACCGTTTGTCGTCCTGTCCCTCCTTCTCTTGTGCCCCGCCTCGCCCAAAGCGCATGAATCTCTTCCCAAAGCGCATGAACCTTTTCTCTTGATCGCCCTTGTCTCCGTCAAACTCCTCCTCCTCTTCTTCTGCCGTGTCCTGAGCATCACGGCCGAACCTCATGAACCGCTTGCCGAACCTCACGAACCGCTTCTCGGCGTCATCCGAATCTCGTCCGAATCGCATGAACCGTTTTCCGAATCGCATGAATCTCTTGTCCACGCTGCTCTCATCGGCAGGTGCCCCTCGTCCGAAGCGCATGAAGCGCTTCTCGCTTTCTGCATGGGCAGAAGGGGTCTTAGCCTCCCTCTTCACTATTTCTGACTGCTCTGAACCGGAATCGGCACCGTGGGAAGCCAGCTCCTGTGCTGCTGCTGCCACTTCGGGGGCTTCCTGGATGGATCTCTTTTTCCGGAAGTACACGGGGGCCTCTTCCTCGGCTTGGGCGTCAGCCAGAGCTAGCAGCAGCGCGTTCTCAAGGTCGGGGTCGACATCGGATCGTCCGAAGCGCAGGAAGCGTTTGTCCGCCATGTTGTTCCTCCCGAAGCGCAGGAAGTGGTCGTCTGTAAGAGCCCGGCCGAAGCGGAGGAAGCGTTTCACCCTGTGTCTGTGAGGATCTGCAAAACGACAGAAATGAGAACAAAGGTTACGTTGATGACTTGCTTGTCTGATCTTGGTGGTTGTTTGGGGACAACGAGAACAATCGAAAACAGCTAGGAAATCAGAACGCATGCCAGTTATTAAAAAGCATTTTTCTACTACCGACCTGCCAATGGTAATGTAAACTAAATTACAGATGTCTAGGATTGTCATGCTTCATCAATATTTGGCCGGCTAGACTTTGTTAGCATAGAAAATATTATGATATTCTAATATTATTATTCAGCAAATGAACAAAAAACGGACTATCGTGGAGGAACTATCCATAAATTGCAAAAGACACAACAGCAAATTGATAAAACAGGCACAGATCAGCACAGAAGCATTACAGTTACGTCTGTCGTAGGAACAAAAACGTAGGCAGTAATATAGGATAGGTCCAGTGCGACTCACTAATATGGCATGAGTTTCAAATACACATCACACACACTCATACATACATGCACGCACACACATGCATTCACGCACGCGCACACATACGCACGAATGCATAGCACATCTACTACTTCACTATGAATCAGATTACATGCAAAGCCAAAGTAACATACGCATAAACATTTTAAAGAAAAAAGAAATTAGACAAGGAATCAATGACTTCATCAACTAACCAATCATCAATTTAAATAACACTTTAACACACACACTGGATCGGGAAATTTTCAGTGCATAGCTCATGCGGATTAATTCTAACTCCGTTTAAAAAAAAGGAAATAAAAGAATGATTTACTACTTTAGCTTTTAGAAAAACAAAACAATTAGCTGGAAAGGACAGAGCACAGAAATAAAGTTATAATTGGCAGTTACTTACCCTAGGCACTATTTCCTTTCCAAAACGAAGGGACTCTTGCACGCAGAAGGATACGGGCTGGGATTCAAAATCAGACTCTGTGGCGCTTTCAACCAGTGGACAACTTTACAAAACGGAGCATTCACAAAAAGGATTAGTTTGTAAAAAGAACAGCAAAAAAAAGCTATCAAGAAGAAATATCAAGCAGATTCTGCGGTTTTGGCAGCGAAAATTTCCCGATTATTATGGTAAGAATAAGTCCGCACATGCAAGTAGACCTATACTATCTACTGAAGCGACAAATCCGCGACACACTCACAGTCTAGTGCTGAATCCATATGCTCCTATATGCTAAGTAGCAAAAACAACCATACAATTCTAAGAACACATCACATCTGAACAGTTTTAACTAATGCAAACAACCATGTCTAGAAACTGGTCAACATCTTTTCTTAATTTTATTACAGAACAGCATAAGCTGTGGATCTAAATATACTTCAAACACAACACGCCACATAATGTCCTGTATGTATTTCAGTTATTTAAAAAGAAATGTTGAATTTTACAATTCGTGATCAAAACTCTCAGTCCTTTCCCCCCAAAAACCCATTCCACCAGACAAAAGAAAATCGAAATGGAAAGAAAAATGAAAGAAGTGAACATATAGTAGATCTATATAAAGCTAGAAAGCAAAGCACAGATACAGATCCACTACAAGAGGACAATTCAAAGTCAATTTGTTCCGAGTCCAGCTAGCTGAACACATGTGTCAGTTCACGACAAGTTTGTCACCACAGACACAGTAAGAAACACAAACATGGCAGAGAGCAGGTACCATCCTATTCTAACATCAAGAAAAACAAACACACAGACAAAGAAAGAAACAAAGAAACAAACAAACGAAAAACAACAAATAAAAACAGAAGAAAACAAAATACAATGATAAAAAAAAAAGCTTAAAGGTTGCCGTTCTTTCTAAGGTGTGAAGACATGTTTATCACAGAAAATGGACGGTAATAAAATTAAAAAACCCATTCCAATTGACAGTCTTGAGGTGTTTTTTCTCAAATTTAAATTTTAACGGAATTCCCCCAAAAGACAAAAGTCTATTCTAATTAGGCTATTGATACATTTTCATCAAGAATCAATCAATCAATCG
>CM065701.1:43094285-43106785 GCA_017654935.2 Phymorhynchus buccinoides
CTAAATTCATGTTAATCACAACAAGACAAAAGAGGCAAAACTTTAAAAATCAATTAAGAACACCGACTATCTATGAAAAGCCTCTAGAAGAAGTTGCTTCACACAACTTACTCGGCGCATACATTGACAACAACTTATCCTGGTCAAAACACATTCAAGAAAAGTATTTCAGTTCAATAGAATAAAACACTTTTTAGATCAACATATGTGTAGACTTTTTTCCCATGCCTATATCCAACCTGATATTGATTATGCATCAACATGTTGGGATTCAGCTAGTAAAAACACACTCAAACATGTTGAAATATTATATAAACGCTCTCTTAAACTCATACTCCTTAAATCGTCATCCCTAGAAACCAATGACTATAAAGAACTTTTGATTTGAAATGCCTACTAAACAAAGGTACCCTTATGTGCAAGATCATAAAGAAGTTAGCACCAAAATATCTTATTACTAAATTTAGAGTCCATACAATTCGAAGCAAAACCAAATTAACACTGCCCCGCCCCAGAACAGATCTATATAAATCATCCCTTACATTCTATGCTCCACATGGCCGAAAGGCCGCAGAGGGCGTAAAGCCTTATTTCTTATTCTCAGGTGGTATGATGATCTAACAAATAAAACTAGCGTATCTTCCTCTCGTAAATCTTATCACAAGTTCCTAATGGAGAATCTTGTTTATCAGTAATGCTAATTAATGAATTTTACTACATTTTACTACAAACGTTACCAATGCCATCAGCTTATGCCTAGATTCTTATAAATCTCTCTCTCTCTCTCTCTCTCTCTCTCCTTGTCAAATAAAGTTTTCCAGTGTCCAGTGTCCAGTGTCCAGTGTCCAGTGTCTCTCTCTCTCTCTCTCTCTCTCTCTCTCTCTCTCTCTCTCTCTCTCTCTCTCTCTCTCTCTCTCTCTCTCTCTCTCTCTCTCTCTCTCTCTCTCTCTCTCATATCTCTCTCTCTATCTTATCTTATTTATTTTTTTGTTCTTCCGTAAAAGTGGTTTTATTCTGAAAAATTGTCATTGTCTCAAAATTGTTTGCCTTTTTTCGAACTCAATTTAAACTACCAATTCAAGTTCACCACTGTATTATCCATGTTTGCTTTAATTCCCATTTTTGATATCTTTTTCAATTATTTCATGTGCCAATTTTTGTTCAATTTTCTTGACTTGATTGTTTTATGTCAAATATTCTTTGCTTGATGCATGGTATGAATGTGTGAGTGAGAGGGCAAGGTGTAAAGAAGCTATTGTAGCTTATCCTTTTTACCCTCAATAAAACATTCGTATTTCGTATTTCTCTCTCTCTCTCTCTCTTTCTCTCTACCCCCCCTCTCTCTCTCTCTCTCTATCTCTCTCTCTCTCTCTCTCTCTCTCTCTCTCTCTCTCTCTCTCTCTCTCTCTCTCTCTCTCTCTCTCTCTCTCTCTCTCTCTCTCTCTCTCTCTCTCTCTCTCTCTCTCTCTCTCTCTCTCTCTCTCTCCCTCAACGTTTTCACTTTTTACATGCTATTGGTTGTTTATTTTTTCTTTCATTGCATGTTTTGTTATTGTTGTTTATTCGATATTTTCATAAAAAAAGTATGTATACTTATATCATTACCCTGTATAAATAAATTTCGTTCGTTCGTTCTCTCTCTCTCTCTCTCTCTCTCTCTCTCTCTCTCTCTCTCTCTCTCTCTCTCTCTCTCTCTCTCTCTCTCTCTCTCTCTCTCTCTCTCTCTCTCTCTCTCTCTCTCTCTAATAAACAAATATATATTCCCATCATCTTCTTTTTTCTACCCCCCCCCCCTTAAAAGTGCTATTATTCTGAAAAAATGGTCATTTGTCTCAGAATTGTCTTCTTTTTTTTTGGTCGTAATCAATTCAAACCACCAATTCAAGCTGCTCATTATTATCCATGTTTGCTTTTTTCCCAATTTGATTCTGTGTCATTTATTTCATGTGCCTATTTTTGTTTAATTTTCTTGACTTGATTGTTTTTATGTCAATTTACTTTGCCTGATGCATGGTGTGAGTGTGTGAGTGAGAGGGCAAGGTGTAAAGAAGCTATTGTAGCTTATCCTTTTTACCCTCAATAAAACATTCGTAGTTCGTATTTCTCTCTCTCTCTCTCTCTCTCTCTCTACCCCCCCTCTCTCTCTCTCTCTCTCTCTCTCTCTCTCTCTCTCTCTCTCTCTCTCTCTCTCTCTCTCTCTCTCTCTCTCTCTCTCTCTCTCTCTCTCTCTCTCTCTCTCTCTCTCTCTCTCTCTCTCTCTCTCTCTCTCTCTCTCTCTCTCTCTCTCTCTCCCTCAACGTTTTCACTTTTTACATGCTATTGGTTGTTTATTTTTTCTTTCATTGCATGTTTTGTTATTGTTGTTTATTCGATATTTTCATAAAAAAGTATGTATACTTATATCATTACCCTGTATAAATAAATTTCGTTCGTTCGTTCTCTCTCTCTCTCTCTCTCTCTCTCTCTCTCTCTCTCTCTCTCTCTCTCTCTCTCTCTCTCTCTCTCTCTCTCTCTCTCTCTCTCTCTCTCTCTCTCTCTCTCTCTCTCTCTCTCTCTCTCTCTAATAAACAAATATATATTCCCATCATCTTCTTTTTTCTACCCCCCCCCCCTTAAAAGTGCTATTATTCTGAAAAATGGTCATTTGTCTCAGAATTGTCTTCTTTTTTCGTAATCAATTCAAGCCACCAATTCAAGCTGCTCATTATTATCCATGTTTGCTTTTTTCCCAATTTGATTCTGTCATTTATTTCATGTGCCTATTTTTGTTTAATTTTCTTGACTTGATTGTTTTTATGTCAATTTACTTTGCCTGATGCATGGTGTGAGTGTGTGAGTGAGAGGGCCAGGTGCAAAGAAGCTATTGTAGCTTATCCTTTTTACCCTCAATAAAACATTCGTAGTTCGTATTCGTCTCTCTCTCTCTCTCTCTCTCTCTCCTCTCTCTCTCTCTCTCTCTCTCTCTCTCTCTCTCTCTCTCTCTCTCTCTCTCTCTCTCTCTCTCTCTCTCTCTCTCTCTCTCTCTCTCTCTCTCTCTCTCTCTTTCACCCACAACATTATTTTCTTCTGAACTTTAACGAGACAAGTAAAAATGAAACATTCTAAAGCCAACCTTTCAAGTTCAATGCAATTAGACTGGAAAGTTTCTGGTTGAAAAAGAAGAACGAGAACAAGAACAAGAACAAGAACAAGACGAACAACAAAAAAGTAGAAGAACAAGAAAGAGTAATGAGGCGGGCGTGGGGTGGGTTGGGTTTATGAGGGGTGGGGGTGGGGTGGGTGGGCAAGTTTTAAACTATTAGTCAACTCTTCTCCCGTAATTCGATTTCATTCTCGGTATTTTAAGATGGGCCACAGGCAGGAGGTTCTTTGCTTTGTAACCTTATAAAAACAAAAGTGTGGCCAGTCTGTGTCAAAGTCGTGTTGAAACAACGTGGGCGTTGTCTACTTCTTCGTCATGGGCAGGTTAAGAAAACAGCGAAAAGAGAAGGGGCAGAGAGAGAGGGGGGGTGAGAGAGAGAGAGAGAGATAGGGGGATGGAGAGAGAGAGAGAGAGAGAGAGAGAGAGAGAGAGAGAGAGAGAGGGGATGGAAGGAGAGAGAGAGAGAGAGAGGGGGGGAGAGAGAGAGAGAGGGAGAGAGAGAGAGAGAGAGAGAGAGGAGAGAGAGAGGGGAGAGAACTTGAACTTGAAATGTTTAATGAGGATGAACTGAATAAGCATAGCAACACTTCCTTTCATCAGGTCCTCAAACAAGTAAAATAATAAACAAGCAAACAAACAGCAATATTGTAACATCATCATTCAACACGACAGTAAAAGAACGACGAAATAGTAACATCAATAATTATAATAATAATATGATAATAATAAAACAAATGCAAAGGATGCACAATACAAGAGAGAGAGAGAGAGAGAGAGAGAGAGAGAGGGAGGGAGAGAGAGAGAGAGGGAGGGAGGGAGGAGAGAGAGAGGAAGGGAGGGAGGGAGAGAGAGAGAGTCAGGAGTCAGGACATTTTTAATTGTTAGGCCATGCCCATACAATGGAGTGAGTGTGATAACAACAACAAATTGACATTACATTATAAACTTGACATTACAAAACACTACATAAATCTTGCCGAACTTTCAAAGCTTTAAAGATAAAAACAGCCACTTTTCTTACAATACTTTTGTTTGTACAAGAAAGTAATAACACAAATTTAAACATAGAAGGATTGTTATAATACTTTTTTGGAATAAGTTCTCTTCGAAGGGTGTCATACATGGGACAAACAAACAAAAAGTGAATTTCTGACTCGGGAATATGATTACAAAATGGACAATATACATTTCTATTTGGGTCAATTTTAAACTGCAAAAAGTGACAATTCAAAGGGGACATGCCAATTCTAATCCTTAACAAAGTGTTTCGTACTTTGATAATTCACAATTTCACACACAGAGTACCAAAATTCCTTCCTAAACGATTTAACTCATTCAAACCTTGACTATGTTTATCAGCTTAGGGATCCTAACGATGCTACTAACTTTTGGGTAAGTACTTTTAATGACATCTATGATAAGCATGCTCCTTTGGTAAAAAAGAGAAGAAGAGTGAAGCACAACATTAAACCGCTTATATATCAAGTGAAATCGACAATGAAATATATAAGAGAACATTTGCTTAAAATAAATGACGAAGCACAGTTTAGAAAACAGAGAAACAAAGTTAATTCCATGAAAAGAAAGGCTAAAAAAAATACTTTCAAGAATTGGTATCTTCACAAAATGCAAATGCAATTTTGAAAGCAATAAACCTTTTAACCAAGAAAAACTCAACGCACTCAATACAGAATCCTATAAATGAACTCCAACCAGATGATTTGAACCTTCATTTTTCAAATATAACAAGTAAGATTATCAAAAATGATAGAACAAACGAAAACAACCTGGAAGCTTTAGAACAGTTCTGCTATCCAAAAATTCGTCAACGTTTTGCATCCCATCAGTATCAGTTCATGAAATAGCCAATTGTCTATTACATTTAAAACAGTCAAGATCTAGAGATTTGGATGGTTTAGATAGCAAAATCCTAAAAGTCGCCTCACCAGTTATTGACTTATCTTTACAATCTGTGTAAGCAACAGTTTCCTCAGAAATTGAAACAGGCTAAAGTGATACCAGTGTACAAATCGGGTGATCCTACATGTCCTTCAAACTACCGACCTATATCTATATTATCGCTTCTGTCAAAACCTCTGGAGAGACATATCAAATCCAACTTATATTCACATCTTAGACATTATGACTTACTTCATGAAAATCAATCTGGATTTCGAGAAAATCGCTCGTGCCACACAACTTTAATACAACTCATAGACAAATGTCTTTTAAATATTAACAATAACGAATTTACTGGGATTCTCTTTGTCGATTTTGCGAAAGCGCTCGACGTTATCAACCACTCTCTTCTACTTAAAAAACTTAAGTACTACAAAATATCAAGTGGAGCCCTAACATTTATAAATTCTTTCCTTAGTAATCGATCTAAGTTATTCCCAGTACATTTTGGTGTTTCTCAGGGGTCTGTTTTGGGACCTCTTTTGTTTTCTATGTATGTAAACGATCTGCCCTTATGTCTACAATGTCATTCTGAAATGTTTGCTGACGATACTTCCTTACACTCAGACAGTAATAACCAAACTGAACTAGTTAACAATCTTCAAGCTGACGTTAATAATCTAGTAGCATGGACTGAACAGAATCACATGTCACTCAACACTGAAAAGACCAAATGTATGTATGTAACTACTCGGCAAAAGCGAAACAAAATGACCTCCATTTCTGCCATTGTATGTACAAGGCAACAAAAATGAAAAAGTGGCGTCACATAAAGTTTTAGGTATCACTGTTGGTCAGATCATATATCTAAACTGGGTAAATGTATCTAAAAAAATATTTATCAGTTGGCAACAATTACAAACTTTTTAAATCTTCAGTCACGAAAAATATTTTTCCATGCTCACACTATGTCTCACATTAATTACTCATCAACCCTTTGGGACAGTACTAGTGAAGCTAATCTAAAACATATAAGTCGGTTACATAAACGAGCTGTGAAACTAGTACTGATGAAATACAGCACCCTAACAGCTAATGATTACAATAAATTAAACATTTTGCCACTAAAAGACAGACTTCTCTTCAACAAATGCCTCTGCATGTTTAGTGTGGTAAATGGAGTCTCTCCCCCAACAATTATCAAGACTTTTGCTATCAACCACAAGCTTTCTTTCCCCAGACCACGAAATAATGTTTATAAATCTAGTTTTGTTTACTCAGGGGGCACATCATGGAATAATCTGTCTTTTTCTCTAAAATCGTGTCCTTCAAAAGAAACGTTTAAAAAAGCACTTAAAAAGAATATGCTTGATGCTTTGTAAAAATACCTGATGTGAATATGAGAATGAGTGCCTAAGGCGCTATTGCTGCTGTTGTAAATTGCTTTTGTGTTTGTGCTGCCTTGCACTAGTAGACGAGGAGACATTACAGGTGCGTGCAAATTCAAGTATTTTTTATTTATTTTTATTATTCACTTCCTTCTGCGATTTAAATGTAAGCGGTGTTCGTTTTTTTTTCTTTCTGCGTTGTGATTTGGTTCGGATATATTTATTCTTTCTTATGTCCGAGTAAACTATGACTCTCTCTCTCTCTCTCTCTCTCTCTCTCTCTCTCTCTCTCTCTCTCTCTCTCTCTCTCTCTCTCTCTCTCTCTCTCTCTCTCTCTCTCTCTCTCTCTCTCTCTCGATTCTGGTGTCTCTGGTGTCTCTCTGTCTCCTTGTCTCAGTCATTATTATCCCCCCCCCCCCCAACTCCCTCTTCCTCTTTCCTTTTATTTTACCACTATGATTACATTTGTATATAGACACACAGACACACACACATACACACATACACACACACACAACGCTACACACACACACACACACACACACACACACACACACACACACACACACACACACACACACACACACACACACACACACACACACACACACACAATCATTGTATTGTGCTTGTATGAAGTGTATGTATTTTCCCCATGATTTTTTTTATTGTGGTTGATTTTTCTCCAGTTTATGGTGTGTTTTTTATTATATAAAAATGTTTCCTAAAGGTTCCTAAAATACAGCTTTATGCATGGTAAGAAAGGCAAAAACGGAAAAATAAAATTAACCGAGAAATGTAGGGGGGGTGGCACATCTTGACCTTTACCTTTTCAATGCGGGGTTACAACGATGCAGCCAAATGCAGACAAGTTCTTCAGGTATCGGTGCACATTAACCTATTCACAAAACATCTCTGTTTTCCCATGGCAACACAGTGCTAGCCCACTCATAATAATTATGACTTACAATTCACTGTGCTGCCATGGGGAAATAGAAGTATCTTGTGAATGATGTTAACGTGTACCGAGACCTTTAGCAGTGTTGTTGGATGTTCTTTGCAGGAGATAATTTCGAGGGGCATAAACCAGAATGTATTTTGGTATTTGTTTTTAGTATTTGGTATATTCTAGTCATTTATTCTAGAGATTTATATCTGTGAAATTCGGGCTGCTCTTCCACGGAGAGCGCGTCGCCGCAAGTGCAGCACCTACCCAATTTATTGTGGGGGTGCAGGGTGAGGAGGGGGTGTGGGCACACTTGGAAAACCTAGCTATCAATTTGGCCATACCAGGTAGCGGGATTTCTCCCTGCTCTTACCGACTTTCAACTGCCGTGGGATTGCTACGTGCGTAAAGCGCACGGGTCAGACTAGCTTTAAGTCCCCCATCCGAAGGACAGGACGTTCAGTTCGATTTTCCTGTTAAACTAGAAAGAAAGGGCGAGGCCGGGATTCGAACCCGGGTTACTCACGTTGCAGTCGCGCATGACATTTGGCAGGCGAACGTCTTAACCACTGTGCCACCTTTCTCCCCAGGCCTACTATCAGATAAGGACTACAGAGGGAGGATAGCACCTTGTGGCAAGTACCCCTCGGATGGTCATCTCTGCCTGGGAAACGCAGATAAGCCAGCACCAGAGTGAAACAAAATAATGAACAAAGGGCGACTTCGTCCATGACTAATGGCTTCAGTCTGGGGAGAGAGCATAGCAGATCAGAAGAAAATTACAATGGCCAAGACCCACCCACCCACCCTCCACTATATATATATCATTCTCTCGGAGCTTCTTCTTCCGGCGCGTGCGTGTGCGTGCGCGTGCGCGTGCGCGTGCGCGTGCGTGTGTGTGCGTGCGTGCGTGCGTGCGTGTGTGTGTGTGCGTGTGCGTGTGTGAGCGTGTGCATGCGTGCGTGTGCGCGTGCGTGTGTGTGTGTGTGTGTGCATGCGCGCGCGCGCGTGTGTGTGGGTGTGGGTGTCTTCCTTTATTGCTACAATATCCTCTTCTCCCTTTGAAAAACAAAACAAAACAAAACAAAAAGTAAACCCATTCATTTACAAATTAAAACTAGCTTACTAAGAACAACAATAGGCTGCATGCAAGTTTATGTGTCATTTTTGTTTGTGGCTCAAGCCATAAACCTATAACTCACTTTGTCGGTCGGTCGGTCTGTCGGTCGGTCGGTCTGTCGTTCCAAAATTGTCGCACTTCAAATCGAGGCTACACTTCAAAATTAATTGAAACCGCTCTTTAAAATGATGTATTTTAAAAGCGTACAAAATAATAAACATACGTAATACAGACACTACAACAGACACGACGAGTATGCGGTGCTTCTTTTGATGAGCATAAGTAGGATACATAGTTTTAAATGTTTTCCAAAAGATATAAAAAGTTACGAAATGGTGCAGAGATAACATTCTGGTTTACAGATTAAAATTATTGAAAATCCAGGGGAGGTAACTCATGATTGGAGTGGTAAAAATAGACCGCGTGCCACAAACTATTGCGATTTCGCGCTTGTTTCAATATGGGATTGACGAACTAAAATGGCAATCCCATATTGAAAAAATGACACATAAACTTGCACGCAGCCTATTCCTACTAAAAAAACCCTTTTCATGCCCACTGTCTCTCGCACATTAATTACGCATCTGTAGTCTGGGACTCTGCAGCTAATTGTCACTTATTGAAACTCAATTCTATGCACAAAAGGGCAGCTAAAATAATTCTTACTGATCCTGAACTCAGTACATTAGAAAAGCAAGCCCAGTTAAACATACTTCCATTGCAATCACAGCTTAGCTACAATAAAGCCATTCTCATGTACAAAGTACACAACGGCTTAGCTCCACAATACCTGAAAAATCTAGTTACACAAGCCTCACAACGGTATGGTTCATGTAATTATATTTTACCACAAACAAGAATTGATAAATTTAAGTCGAGCTTTACCTTTTCGGGTTCCTTCATATGGAACTCCCTTCCGGGTGACATTAAACTATGCTCCTCTATCGCAGCTTTCAAAACGAGTGTTCGAAAGACACTAACATTCGACCCTCCTTAATCTCAACTCCCCCCCCCCCCCCCCCCCCCCCCCCCCCCCCCCCCCCCCCCCCCCCCCCCCCCCCCCCCCCCCCCCCCCCCCCCCCCCCCCCCCCCCCCCCCCCCCCCCCCCCCCCCCCCCCCCCCCCCCCCCCCCCCCCCCCCCCCCCCCCCCCCCCCCCCCACCAGTATGCTAAATGCTTATGACGATGTTAATATGTATTCAGTTCATTTTATTCATTTCATTCTATTTGCTTACTATTTGCCTACAATGTGCCTAATATATGCTAGAAATGGTGTCCTCAATTTAATGCAAACTGTTACCTGTTACATACTCTACGATGCATTGATTTGCCCTGTTCTATAATGTATGTTTCCCTTATATACATGCGCGCTAGTGTGTAAGTATGGTTGCATGCTTGTATACACGCGCGAGTATTAAAACATTATGCAAGTTTTATAAACCCATATTTCAGCCAATCTATGTTTCATAATATCAACTGCTTTGCTACCTTTGTATGCCTTGTCATGTTTTGTGTTCTGTGTTCGTATTATATGTACCAATGACAGATTGGAAGAATAGGCATTGCCTAAAATCTATATCCTTGTTAAAATACAGTTTAAGTTTTCAAGTTTTCAAGTTTACAACCAACAAAATAATTATCATGTTAAGGATAAGAACACTGTCCAGGAAGAAATTAAAGTCTACCTATCCATTTTGAGAGCGTTAAAACAAGAGTGTAATGCAAACCATTCCACTATTCGGTACGAGTAGGCCGTGCGTGCCGGTGGAATGGATGACACGAACTCACAAAGCATGCATCCTGTGCGCCAATAGCACTCTAAACGAAGACTTTGGGCGTGGGGCAGGATAAGCATCCCCAATCGGAAGAAGAAGAAGACGAAGACCCAAAAATAGTCCCCCTCACACCACAGGGATGGAACCCCCGCCCAATACTGACAATCATATCCGAAAAAGAAGACAACGTTAACATGGCTTAGCTAATTCCCTCACCATTCCCCCCTTTCATTCACCGACCCCCCTTCCCTTCTTAACTACTCCTACCATTTCTTCTTTATTAATTAATAATACCCCCCCCCCCCCCCCGGCACCCCGCCAACCCACCACCCCCATCATTCCCAAACTGCCTCTTCCCGCCAAGCTAAATGAGATAGTCCGGTTTGACAATTGAATTTGTCCAGGACGAAACAAGATGGCGTCGTAGCGCCAAGACTTATGGGTCCACGGCTCGATCGTCCTGGCTTGCTGTAGCAGGGAAAATTAAACGCGGAGCAAGATAGGGATCCTTCCATCCATCCCTTCCGCCCAGCCTCCCCAATGCTGGATGGACAGTCAGTGAGATAGAGAAATGGAGATCTCGCTAGAGTGATGTAGTCCTATTTCGAGTGCGAGAGGTTCATGATTTCCTTGCTGTAGAAGGGAGCAGAGGAGCAAAAGAAAAGAGAAAACGCGGCAAACTTGTTGTTTAAGCAACCCGTCCCCCCTCATGCTTTAGCTCTCCATCTCAAACTCTGGTCTTTTCCGCTACATGACAATAACCCTAGGCCGATCTTAGCCCTATTTTCTTTCCCAAGAATGGTAGAATGTTGGTTTCCCAATAATGGTAGAATGCTGGTTTCCCAAGAATGGTAGAATGCTGGTTTCCCAAGAATGGTAGAATGTGGATTTCCCAAGAATGGTAGAATGTTGGTTTCCCAATAATGGTAGAATGTTGGTTTCCCAAGAATGGTAGAATGTTGGTTTCCCAAGAATAGTAGAATGTTGGTTTCCCAATAATGGTAGAATGTTGATTTCTCAAGAATGGTAGAATGTTGGTTTCCCAAGAATGGTAGAATGTTGGTTTCCCAATAATGGTAGAATGTTGATTTCCCAAGAATGGTAGAATGTTGGTTTCCCAATAATGGTAGAATGTTGGTTTCCCAAGAATGGTAGAATGTTGGTTTCCCAAGAATAGTAGAATGTTGGTTTCCCAATAATGGTAGAATGTTGATTTCTCAAGAATGGTAGAATGTTGGTTTCCCAAGAATGGTAGAATGTTGGTTTCCCAAGAATGGTAGAATGTTGGTTTCCCAAGAATAGTAGAAAGTTGGTTTCCAAAGAATGGTAGAATGTTGGTTTCCCAAGAATGGTAGAATGTTGGTTTCCCAAGAATGGTAGAATGTTGCTTTCCCAAGAATAGTAGAAAGTTGGTTTCCAAAGAATGATAGAATGTTGGTTTCCCAAGAATAGTAGAAAGTTGTTTTTTCCAAAATAGTAGAATATTGCTTTCCCAAGAATGGTAGAAAGTTGGTTTCCCAAGAATGGTAGAAAGTTGGCTTATCAAAAATGGTAGAATGTTGATTTCTGTTGATTTTTTGTTGAATGTTGATTTTTCAGTTTCCTGTCAATTATGAGCGCAGATGCGTCATGCTGCCGTTATGCGCCTAACTAAGAAAATAGTTAGGCCCAGCAAGTCCTAACTTCGGCTGGAAGAAATCATTTTAAAAGTGTTTCGTGAACAAAAGGCAGAATAATGGAAAGGTAGTGGTAGATGACAGTAAAGCAAAGGGAAAAGGCAAGAGTCAAAGAGAGTGACAGATTGGAGGAAGTTACAAGCACAGAACTTGCAGAAGGTGGGGGAACTATTTATACAAAAGACCCCCCAGGTATCCCCACGGGGGGCTCCTCATTGAAAATGTTCAATGCGAAAATGCTATGGAGATGCCTATAGTACAGCTTAGCCAGAACAAGGTTTGGAGGTAAAGGAGAGTCAGGATGAGAGTGAGGGCGGGGGGGGGGGGGGGGGGGGGGGGGGGGGGGGGGGGGGGGGGGGGGAGGGGGGTATCAAAGAGGAAGGGATTCGTTTTCTGTGTAATAGTTACAGTCTCCGAGATATAAACAGCAAACGATTGCTTTGTGTTCAGTTGGTGTTAATTGTTATGTTTTGTGGTTCTTTGCACTGGCTTCCTGTCGCAGACAGAATTGAGTATAAATTAAAACACCCTTTGCTATAAATCTATCCATAAAGC
>CM065701.1:43126785-43131785 GCA_017654935.2 Phymorhynchus buccinoides
AAGGCATTATCTAAATGAAATCCCACAGAGCTTTAATCTGAACTGTCTTATTGTCCGACGACGATGTATCCGGGATACTGTCTGGACAGAATGCGATGAAGTCTCTGGAAGATTACAGTATGACGGCCATATGATGATACATTAAAGTGTCATATGATAATGTGATACATTAAAACACTTTCCTATATGCTGAAGCGATAGCATGACAGCCTATACTGCTCAGTAGCATGATTAAGTTTTGAATTATACGCTTGTTCTCTTTAACGAGGTTCTAATCCTGGCGTCAGCCAAACCCAAGATGCACAGACAAAGAACATGACCAGGGGAATTCTCCGCTTGCCTCTATAACTAACTCACTCAGACGTCCTCTATCCTTCGTGCCGCAGTATCTCCACTATCATACTCCCCTTTTGTACGTTGAATGAAAATTAGGTTTTACGTCCTCTCGGCTGCAAAAGGGACGAACCATCAACGAACCATCATTCGTTTAGATAACCCACGACCTTTTGTACGTTGCTCCGTCAATGAAGCTTTGTAGTACCTCCCGGCGACACGGAAGGGCGATAACTTTAGTGCTGTGTTAACCATGCCACCTAGTGACGAATCAGGGGCAGATCATTTTACTGTGGCTACATACTACTACTTCATGACAGGCAAGGGCGATAATCTTATGTAGATGTCCTACGCGTCATAGTGCACGAGACAGGGGGCAGAGACATTTCAGTATAAATCCTCATTTTTAGTTAGATATAATCATATAGTGGAAAACTCTAGAGCATGGCTTGTACCCACGTGTCGTCATATCCGGCCACAAGGAGCGTGCCATATTATGGGAGACCGCCATCTTAGTCAGTAACTTTGCTTAAAAAAATGCCAGATCGATGCTGTTTACACACAAATCTAACTAAGATGGCGACACTTCCGTTGGAAGGGTCGAGATGCGCACGCAGGTGGTGTGGGGGGGGGGGAGCCATACACAACACCACAATTTGTTCTATAGCTGGATATGACAAGAACAAATCTACTTTTGGTACATTTCTAGGCTGTCCCCGCATTTCCACTCTTGCCTTTCTTATTGCCTATACAGCCTTTCCATCTCTATCGTTTCCAGTAGGTTATGTTATGTTTTAACGTTTTTATTACAATGATGCCCATCCTATCTCTTGGTCAATGTTTTGACCATTCTGCCGTCATTGATGGACGCAGACAGAAAGGAGGCAAATGGTCACACCACGGGTGGACAGGAAGGAGGCAAATGGTCACACCACGGGTGGACAGGAAGGAGGCAAATGGTCATACCACGGGTGGACAGGAAGGAGGCAAATGGTCACACCACGGGTGGACAGGAAGGAGGCAAATGGTCATACCACGGGTGGACAGGAAGGAGGCAAATGGTCACACCACGGGTGGACAGGAAGGAGGCAAATGGTCACACCACGGGTGGACAGGAAGGAGGCAAATGGTCAAACCACGGGTGGACAGGAAGGAGGCAAATGGTCACACCACGGGTGGACAGGAAGGAGGCAAATGGTCACACCACGGGTGGACAGGAAGGAGGCAAATGGTCATACCACGGGTGGACAGGAAGGAGGCAAATGGTCAAACCACGGGTGGACAGGAAGGAGGCAAATGGTCATACCACGGGTGGACAGGAAGGAGGCAAATGGTCAAACCACGGGTGGACAGGAAGGAGGCAAATGGTCAAACCACGGGTGGACAGGAAGGAGGCAAATGGTCAAACCACGGGTGGACAGGAAGGAGGCAAATGGTCAAACCACGGGTGGACAGGAAGGAGGCAAATGGTCAAACCACGGGTGGACAGGAAGGAGGCAAATGGTCAAACCACGGGTGGACAGGAAGGAGGCAAATGGTCATACCACGGGTGGACAGGAAGGAGGCAAATGGTCACACCACGGGTGGACAGGAAGGAGGCAAATGGTCATACCACGGGTGGACAGGAAGGAGGCAAATGGTCATACCAGGGTGGACAGGAAGGAGGCAAATGGTCAAACCACGGGTGGACAGGAAGGAGGCAAATGGTCATACCACGGGTGGACAGGAAGGAGGCAAATGGTCATACCACGGGTGGACAGGAAGGAGGCAAATGGTCATACCACGGGTGGACAGGAAGGAGGCAAATGGTCATACCACGGGTGGACAGGAAGGAGGCAAATGGTCACACCACGGGTGGACAGGAAGGAGGCAAATGGTCATACCACGGGTGGACAGGAAGGAGGCAAATGGTCACACCACGGGTGGACAGGAAGGAGGCAAATGGTCACACCACGGGTGGACTGGAAGGAGGCAAATGGTCATACCACGGGTGGACTGGAAGGAGGCAAATGGTCACACCACGGGTGGACAGGAAGGAGGCAAATGGTCACACCACGGGTGGACTGGAAGGAGGGAGGGAGAATGGTTACATAGGTAGGTGCGTGTGTGTGCAGGGCCAGATCCAGGGGGAGGGGGGTGTTACATGGGTTCCGTACCCCCCCCCCCCCCTACCCACCCCCCGCTAAAAAAAAGAAAAGAAAGAGAGAGACAGAGAGAAGGGAGAGGGAGAGAGATTGAGAAAGAAGTCATTAGAACTGTTTTTTGGTTCTTAGGTGCAATTTAAAGGGTTGGGGTTTTTTGCACTTTATTTTCTTAAAAATGCTTCACCTTCAGGGGTGGGGGTGGGGGGGTGGTATTGCGTTGTCCCTGGACCCCACTGGAGGCCTACTCCGGCCCCCAGACCCCCGCCCTTCCTTGTAACACCCCCCCTCCCTCTAATGCACCCCAGGTCCAGTCCTGGTGTGTGTGTGTGGGGGGGGGGGGGGGTAAACTTACTTTTTTTTCTTCATGTAAAGCGTGGTTAATCCTGCTGTCAGGCGAATAGCGCTATAGAAGATTTGTTGTTTATTATTATTATTATTATTATTATTATTATTATTATTATTATTATTATTATTATTATTCCCCTCTCAGAAGTCTCTATTTTTCAGCGACACCGGTCAGAACCGTACTTTAACCCCTGTTATGTGAGTCCTCGGCTGGTTGGTTGGCTGGTTGACTGGTTAATCGGTTGGCTGGTTGGTTGGTTAATTGGCTGGTTGTTCGTTGTCTGTCGAGAGATGGAGCTAAAAGGTGTAGGATTGTCCCATTATCCATGGAGCTCTCTGGGTAGAGGAAGGGGAAACAATATGATGAAGATCGAATGCCTTGCAAAGGAACATCAAAGGGCCAGCCACACGTCCGCTAAAATCGCACGGCTGTACGATACGAGTCGATCACGTGGTCTCGAAGAACAAATGTGATTCGCGCTTCGAGACCACGTGATCGAATCGTATAGTACAGTCGTGCTATTTTGGCCCTTTAGCGAGGCTTTCTAGTCATCTGTCTCTGTCTCTCTTTCTGTCTCTGTCTGTCTCTGTCCCGGTCTCTCTCTCTCTCTGTCTCTCTCTCTCTCTCTCTCTCTCTCTCTCTCTCTCTCATCTCTCTCTCTCTCTCTGTCTCTCTCTTCTCTGTCTCTATCTCTCTCTGTCTCTCTCTCTGTCTCTCTCTCTCTCTCTCTCTCTCTCTCTCTCTCTCTCTCTCTCTCTCTCTCTCTCTCTCTCTCTCTCTCTCTCTCTCTCTCTCTCTCTCTCTCTCTCTCTCCCCCCTCTCTCTCTCCCTCTCTCTCTCATTCTCTCCATCCAGCCCCTCTCTCTCTTTCTCTCTATAAGTGAGCACCTAATCGCATCAAAATCAACAATCTGTGTGTGTGTGTGTGTGCGTGCGCGCGCGCGCGTGTGTGCGTGCGTGCGTGCGTGTGTGTGTGCATATGTGTGTGTGTGCGTGTGCGTGTGTGTGTGTGTAGTGTGTGTATGTGTGTGCGTATGTACATGTGTGTGTGTGTGTGCATGTGTGCGTGCGTGCTTGTGTGTTGTGTACTCCTGGGTGGGTATGAAATATGTCTAATATTATTGCAGGCTGATGTGAGTGAGGTAAACTTCACAGTACTTATTTACTTCGCATCGCATTCCAATGTCTTGGAAGGCATGGGTGCAACGTTTCCTGCTATACAAGGATTTCCTGTTTTTGAATGTTACCAGAAAAGGAAGTTCCTTTTTTAAAATTTGTCACAGAAGATCTTCGTGTGTCTACTGTATTCTTCAAACACTTTAAAATAAGCATTTGTATAAATTGTAGAAAAAGCAAACTAAAATAAATACCTTCATAAATCAATGTTTGCTTCAGCTGCAGGGGGACATTACCCCTGGACCCCGGTCTTTCAGGGCCTTTTTCATGTTGTGTACTAGCACCCATGGGAATGCTATGGTTTCAGCTTAAATACTGACACACGGAAATAATCGTTCAATGTATGGAATTTACACCCCCCAAAAAAGAACGACGTTAAAATGAGCGAGTCTTGTGCTGTGATCATTCAATGTCTTCCTGTAATACATAATTGAAGAGTAATTGATGTGAAAATAAAGTAAAACACAAGAACTGGACTTATACTTTATTGTGTAACAAAGAGACCAGCCACGGCTGACGTCCACACTGAAAATGGTTATTTTCTGTTCACTTCTGTCGCAAGAGACAGAGGACACAATTTATGATAACAATTAAAATAACGCATTCCTTTTGACAGCGTTTCGTGCGAAAGAGTCGTTTCCAGATAATACAAATTATTGTTATTACATCCCAGTCTTTGACCCTATCACGTTGTTATTTAAAAACAGCCCAACAACATAAACAAACAGCACACACGGAAATCTTGCTGAACTGTCGTATATTAGAGAGAGAGAGAGAGGAGAGAGAGAGAGAGAGAGAGAGAGAGAGAGAGAGAGAGAGAGAGAGAGAGAGAGAGAGAGAGAGAGAGAGAGAGAGAGAGAGAGAGAGAGAGAGAGAGAGGAGAGAGATTGATTCAATATTCACAAAATTCACAAAGTTTACTGATTCAGGCCTTCTGCCCATGTCAGAGGGGAGGGGGTTGCAAAAGGATAAACAACAATGACAACAAATCGTCAGCACAA
>CM065701.1:43144285-43154285 GCA_017654935.2 Phymorhynchus buccinoides
AGCCAACGCACGTCAATGCGTTTCTGATAGTCACCGAGCCAATACTAATGTAATAAAATCCACATAAATAAGTAAATCACTTGCAGCATCGTCAAATGAGTAAGTTATTGAGTACGAACAGTCCACACAACAATGATGCACTGTGTAGCAGAGAGCCAATGAAAATGTTGCGCGTGGATATAGAAAAGAAAAGAAAAGAGAAGGCCACAAGGAAATAGAGATAAGAGACAAGGACATGCGATAAATGCAAAACTAGAACTAGCGAAAGGTGAACATACTTATCAACAGAAGTTAAAGACCACTTCATCTCGGTGCAAAAAGCTTGAAACAATTGACCGTATTTCTGATACAAAATTGCTTCAGCAGATACAAAAAAAGAAGCATGAAATGTTCGATTGATGTGAGTTATACTGGAATTTTATGCTATATTTTTGCGAAAGGTGAACATACTTATCAACAGAAGTTAAAGACCACTTCATCTCGGTGCAAAAAGCTTGAAACAATTGACCGTATTTCTGATACAAAATTGCTTCAGCAGATACAAAAAAAGAAGCATGGAATGTTCGATTGATGTGAGTTATACTGGAATGTTATGCTATATTTTTGTGTGTCTTAACCTAAAAACAACAACCAAGATTGAATCACTGCCTTCAGCACAATTTTGTGGCTCATGCAAGTGATCCTTAACTTTTGTTGCTGTCTGTCTGTTGCATATGGACCAAACAATACTGGTGCTACGTGGAATATATATCTCGTGAGATAAATCCCCCTTCCTCTTTCGAATTGTTTGATGTTTGGGAACAATTCGCCCCTGAATACATCTCTGGCACCTGCTCCCTGAAGTTCTGGAGGTGGGTGGACTACAGTACAAGATTGCCAATATATCTTTATGTGGTGTGTTTTGCATGCACCATCATTGAATGTTAACACACCTACAGAAGAAGAGGAAGAAGAAGAAGAAGAAGAAGAAGAAGAAGAAGAAGAAGAAGAAGAAGAAGAAGAAGAAGAAGAAGAATTGAATTGAATTGAATTGAACTTTTTAATGGTTTGATATGCAGGCACATTTAAGGCCTTTTTGCAAATCTGAAGAAGAAGAAGAAGAAGAAGAAGAAGATTTGAACTTTTTAAAGGGTTGAGATTTAGGCACATTTAAGGCATTTTTGCAAATCTAAAGAAGAAGAAGAAGAAGAAGAAGAAGAAGAAAAAGAAAGAAGAAGAAGAAGAAGAAGAAAAAAGAAGAAGAAGAAGAAGAAGAAGAAGAAGAAGAAGATTGATTGATTGATTGATTGATTGATTGATTGATTGCTTGATTGAACTTTTTAATGGGTAAAAGATTTAGGCACATTGAAGGCCTTTTTTTACAAATCCGCCCATACTAGAAATAAAACGTAACGAGCAACAACAAAACAACAAAAACAAACAAAATACTAATAACAATTCATGCAAATAGCCAAACAAGGAACTCTCTCTCTCTCTCTCTCTCTCTCTCTCTCTCTCTCTCTCTCTCTCTCTCTCTCTCTCTCTCTCTCTCTCTCTCTCTCTCTCTCTCTCTCTCTCTCTCTCTCTCTCTCTCTCTCTCTCTCTCTCTCTCTCTCTCTCTCTCTCTCTCTCTCTCTCTCTCTCTCTCTCTCTCTCTCTCTCGATACACACATGCACACAGACACGCATACACACACGCGCGCGCGTACCCTATATATACACATGCAGACACACTCGCACACGTCTGCACGCACATCCTGTACGCGCGCACGTACATACGCACGCATGCATCCATAATCACGCATTTCATTTTTGAAAATGTAGCTGCGAGTAGGTAATTTAAACTTAGTCATACGTATACAAAAATTAACGCCTTAATTTCACTTTTGAATGACGATAATGAAGTCTTGAGGCGGAGACGTGGAGGAAGTGTGGTCCATTCCTTACAGGCGTTAAAAGAAAAACTTGTTTTGAACAAATCTAGGTTAGGCTTAGGAATGATTAATCTATGTGATGCGTGATACTCATGGAAGCAAATTAATGATTTCAGATATTGTGTGCATGGTCCATGAACAATTTTATGTGTACGAATTAAAGTGTTATATGTAAGTCTAGATTGGAGAGGTAGTATATTAACATTTTTAAAGAGATCATGCATTAAACAGTCAGACCTTTTATTGCTAGGAATCATTTTAACGGCACGTTTCTGTAAGGAATATAATGGTTTTAGGACAGAAGGAGCACACTTTTCCCAAGTAACTGAGCAATAATCTAGACGTGATTGTATAAAGGCAGAATAAAAAAGTTTTCTGGAGTGCTCGTCTAAAAAATGCTTTATCTGTAAAAATTCAAAAACACTAGATGATATTTGTTTGATAAGGTAATGAATATGATCATGTGCCACAGAAGATTTTCATCAATATTAATGCCTAATAATTTATGCTGTGTTACTTGTTTAATGTTGTTTCCTTTATATTTAATCATTAATTTGATGTCTTTCATGCATTTTCTTTTTTGACGAGGGCATAACATTCATTTTTTTCAGGATGAACAAGCATATCGTTAGAATCACACCATGTCTCTAATGATTTCATACTGTTATTTAGGTTATAATTTATGTTTTCAATATCATATTTAGCGCTTTGTAAAGATGTATCGTCAGCGAATAAATCGCATACAGCATTTTTAATGGATAATGGGAGATCATTAATGTAGAGAGAAAATAATAGTGGTCCCAGATTTGAACATTGTGGAACTCCTCTGGTTATGAATCTTTTGGAAGAAATGCTTCCATCTAAAAAGACAGACTGGGAGCGGTTGGACAAGTAAGATCTAAAGAAATATTCTGCATTATTATCAATACCATAAACCTTCAGTTTCTGTAAAATAATATTATGATTGATCAAATCAAATGCTTTAGTTAAATCAATGAAAATTCCCCCAACTGCTTTTTTATTATTAATTTCTCTTAGCCAAGAATCTGTGATCTGACATAAAGCCGTTTCACAAGAATGTAGTTTTCGAAAACCTGATTGATGAACATGTAAAAGATCGTACTTCTCAATGAAAGACGAGAAATGGCAATGAATATGGCGTTCTAGTGGTTTGGATAATGACGACAGTAGGGAAATAGGTCTATAGTTGTTACAATAATTAATATCCCCCTTTTTAAGCAGAGGAATAACTTTGGCGTGCTTGAATGATTTTGGAAAATAATTCTGAGAGAGACAAAGATTGAAAAAGTATGTTAGGGAGTCTACTATATAAGTTGCAGACAATTTAGTATTTTTGGACTGATTCCATCAAAACCACATGAGTTTTTATTATTTAAGGACGACAAATACACGGATACTTCATGAATAGACATGAGAGGAATAGAAAAGTTTTTTTCATTGACTTTATTTTAACAAAATTGTTTTAAAATAGTAAAATCAGACGAACAATCGTTTTTGTCCTTTGTGCAAAGTTTTTCTCCAATATTTGTAAAATGGTCATTTAGTACATTAACAGGGACGGTACATTTTTTATTCGATGTGCATGGCTTAGTTAGTTGATGAATAGCTGTCCATATAGATGACCCATTGCTTTTGTCTCGCACCATCTTGCGGAATGAGTCTCGCCTAGCTTTTCTGATTATATATTGAACTAAGTTGCGTTGTTTCTTAAAGTCTTTATATGGGCCAGAAACTCTTAAGATATCGCGTTTTAACATTTCAGCTAAAATCTCCGAATTAAGCCAGACAGGTAAAACATCTGATTTCACACGTTTCTGAATTAAAGGAATGTGTTTATTTACAACACGTAAAAATGCTGTAGTCCAAAACTCAAGTAGTCCGTAAAACTGTAAATGCTTGAAAACGGCACAGCAGAGAGATCAGCATAATACGACTGAATATCAAAGTGTTTGAATGAACGAAATGTTATGACTGAATGATTTGTTTTAGGCAATTTGAATCCATGTTTGTTCCAAACAGCACAGATGGCATTATGGTCACTGATACTAATTTGTGGCACACAAATTTCTACAAGTGATGAGGTGTTTGATGAATAGATGTGATCTATTAAGGTAGAAGATGAAGCAGTGACTCGCGTTGGTAAATGTACGCACTGATGAAGATTAAAAGAATTAATAATATTTGACCATTTGGAGCAAGGTTGAAGAATGTCTATATTCAAATCCCCTAATAATAACATTTCTTTGCTTAAAAGCCAAATCTTGTCCATCATGTCAATTAAATTATCATACCAGTTTGAATTACTTTTAGGATGTCTGTATATAAACACCACAAGAAGTGTTTCCGAAGATTTACGTGAAGATTCAACTTCTAGCCATATAATTTCGATATTGAAAAGCATAGATCTTTGCGAATTTTAAATGAAATAGAATCGTGAACATAAATAACTAAGCCTGTTTCAAATTTATTTTTGTAATGTTTTCTGATTAAATGATATCCCTTTACAGATATTATATTATCAGTTATATATTCATTTATCCATGATTCTGAAAATCCAAATATATGAAAAGACTTATTGTTGTTATGTATGAATCTGCAAACATCAGTCATTTTATTTACAATATGACATATATTCAAATGACCCACTCGCAACCCATCTTTGGTAGGCCATCCTGAAATATTCATGGATTGAATGACTACCTGGAATCATGCCATTTTGTGTATAAAAAATGCACTTTTTATGCAAAAAGACTGATGTAGCGAATGATTCAATACAGAAGAGAATCAATGTTGGGGTGATGGTTCAGAGGTGGAAAAGAGTCAATGGGGAACATGAAGTAGTCAGGAGCTGTGTCAGGATTATTTGCGTATGTGGAAGGTCTGTAGTGGTGCTGAGGCATGATTTGCCTGTTTTGGTGTTGATACATGGGCTGTGGGAATCGACGTTTATAAGAGGGTGGTGTGAATTGACGGTTGAATGGGGGAGGGGTGACATGATCTTTGAATGAGTGTCGGTTAACATGATCATGGTATGGAGGTTGAGTATGGTGGTGTTGAAAGACTGGAGGGTGGTATTGATGATGATGATGAAGAAGAAGAAGAAGAAGAAGAAGAAGAAGAATTGAATTGAATTGAATTGAACTTTTTAATGGTTTGATATGTAGGCACATTTAAGGCCTTTTAGCAAATTAAGAAGAAGAAGAAGAAGAAGAAGAAGAAGAAAAGAAGAAGAAGAAGAATTGAATTGAATCGACTTGAATTTTTTAATGGGTCGAGATTTAGGCACATTGAAGGCCTTTTTACAAATCTGAAGAAGAAGATGAATTGAATTGATTTGAACTTTTCAAAGGGTGGAGATTTAGGCACATTTAAGGCATTTTTACAAATCTAAAGAAGAAAAGGAAGAAGAAGAAGAAGTGACCACTTACAGCACAGGTCCATGTTGGCAGGCCTCATGCAGAAGTTGGGGTCTGGTTTCCCCTCTGCCCAGTGGAGCAGACCCAGCACCATCACCGCCACACAGCACAGCGTGCGCCACATCTTCTCAGCTCAGCCCTGTCTGTCCGTCTGTCTGTGTCTCTGGCACCTGCTCCCTGAAGTTCTGGATGTGGGTTGGTTGAGGTTGAGGTTGTCGTCCTGAAACCAGAACGTAATCGTTAGTGTTTCAGTCAGTGCCCAATGGTATTGTGTTTCCACTGTGCGAGCCTGGTCTCACGCATCAGTAACTTCAGCATGCCTTTGTCTGTGTCTCTCTTTCTCAACCTGTCTGTCTGTCTGTGTTTGGCACCAGTTCCAGAAGTTATAAAGTTGGGTGGGTGGGTTGAGGTTGTCGTTCTGAAGTCAGACAATTTTTGTTAGTTTTGTGTATTTGTTTGACATGAGTAACTTTAACATGCCTCTAGCTGTCTCTCTCTTTCTCAGTCTATGTCTATCTCTCTGTCTGTTTGTTTGTCTGTCTATCTGTCTGGCACAAGTTTCCTGAAGTTCTGGGATTCGGTTGAGGCTGTCATCCTGAAATCAGAACTTCATTGTCAGTGTCTCATTCAGTGCCCAACAATTTTGTAGGTAATGTCATGCCTATGTCTATTTCACTCTTTCTGAGTCTCTATCTGCCTGCCTGCCTGTTTGACACAATTGCCTGAAGTTCGGATGCTGGTGGGTGAATTGAGGTTCTTGTCCTGAGACAGGAACTTGATTGTCAGTATTTCAGTCCATGTTGGCCCAATGATATTAATGTGGATACTGTCTGGATTTGGTTTGAGGCACCGGTAATATCAACAGGTCTCTATCTGTGTTACTCTTTCTCAGTCTGTCTCCACGTCTGTCTGTCTGTTTTGTCTGGCGCCAATTCCCTGAAGTTCTAGGGTTAGGTTGAGGTTGTCGTCCTGAAATCAGAACTTCGTTGTCAGTGCTTCAGTCAGTACCCGACCACTTTTGTTGGTTTTTGTGTGAGTTTGGTTTGAGACATGAGGAACCTTAACATGCCTTTGTCTGTTTCTCAGCCTCTGTATGTTTGTCTGTCTGGATGGCTGCTTGGCACCAGTACCAGTACCTGAAGTTCTGATCCTGGGTGGATGAATTAAGGTTCTTGACCTGAACCCAGAACTTGATTGTCAATATTTCAGTCAGTACCCAAATGTCGTTGTTGATACTGTGTGAGTCTGGTTTGAGACACCAGTAATTTGGACATGCCTTCTTTGTCTGTGTCTCTCTTTCTCAGTCTCTGTCTCTGTCTGTCTGTCCTCAGTCCTTCTTGAAGTTGTGGTTTTTTGGTGGGTTGGGTTGCAGTTGTCATCCTGACATCAGAACCTGATCGTCAGTATTTCGGTCAGTGTCTGTTGGTATTGCGGATGATCTGAGATTTCCGCGACTTTAACATGCCTTTTAATATGTCTCTGTTTCTTTGACAGTCTGCTCTCTCTCTCTCTCTCTCTCTCTCTCTCTCTCTCTCTCTCTCTCTCTCTCTCTCTCTCTCTCTCTCTCTCTCTCTCTCTCTCTCTCTCTCTCTCTCTCTCTCTCTCACTTACGCACCTTCATTCTACACTCAAAATAGTAATTAATTTTCTTTTTTGTCTTAAAACTCTCCTTCCCTTGATCAGCAAACTAACACACCAAAGTGACAGGTTCTTCACAAAGCCAGCCACCACCCCACCCCACCACCACCCCTTTCCGAAATCATCATCCACCCTCTTCCCCTATATTCCCACTCCCCAACCTCCCCCCTATCCCGATCCCGTCCCCCCCCCCCCCCCCCCCCCAATCCTGCCTTATCCTTAAAAACTGTCCTTCTTGAATGTGGAAGTCTAAGGGAAATAATGCCGGAGCAATTTCCCATGTGTACAAGAGTGTTCGCCCTTTCGAGTGCAGATTCTTAATTGGTTTTCGTCTCGCCTCTGTGGGATTAGTAGCCTCCCCGTAACAAAATGGTAGGATTAAAGGATTATAATTTGATGTTTGAAGAAGAAGAAGAAGAAGAAGAAGAAGAAGAAGAAGAAGAAGAAGAAGAAGAAGAAGAAGAAGAGAGAGAGAGAGAGAGAGAGAGAGAGAGAGAGAGAGAGAGAGAGAGAGAGAGAGAGAGAGAGAGAGAGAGAGAGAGAGAGAGAGAGAGAGAGAGAGAGAGAGAGAGAGAGAGAGAGAGAGAAGAGAAACAGAGAGACGGAGACAGAGTGACGCAGACATAAAGATAGAGACAGACAAAGTGCGACAGAGACAGACAGAGACGGAGACAGAGAGACAGAGTGAGACAGACAGACAGCCACAACAGAAAGACTACCGGACAGAATACGAGGGGGTGGGGGGGGGGAGAAAAAAATAAAATGGGTGAGGAAGGAGAAGAGAAGCGGATGGAGAGAAACAGGAAGTCCAAGGAAAAACAGAGATAAAGATAACACGATAATCACACATTTGCTGTTACACACTCGCTTTTTTTTAACAGAAATAATAATAAGCTACACATAAACGTTTGAAATATTAAGAGATTAATAAAACACATCAATCGGCAATCAAAAGATTGAAAATCAAATGAAGTATTAATGAATATAAAATAATAACCTGTTACACGCGCGAGCAAGGCGAAAGCAAATAAAGATAGTCAGAAATTAAGGAGAGAGAGAGAGAGAGAGGGAGAGAGAGAGAGAGAGAGAGAGAGAGAGAGAGAGAGAGAGAGAGAGAGAGAGAGAGAGAGAGAGAGAGAGAGAGAGAGAGAGAGAGAGAGAGAGAGAGAGAGAGAGAGAGAGAGAGAGAGAGAGAGAGAGAGAGAGAGAGAGAGAGAGAGAGAGAGAGAGAGAGAGAGCGCGTTTGAGGGCTGCTTGTTGTTGATCGATTTATATAATTCGGGTGATTTGTTTGGATTCCAGATTTGAAAAAATATATATCTTAGACAAAAGAAAGGTATTCAATTAAATTGGTATAGATCAAGAAAGCATGAACATTTATGATGGCAATCGTAATTCAACCTTACATTATATTGGTTTGGTTTGGCTTATCATATAACACAAAATAGAGAGAGAGAGAGAGAGAGAGAGAGAGAGAGAGAGAGAGAGAGAGAGAGAGAGAGAGAGAGAGAGAGAGAGAGAGAGAGAGAGAGAGAGAGAGAGAGAGAGAGAGAGAGAGAGAGAGAGAGAGAGAGAGAGAGAGAGAGAGAGAGAGAGAGAGAGAGAGAGAGAGAGAGAGAGAGAGAGAGAGACAGACAGACAGACAGACACAGACATGGGTTAATAATGTTTTTGAAATGTGTACGCTTGACAAGAAATGATATGCTTAGCAAGAACCGAAAATGAGATTAATAATAATAATAATAATAAAAAGTTGTCACAGCCAGAAATATCACCTGTTTGTATGTGATATTTTTGTTTGTAATAATTATGTTCAATTCCTTGTGTAAAAAATATTCCTTGTTGGCTAAAATTGACAGAATGATTATAACCAAAGGGCAAAAATATCCAACAAACCAAGCAGGAGAAATGAAATATCACACATTATAATGACATTTTGACAATCGCTTTTTTTGTTTTTTGTTTTGTTTGTTTGTTGTTAAATCAAAGGTGAAATTACAATCTGCTACCACATTATGTTTTTGTCTGTGTGAAATAAATATCAACCAAAGAGGAGCACTTGATGGAAACATGCTTTCTTACATTCGTGTATTTGTTAAAGGTGGACCCGGACGGATGAGTTTTGTAAGAAACACGTCGAGATCACCAAGAAAGACAGCCTTTTCAAGGATCGGAACTCTCACTTTGCTCTGGTTTCCTAGAAATCAAACCGTCAAATCGGCGATTCCTCCTTGGCGGAGGTGCTGGAAGTCAAATTCTTTCACCCAAAGAGAAGGCGTGTGCCGTCTCGTTTCTAATGGCCGCCAAATCGTTTGCACGAAATTTTCGCTATACAAGCCTTTTTTTCTTTCTTTTTTAATTTTTGTATACAGTTTATTTAAAGGAGTTTCGCTCACAACAAAGGAAATAGCTCCATTTTTTTTTTAATGCACTGCAAAAAAAGAAAACGCTTCAACCACAATGAGTGACCTCCATCCACCCCATCCAAAATGGCCACTCTCTCCGGCATCTCCGCCAAGGAGGAATCGCCGTTTCTAGGAAACCAGAGCAACGTGAGTGTTCCGATCCTTGAGTGTTCCGATCCGTCAGGGTCCACCTTTAAGACTTTGGTTTTGTCCAATTTTGCGAATTGCGAACAGTGCTGTGAATGAAATTGTTCAGCAAGCCAAGCCAGCCTTTTACAACGCAAAAATACTCGCATGCACCACAAGAAAGCAGCTATTCAAACTCACAGACACACTCATGGGGAGAGTAAAATAATCTCCCTTCATTCATCCGCCTGTCCCTCTGACCTACCCCAGCAATTATGTGACCTTTTCATGGGAAAGATCAGAAGCATACGTGAGAGTCTGGACTCTGAGACAGTGACAGTCCTTGATGTTGGCTATGACACTTTCTAACACAGTATATATAACATCCTTAATACGTGGTAAGATTTAATGTGGTGACAGCCCTGACATGGCCTTTGTTGTCGACGGGGCTATAATTTTAATCTGAATCTTAATCCTTGGT
>CM065701.1:43159285-43164285 GCA_017654935.2 Phymorhynchus buccinoides
AACTTTTGTATCCAAATGCATGTATTGACCATCTTTATTAAAACCAGTTACTGTGAACTTTGAATCTCGATTTGTGTTCTGTAAAGAGAATTATATATATGGTGAGTTTGTTGTTTTCTTCTTAAATTCTTGATCGTTTATATTATCATACTATGAAGAAGGAAAGGGCATCAGTCTATCTGATCCAAGCACACCTCTCTACATTCCTCCTCACCGGGTGTCTGTTGGTGTTTACTACGATTTCTGTGACCTCCCCTTTTTGAATCCTTCACTGGATCCACCAACTGGATCCCATCTCTTCTACTCTCTTCGAGGGATTGTAATTTTAGAACATTATTATTTTTGTTATTTTACATATGCCATTTATTTTCTGATCTCTCTCCCCCTGGCTACAAAACCATCTCCTATCCTCGCTCTTCACGTGGCGGAGGCATTGCCTTTGTCGTGCGTGAAAAACTGTGCCTCCATTTCACCTCTACCTCCCTCTTCCCCTTTCCACACTCCTCCTTTGAACTGACCCAGCTCTCCGTTACTCTCCGTCAGCACTGCCTACAGCTTTTCTGCCTCTACCGCCCCCCTCCCAACAGGAAAAACAAACTTTCGGACTCCCTCTTCCTCGACGAGTTTCCCTCTTTGCTGGAGCACTGCAACACTATCATCGGTGTTCCAATCATCATGGGAGACTTCAACATTCATGTTGATGTCCCCACTGACCCCCTCACCCTCCGCTTCACCGCACTGCTG
The DNA here is from genome assembly GCA_017654935.2 of Phymorhynchus buccinoides. Lineage (NCBI taxonomy): Eukaryota > Metazoa > Mollusca > Gastropoda > Neogastropoda > Raphitomidae > Phymorhynchus > Phymorhynchus buccinoides. Next base: position 43,160,030 of record CM065701.1, read on the forward strand.
GATGACTTCGACCGGCACCAGGCTGTGACCTTCCCCACCCACCAGAAAGGTCACACCCTTGACCTGGTAATCGTCAGGCGTGACGACGAAGACATCCTGCAGTTCACTGCTCCAGACTTCTTCCTGGATTTTTCTGACCATCACTGTGTTGTTTCCTGCCTCCGGTTATCTCGCCCTTCATGCCCTCCTGTGTATGCTGAGACCAGGAAGATCTCCTCCATCGACCTCACTGCCTTCATGTCTGACCTCAGCGCCAGACTGGACTCTTCTCTACAACCTTCTGCCGACCAGCTCCACCACCTCCTGACCAGTCTACTCGACCTCCACGCCCCTGTCATCTGTCGCACGTTCTCCAGTAGGCCTCCATCGCCGTGGTATGCTTATGTGCCACCTGAGATGACTCAGGCTAAACACGAACGCCGCCGTGCAGAGCGCCAGTGGGCTATGACTGGACTTGAAATTCACAAACAGATGTTTCGAGCCATGAACAAAATTGTGTCTGACATTATAGATAAGGCCAAATGCTCTTGTTTGAATGCCCAAATTCTCGCTTGTAATACTTCGCGTCAATTGTTTAGCTTAGCCAACTCCCTCCTTGGTAAACCAAAGTCCACACCTCTACCTTCCTCTATCCCTGTGTCTGAACTCCCTCAACATTTCTCTGATTTCTTTCACAACAAGATAGCCACTATCCGCCAAAATCTGGATTCTCAATCTGCTCCACCATCAACTGTCCCTGATCCCTCCTTTTCTGGCAGTATGTGGTCTGAGTTCCGTTTTGTTTCCACTGAAGAGGTTAAGAAGATTTTGACCCAAACTCAGACTAAAACCTGTGAACTAGACCCTCTACCTTCATCTCTCTTCTCCCAGTGTCTTGATTATCTCCTTCCTTACTTTACATCCATCATCAATGATTCTCTTTGTTCTGGCCGCTTTCCATCTCATTTCAAATTTGCAGTTGTCAAACCTCTCTTGAAGAAGCCTAGTGTCGATTCTGAAAATCTAAAGGATTATCGGCCTGTCTCTAATCTTTCATTCCTTTCTAAGCTCACGGAAAAGGTGGTTCTTAAACAGCTGTCTGACCATCTTCAGGTAAACGATCTTTTCTATCCAAACCAGTCTGCTTATCGAGCAGGTCACAATACTGAGACAGCCCTATTGAAGATAACGAACGACCTGCTCACTGCCTTGGATGAAAACAGGGTTTCTCTTCTCTCTCTTCTTGATCTTTCTGCAGCGTTTGATACTATTGACCACTCTATCCTCATTTCTAGACTTCACACCTCCTTTGGTCTATCTGGGGCTGTTCTTTCATGGGATTTTTCCTACCTCTCTGATTGCACACAGACAGTTGTTGTCAATGGTTCTTCATCTCTTCCAATATGTCTTCAGTTCGGTGTGCCCCAAGGTTCAGTCTTATGCCCTATCCTTTTTGTTCTTTATACCCAACCTGGCTATAGAGAGAGAGAGACAGAGACAAGAGTGAGAGAGAGAGAGAGAAAGAGAGAGAGAGAGAGAGAGAGAGAGAGAGAGAGAGAGAGAGAGAGAGAGAGAGAGAGAGAGAGAGATAGTAAGAGACTGACAGAGTCAGAGACGGACAGAGAGAGAGAGCGAGCGAGTGTGGGTACAAGTGCACTTTTGTGTGGGTAGTATTACGTGTGTGGTAAGCTTACTGTTTTCGTGTTTTAAATATTTAACCTTTGCTTAACCTAAAATTGTCTCGAAAGATAAAAAAACAAAAACACACGTCTTTTCTAGTGTTATGATTTTATGCGCATACCGAACAGCAAGTTTGTCTATTCGTTTAAGATAATGAAGGGATCGTGATTGTCTTTGTGCATTTTGAAAGGATACCTGAACTGATAACAAGCTAGGTAAAACATGAATAAAGTTGCCAATCTTGCGCGGTTGCTTTATCCATTTATCTGCAGATATTAATTTCTTAATAATGGGAATTTATATAGCGCTCTTTCTCACATGAGCTCAGTGCGGTTTACATTGATAACAAGAACATTAAAGGCAAACAAATAATGAATCATTAGAAAGTAAAATAAACACGATGATTGCACGCAACGTTCTCTTACTTCCTCTCACACACACACACACACACACACACACACACACACACACACACACACACACACACACACACACACACACACACACACACACGCACACACACACACACACACACACACACACACACACACACACACACACATGCACACATACACACACACACACACGCACACGCACGCACGCGCGCGCGCTCGCACACACACACATACACACGCACACACGCACGTACGCACGCCTGCATGCATACAGGCACACACACACACACACATGCATGCACAAACACACACACACATGAACGCACGCACGCACACATACACGCACGCACACACTCACACACAATTAATTATACAAGAGTAAAATAGTTACAATATGAAAATTCTAAGAAGAAACATAGACCACATTCACATTCTCAATCAAGGTTGGATACAATACTGCAACTTGAAATAAAATCATACTGCCATCGACATACCAATTACATGACTAATTATAATAGACAAATTTTGCAAGAACAAAAATACCCTTCTACCTCATTTACAAGCATTTAAAGTTTACAAGACATTCTACATACAACATACGAATTATGAAATAATTGTAAATACATTTTTTACAAGATTTCTGCAATGAAACGGACCCCCCTCCCCACCTCACACACAAACACTAATCAATCATAATATTGTCTTACAAGAAGAGACGCAGCGAAAAACCCCATGACATAACAATTGGAAGTTCTGATCGTAATAGTGTTTATTTTTTAATAGATCCTTTCAATGTTATCTTTGTTATTTTATTTCTTTGCATTGGAATGTTGGTAGTATCTTTTACTGCGTGTCTTTTTAAAAATCTTATAATGTTGCTTTTTATAAAGCGCATCGAGCATACTACTTTATGGATTTTAGCGCTATATGAAATACATTATTATTATTATTATCATTATTATTATTATTATTATTATTATTATTATTATTGTTGTTGTTGTCAACAAATGAAGTTTTGGGATCACCAAATTTTTAATTTTCATTAGAACGCGAAAACGAGAAACTCATCACAGTTGTCAGATAGATTTAAAAAAATAAATCAAGTATTATATTAAAAATTCGCCACTTATATCCTGATCAGCATAAAGATATACCCGTTTAAATATAGAATTTACGTGAACTCTGTCTTTAAACAGATATATCTTTGTATTGATCAGGATATAAGTGGCGATTGTTTACTATAATACTTCTTTAACATCATACTATCAATACCAGTTGGAATTTTGTTTAGCCATCTCAAATAATTAAGAAAATAGAAAATCTCGTTTCCTAGGCGATTTAGAGACGGTTGCTTTCTGGACTAAAAAGCAATTAACATCAGCAACAGAGCGACACTGAGTCCATTAATACATTCAAACACGCAAACAATATAAGACAAAAGAAACGGGTAAATTATTTTCCCAGGAAGAATATCACCGTGTGGAATTTGAACTTTTCCCAGCAGTATATGAATTAATAATAAAGCGGGCAAATTTCCTATTATGTCAAATTCTTACATTAAAAAAAAGTATTAATTTTGATTTACAAATAAGCTACAAAGAAAGTAATACATCAAAAAGAGAAAGAGTTCAAGAGTAACAAGATCCATCAATTATCCATTTATATATTTTTTTCGTTTGTTGATACAAACGCCAACCCATAAAAGTATTTGGCTGTTCAAAAATCCTTTCAACGCCAGCCATCTTTCAGCTAAAGCAAAATGGTGTCAAATTTTCCTGGGAATAGAAAAGATGTAGTATACAATACTGCAGATTCAATGAGAGTATGTAGGTCTATCCTTATCTCCCAAAATTAAAGACAAAAGGCCTATGGATAACGGATCCGGATAATATGCGTTTTTAGTGACATGGTCACAGTGTGGTGCCAAGCGGCTACACTGGCGATGAAAGAGTTCTGAAAATTAAATCTTCATTTTGGACCGTCAGAAAGCTGGGCACTATTACAGATACATCAACAACCCTTCTGCTCATTTTCGTTGTTAACAGTTCAGTAGTTTCGTCCGTGGTCAATAGAGCACATTAGGTTTACTTCATAAACAGACAGGTACACGCACAGATCCATATCGTGGTAGCATAGTTATGGAAAAGCAAAATTCAGAAAAACAGTATTGACAAAGTACAACTGTCGCCAAGGTAGATTATT
>CM065701.1:43171785-43179285 GCA_017654935.2 Phymorhynchus buccinoides
AATTCTGGCATGAGATTGGTAAATTATGATTTAGGCTGAAAAGCAGATGAAAAAGGCTGAAAAAAGGCTGAAGCCCCCTGAAACAAAAGCTTTTTTATTGTTGTAATTTAAGCCTTGAAAACAACATTAGAAGTAAAAATTATATATTCAGTTCATTTTTATTCACTTATAAGAAGTATTTCTGTACTCAGTCTCTTTTTTTATCTAAAAAATGACCTCTGGGGCCATCAAAAAGCCTGAAATCAGGCTAAAGGCTGAAAAATATCATGCCTGCGGCTATGCACTAAAACTCATTAGACACTGTTCAATGAAAAAGCGTAGCAGTCAAGGATTGAAGAGCATCATCATTATCAATTTTGAAAAGTAGCATAGGTAAGAATTGCGTAAAATGCTACTCAAAATAGAGTAGAGTAACCAGATATATTTCACGGTATAAGATAACTTAACAACAACATGCAACAGTTTCAACCAAGCCTGTCATCATTTACAATGGACATTTATCAATACATAATTCTTTAATAAACCAAAATCAATAGTCCTCTACTTGTTTGTTTCCTTTGCACTAGATTTAAGAAAAGTAGGTAAAAAAAAAAAGCATATATGCTTTTTTTTTTTACCTACTTTTCTTAAATCTAGTGCAAAGGAAACAAACAAGTAGAGGACTATTGATTTTGGTTTATTAAAGAATTATGTATTGATAAATGTCCATTGTAAATGATGACAGGCTTGGTTGAAACTGTTGCATGTTGTTGTTAAGTTATCTTATACCGTGAAATATATCTGGTTACTCTACTCTATTTTGAGTAGCATTTTACGCAATTCTTACCTATGCTACTTTTCAAAATTGATAATGATGATGCTCTTCAATCCTTGACTGCTACGCTTTTTCATTGAACAGTGTCTAATGAGTTTTAGTGCATAGCCGCAGGCATGATATTTTTCAGCCTTTAGCCTGATTTCAGGCTTTTTGATGGCCCAAGAGGTCATTTTTTAGATAAAAAAAGAGACTGAGTACAGAAATACTTCTTATAAGTGAATAAAAATGAACTGAACATATAATTTTTACTTCTAATGTTGTTTTCAAGGCTTAAATTACAACAATAAAAAAGCTTTTGTTTCAGGGGGCTTCAGCCTTTTTTCAGCCTTTTTCATCTGCTTTTCAGCCTAAATCATAATTTACCAATCTCATGCCAGAATTAGGACTATGCATTTCACACAAGACTGCACATTTCCGCTACCCAGACTACACATGGCTTGCATTAGGAGTAACCAGGTCTGACGAAACTTCTTGTTGTTTTTGGGGTTTTTTCTTCTTGAAGAGACCCAGCAGTCATGTATACCTTAACTCATTCGCATCGCAACGATTTTGAATTATTAAAAAAAAAATCACAAATCACTCCAGCCATACACACAAACAAAACATACATAAACAAAAGGAGAAATGAAAGAAGATTACGGGTTTTTACTTCAGGTTTAGACATAGGGAAGTGGTAGATCAGACTTTTTTTATATATATAGACTTTATATAAAAAAAAACTACACCGATTGGTTCCCCCACAACAAACCACTACAAAGGCAAAGTCAGAGGCAAAATTGTGGTCTAAGGGAGTGAAGCGAGTTTAGAAGTGACCAAGGTATGGTGTACACACAGATTTACTTCCCTTGAAGCAAATGCATCTATTAATGAGCGGCTTAGCTGGCTCTTTTGACCGCCAGGTGGCATAACACTCGATATATTCTTAGTTGGGCATAAAGAGAGAGAGAGAGCAGTCCCTCCCTCTCTCTCTCTTTCTCTACCCCCAACTAAAGATATCACGAGATAAGCCCCTATTGAGTTGGTTGCTACCTGGCTGATAACACGCACTAAAATAATACAACGAAGAATGATACCAAGAATGACCCCAGAAATAAGGTCCAGTTTGTCGGCTGTGTATGAGTATGACCCACCATCAGCGTCAAGTGATTGATTTAACGCATTACAGACATGTGTCCATTTTGGGGACCCCCAAATGTTCAGAAATGAAGAGTCCAGTAGCACTGACGGTTTCTTTACCGCCTGGCTTGTTGCACGCGCTGCTTGCACCTGTGGCGTGTAAGTAGTAGCCGTTGTAGCGGTACTCTCAGTGATTAATTAATCAATTGATTAAGATGAACCAGAAAGCACCGGCACTGTGCGAACCTCCGCAAAAGAGCGGCAACTCAGTTTCATTTTTATTTTGCAGCTAACCGACTAACAGGGACTGCGATTCAAAAATATATATTTGATATTTTTTTGGTATTTGGTATATTCTAGTCACAGAGACTTATCTCTGTGAAATTCGGGCTGCTCTCCTCCGGAGAGCGCGTCGCTGAAAGTGCAGCGCCTACCCATTATTATAATTTATTTTTGGGGGTGGGTGGGCGCAGGGTGAAGAGGGGGTGTGGGCACACTTAGAAAACCTAGTTAACAATTTGGTCATGCCAGGCAGCGGGATTTCTCCCTGCTCTTACCGACTTTCAACTGCCGTGGGATTTTTACGTTGGTAAAGCGCACGGGTCAGACTAGCTTTAAGTCCCCATCCGAAGGACTGGACGTTCAGTTCGATTTTCCTGTCAAACTAGATTAACAGTTTCTGTACCGAAAGATAAATCAGGAAATACCCCTCATACCCCAAAGAGACAGACCAGGGACGTGCAAAATTAACTAAGACACATTCAATTTCCCTGTTAAAGGCTGGCCTGAGTAGAGGGTAGCCAATTGAAAGGGGGGTAATTTTGACTGCCGTACTTGAGCACGAGTTTCATCCCTTAGAACCGGAGCATACATTTGTGAGAATTTTAGGCTTATCTGCGTCCTGTGTCCAACCTAAGAGTCCGATTAGACTATAACATTTGAACTGGTGGTTTGTGTTCTGACACGATTTCTTTTTATTTTATTTTTTAAGAGCATTCGTCGAAATCCATGATTATTGTTTTAGGAGTTTTGCCTAAAAATAATAAAAGAAAAACAATCAATTAAAAAAATGATTTTTTTATTATTTTCTATCCGTTCCCCGATAATTTGATAGAAAGAAAAAAAAAATGATGTAAGTGACACCCAGCCCTCCACCAAATTTCATTAAAAGAATATTCGCTATTTCTTTATGTTAAATACTTGAACATAATTAGATGACCACTCTCTTTTTGTTAATTATACGAGGGACAAACAGGAAGAGAGACAGACATAAAAGGAATAATAATAATAAACAAGTGGATCGCCGAGCGGCAGATAAGTTCCCGAGCGGGCGAGCTTGGGCACGTAACAGCAGCATGACGCATCTGCGCTCCAGTGACAAGAAACTGGGCAATTGCCAAAAAAAGCTTAATAAATAAGAAGGGCATGGCCGAGCGGCAGATATGTCCTTTGCCTGTTACGCCCTGTACCTGCCCCGCCCTGTACCACCCCTCCCCTCACACCTTAGCCATTGTCTATCTTGTGTCCTTTGGGTGATACAACTACACACCCTTGACTGGAGTGCACATCCTTTACTGGGGTGCATACCCTTAACACCGAGACATGTCTGCCTCTCGGTGACATTTAAACCCCATGTGGCATAACCCCCCTCACATCTTCGACCTCGTCCTCCTTGCATCCTTTGGGTGATACTCCTACACACCCTTGACTGGAGTACACATCCTTTGGGTGATACTCCTACACACCCTTGACTGGGGTACACATCCTTTGGGTGATACTCCTACACACCCTTAACTGGAGTACACATCCTTTGGGTGATACTCTTACACACCCTTGACTGGAGTACACATCCTTTGGGTGATACTCATACACACCCTTGACTGGGGTACACATCCTTTGGGTGATACTCCTACACACCCTTGACTGGAGTACACATCCTTTGGGTGATACTCCTACACACCCTTGACTGGAGTACACATCCTTTGGGTGATACTCCTACACACCCTTGACTGGAGTACACATCCTTTGGGTGATACTCCTACACACCCTTGACTGGAGTACACATCCTTTGGGTAATACACCTACACACCCTTGACTGGAGTACACATCCTTTGGGAGATACTTCTACACACCCTTGACTGGGGTACACATCCTTTGGGTGATACTCCTACACACCCTTGACTGGAGTACACATCCTTTGGGTGATACTCCTACACACCCTTGACTGGAGTACACATCCTTTGGGTGATACTCCTACACACCCTTGACTGGAGTACACATCCTTTGGGTGATACTCCTACACACCCTTGACTGGAGTACACATCCTTTGGGTAATACTCCTACACACCCTTGACTGGAGTACACATCCTTTGGGTGATACTCCTACACACCCTTGACTGGAGTACACAATCATCCTTTGGGTGATACTCCTACACACCCTTGACTGGAGTACACATCCTTCGGGTGATACTCCTACACACCCTTGACTGGAGTACACATCCTTTGGGTGATACACCTACACACCCTTGACTGGAGTACACATCCTTCGGGTGATACTCCTACACACCCTTGACTGGAGTACACATCCTTTGGGTAATACACCTACACACCCTTGACTGGAGTACACATCCTTCGGGTGATACTCCTACACACCCTTGACTGGAGTACACATCCTTTGGGTAATACACCTACACACCCTTGACTGGAGTACACATCCTTTGGGTGATACTCCTACACACCCTTGACTGGAGTACACATCCTTTGGGTGATACTCCTACACACCCTTGACTGGAGTAGACATCCTTTGGGTGATACACCTACACACCCTTGACTGGAGTACACATCCTTTGGGTGATACTCCTACACACCCTTGACTGGAGTACACATCCTTCGGGTGATACTCCTACACATCCTTGACTGGAGTACACATCCTTCGGGTGATACTCCTACACACCCTTGACTGGAGTACACATCCTTTGGGTAATACACCTACACACCCTTGACTGGAGTACACATCCTTTGGGTGATACTCCTACACACCCTTGACTTGGGAGTACACATCCTTTGGGTGATACTCCTACACACCCTTGACTGGAGTACACATCCTTTGGGTAATACTCATACACACCCTTGACTGGAGTACACATCCTTTGGGTGATACTCCTACACACCCTTGACTGGAGTACACATCCTTTGGGTAATACTCCTACACACCCTTGACTGGAGTACACATCCTTTGGGTGATACTCCTACACACCCTTGACTGGAGTACACATCCTTTGGGTGATACTTCTACACACCCTTGACTGGAGTACACATCCTTTGGGTAATACTCCTACACACCCTTGACTGGAGTACACATCCTTTGGGTGATACTCCTACACACCCTTGACTGGAGTACACATCCTTTGGGTGATACTTCTACACACCCTTGACTGGAGTACACATCCTTTGCCAGGATGCACACCCTTAAGCGGTGGGGTGTACACCCTTAACACTGAGATATGTCTTGCGCTCAGTAACATGCAAACCCTGCATGGCACATTTTGTGCTACAATGTTTTCACTAGGATGTTCATCCTTAATCAGTGGGGTGTACACCCTTAACTCGGAGACATGTCTGCCGCTCAGCGATATTTAAATCCTACGTGACATAATTTGTACTGCAATGTCTGTTACTCTTATTTTTACACCCCCCCCCCCCCCCCCCCCTCACACACACAAACTTTGGAGTGATTCCATGCAGTATTTCACCAGATATAAGAGGGTGAAGAAAAACGGAAACATGTCTGCCGCTCGGCAACATTTTATTCCTGAGGCATAATCTATGTACCAATTTATTGTACTCTTAGTCTCACACCTTCACGCAAAATTTGAAGGGATTCTATCCTCTAGTTCACAATACACAGCTCAGACAAGAAATATATCGTGCAAAGAAGGAAATTTCGCTTTTCAAGGTGGAACTTCAAGGTCAAGGTCAGCACCCCAATAATTTATGCTCGGATGTCTTCTACTCTACGTCATACAGCACGACACACAATCGGAAGCGCTTCTGTCAAGTAAACATGTGGAAAATATGGCTTAAACCCCAATTTTTATACCCCAACCACTTTCAAGGCCTAACGATCTCCTTGATATATATCTTGTTAACCAGAATACATAAACAGGCATATTGATTTCATGGAACGCAAGGGAACGTTTTTTTTTTTTTTAAATCATCAGTTGTAAAATAAGCACTTTCTGTTTTCGTATATGTCTGCGTGTGTACCTCTCTGTCTCCCTGTCTCTGTCTATCTGTCTCTGTCTACCTGTCTGCCTGACCGTCTCTCTATCGCTCTGTTGTATAAGGAAATATGTTTATTTTTAAAAAAAAATCAGTTGTAAGATGAACTCTCTGTCTTCGCATCTGTCTGCCTGTCTGTCTCTGTCGCTCTGTCTGCCTGTCTGTTTCTGTCTCTCTGTCTCTCTGTCTCTCTGTCTCTCTCTCTCTCTCTCTCTCTCTCTCTCTCTCTCTCTCTCTCTCTCTCTCTCTCTCTCTCTCATAGTGTATGTGCATGAAAGTTTAAATTACAACTGCATTACACTCTCTGGTAAATATAACATAGAATGTTTGTTTATTAAAGTTAACTTCAAAAGATCTTCTCCCCTTACTTTAGGATTTATTTATAGAAACCCCGCTGAACATGTAGACTGGATTAATAACTTTACACTTTTAATGGATGAAATTTCTTTAATATCTAATGAGACTTGCTTGTTAGGTGACTTCAATATCGATTTACTAAAACCGAACCAAACATGGAAGCGTTCCTTTGAATTATCCCTTTTGACTCAAGTTATTGACAAGCCTACAAGAATTACAGCTAATTCCCAAACCCTGATCGATCATATTTACACATCCCAACCAGAACATTTAGTCGAAGTTTGCTCACCTAGTTTTTATTGCAGCGATCATCTCCCTGTCTGCTTCACGTGGTCAAAAAAGGGTGTCAAAATTCCAAAACACTGTCATACATTCATAACATATAGAAACTTTTTTAACTTTGATACTGACCAATTCCTAGTTGATCTTAATAACTCGTTTTTGTCTTTGGTATATCAATTCACGAATCCAGATGAAGCCTTTGAAATTTTCTACCACAACTTTTTAAATGTCTATAATAAACATGCGCCATTAAAAACCAAACGTGTAAAAAATACCCCCCAAAAGCCATGGTTAACGGATAATGTAAGACAAACTATTAATGTAAGAGACTCACTTTTTGCTATGGGGGATGAGAGAGGTGCTCGCAAGCAAAGAAATTATGTAAATCACTTGAAGAGAAAGTCAAAAAGCAATTATTTTCAAGACTTAATAACTAACAAATCAGACAGTAGATCCATATGGTCAGCCATTAACCAGCTAAATAACAAAAAATCCAGTTCACAAAAAAATGTTACAAATGAACTATCTCCAGAAACCTTTAACGTTTATTTCTCTGAAATAGCCAACACTATTATACAAAACAATAGATCCGAGGAAAATGATCTTAAATATCTTCATGACTTTTGTTTGTGTAAAGAAATTTCATC
>CM065701.1:43194285-43204285 GCA_017654935.2 Phymorhynchus buccinoides
AATTTAAAAAAATCGTTATTACTGTACTTGGAGTACGTCTGTACGTCGTGCCATTTCGTTGAACTGTGATAACGGGCATCATCGTTAAAAGAGAGGAAGCAATGCTGCTGAATTCCACTGTGGTCAGTTTACTATCCTCGATAATCAGCTTTGCCACAAACATTGTCTTCACCGGAGATGTGTCTGTATGGCGTGCCTTCCTGATTAACTGAGATAATGGCCACCATTGTTGATGCCGGCACACCGAGGACCATTCTGCCAATGTTGACTAGGTTCGGTTTAGTCGTTGCAGCGCAGATGATGGAACACGTTTAGGTGTTTTTTTTATAAATCAGACTCATAGGGAGTGTGTTTATATGGCTTGCCATTATAAGTAAGTTGACACAACTGGCATTGTCATCGGTACACCAGGGATAATGACGCCAATCTTCAGTATAATCAGGTCAGTATCTTTAGTAATAGGCATTGTTATGACAAAAACCATCACAATCGCACTGACAGCACAGCCATATGGCTTGCCATTTCGGTAAACTGAGATGATTTTTAGGCACCATCCTCGGGACAATGGGGACTCTTTTGCCCATTTTTGCTAAGAGGGTGACATGAATTCAGTAGAATCCACAGTGCAGCGTACAGTCGAAAACATATGGCGGATTGTGCATTGTAGCCTACAGTAGAAACATTGCAGTGCACCCTAGAGACGCACACATAGAGACAGACAGACAGGCAAAGAAGGGCAAAGGGTCTTGTTCCAGTTGCAAAATTACCCCCGCTCTTACAGAACTGGGAGGACAAGAAACAAGTTCCCCAAATATACAGGGTGACTAAAAAGAATGCAACCCACAACATTGTTGGTCATAAAAGGTTTAACCATCCAGCTATCATTTTGATTTCTCGGGTGTTTAAAGAAGACTCAACGAATGAAAGATCACAACAATTTTCTTTTCCAACATTTGTGTGTGTGCTCCAGAAATTAAACAGTTTCGATGGTACCCCAGTTTCAGAAAGCGCCATTTTTGAGTTCCCCCAAAACACGCTTTCGCAATTTCAATCTCTACGGTATCCGGACATCATTCTTATTCATATGTGGGCTCAAAATGTCGGGATATGTTGTGCAGTCTCGCATTCCGGTTTTTAAAGGGACACCTTGACGGATGAGCTTTTGCAAGAAACACGTCGAGAGCGCCATCAAAACACCCTTTACAGAGATAGCAACACTCAGTTTGCTCTGGTTTCCTAGAAATCAAACCGTCAAATCGGCGATTCCTCCTTGGCGGAGGTGCTGGAAGTCAAATTTTTCACTGAAAGAGAAGGCGTGTGCCGTTTCTTTTCTAATGGCCGCATGAGTTTAGACCAAATTATTTGCACGAAAGTTTCTCAATACAAGCCTATTTTTATTTATTTTTTATATTTTATACAGTTTATCTAAAGGAATTTCGCTCACAACAAAGAAAATAGCTTCAATTTTTGTTTTTTTACTGCACTACAAAAAGAAAAAGCTTCAACCACTCTAAGTGTCCCCCCCCCCCCCCCCCCCCCCCCCATCCAAAATGGCTTCTCTCTCTCCGGCACCCAAGGAGGAATCGCCGTTTTGACTGTTTAATTTCTATGAAACCAGAGCAAAGTGAGTGTTCCGATCCTTGAAAAGACTGTCTTTCTGGTGATCTCGACGTGTTTCTTGCAAAAACTCATCCGTCAGGGTCCACCTTTAAGGCCAAACAGACAGTCATTTCTGACGAACAGACCGTTTTCAGACAACAGACATAATCTGCAAAAAGTGCTTTTGTCCCTCAAAAGGGGACTTTTCTAAAAATGGGTTACCGCGGAAACTGTTCCGAGGCCTCTTAAAAAAGCAAACTGTTGCAGCCTTCAAGCATTGAATCGTATTTATAAATTGGGGGGGAAAATCGAAACGATAGCTTTAATATATTTAAAGTATTACGCCTTGGCATGAGGCTGTGTCAGACCAGTTGACATAAGCTAGACCACCAAGGCTACATCAAAATGTTATGTTCTGCATGGCTGTGCGGGGATTGTCTTAAGCCATGACAAGCTCCTAGCATAACATCATCAGTCTAAACTCCTCCGAAATCGGAGTGTGGCTGCCTTCACGTGGCGGGGTAATCAAAAACGGTCACACACGTAATGTTCTCATCCCTAGCTAGAGCATTCGTACCATAGTGTTCAATTGCTTCGGCTGTTGGGATGATCCCTGGAGTCTTTAAGACAAACAAACAACATAAAGTATTAATGATTTTGTTGGCTGCATTTTTTTTAGTGACCCTATATAACTTCTACTCCTTTATTAATACGGCGTCGGAGTTATTTTTCCCACAAAGGTAATTTGTGCTGTCCTAGCTTCGTTAAACACGACGAAGTGGAATTTAGCACCAAGTTTTCCGATCATTATTTCCACTATTGATCAAGTCTTGCAAACAATTAGCAAAAAAGACGTTGAGATTGTCTATCATGATGGCTCGTACAAGAGCGTGGGCCCGAAATAATGTCTGTTGAACGTAAGTAGGGGGAGACGGGGTAAAAAGCCCATGGGCGGGTAAGAAGCCCATGCCTTTTATCTCATGAAATGAAGCAAATTTCAGTCACTTTTTGCCCATGAGACGAGTGTTAATGTTTAGCATTCGTCTCATGGGCAAATTTGACTGAAATGTTCTTTATTTCATGAGATAATTGGCATGGGCTTTTTTTTTATACCCCGTTTTCCCCTATTGCTGTCATTGCGAGATTCTAAAACGCTTTTAATCACATAGTGATGTGATGATTTAAAAGGAGTACGGAAATAATAGTGAGAGAGACAGAAAGTTGGACAAAGAGAAAGGAAAGTGTGCTTGTGTGTGTTTGAGAAAGTGAGCGAGTAGGTGTGTGTGTGTGTGTGTGTGTGTGCGTGTGCGTGTGCGTGTGTGCGTGTGCGTGTGCGTGCGCGCGTGCGCGTGCGCGCGCGTGCGCGTGCGCGCGCGTGCGTGTGCGTGCGTGCGTGCGCGTGCGTGCGTGCGTGCGTGCGTGCGCGCGCGCGCGTGTGTCTGTCTGTCTGTATATTTGTGTAGCAATACCGCATTCCTCACTGTCTCTTTACCAACCATCTACGTGTATCTATCTACAAAAATGGCAACACTTCCGATGTCATTGATCTGAAGAGTATAGGTTGCACAACTATATCCCCTACCAATGTCAATGTCCAGACAAACAGTTTCCAATTTCTTGTTGTTATTCTTTATTAGTTACTGCCCTAAAAAAGGTTGAACTTTGATCAGTCAATCGACAAAATATCTCTCTGTTTCTGTCTGTCTGTCTGTCTGTCTGTCTGTCTGTCTGTCTGTCTGTCTCTCTCTCTCTCTCTCTCTCTCTCTCTCTCTCTCTCTCTCTCTCTCTCTCTCTCTCTCTCTCTCTCTCTCTCTCTCTCTCTCTCTCTCTCTCTCTCTCTCTCTCTCTCTCTCTCATTAAAATAATAAATATCAACATGGCCTGAATCATTACAATATCAAATCGCATGTACCATTGAATTAGGCCTATGGCCGGGTTCACATTAGACGCGTAAGTTCCGTACGGAAAACCCTAAATAAGTGGAAGAAAGAAGGATGAACGTTTACGCAAAATCTTTTTCCTTCTTTCTTCCACTTATTTAGGGTTTTCCGTACGGAACTTACGCGTCTAATGTGAACCCGGCCTATGTGTTATCGAAAGTCAAAAAATGCATAGCATAATATTGTATCAATTAAGGTAATTAATCTTCAGAAAGAAACGCCTTTGTACTGAAATTGCATCTTCATTATCATAGCAATTTCTTTGTTTCATTTTTCGATGTTGCTGTTGTTGTTGTTGGTGGTGGTGGTGTTGGTGGTGGTGGTGGTGGTGGTGTGGTGAGGATTTTATGTTTTAAGAAATGCGTTCTGTGCGAGTCGAAAATAAGGCTTCATTTATTATACGGTGCATCCCCGTCTCTGAGTCGCCAATTTTGTTTCTATGTGTCCCCGTCTCTATTTTGTCCCCGTCTCTATTTTGTCCCCGTCTCTATGTGTGTCCCTGTCATATATTTTCAACTGTTTCTTTCCCTTAACCCTATCCCTTACCCTAATCATCACACAAACACTAATCTTTGAGGTGGACCCTGACGGGTGAGTTTTTGTAAGAAACACGTCGAGATCACCAGAAAGACAGCCTTTTCAAGGATCGGAACACTCACTTTGCTCTGGTTTCCTAGAAATCAAACCGTCAAAAACGGCGGTTCCTCCGGGCGGAGATGCCGGAGAGAGAAGCCATTTTGGATGGGGTGGGTGGAGGACACTCATTGTGGTTGAAGCGTTTTCTTTTTTTGTAGTGCAGTAGAAAAACAAATTGGAGCTGTTTCCTTTGTTGTGAGCGAAACTTCTTTAGATAATCTGTATAACATTTGTTTTAAAGAAAAAAAAGGCTTGTATTGCGAAACTTTCGTGCCAACGATTTGGTCTAAACGCAGGCGGCCATTAGAAAAGAGATGGCACACGCCTTTGACAAACCCTAAACAAACCCCTAAGCAAACCCCTAAACAACCCCCTAAATACCCCCTACACAAACCCCTAAATATTCCCTACATAAACCTTTAAATAACCCCTAAGCAACCCCTAAATAACCCCTAAACAAACCCCTAAATAACCCCTAAGCAAACCCCTAAAGAACCCCTAAACAACCCCCTAAATAACCCCTTAAACAACCCCCTAAATAACCTCTAAACAAACCCCTAAATATCACCTACACAAACCCCTAAACAACCCCCTAAATAACCCCTACACAAACCCCTACAGAACCCCTACACAAACCCCTAAATAACCCCTTAAACAACCCCCTAAATAACCCCTAAATAACCCCTCAAACAACCCCCTAAATAACCTCTAAACAGCCCCCTAAATATCACCTACACAAACCCCTAAACAACCCCCTAAATAACCCCTAAGCAAACCCCTAAAGAACCCCTAAACAACCCCCTAAATAACCCCTACACAAACCCCTACAGAACCCCTACACAAACCCCTAAATAACCCCTAAACAAACGCAAAAACATCCTCCGTACGTAGGCCAATACCCCCAGGAAGTGATATATCACGTGGGACCATTCAGCCAATCGCCATGATGAAGATGAAGATGATGATACATCGATGATCAGCACTCCCTGTCTTCATTCTAGCTAACCCGCGCCACTCCTGACATTGACGTATGGGAGCTTTTGACGTCATCAGACAGCACGTGCGTTTATTTTCCACACGGCACCGCCAGCAGTCAACTACTTTTTGAGCACAGAACACGAAGAACTCTCCGTATAAGAAAAGACCCCCACAAGTCTCAAGCTTTCTTCTTCTTCTTCTTCTTCTTCCTATTGGGGATGTTTATCCTGCCCCACGCCCAAAGTCTTCGGTTAGACTGCAATTGGCGCACACAGGATGCATGCTATGTGAGTTCGTGCCATCCATTCCACCGGCACACAACATAGCCGCCTACTCCTACGGAATAGAGGAATGGGTTGGCTGTAACGTGTGCGCATGATCTTTGTGCATGCGTTCGCACACGGGACCTCGGTTTTAAGTCTCATCCGAAGGACTTCCCCCCCCCCCCCCCCAACTGACGTCAGGTACTCATTTACACCTGGGTGGAGTGAAGAAAATAGGAGTAAAATGCCTTTCCCAAGGACACACCACTTTGTGTGTGTGTGCGTGTGCGCGCGCGTGTGCGTGCGTGTGCGTGCGCGCGCGCGCAAAGCACACTCTCTCAAGAGTCACTGTTTTGTCCCCGGAAAAGCGTAGCGAGGTGTGTGTCGTCAGCTAAGACCCTAAGACAACGAGTTAATAAAGGGCTCGGCACACGCTGCAACTTTTGCTAGTTTTACCTGCAACTTTGGGGGGAAGTCCTTCGGATGAGACTTAAAACCGAGGAGAGGGGGTGGGGAGGGTGTAGATGGCTGGCGGCGAAAGGGTTAAAGGAGAGGTTTAAAAAGAGAGATGTGCTTGTGCAGTATATAATGTGTAGCAGGCCCTTAAGAGAAAAGGTGGCATTTATCTGTGTTCATTGTATATTGGGTATGAAATCAACATTAGACACTCCACTAATCTATGTGTGTAGTTTTCTTCTTCTTCTTCTTCTTCTTCTTCTTCTTCTTCTTCTTCTTCTTCATTCTCCAAGTATGTGTCCAGTTTTCAATTTGCATTGGTCACTACATGCACCAGACACATTCCGATTTCAGAGATGCTCTTGGGCGATAATTATGAAGAAGATTTTCCTCTTTTTTATATTAAAGGCAGGAGAATGGGCCAGAAGGTGGTGGAACTGTTTGTACAAAAGATTACCTGTGGGGATACCAGGGGGTCTCATAAAAATAGTTCTCCCACCTTGAAGTTCTGTGCTTGTAACTTCCTCTAATATGCTACTCTCTTTGACTCCTGCCTTTTCCCTTTGCTTACTGCCATCTTCCTGATTTATTGGCCCCTTCTCATGCCTTTAAAAACAACAACTTCCAGATAAATGTTCTTGTTTGAGCTCCGAAATTGGAATGTGTCGGCTGTGATAACTAGACACATACATACCTTAACCCATTAAGGCCATATGGCCTGGGAACGCATAAGTGCGAAAGATACCCCCCCCCCCCCCCCCTTCGGTATCCCCACAGGGAGAGACTCGTGAAGGGGCCAGGGTTGTCCAGCTCCCCGTATGTAGACATGAGGCATCCATCCACTGCCCCATGAAAACGTTTGCTTTGTTCATTCATTCATATATAGGTGTAAATATATTTTTAAGCTTACCTTCATGTATTCAGCTTTCAAGGCACTTTATAAGGCACTGCACGTTTCCAGAACAATTTTCCGTATGGTGTTCCTTGGAATCCGGAAAAATAGCTCCAAGTCTGAGAAGGATTGTCCTGTCAAAAAAATAAATTAATACAATATGTATACTGTTTAAATTTCACATATGAAAATGTAATCTACAATTCTGTGGCTATGAAATGAGTCCATACAATAATAATGATAATTAGCATTTATAGCGCCTAATCTTAAAAAAGCCCTAAGCGTTTACAATAATAAATGAATAAACCAACAAGCAATATAAACACACATGCACGCACTAAACAGACACACACACGAACGCACACGCACAAACAACACGCATGCACACAAACACACGCGGATAGAAGGGGCACAGTACTTTGAAAAGAAATATAGCAGGCTATAATTTGAAAAATAGTATTTTTGAGAGAAGACTTAACTTTGCTAAGCTGGAGACAGACTATGCGACTGCCTCATATGACTCGATCAGGTCGTGACGTAGACCAAATTTTGTTTCCCGCACAGAAGAGGTCACAAGCCATCTGACTCGATCAGTGAAATTTATAACCCGCCCTATTCGGCCCTGTCACCTGACTGGGCCCGACTGAGTCAGACGGATCGAGCAGCATGGTATGCAAATGAGGTGAAACGTCACGACCTGATCAAGTCACATGAAGCAGTCACATAGTATGTCGCCGGCTTTAGTGTGTTTGAAAGGACAGCAAGGCTCCCAGGGACCCTCACTAAAATTCTACAGGACCCTCTTAAAGAATGTGCAGGTGGTCCCAGGGATGCACAAGAAACATTATTTTTAACATTCGCTCTGCCACTGGGACCCTCTATCCCGCCTCTAGAACCCTTTATACTGTAAAGGAGTCACTGTATTGTAAGAGAAGGAGTCCCTGGGACCCCTTGTTTTGCGGGACAATTGGGAGCCCTGAGACTAGTGGTAACAACTATAATTACAGGGCTATGCACTGATGCAGTACTGAAATTTACTGTTGCCCATTGGGCTAGTGACTTTTGAAACCCGATCGCCCACAGATTTTTATACTAGCCAAAGGCTAATGGGCTAGTAGGACTAAGGTTTTGGCCAGCCCTGAAGTTTTAAAAATAAACCACACACACCGACACACAATAGTAACAACAAACAATCCTTTCAACAAGAAAACAAACAATCCCTACAACTAGTACAAGACAAAAATTATGCCTTTATTTTTAGCGAAGCGCCCACCATGGACGAACCCTGACTGGCACTGCTCCATCTTCTTCTGATTGGGGATGTTTATCCTGCCCCACGCCCAGTCTTCGTTTACACTGCTATCGGCGTACAGATGCATGCTTGTGAATTCGTGTCATCCATTCCACCAGCACACACTGCCTACTCATACAGAATAGTGGAATGGGCTTTAAACATGCGTGCAAGATTTTGTGCGTGTGTTCGGTTTTAGGTCATATCCAGCATATTTAATATTTTATTTATTATTTCATACCTGACCCAAGGAACCGTAGAGTTACAGCCAGTCGCTCCTCAGGCTTTATGGATTGCCGCATCACTGTGTCTTGTCGCCGAATGAGCGGATCAACCAAGACTCTCAACTCGTCAAACTGTTCAACAGTCATCCGCACACATTGTTTATAAGCTTTTGGGTCTTCTAACGCAAGTTCTTGCGTTAATGTGGCGAACGCACCCAAACTGTTGCGTCTCTTTATCCACTCTCTTGTCCACATTCTTCTTCTTGAACTCTGATCCGACAAAATAACAACAGTAGCAGCAGCAGCAATGATCAGATCGTCGTATTCATTTTCATTATCATCACTCTCGGAGAAAGCCATTTTGTTGGTAACCTTGGTAAATTAAAATACAGTATGACGAATAGTCTACCAAAACAGGAAAAGGAAAAAAAAAAAAAAAAGACGCTTGAGAGGCCGCGAGGCCTAGTCGTCTTTATCTACCTGACCTGACCTGACCTGTTGGAATGTAAGCCAAAGGAAGTTACGGAAAGTCTCGCGATATAATTTTCCATATATTACAAGGGTGTTGCATCAAAGTTGCAGCGTGTGCCGCAAGCACTGCGATTTCAACTGCAACTTGTTGTATGCAACTAGTTGTATCAACTAAAAAGTTGCAGCGTGTGCCGAGCCCTTAAAGAGCCTTCGGGTGCTCTTGTTGGCTAAACTACCCTCACTCCTCACGTAAAACGACAAGGGGCGTTTCTGGTTTCCCCACTTGGGGTCACTCTATCGGCTTATCTGAATTCCCTTTGTCTCATAAGAGGCAAAAATCTATTTTTGCTGCGCGCCGGAGAGAGAGAGAGAGAAAGAGAGAGAGAGAGAGAGAGAGAGAGAGAGAGAGAGAGGAGAGAGAGAGAGAGAGAGAGAGAGAGAGAGAGAGCGAGTTTGACATTGCTAAGAAACGGCTTCTAAATGAAACAACACCTGGTGATTACGACACCTCCACCTGAACAGCCCTAAATAATCAGTCACAGATTTCAGGTAATTGAGCTCAATATTCAGAACTGGATCTGGATTTCAATCGATGCGTCGCAGACGCCGCATATTTGCGACAGAACTAGGATTCTGTGACATCTTTTCTAATTATTTTTTCCTTTTCTAACTCTTTCGTGTCACTGACGTGATATCGGCCGTGGAAAAAATAGGGGAAGACGGGGTAAAAAGCCCATGCCAATTATCTCATGAACTAAAGACAATTTCAGTCAAATTTGCCCATGAGACGAATGCTAAATTTGACTGAAATTGTCTTTATTTCATGAGATAATTGGCATGGGCGTACATTAGCATTCGTCTCATGGGCAAATTTGACTGAAATTGTCTTTATTTCATGAGATAATTGGCATGGGCTTCTTACCCGCCCATGGGCTTTTTACCCCGTCTTACCCTATACCAGTTCAAGCAAACCCAATACGACTAATAGTGATCTCAGAACGAGTCTAGTGTTTGAGCGAAAACACTTTCCAACTCTGTGTTCATGCTCAGTTTTGTTCTGATTCAGAGTCAATGAAAAGAAAAAGAAAAAAACCACATAGCTGGGACATTTTGTTTTGTCAACCCTTTACCGAGCTGGGTAGCTTGGAGCTGGGGTTGTGTTTTTGCCTCCTGAGTTGTCAGAGCTGGCCTGATTGAAGTTCACTATGCTGTTGTAGATGGGGGAGGGGGGGGAGGTAAATCATATACCC
>CM065701.1:43219285-43226785 GCA_017654935.2 Phymorhynchus buccinoides
GTGCTGTTAAGGGGATTATAGTATTTATTCTACAGGCATATCATCGAAATAGATTGAAATTATTACTGAAATAAAAAGAAACCCACGCTTGTTCTGTTTAAACTCATATTCAAATCAACTTACACAAAACACACAAACAAATTGGAATGGAAAGGGTTGTGTGTTTTTCATGTACCAATGGGACTACGAACTCAACACACTGATCCAAACATATCTTTTTTTAAGTTAAGACTTTCTTGGCATTGCAGTACATCCAGGATCGTTCCACCATCTATACATTTAACAATGACCCGCATGTACCTGTTCCAGTTCGGAGGACGTTAAACGAATTTTCACCACGAAGTAAACACGGTGTTAGGGGAAGACGGGGTAAAAAGCGCATGGGCGGGTAAGAAGCCCACCCCAATTATCTCATGAAATGAAGCAAATTTCAGTCTCATTTTGCCCATGAGACGAGCGTTAATGTCTAGCATTCGTCTTATGGGCAAATTTGACTGAAATTTTCTTTATTTCATGAGATAATTGGGGTGGGCTTCTTACCCGCCCATGCGCTTTTTACCCCGTCTTCCCCTATATTAAAAAGAAATCAGAAGTTTGGAAAGAGAACTTTGAAATCATAATACGTATAGGATGATTTCCAGATAACAGGTAACAGATAAGAGGGAAAGTACAGGGGTAACAGGGAAGTAACTATGTACAGGTGTAGAGTGGCACAGTGGTATCGCGTTCGCTTCGTGTCAAGTAAACCCGAGTTCGAACCTGGGTACAGGGGATTTTTTCCTCTCATTCTGCACTAGGCCTTAACGGTCTGAACGTGGAGTCTTTCGGATGAGACGATAAACCGAGGTCCCGTGTGCCCATGCACTTAGCATACGTTAAACCCAGTGGCAACGAAAAAGTTGTCATTTGGTCAAAATCCCCCCCCCCCCCCCCCCCTCATCAGTGACAAAATTCGCATGCAAAAAAGAAAAGAAAAAAAAGGGGTGGCGCGCCTCTGGCTGCGACGCGCTCTCCAGGTGGGAGCAACCCGAATTTCACAGAGACGCCTCTGTGACTATAAAGTACCTAATACCTAATACCTATTGGGGTGATCAAACAACATGATTTTGTTAACACTTTCTCCCCACATATGAACCTTTCTTCAATGACAAAGTCAAAGCAATTTCAAAGAATGTAACGAATATGGTGTGGCATACAGCTTTGCTTGTGTTTGTTTGAAAGGTGAATATGTGTAAGTGTGCCTGTATTTTTTATGTGTTTGATATTTGACGTGGTGACAATTCTGACAAGATCATAGTTTTCACTGTGGGTTTGTGGATTTTTCGGTAAGGATGAGAAGTTACAAGAATTATTAGAAATCGCGAGACTTTAACAGCATAAAATAAATAAACATATTTATGTTTGCATTTCAGATCATCTATTTTAAGTCTATAATAAAGACATACATTTTCTCTTGAAATAATATGATTTAATTACCATATTTGTCCGGGCTATAAGCCGCGGCTATTTTTCTCAACTTTGACCCTATGCGGCTAAAACAACGATAGCGGCTAATTTGTGGATGTTTCGGCAAGGATGAAAAGTTACAAGAATTATTTCAAGTCGCATTATAATCCATAATGGGTTTTTTAACGTCTTGTTCTAAAAACCCTTTTCCTTCTTTAACAAGATACAACATTAGTGCAAGCTTGTCATGGCCGACTGCACCTCTCAGATAGCAGAGGGGGTTGCTGCTATTCCGGGCAGCGAGGCTGGAAGGTATTGATAGTGGAGAAGCCTTACCCACTAGCTATTGCTCAGCATATATCCCCACTCTCTCCCCGTGGGGATACCGGGGGGGGGGGGGGGTCTTTCGTAAAAAGTAGTCCCCCCTCCTTCTGGAAGTTCTGTGCTTGTAACTTCCTCTAATCTGTCACTCTCTTTGACTCTGCCTTTTCCCGTTGCTTACTGTCATCTACTATCTTTCTGCCTTTTTGGCCCCATTCTCCTGCCTTTTTTCACAAACAAATCTTCCAAATAACATTTCTCCTTTGAGCTCCTTTAGGAATGTGTTGGCTGTACGCAGCGGGGAGACCAGTGAAAATTGAAAACCGGACCCATACGTACCTTACCCATTATGGCCATATGGCCTGGGAACGCAGAAGAAGAAGAAGAAGAAGAAGAAGAAGAAGAAGAAGAAGAAAAAGAAGAATCCCCACTCTCACTGCCAAGAACACTTTAATTAAGGCAATTGCCGTTGGGGTTAACAGCAGGACGAAAGTGATTTTAAAATCAACATTATGCTTTGCTCCAGATTTTCTTTCTGTGTTTTGTTTTGTGTTGTGTTGTGTTGTTTTGTTGTTTTGTTGTGTGTTGTGTTGTTTTGTTTTGCTTTGTGTTGTGTTGTTTTGTTGTGTTGTTTTGTGTTGTTTTGTTTTGTTTTGTGTTATTTTCTTTTGTGTTGTGTTGTTTTGTTTTGTTTTGTGTTGTGTTGTTTTGTTTTGGTTTGTTTGTTTTGTGTTGTTTTGCTTTGTTTTGGTTTTTGCTTTGCACAGAAAGGACTCACGCATTTGTCTGCAAAATGTTTCATGATTACAAATTTTGAAAGAAAACAAAAAACTGGAACAGATCAACAAACCAATGGAACAGACCAACAAACCAATGGAACAGACCAACAAACCAATGGAACAGACCAACAAACCAATGGAACAGATCAACAAACCAATGGAACAGATCAACAAACCAATGGAACAGACCAACAAACCAATGGAACAGACCAACAAACCAATGGAACAGACCAACAAACCAATGGAACAGATCAACAAACCAATGGAACAGATCAACAAACCAATGGAACAGACCAACAAACCAATGGAACAGACCAACACACAAATGGAACAGACCAACAAACCAATGGAACAGACCAACAAACCAATGGAACAGACCAACAAACCAATGGAACAGACCAACAAACCAATGGAACAGATCAACAAACCAATGGAACAGACCAACAAACCAATGGAACAGACCAACAAACCAATGGAACAGACCAACAAACCAATGGAACAGATCAACAAACCAATGGAACAGACCAACAAACCAATGGAACAGACCAACAAACCAATGGAACAGACCAACAAACCAATGGAACAGACCAACAAACCAATGGAACAGACCAACAAACCAATGGAACAGACCAACAAACCAATGGAACAGACCAACAAACCAATGGAACAGATCAACAAACCAATGGAACAGACCAACAAACCAATGGAACAGACCAACAAACCAATGGAACAGACCAACAAACCAATGGAACAGACCAACAAACCAATGGAACAGACCAACAAACCAATGGAACAGACCAACAAACCAATGGAACAGACCAACAAACAAATGGAACAGACCAACAAACCAATGGAATAGATCAACAAACCAATGGAACAGACCAACAAACCAATGGAACAGACCAACAAACCAATGGAACAGACCAACAAACCAATGGAACAGACCAGCAAACCAATGGAACAGATCAACAAACCAATGGAACAGACCAACAAACCAATGGAACAGACCAACAAACCAATGGAACAGACCAACAAACCAATGGAACAGACCAACAAACCAATGGAACAGACCAACAAACCAATGGAACAGACCAACAAACAAATGGAACAGACCAACAAACCAATGGAATAGATCAACAAACCAATGGAACAGACCAACAAACCAATGGAACAGATCAACAAACCAATGGAACAGACCAACAAACCAATGGAACAGACCAGCAAACCAATGGAACAGATCAACAAACCAATGGAACAGACCAACAAACCAATGGAACAGACCAACAAACCAATGGAACAGACCAACAAACCAAGCAGAAGGAAATACAGAAAGGAACCCCATTTGCACCATTAGGTTGATTGACCACGTGGGCTGTACCCGCCACTGCACTGGCCTCTTAGCCCAACCCTCCACCTCCACGCCACCCCACCCACTCCTCTACCCATATCAGACTAGCCTCCCACCACCATCACCATCCCACAAACTTGTCCCCCCCCCCCCCCGCTCCCTGCAGTCTTGTAGTTTAGTCACAAACTCTCTCATGTTAACTCATTCAAGTCGTTCCGGTCAATTTGCTTCAAGGGAAGTAAATCTGTGTGCACCTTGGTCACTTCTGAACTCGCTTCGAATCCCTTAGACCACACTTTCGCCTCTGACTTTGCTTTTGTAGTGGTTTGTTGTGAGGAAAACAATCGATGTAGAGAGGTTTTTTTTTATATAAAGTCTATATATAAAAAAAAGAGTATGATCTACCACTTCCCTATGTCTAAACCTGAAGTAAAAACCCGTAATCTTCTTTCATTTTTCCTTTTGTTTATGTACGTTTTGTTTGTGAGTATGGCTGGAGTGATTCGTGAGTTTTTTTAATAATTCAAAATCGTTGCGATGCGAATTAGTTAATCTCAATTTCTGCTTCTTTCCGTTTTATGAAAATGCCAGAGTGGCACAGAGGTAACGCGTTCGCCTCGTGTCAAGTAAACCCGAGTTCGAACCTGGGTACAGGGGATTTTTCCTCTCAATTTGCACTAGGCCTTACGGTCTGAACGTGGAGTCAGTCTTTCGGATGAGACGATAAACCGAGGTCTCGTGTGCCCATGCACTTAGCCACACATTAATGCCACTGGCAACGAAAAAGTTGTTATTTGGTCAAAATTTACCACCACCCCACTTTCCCTCCTCATCCGTCACACAAAAATCGCATGCAAAAAAAAAGAAAATTGGGTGGCGCGCCTCTGGCTGCAACGCCCTTTCCAGGTGGGAGCAACCCGAATTTCACAGAGACGACTCTGTGACTATAAAGTACCTAGTACCTAATACCTAATACCTATATCCACTGTCCCCAAATCCCCTACATGACTACAACCCTCTATGGCCTTCACTCATATATGTGACTAATGTGCTGGATAGCCCAGACCCCACCCCCACACATCCCCTACATGACTACTACCCTCTATGGCCTTCACTCATACATGTGACTAAAGTGCTGGATAGCCCAGAACCCACCCCCACACATCCCCTACATGACTACAACCCTCTATGGCCCTTCACTCATATATGTGACTAAAGTGCGAGACAGCCCAGACCCCACCCCCACACATCCCCTACATGACTACAACCCTCTATGGCCCTTCACTCATATATGTGACTAAAGTGCTGGACAGCCCAGACCCCACCCCCACACATCCCCTACATGACTACTACCCTCTATGGCCTTCACTCATATATGTGACTAAAGTGCTGGATAGCCCAGACCCCACCCCCACACATCCCCTACATGACTACAACCCTCTATGGCCCTTCACTCATATATGCGACTAAAGTGCTGGACAGCCCAGACCCCACCCCCACACATCCCCTACATGACTACAACTCTCTATGGCCCTTCACTCATATATGTGACTAAAGTGCGATACAGCCCAGACCCCACCCCCACACATCCCCTACATGACTACAACCCTCTATGGCCTTCACTCATATATGTGACTAAAGTGCTGGATAGCCCAGACCCCACCCCCACACATCCCCTACATGATTACTACCCTCTATGGTCCTTCACTCATATATGTGACTAAAGTGCTGGATAGCCCAGACCCCACCCCCACACATCCCCTACATGACTACAACTCTCTATGGCCCTTCACTCATATATGTGACTAAAGTGCGATACAGCCCAGACCCCACCCCCACACATCCCCTACATGACTACAACCCTCTATGGCCTTCACTCATATATGTGACTAAAGTGCTGGATAGCCCAGACCCCACCCCCACACATCCCCTACATGATTACTACCCTCTATGGTCCTTCACTCATATATGTGACTAAAGTGCTGGATAGCCCAGACCCCACCCCCACACATCCCCTACATGTCTACAACCCTCTATGGCCTTCACTCATATATGTGACTAAAGTGCGAGACAGCCCAGACCCCACCCCCACACATCCCCTGCATGACTACAACCCTCTATGGCCCTTCACTCATATATGTGACTAAAGTGCTGGACAGCCCAGACCCCACCCCCACACAACCCCTACATGACTACAACCCTCTATGGCCCTTCACTCATATATGTGACTAAAGTGCTGGATAGCCCAGACCCCACCCCCACACATCCCCTACATGACTACAACCCTCTATGGCCCTTCACTCATATATGTGACTAAAGTGCTGGATAGCCCAGACCCCACCCCTACACATCCCCTACATGACTACAACCCTCTATGGCCTTCACTCATATATGCGACTAAAGTGCGAGACAGCCCAGAACCCACCCCCACACATCCCCTACATGACTACAACCCTCTATGGCCCTTCACTCATATATGTGACTAAAGTGCTGGATAGCCCAGACCCCACCCCCACACATCCCCTACATGACTACAACTCTCTATGGCCCTTCACTCATATATGTGACTAAAGTGCGAGACAGCCCAGACCCCACCCCCACACATCCCCTACATGACTACAACCCTCTATGGCCCTTCACTCATATATGTGACAGCCCACACCCCACCACTACACATCCCCTACATGACTACAACCCTCTATCGGTTATAGAAGTGGGCGCTTATCGGTTATAGAAGTGGGCGCTTATTGGCGGGCGTATATGGGCTGTGGGCGCTTATGGACGTCTCCGGCCTTCACTCACATATGGCTGTTGTCACTGGTTGACACTAGGCTGTAGGAAGGGCCAATAGTATTTTTTGGTATTTGGTATTTGGTATATTCTAGTCACAGAGAAAGGGCTGTTCTCCCTCAGAGAGCGCGTCGCCGCAAGGGCAGCGCCTACCCATTTATTTTTTTAATATATTTTTTTTTAATTTGGGGGAGGGGCACAGGGTGTGGGCACACTTGAAAAACCTAGCTATCAATTTGGCCATACCATGCAGCGGGATTTCTCCCTGCTCTTACCGACTTTCAACTGACGTGGGAATTTTACGTGCGTAAAGCGCACGGGTCAGACTAGCTTTAAGTCCCCATCCGAAGGACTGGACGTTCAGTTTGATTTTCCTGTCACACTTGAAAGAAAGGGCGAGGCCGGGATTCGAACCTGGGTCACTCACGCTGCAGTCACGCATTACACTTGGCAGGCGAACGTCTTAACCACTCTGCCACCTTTCTCCCTAAGTAAGCTCTCCCTAGTAAATGAGAACTGTACTATAAATTATTTTCTACAGTATCAATATTATTATTATTACTATTATTTTATTATTAGTATTATTATTATTATTATTACTAGCGCAACGCCCCGTACCGGTAGCGCCTAGTACAGGTAACGCCAAGTAGCGGTAACGCTGAGTACCGGTTTCGCCGGGTCCGCGAAATATTATATTTTTACTTTTGTGGCTGAAAACCCAATTTTTAGACCCCTACCACTTTCAAGGCCTACAGATCTCCATGACCTTGACCTTGAACTTGATCAGTATGCAATCAGCAGAACAAACATATGCCA
>CM065701.1:43246785-43249285 GCA_017654935.2 Phymorhynchus buccinoides
TTGCTTTGAAAGGATGACCAAGTGTATGTGTGCTTAGGAAGGATACCTACAAAATGTAGAATAGCCAAAGGAAGTGCACATCCTCTCAGTTCTCTACATCCAGAAACTTACCGAGAGCCCCATGTATATGTCACAGTAGAAATGGGAATCCAGTACGATTCGGAATCCTACTAGTAGAAATCGGAATTCTGATTTGTACTAGTAGAAATCGGAATTCTAATTTCTACTAATTCCGATTAGTACTAGTAGAAATCGGAATTCTAATTTCTACTAAAAAGTCTAGTAGAAATTAGAATTCCGATTTCTGCTAGTACAAATCAGAATTCCGGAAAATGTAGAAAATGGAATCCAGTACAAATTGGAATCAACATATTGTTTCAGTTGTAAGAGAAGAAAGACAAAACGAGGGTGGAGTTGATAGTTTCAGAGCAGAAATCATTGAATTCTAATCCCTTAGACTGCAGCACTAGAAAAGACAACCTAATCCCTTTGGCTGCAGCACTAGAAAGGACATTGCAACCTAGTCCCCTGCACTGTCTTTTCTAGTGCTGCAGCCAAAGGGATTAGGTTGTACTGTCTTTTCTAGTGCTGCAACCAAAGGGATAAGATTGTCTTTTCTAGTGCTGTAGCCCAATGGATTAGGTTGCACTGTTGTTTCTAGTGCTGCAGCCCAAGGGATTAGGTAACACTGTCTTTCTAGTGCTGCAGCCAAAGGGATTAGGTTGTCTTTTCTAGTGCTGCAGCTAAAGGGGTTAGGTTGCACTGTCTTTTCTAGTACTGCAGCCAAAGGGATTAGGTTGTGTTTTCTAGTGCTGCAGCCAAAGGGATTATATTGTCTTTTCTAGTGCTTCAGCCAAAGGCACTTTGGTATACAGGCTTATCATTATATATGTCACAGTAGAAATCGGAATTCCGATTTGAACTAGTAGGATTCCGATTCCTACTGGATTATCATTTCTACTGTGACATATATAATGATAAGCCTGACGATTTGGCATTGACGTCTCTCTCTCTCTCTCTCTCTCTCTCTCTCTCTCTCTCTCTCTCTCTCTCTCTCTCTCTCTCTCTCTCTCTCTCTCTCTCTCTCTCTCTCTCTCTCTCTCTCTCTCTCTCTCTCTCTCTCTCTCTCTCTCTCTCTCTCTCTCTCTCTCTCTCTCTCTCTCTCTCTCTCTCTCTCTCACACACACACACGCATTCAGAGACAAGCAGACACAGGCATAGACACACACAAATACGCACATACACCAAAATAAACATACACATAGACGCACGCATGCACACACATACACGCAAACCCGCACACACACATACACATACACACATTTACACTCACACACACATATATGCACACACATTCACACACAGACACACAGACACACACACATGTTTTCCATGTTTTGTGTTCCTTTAATTATTATGTTCTTTTCTGGTTGATGTTTGATTGATGTTTGTATTTTGTATATGAGGGCAGGATGAAAAACATGCTTGTCAGCTTATTCTTTAACCCTCAGTAAAGATCAATTTGACTTGACTTGACTTGACACAGACACAGGCACACACACACACACGCGCACACACGCACATACACACACATTCGCACACACATACACACAAACACTCACAATCTAAAATCACTTATGTGAATAGACGTTAAATTGAAGAACACACACACACACACACACACACACACACACACACACACACACACACACACACACACACACACACACACACACACACACCACACACACACACACACACACACACACATCAATTGCCTCTCTTTTGTCTTCCGGTTGTGTTTTATTTACCATTCGACTTGGCTTCATGTTCCAATTATCTCCTGAACATTTCAATTTACAACGTTATTACTCACTCGCGATGCATGCCTATGCAACATGCTTAACGACAGTTTGTTTTTTCTCAAATTAGCGTATGCTGTTTTGTTTTGTTTGTTTGTTGGTTCCCGAGGGAAGCTTCGGGAACTATTGTTTTTGTTTGGTCCGTGCGTCCGTCCGTGCGTCCGGCCGGCCAGCTGCATTTTCTTGGAAACCGTTAAGTCTATTTCAATCATTTTTAGAATACAAGTTTTAGAGGATATTAGCTATCGACTGATTGATTCAGTTTTATTTCAAGGTCAAGGTCATGTTGATTAAGGAGTTCAACCCCCAAAACACTTAATCGCTAATATCTCGCGAAGTTTTGCATGTATTTCAATGCATTTTTTTCTTTCTCACAATGTTTTCTGATAAAAGGGTTATTTTAATCATGAATTCGTCAGTGCATCCATGCGCGCGTGCTCGCGTGCGTGCGAATCATGGGGTTCGAACCCCAAGGCTATATCTCAAGGACTGCTGCATGGAATCGCTTCAAATGTAGTGTTGTGGTGCACCACGGTACACAAAAGGTCCCATGCAAAACATTATGACCATGCTGACCTTGACCTTGAAGTTTGACCTTTAAAACGTACATTTCTTCTTGTGGCCATATCTTTCACATC
>CM065701.1:43274285-43276785 GCA_017654935.2 Phymorhynchus buccinoides
TGTTTATTGTTTTCATTAGTAAGTAAAGGATGATGATGACAATGGTCAGTGCTGTTGTTTATTGTTTTCATTAGTAAGTAAATGATGATGATGACAATGGTCAGTGCTGTTGTTTATTGTTTTCATTAGTAAGTAAAGGATGATGATGACAATGGTCAGTGCTGTTGTTTATTGTTTTCATTAGTAAGTAAATGATGATGATGACAATGGTCAGTGCTGTTGTTTATTGTTTTCATTAGTAAGTAAAGGATGATGATGACAATGGTCAGTGCTGTTGTTTATTGTTTTCATTAGTAAGTAAAGGATGATGATGACAATGGTCAGTGCTGTTGTTTATTGTTTTCATTAGTAAGTAAAGGATGATGATGACAATGGTCAGTGCTGTTGTTTATTGTTTTCATTAGTAAGTAAATGATGATGATGACAATGGTCAGTGCTGTTGTTTATTGTTTTCATTAGTAAGTAAAGGATGATGATGACAATGGTCAGTGCTGTTGTTTATTGTTTTCATTAGTAAGTAAAGGATGATGATGACAATGGTCAGTGCTGTTGTTTATTGTTTTCATTAGTAAGTAAAGGATGATGATGACAATGGTCAGTGCTGTTGTTTATTGTTTTCATTAGTAAGTAAATGATGATGATGACAATGGTCAGTGCTGTTGTTTATTGTTTTCATTAGTAAGTAAAGGATGATGATGACAATGGTCAGTGCTGTTGTTTATTGTTTTCATTAGTAAAGGATGATGATGACAATGGTCGGTGCTGTTGTTTATTGTTTTCATTAGTAAGTAAAGGATGATGATGACAATGGTCAGTGCTGTTGTTTATTGTTTTCATTAGTAAGTAAAGGATGATGATGACAATGGTCAGTGCTGTTGTTTATTGTTTTCATTAGTAAGTAAATGGTGATGATGATGACAATGGTCGGTGCTGTTGTTTATTGTTTTCATTAGTAAGTAAAGGGTGATGATGATGACAATGGTCGGTGCTGTTGTTTATTGTTTTCATTAGTAAGTAAAGGGTGATGATGATGACAATGGTCGGTGCTGTTGTTTAGTGTTTTCATTAGTAAGTAAATGATGATGATGACAATGGTCAGTGCTGTTGTTTATTGTTTTCATTAGTAAGTAAAGGATGATGATGACAATGGTCAGTGCTGTTGTTTATTGTTTTCATTAGTAAGTAAAGGATGATGATGACAATGGTCAGTGCTGTTGTTTATTGTTTTCATTAGTAAGTAAAGGGTGATGATGATGACAATGGTCGGTGCTGTTGTTTAGTGTTTTCATTAGTAAGTAAAGGATGATGATGACAATGGTAAAAAAACCACCCAAAAAACAATAAACAAAGTAATAGAGATTTTTTAAAATTAAAAAATCAATATTATTTAACACGTGTACTTGATGCTTCATCTAATGAAAAAAACATAACAAATTTAAGCTTCTTCTCCTGTTTTGCAAACACCACAAACTAATGTTGCTCGACTTCGGTAGCCTTAGGATATGTGCACCTTTTACGTAAACTTCCGTACGAAAACCCATCCGCAATCCGTAAATAAAGTAACAGAAAGAAAGAAATAAGTGGACGGGATACGCGGATGGATGTCCAAGTGTACTGTGCACACTCCTCCATA
This sequence comes from Phymorhynchus buccinoides, assembly GCA_017654935.2. Classification (NCBI taxonomy): domain Eukaryota; kingdom Metazoa; phylum Mollusca; class Gastropoda; order Neogastropoda; family Raphitomidae; genus Phymorhynchus; species Phymorhynchus buccinoides. Next base: position 43,275,919 of record CM065701.1, read on the forward strand.
TTTCTTACTTCCAGACTTTTGATTGCGGATTTACGGATGGCTTTCCCAACGGAAGTTTTTTTGTAAATGTGCACTCGACCTTTAGGCTACTCTTATTAGCCTAATACGTACCTATGTAAGCAACATATTAAGCGGTATTTTTGTGAACGTTGAATAATTCTAAGAATAGCTGGTATTCATATTCAAGTTCTACATCCAGTGTGGTCCCAAGGGAAGTAAATCAGAACAGGGTGGTTCCAAGGGAAGTAAATCAGAACAGGGTGGTTCCAAGGGAAGTAAATCAGAACAGGGTGGTTCCAAGGGAAGTAAATCAGAACTGGGTCATACAAGCTACAAGGGGAGAATACGAATGGATACATTGGATGAGATAAGTTGTTGTTTTTAAAGGTAACGTTGACAATAATATATCCCCTTGTAACCTAAGTATATTAGACAGGTTTTGTCTGAATATCAAACGAGGTCGGGGAACACACTTTCTCTCCTCCTCCTCCCACCCTCAACGCAGTATCCCTCCACCTTTACTATCCTGTCAACTGCCAGCTCTTTTCAGTCGCCAAGTTTTCGCATCCATTTGTAGATTCCTTCTTGCTGCTTTGTCTTGGCTCGTGCGTGATCTGACCTTTCCTATCTCCCCAAAGGCAGAGAGTTCTTAACGCTCCACCAATCCCATTTCAGCTTGTGTAAGCACGTGATTGGTCGTCTGGAAACTGTTATCAATCGGTTGGTTTGTTGTTGTTGTAAAGGTCCGCAAGGATTTGTTTCTCTCGGCCTTTTTAGTTAAGCTTATCTTATTCAATGTGTTGAACTGAGAATGGTAAGTGAAACTTGATGATTCGTAGTTCTCGTAGGCACAATTGGTTGAGAAAA
>CM065701.1:43281785-43289285 GCA_017654935.2 Phymorhynchus buccinoides
AGAGAGAACACTGAACACTGAAAAACTGTATTTAACAAGGATGAAAGCTGACGAGAGAGAGAGAGAGAGAGAGAGAGAGAGAGAGAGAGAGAGAGAGAGAGAGAGAGAGAGAGAGAGAGAGAGAGAGAGAGAGAGAGAGAGAGAGAGAGAGAGAGAGAGAGAGAGAGAGAGAGAGAGAGAGAGAGAGAGAGAGAGAGAGAGAGAGAGAGAGAGAGAGAGAGAGAGAGAGAGAGAGAGAGAGAGAGAGAGAGAGAGAGAGAGAGAGAGAGAGAGAGAGAGAGAGAGAGAGAGAGACGAATAATACGAATACGAAAACGAATGTTTTTTTTATCGAGGGTAAAACAGATAAGCTGAGTAGCTTCTTTTTTTTTACACCATTGCCCTCAAGGAAATAAACAACAATTAATGAAGAAAATGATGAACAGTAAAACAAACCCACAAAAAAACTGGCAACAATAGTGACAAAAATATACAAAGTAATATATATATATATATATATATATATATATATATATATATATATATATATATATATATATATATATATATATATATATATATATATATATATATATAGAGAGAGAGAGAGAGAGAGAGAGAGAGAGAGAGAGAGAGAGAGAGAGAGAGAGAGAGACAGAGAGACAGAGAGAGAGAGAGAGGGGGGGGCACCCACCTTTTCCACCATAATTTTTGCATCGTTATTAGGGGAAGACGGGGTAAAAAGCGCATGGGCGGGTAAGAAGCCCACCCCAATTATCTCATGAAATGAAGCAAATTTCAGTCTCATTTTGCCCATGAGACGAGCGTTAACGTATAGCATTCGTCTCATGGGCAAATGTGACTGAAATTTTCTTTATTTCATGAGATAATTGGGGTGGGCTTCTTACCCGCCCATGCGCTTTTTACCCCGTCTTCCCCTATTAACTTCTTTAGCTATTGAACAAATACAGTAGCGTTCAGCTGGCACGGTTTAACAAGCGCAACACGCTGCCTCTTTCTTCCCTGAAAGACACTGACGCACCACGATTAAGTTCCTTGGGTAAAACACCTAGCATTCGTCTCATGGGCAAATGTGACTGAAATTTTCTTTATTGAGAAAATAGGTAGCTGTGACCTACATACAAATGTCCCCAACTTCAAATTGAGGCTGCTCTTTAAAATGATGCTTCGTTTTCAATTTGGGGACATTCGTATGGGAGTCGAACCTGCTCAAAACAAGATTTTTTACCAGCTATATATGAGGGAAAAAACGTGAACCCCGTGATTTTGACACGTGATCTGGTGGGTCTTTAATGTCTCTGTACACGTGAACATTTGTTACTCTTTCGTCATGGCAACACATTGATAGGCCTGCCAGTCACGACATGACTTGCATACCGCTGTGTTACTATGGTGAAAGGGTGAACAAATGTTCACGCGTGCAGAGACCTTTACTCACACGTACCCGGTACCCCACCCCTGTCCTCCACCCTACCCCGAACCATTCCTTGCTGTACCCCAAAAATTGGGACGGGACATATGCAGAGAAACAGGCAGGTTGGTGGGTTTTTCCATAATAAAATAATGAGAGAATTACTATTATTTTTGTTTGTAACTGAGCTTTGTCCTGATATTGAGGAACTATTTATTTATTTATTTATTTATTCGATTCAATTCAATTCAATCATTTTATTTTCTTCACAAGAAGCAAATAAATTCGCTGCCTGACATGCACATTTTATAAATAATAATAAGACACGACACAAGTAACGTTTAGGAAGACAACTTAAATAAGACAACCAAATTTTAAAACACACACACACACACACACACACACACACACACACACACACACACACACACACACACACACACACACACACACACACACACACACACACACACACACACACACACACATCAACAACAATCCAATTAGGCACTGTTCAGACAAATATTAAGCATCAAATTATAAAGAATTACTCGTGAAAGCAAACATTTGACACTCACACACACACACACACACACACACACACACACACACACTCACTCACACACACACGCGCACACGCACACACGCGCACGCACGCACGCACGCACGCACACGCACGCACACACACACACACACACACACACACACACACACACACACACACACATACACACACACATACAAGCACACACACACACACACACACACACACACACACACACCTTTGGGCTATCAGTTAGAATAAAATTAATGAGAGCATAGAATTAGAAATAAATTAACAAGTGAACTAAAATAATTTATGCAAGTATAATTGAGTATTAATTCAGAACTAATAAGTAAAGAAACTAACACAATCTCCAGGTTTGCTAAAATAACTAATAAAATCAGGGTTCTTAAAACTATTATTAATAGCAATAAACCAACCATAAAATATAAAATCCACCATAAAGGATGCTATCACAGAAGCTGTTAATCAACGGTCTTAAAAATGAAATCACAACAACACAACAGAGCAAAAATGAGGTACAGCCTTTTCAGCAAATAAACATGGCAAACAAAATCAATTTATTTATTTATTTATTGATTTATTGATTGATTTATCTATCTGTATTTTACTTTATTTGCTCAAATATTGCAACATGTACATGTTGATTGGATGAAAGCTTGAGTGAAAACAGGAATTGTGGAATGGAAGAAGAGATGGAATAAAAATCATTGAGTACCAATGTAAAGAGAGATAGCTAAGATTAAAATTATAGCCCCGTGTACAACTAAGGCCATGTCAGGGCTGTCACCACGTTAAATCTTACCACGTAACAGTAATACATAATTGTTTCACAAAATAACATTCTAATCAGTGCAATAGTTCCCGTGACATCATCGAGAATGCAACTGTTGCTAAAAGCCAAATGAGAGAAAGAAGGGAAACAAACGACACACTGACGCACTACAATTCTTGGGGTTTTTTCTAGGTACCTGTGGCCCACATACAAATGTCCCCAACTTAAAATGGAGGCTGCTCTTTAAAATGATGTTTAGTTTTCAATTTGAGGACATTTGTTTGGGAGTCAAACCTGGTCAAAACAAGATTTCTTACCAGCTATAAGAGGGAAAACACATGAAACCCGTGATTTTGACACGTGACCTGATGGGTCTTTAAGCAGGTTGCATCGAATGTTCGTTCTTGTGGTATGTTACAACACTGGCTTTAATTTAAAAAAATGCATTTGTTTGATCATAGATCACGCTCAACGGGAGTATGTTTGATTGACTTGTCATCTTGTTCTAGTATCCGTCTTCAGCATGCACAATAAATGTAGTGAATTCCCTGTTCACAGTCGATTAGTGGTCAGATACCTGTGATGGTGGGAGTCTTTAATGTACACACCTTAAGCCGTAGGAGGCGGGCAACGGCTTAAGCTGGCTTACGCGGATAAGGCCCTCCCGTGGGGATACCGGGGTTCAGTAGAAATAGTCCCCCCATCTTCTGTAAGTTATATGCTAGTAACTTCCCCTACTCTATCACTCTCTTTGACTCTGCCTTTTCTCTTCCTCTGCTTTCTGGCGTCTACTTCTTTCTGCCTTATTGGTCCATTCTCCTGCATTTTTTCTATAAAACCCTTCCACTTTTTTCATTTTTACAATTTATGACATGCCAGGTGGTTTTTTGGTGTTTTGTTTATTATTGTTCACTGGCTTCCAGACGTGAGACCTTACGCGCTTGAGTGGGCACCTGTTGTCCATTCTGCAGTGCATACACAAATTATTTGCCTAAATGGCCTTTTATATATATATTAGCTTACTAATATGTGTTTGTTATCCTTTTTTACTGTTTGTTTAAAAAACAACACCTGGACTCGATAAATAGAGGAATGGCTTACGTTTCCAGCACTGTGTGGACTTATGTGCTATAGGGTGCAGTGATGGAAGTGTCGTGCTATGAATTGTACTATATTTTGTATGTTTTCAGGTTTTTGTACGTTGTTAATATTCATGGATTTGTGTTTTGCTATACGTGGTCGAAGTTTACGCGGTGACAGTCCTGATTTAACCATAGCTGTTGACGGGACTATAATAGACTAACTAACTAACTAATGTACACAAACCCGACAATGTATTCCAGTTAGTTCACACATAGGCCTATAATAGATTTATTTTTTAAAGATATGGGCAAAGGGCATCCAATTCCAACTGCTTACTACGTTACTACAAAAGTCTGTAATGATATTACGGACCACCTCCTTCACTTAGTATACATTTAAATTGCAGTTCTCCCTCTTCACCGTAAACAGTTTACAAGAACGCGATAAAGAACACAAATGCCCTCAATGGGTGTTGTTGCAGGTGTTTCTACCGAGTAGACTAAAAAACCAAAATCCAACAAAACAAGATGGCTGTTTAAGAGGTCATTGCGCAGTTTCTTCTTCTTCTTCTTCTTCTTCTTTTTCTTCTTCTTCTTCTTCTTCTTCTTCTTCTTCTTCTTCTTCTTCTTCTTCTTCTTCTTCTTCTTCTTCTTCTTCTTCTTCTTCTTCTTCTTCTTCTTCTTCTTCTTCGGTCGCTCAGACAGTTTCCTGTCAATTATGAGCACAGATGCATCATGCTGCCGTTATGCGCCTAACTAACAAATAGTTAGGCCCAGCAACTCCGACTTCGGCTGGAGGAAATGTTTTTGAAAGTGTTTCGTGAAAAAAAAGGCAGGAGAGTGGACTGGTAAGGCAGAAAGATAGTAGATGACAGACAGTAAGCAAACGGAAAAGGCAGAATCAAAGAGAGTGACGGATTAGAGGAAGTTACAAGCACATAACTTCCAGAAGGTGGGGGAACTATTTATACAAAGCTTTTATTTATTTCTGGGGTTTTTTCTCTTCTAAATCACATCCACCCTTTTAGCATTTAGCCATTATATCCCCACAAAAGTGTTGTCTTATTTTTCTCCAAAGGAGCCAGAATGGTCAACATACTGACCGTGGGCCCTGAAGAGAAGAAGAAAAAGAATGTTCGTCGTCAATTTAGTCCTGGGCCTACTAGCAGAACCCCTCGTGAAGAACTCTCCTCACTCCTCAGTATGTGATCGATAGCTCAGTAATTCACTTTGCATGGTCTAGACAAAGAGTCGGTCGGCAGTGGCGTGACTTCACCATCTTTCAATTTCGTTTAGGTGTTAGTTTTTTGTTTAGGTATTAGGTATCTTATAGTCACAGAAGCGTCTCTGTGAAATTCGGGTTGCTCCCACCTGGGGAGCGAGTCGCAGCCAGAGGCGCGCCACCCATATTTTTTTTGCGTGCGATTTTTGTGTGACTGATGAGGAAGGAAAACAAAGGAGTGGTGGTAATGTTTGACCAAGTGACAACTTTTTCGTTGCCACTGGGTTTAACGTGTGCTAAGTGTATGGGCACACGGGACACCGGTTTATCGTCTAAACCGAAAGACTCCTCGTTCAGACCGTAAGGCCTAGTGCAAAGTGATAGGAAAAAATCACCTGTACCCAGGTTCGAACTCGGGTTTACTTGACACGAGGCGAACGCGCTACCACTGTGCCACTCTACACTAGGCCTATGTAGGGTTGGTAGGCCTATTTTCTGAAGTTAGTAGGCCGAGGTAGTAGGTACCACACTTGCCGCCATGAGAAGTGGATGATTCTCTAGCTAATGTCTGTGAAACGTCTGTGGCAGTTAACATAAGTTTTGGTTTAAAAGTCTAACGTTTGCAAAGAATAGTGGATCGTTAGAACCACTGCACGTTACTCTCTCTCTCTCTCTCTCTCTCTCTCTCTCTCTCTCTCTCTCTCTCTCTCTCTCTCTCTCTCTCTCTCTCTCTCTCTCTCTCTCTCTCTCTCTCTCTCTCTCTGCGATCGTGAGTGTGTGTGTGCGTGTGCGTGTGCGCGCGCGCGCGCGCGCGCGCGCGCGCGCGCGCGTGTGTGTGTGTGTGTGTGTGTGTGTGTGTGTGTGTGTGTGTGTGTCTGTGTGTGTGTGTGTCTGTCTGTGTCTGTGTGTGTCTGTGTGTGTGTGTGTGCGTGCGTGTGTGTGTGTGTGTGTGTGTGTGTGTGTGTGTGTGTGTGTGTGTGTGTGTGTGTGTGTGTGTATGTGTGTGTGTGTCTCTGTGTGTCTGCGTGTGTCTGTGTGTGTGTGTGTGAAGGAATGAAGGAATTAACGAACTACATAACTACTTATTTGCCTGTCCTACTAACTAATTAACTAACTAAGATATTCAATAGGCTGATGGTATTAACGTGAATATTAGCAGAAAAGCAATCGGTGCTCTTCCCGTAATATAGGCTAGTAAATATGTCAGTTAATTGCTTCGAACGCGCGTGCACATGAGTGAGTTCATGCGTGCGTGCGTGCATGTGCGCGCGTTTCATTTTGTCTAATTTGATAGAAAAGAAACAACTAGAAACAGCAACAACAACAACAAAAATAAAAACAAAGTAAATAAAAACATGGGATTTGAAGTTTCCCTCGCATCAGTTGCTTCCCTTTGACCGTCGACGGACGGACGGACGGACGGACGGACGGACGGACGGACGGACGGACGGACGGACGGACGGACGGACGGACGGACGGACAGAGACAAAAACAGTAGTTCTCCAAAATCGATCGGGAACTAAAAAAAGAATGTTGTTGCCGTTTGTTGTTGGCTTACCCTGGCTAAAAGACTCCAGGGATCATTCCAACAGCGGAAGCGCTTGAACGCTATGGTACAAGTGCATCAGCTACGGATGAGAACATTACGTGTGTGTGACCGTTTTTGACTACCACGCCACGTGGGCAGCCACACTCCGCAAAGTTAGTCTTTTACTCAAATTCTACCTAAATTTGGTCTTTTTTTTATAGTTAATAATATTTAATTATTATAGAATGTCGTTCAAACATACCCTTTATATCAAATTCATGTGTGTGTTTTTTTGTTTTTGTTGCTGTTTATTTTTTTGTTTCTTTCTTAGTTTCTTTCCCTTTTTTCATTTTTGGCTCACGCGTGTTAACGAAGTTAACACGAAGTGAGTCTACAGTATGATAGTTGTTCGGTTGTGTGTCTGTGTGTATGTAAGTGTGTGTGTGTGTGTGTGTGTGTGTGTGTGTGTGTGTGTGTGTGTGTGTGTGTGTGTGTGTGTGTGTGTGTGTGTGTGTGTGTGTGTCTTCGTCCATGGTCTAATCTCCAAACATTAACATTGGCATTTTCTCGGGAAATAGAAGGCATACATTGTTCAAACTTTGCACACATATAGATGTCCATGCAAGCGTTCAAACAATAATGATTTGAATAATTAAATACTTAAAGCACCACTGTAAACAGATAACATTTTAGATTAGTGGGTTAGAGAGTATTCAACAGGCAACATGAGTTAAGAAACTCATCAACACTGAAAGCCTCGATAGCTCATTGGTAGAGTGTCTGTCTGTTATGCCAATGGTTCCGGGTCCGATTCTCGGCACGAGCACTTTTTTTAAAAATAATTTTTATCCATTAACGATAGTTTCATTTGTACTTTGAAATGTTATTGGCAATCTTGTACTTTAGACACCCCCCAC
>CM065701.1:43299285-43324635 GCA_017654935.2 Phymorhynchus buccinoides
GTTCTTCTTACTGTATCCTAATCCTTGTTTATGTGCAGGTGCATTATTATTATTATTATTATTATTATTATTATTATTATTATTATTATTATTATTACATTATTATTAATAGTATTATTATTATTGTTATTGTTATTATTATTATTATTATTATTATTATTATTATTATTATTATTATTATTATTATTATTATTATTATCATCATCATCATTATTATTATTATTATTATTATTTATTATTATTATTATTATTATTATTATTATTATTATTATTATTATTATACTATTGAATAACTGTGGTTTCTTTTTACATGTCCTATACAGTTTTATGTGTTGGGTATTTCATTATTATGTTCTTATTGTATGTGTGTTTATGCCGTGCCACAAATCACTTTCTCACTTTTGAGATAATAAAGTAGTCTTGAGTCTTGAGTTTTGAGTCTTTGTTCCAGTATTGTTGTGTGTCGTTTATGTCAGGATGCAGAAGATGTCATTCACTTTATGTTTTGTTGCCCTGTTCTTCATGACTTGAGAACAAAACTTATACAGTCCAAACATTATCATTACCCATGTCGATTTCGTTTCAATTTGCTGATGTCATGTAGAAATGCAAACGTAATGTTTAATACAGCTTTGTTTGTTCATGAAGCGTTGAAACGGCTAAAAACTGCTGCAACTTAAGAGGCAAAATAGATAACTTTTGTAATTGTTTGTAGATTAATCAACATGCATGTTATGCTTATTTCTTTGTTTGTTATGTTTATTCCACGCCTTATTTTCATTTTGTGTATGTAAGGATGTGTCAATTTTATGTATTTACGATGTAATTGCCCCCATCAGATAGGGGCTTAGGCCTAAAATCTGATTAAGCCATTCGTATTCTCTCTCTCTCTCTCTCTCTCTCTCTCTCTCTCTCTCTCTCTCTCTCTCTCTCTCTCTCTCTCTCTCTCTCTCTCTCTCTCTCTCTCTCTCTCTCTCTCTCTCTCTCTCTCTCTCTCTCTCTCTCTCTCTCTCTCTCTCTCTCTCTCTCTCTCTCTCTTCTCTCTTTCTCTGTCTCTCTGTCTCTCTCTCTCTCTCTCTCTCTCTCTCTCTCTCTCTCTCTCTCTCTCTCTCTCTCTCTCTCTCTCTCTCTCTCTCTCTCTCTCTCTCTCTCTCTCTCTCTCTCTCTCTTTCCTTATCTATCTAAACTTCTTGAAAGGCTTGTGCTTCATCAACATTTCTCCCATCTGACCACCCACCCACAATCTTCTCAGTCCTCATCAGTCAGCCTATCAGTCCTGTTGCGAATTATGAACGATTTACTTCTCTCACTAGACGAAGACAAAGTTTCGGTTCTCCTACTCCTTGATACAATCGATCATGACATGCTTATTTTCTCGTCTCGAACAAAAGTTTGGAATCACTGGAAATGCCCTCAAATGGTTTCGTTCCTATCTTCATGAAAGAAAACAAATAGTTGTAGTAAATGAAAACAAATCTTCTGAGTCAGTTCTTGATTTTGGCGTCCCACAAGGCTCCGTGTTAGGACCAATTTTGTTCATTCTTTATACCACCCCATTGACCCCCCTCATAGCGACACACTCTGTCCGTCATGAAATGTATGCCGATGATACTCAACTCAATCATCGTGCTTCACCGCTAGCTCACGACCAGCTTATTCACACTATTCAAGACTGTGTCACTGAAGTGAAAACATGGATGTCAAACAATAAGCTTAAGCTAAACGATGACAAGACTGAAGCACTCAGAGTGCTTCCCCCATCTGTTGACTCTAGCTCTCTGCCCTCCACCATTGCCCTTGGAGATTCCAACATCCATTTTTCTGAACATGTTCGCAACCTTGGCGTTTTCTTGGATGAAGACCTTTCCATGCAACAGCATATCACTAAAGATCTGCCAGGCTGCATACATCGAACTCAGGCGAATCAGCTCTATACGCCCCTTTCTCACGACCGAGGCAACCAAAACGCTAGTCAGCTCATACATTTTGTCTAGATTAGATTACTGCAACTCCCTTCTACTTGGTTGCCCACAGGCGCTTCTCAAACCCTTACAACAACTTCAAAACTCTGCTGCTAGAATGGTCTTCAAAGCCAAACGTCTTCAACACACATCACCTCTACTTAAAGAGTTAAATTGGCTACCCGTTCAACAAAGAATAAACTACAAAGCTGCCTGTCTCTGCTATCAGATCATCTCGGGAACAGCACCGCAATACCTCTCTGAGCTTCTTGAAATTTACGTTCGATCTCGATCTCTCCGCTCAGCAAATGACAATAGGGTCTTTAGAATACAAAAATTTAAACGTGATAGGCACGGTGGTAGAGCTTTTACATCATCAGCAGTCAAACTCTGGAATTCATTGCCTTCTGCTGTCAGACATAGTAAATCATTAGCATCGTTCAAAACAAACATGAAAACCCATCTGTTCCGGCAGTCTTTCCAATAACACCCCTCCATCTCCATGTGCGCGCGCGCGCGTGTTTGTGTGTGTGTGTGTGTGTGTGTGTGTGTGTGTGTGTGTGTGTGTGTGTGTGTGTGTGTGTGTGTGTGTGTGTGTGTGTGTGTGTGTGTGTGTGTGTGTGTGTGTGTGTGTACGTGCGTATGCGTGTATTTGTATGCATGCGTGCGTACGTGTGTGTATGATTGTGATTGCGCGATGTATGTCCGTATGTTTGTATGTATGTATGTAATTTGTGTGTGTGTGTGTGTGTGTGTGTATGTGTATGTATGTAATTTGTGAACGTATGCGCGAGTGTGAGTATTCGTGCGCCCACGGCCGCGCTTCCGAACAGGTGTGTGTTGTGTGTGTGAGTGTGTTGCGTGTGTTCTGTGTGGGTATATGTGCTTGCATGTGTATGAGTGTATGTGTGCGCAGGAGAGATTGTGTTTTCGGCTAGAGAGGGGGGGGGGGGGATGAGTGTATGCGAGTATGTGTCTGTGAGTGTACTCACACGTGAGTGTTTTGTGTATGTGAGTGCGCATGTGTGTTTGTGTGTGTCTGTCTGTGTGTGTGTGTGTGTGTGTGTGCGTGTGCGTGTGTGTGTGTTTATGTGTGTGTGCGTGCGCGCGTGTTTGTACAAGCTAGTGTATGTTTGAGTAAGTTTGTGGGCGTTTCAGTGAGAAAGTGTCTTCTGTGTGTTTGATGAAATGTGTGTGGGTCTGTGTGTGTATGTCTGTGTGCAAGAACGCGTTCACTCGCGTGCGTGCACGTACGTGCGTGTGTGTCTGTTGCGCGTGTGTGTGCGTGTGTGAGTGTTTCAATACTGACTGTAAAGCGCTTTGTGCTCGATAAAAAGTGCTATATAAGTATCCGTTTATTATTATTATTATTATTATTTCCTCCTCTCTCTCCCCCTCTCTCTCTCTCCTCTCTTTCTGTCTCTCTCTCTATATATATTTCTCTCTTTCCTCTCTTTCTGTCTCTCTGTCTCTCTCTCTCTCTGTGTCTCTCTCTCTCTCTTTTTTCTCTCTCTCTCTCCTTTCTCTCTCTCTCTCTCTCTTCTCTCTCTCTCTTCTCTCTTTCTGTCTCTCTTTCTCTCTCCTTTCTCTCTCTCTCTCTCTCTCTCTCTCTCTCTCTCTCTCTCTCTCTCTCTCTCTCTCTCTCTCTCTCTCTCTCTCTCTCTCTCTCTCTCTCTCTCTCTCTCTCTCTCTCTCTCTCTCTCTCTCTCTCTCTCTCTCTCTCTCTCTCTCTCTCTCTCTCTCTCTCTCTCTCGTTTTTTCTTAGCTTGTTGTGTCCCTCTCTTCTTCATACTTCACCTCTCTATATATCTTCTGTATCCCCCCCCCCCCTCTCTCTCTCTCTCTCTCTCTCTCTCTCTCCTTTCTCTTTCTCTCTCTCTCTCTCTCTCCTTTCTCTCTCTCTCTCTCTCTCTCTCTCCTTTCTCTCTCTCTCTCTCTCTCTCTCTCTCTCTCTCTCTCTCTCTCTCTCTCTCTCTCCTTCTCTCTCTCTCTCTCTCTCTCTCTCTCTCTCTCTCTCTCTCTCTCTCTCTCTCTCTCTCTCTCTCTCTCTCTCTCTCTCTCTCTCTCTCTCCACATATCTCACTCTCTTTCACTCTCTGCGCGTGCGTGCACATTTTACTAAGTTATCCTCTATAACTTTGTTCTTCTCTTGCTGTTGTTGTTGTTGTTGTTGTTGTTGTTGTTGTTGTTGTTGTTGTTGATGTTGTTGTTGTTGCAGAAGCATTCGTTTGCTTACATCATGGTTACATCATTTTCTGACCCCCTTTTGGGGGGTCAAAGACGTCGCGTTATAAACACTCGTTTAAAGGTGGACCCTGACGGATGAGTTTTTGCAATAACCCTTTCACCGCCAAAGTCGCATTTTAGCACCACAGTGATTTAACACCTGTGTCATTAAAAGGCATCAAATTGGGGTCTATTATCCAAAGACCCTGTTGTGTCAGTTTTGGGAAGTAAGGATAGACCTTATTTTATATAGGTCAGAAGAATCCCCAATACTGCAGATGGATTTTGTTCTCTACCCAGGTAATTTTAATGGAAAATTTTGGCTGAAATATGGCTGGCGGTGAAAGGGATAAACACGTCGAGATCACCATGAAAACACCATTTACAGAGATCACAACATTCACTTTGCTCTGGTTTCCTAGAAACCAAACCGTCAAATCGGCGATTCGTCCTTGGCGGAGGTGCTGGAAGTCAAATTATTTCACTGAAAGAGAAGGCGTGTGCCGTCTCTTTTGTAATGGCGGTCTGGGTTTAGCCCAAATTGTTTGCACGAAAATTTAGCAATACAAGCCTTTTTATTATTTTTTTATTCAGTTTATCTAAATGAGTGTCGCTCACAACAAAGGAAATAACTTCATTTGTTTTTACTGCACGATAAAAAAAAAAAAAAAAGCTTCAACCACAATGGGTTTTGGCCTCCACCCACCCCATCCAAAATGGCTTCTCTCTCCGGCATCTCCGCCAAGGAGGAATCGCCGTTTTGACGGTTTGATTTCTAGGAAACTAGAGCAAAGTGAGTGTTGCGATTTCTGTAAATGGTGTTTTCATGGTGATCTCGACGTGTTTCTTGCAAAAACTCATCCGGCAGAGTCCACCTTTAACTCTTCTAGCACCATGGGCGAATGCCCTCGCCCAAGACATCACTCTACACTCCCACCAAATGCAAAGACATTCGCTACCAAGCACCCTGCCATGTGTGTGCCCGATTTTAGAGCTTAAGCTATATCACTGTTTCTTCCAATGAAGCAACGAATGCACTCTCGAAAGAATAGTTACCCCCCCCCCCCCCCCCACACACACACACACCCTCTTGTCGGTTGAGATGCCACGGACAACCTAAAATATCAACAAAACATACGGCGCTATAGAAGAGTTAGCCATCGGTCGATGATGAATGCATCAGGAAAGTCATACCTTCTTCTCTATTATTACCCGGCCAGAGGCCGGGGTTTTGCGATTGGGGTGTGTGTGTGTGTGTGTGTGTGTGTGTGTGTGTGTGTGTGTGTGTGTGTGTGTGTGTGTGTGTGTGTGTGTGTGTGTGTGTGTGTGTGTCTGTGTCTGTGTCTGTGTGTGTGTGTGTGTCTGTGTATCGATTATCTTAAAAACTACTGTTTGGACTTTGATTAAAATTGGCAGAGGGGTAGACAGCTTGAAAAGGAAGCTTGAAGTTTGACCGAAATTTCCTTCTTTGGGCTATGTAATTTCCCCCAGCTTTATTTCGTGAACTAGTGAACAGAATCGCTTCAAATGTTGTGTGTGGTTGTGTACCATGGTGCAAGGAAGTTTGTATAAAAGTTCAGCTGTATCTCGTGAACTAGTGAACAGAATCGCTTCAAATTTTGGGCTATGTATTTTGTGCGTTCTGTAAGGGTGGAAAGTGGTGTGTTTATTGGGGGGGGGGGGGAGGACATAACTCTGGCCGGGTTTTGCATTGTCACAATGCCTTGCTGCCGCTCGGCGATGCACTTACAATGCATTGCTGCCGTCGGCGATGCCCTTGTTGGATAGTTTGTCCCTCACATCCCTCAACTCTTAAGCACACCACTCACGCCATGTTTCATCTCTCTCTCTCTCTCTCTCTCTCTCTCTCTCTCTCTCTCTCTCTCTCTCTCTCCCTCCCTCTCCCCCTCTCTCTCTCCTCTCTCTCTCCTCTCCCTCTCTCTTTCTCGCACTCTCTCTCTCCTCTCCCTCTCTTTCTCTCTCTCCCCCCCCCCCTCTCTCTCTCTCTCTCTCTCTCTCTCTCCTCTCTCTCCCTCTCTCTCTCTCTCTCTCCCTCTCTTTCTCTCTCTCTCTCTCTCGCTCTCTCTCTCTATCTACCCTCTCTCTCCCCCACTCTCTCTCTCTCGCTCTCTCCCGCTCTCTCTCTCTCTCTCTCTCTCTCTCTCTCTCTCTCTCTCTCTCTCTCTCTCTCTCTCTCTCTCTCTCTCTCTCTCTCTCTCTCTCTCTCTCTCTCTGATGTTTCCCCCTTCCCTCGATATGTATTGTGGCCCATGGCCAATGTACATTGAAGCATTTCAGTGTTCAGTGTTCAGTGTTCTCTCTCTCTCTCTCTCTCTCTCTCTCTCTCTCTCTCTCTCTCTCTCTCCTCTCTTTCTGAAACAAACAAACAAGCAACCAAACAACCAAACACACACATACAAACATGACAACAATAACAACAATAACAACAATAGCAAATCATTAGTAACTGTTCTTTATTTGTTTAAAACATCGGGTGTTTTCTTGTTGATGGGAAGAAGTTAGTGTCACAATTGTTGATTTGTTTGTTTGTTTGTTAGGGTTTGGTGATTTGTCTTGAAGATGACCGCTGTTTCATCGTTTTCAAAATCAGTTTCGTCAAGTGTGTGTGTGTTTGTCTTGAAGATGACCGCTGTTTCATCGTTTTCAAAATCAGTTTCGTCAAGTGTGTGTGTGTGTGTGTGTGTGTGTGTGTGTGTGTGTGTGTGTGTGTGTGTGTGTGTGCGTGCGTGCGTGCGTGCGTGCGTGCGTGCGTGCGTGCGTGCGTGCGTGCGTGCGCGCGCGCGCGCGCGTGTGTGTAAGCTAATTTTATAGTGTATATGTGCGTGTGTGTGTGCGCGCGCGCGCGCGCGCGTGTGTATGTGCGTGTGTGTGTGTGTGTGTGTGTGTGATAGAGAGAGAGAGGGAGAAAGAGAGAAGAGAGAGAGAGAGAAAGAGAGAGAGAGGGAGAGAGAGAGAGAGAGAGAGAGAGAGAGAGAGAGAGAGAGAGAGAGAGAGAGAGAGAGAGAGAGAGAGAGAGAGAGAGAGAGAGAGAGAGAGAGAGAGAGAGAGAGAGATAGAGAATTTGAAACTTGAAAACTTGTTTATTGAGGGGAACAGAATATTGTTTATTGAGGGGAACAGCACGATGGGCTTGTTTACATCTTGCCCTGGAAACAAGAAAAGAAAAACATAACTTTAACAGAAGCAAGTATTATTTTCACTGATTGTGGTTGGGATAGAAAAAGACCTTACAAGTGGTAAACCACATTACCCTTCCATCGCCACTGTCGCCTCTTGGCACCACGATGATTGAACACCCATGTCACTGAAAGGCATCAAATGAGGGTCTGAGTGACCTTAATAATTTATGCTCTTCATTTTGGGAGGTAAGAATAGGCCATATTTTATGGATGTCACAAGGGAATCCCAAATATTGCAGATGAAATATTTTCTCTACCCAGTTGAGCTTAATGGAAAGTTTTGGCTGAAAAATGGTTGGTTTTGAAATGGTTTTTTAAAACAACGTAAATCTACTGACTAAAACACTGTCAATGGGTTTATGCTGGTGATGAGTGTTAACGAAAGGCATGAACTATAAGGAGCTGAAACCGGGTTCTGTGGGCAGAAGCGACTGCATTTCCTCCACGGTAACATTACCCCCCGTGATCACCACCACCACTTCCCTCCCCTCCACATCGGGCACGCACCCGGTCAACATGGCCGCCATGGCCGCACAGCCCGAGAGTTCCGCCTTGATGCCTCACTCCAGCAGGGTGCGCATGCGCTGCACGAGTTCCTAGTCCGACACCAGAAGTACGTCTTCCACGAAACGTTTGCAATGAGCATAGCAGAGGTCGCCTGTGGAGATGATACAAGAATGGAATGCAAGGTTGAAGAAGGAGTTTGCCAGTTTTTAATCCATTGAACCTGCAGTTCTGAGAGAGAGAGAGAGAGAGAGAGAGAGAGAGAGAGAGAGAGAGAGAGAGAGAGAGAGAGAGAGAGAGAGAGAGAGAGAGAGAGAGAGAGAGAGAGAGAGAGACGCTTCAGACATTGACGCTTCAGACATTGTTTTATTGACAATGGCACAAATACAGCCTTTATGTCAATGTGGTGAACAGTTTCTTGCAGCGCCGAAGTTACGGAACATAAATCATGAAACTCAAAAAGCAATAATAAAAATGAAAACCAACTTATTAAGTAAAGTGAAGAAACGGATTAAACATACATGTACCAATAATTCAGGAAACAAATTACAATAGCAAGCCGAAACCAGACATGAAAACAAACAAACAAACAAACAACGAAACATTTATATAACATACACAAGATTCTCAAGCTCATATAACACGAGATATGACATAATGAGCACACATTACTTTCATACATCACAAATAAGCATTCTCTTTTTTCTAACATTAAATGCTTCTGCAACATATTTGGCTAACGAAACAATAGTGTTTTCATTATCAGAAGATAATAATCTGCACAGATCATGATTGTTATAAATAAATTTGTTAGAAAGCTGTGATCTCATTCTGATTTCCTTGTACGCAACACAGTGGAATATAAAATGTTCTTCGTTTTCGATAACACCAGTTGTACACATCATACACACACCATTTTTTCTGTCTTCGGGGTCAAACCACCTTCTATTTGCTTTTAAACCCAGTGTTCTGTTTCTAAGCCTAGCATATGTATCCCTATGCCATTTATTAGTTACTACCCTTATAAATTTTTCTGGTTGTAAAATACTTTTAAACGAATGATACCAAGAGTACTTGTCATTGTCTTCTAACTTGGAGTGCCAGTTTTGCTTAAAGCAAGCTATTAAACGGTCTTTAAATTCGAGTGTAAAGCATCTTACGTCTCCAACCCCCTGGCTAAGCCATATTATACCAAATCCATTAATACACAAAATGTGCTTTACTTTACTAACCCAATTATTTTTTCCTAATTCAGATTGATATACTAACATGTTGTAAGCTTGTCTACATATTCTACTTTCAGGTAACTGTGTAAGCTTTAGCCAATATTTAACACATTTTACAAAACTTTTTATGTATAGGGGATACCTTCCGGAATCCCCATATGCTATTGTGTTTGATGAATGTAATGGTATGTTTAGAAATCGTTTTATAGCTAGCGTATGTACCTTTTCCATGTGAATGTTTTCTTCAAGGCCCCATATTTCTGCCGCATAAGTTAACATAGGAACTATCTGTGTATCAAATAATTTCCAAAATAAAGAAGGGTCTATCGCATTTAATTTCCTCATACATCTTAATATTTCTGTTACACCTTTCTTCCCTTTCCTATATGATTCATACCACCCAGTATTTAAGCTTAATCTAGTTGTAAATATCATCCCAAGGTATTTGTATGCGTTAGTTACCATTACTTTAACATTATCATAAAACCATACCTCTCTATGTGACAAATACCCACCATTTCTGAAAACTATAATGTTTGTTTTATCAAGGTTTACAGATAATTGCAGTCTAACTGCTTCATTCTTTAAACTATCAAGTTGATTTTGCAAACCGATTGCTGTACTGGAGACTAAAATTACATCGTCAGCAAAGAGCAACATAAACATTTCTACAGATCCAGAAAGTAGTTGCACACCATGTCTACCATTTTTCGACATTTCAATTGACAGTTCGTTTATAAAGAAGGCAAATAACTGCGGACTTAAAAGACAACCTTGTTTGACGCCACGAGGGCAAGAAAATATATCAGAATAAACACCTTTTTCCCGCACGCATGCAATCACAGAATCATATATTCCTCGAAGTGCATTATACAACTTACCATGAACACCATTTTTCCTGAGAACATGCCATAATACATTTCTATTAACTGAATCGAACGCTTTTTTTAAATCGACAAAAGCAATGTATAATTTAGTATTTCTCATGAGAAATTTTTGTACTAAAGCATATAGAGTGAAGCAATTGGAAATGCTCCACCATCAAACAATTTATTAAAAAGCAAGACCAAAAAATTTAGAATAGAATCATCTACATGCTTTAACATTTCACTAATAATTTTATCTAACCCACTACTTTTTCCATTTTTCAAATGTTTTATACTGTTAAAGGCTCGTTAAATAAAGGTTCATCTTGAACTTCTCTGACTTCAACATTTTCTACATGTTCTGTATCAAAAGAGTTAAATACACTTGCAAAATGGGCATGCCATTGCTGGGAGGTTATTTCATTGTATATAAATTTCCTTCGATTAATTGACCTTATTGTTGACCAAAACTGTCTAGGGTCGTTAATTGACTGTTTTAATTTTTCTAGCCTCTTTAAATCATATTCTTTCTTCTTTTCTTTTCTTAAATCAACGTACTCCTTTCTTTCTTTAACATATCTAGCATGTTTTTCTTTTTTCCCTTTTGATGATTTAGCTCGTCGAAATTGCTGAAGTAGTCTTTTAACCAGTCTTTTCTTGTTCTCACATTCTCTATCAAACCATTCATTAGAAGTTTTAATGTTTCCACCAATCGTTCTAACCATGCATGCAGCAGCCCCATAAAGGGCGTTAACAAAAACTTCAACACATTTATTTACATCTGTATCCAAACAATTGGTAGCTTCAACTATACTCTGTTTAAACTCGTTAGAATTTAACTCAGTTTTAAACACATGTACACTCTCTTCACACCACACAACTCGTTCTTCACCCAACTGAGGCATTAAAACAACATCTTCCTCAACAGAACAATACTTCCAAGTCAGCTGTACAGGTAAATGCCATGAAAAGAGACAATCGTTAACAGTTAAGTTACAGAATGAAGTTACTTCCCTTGATACAAGAAAATAATCGATTACGCTACACCCTTGTGGTGCCACAAAAGTAAACTCTCCTTCTATATCAGTATTACAGGAACCATTCATAATTACAAGGTCAAACAGGAAACAAAAATCCAGCAATGAACGTCCAAAGTTATTTTATAGTTACATCTTTAGAGCTACGTTTAAAGCAATAACAAATCATTATCATCATCATCACTATCATCATTATCTGTATTCTGTACATAGTTCAACATTTGTTCTTCTTTGGGTTGTTCCCTGCCCGTCCTAGCATTCATATCCCCACACACAATTATATGCACACTATCATAATCAATCGTTTGCAAAACACGTTCTTCAACAATAACAATGCCATCTTTTAACTCTTTATCACGATATGCTGGCCCTCCTTCAGGAACAACATAGCTAGCAATCAGTACGACATCTTTATCAACGCCAAACACGCATTTATTAACATGGACAGCAACAACATTATCACACTCAAATTTAATTTCCCTAACATACTGAGCAAAACATTTTTTGATTAGTAATACTACTCCACCTGAGTTTCTACCATGCACTGACAGGTTTTTTAGCAGGAGCAACAAATTTTACATAATCGGCAAACAAACAACTCCAGTCAAACGAAGAACCAACAAAGGTTTCAGTTAGACAAACTATATCAAAATTACTCACATAATTCATAAAAGAAACATCAGAAATTTTATTGTACAAATTTTCCACATTGTAGTTAAGAAAGTTTATTTCCTTAGCTTGACAACCTTGCCTGGCCTATTTATCTGTGTTTGTGCTTGACCGCAAAGAGCGAGAGTTTCCCGAAGCCTGGGGTCTATTCAACTGTTGTGCTTGTCCTTTAAAGAAAGTACTAATCCCTGTCTGCTTCTCTTTAGCTCCCGAGTGCGCATTTGCCTTTGAACGTGCCCCTGCAGCTTGCTTTCCTATACCGGGACTACTGTCACGCAAGTTGCCTGAAACGCACGCTTTTTCTGCCTCACACCTGCCACCTGCACGTGCCTCAGAGTCCGTGCAGTCTGCAATGATCACTTCCGGGTTCATTGCACTATCATTAGATATTTGCTGACCGCAATGATTGGGGTTACTCGCCATAACAGCAGGAGAGGCAAGGCTAGCAACAGCTGGGGATTCTTGGGAAGGGAGAAGGGTGCTGGAGTGTCTTTGCTCTGTGTCATGGGGGGTGGGGGAGGTGCTTCTTTTTCTTGTTCTAGTACTCTCTCCCCTTGCCACCTGTGCCCAACTTCTGTCATCTCTGTCAGTCTGTCTACGAGATTCCCCCACCACTAACTTTCCTTTGACAAAGAATGCAGACTTACCTAATTTCTTCGCTGATTCGATTGTCTGTCTTTGTCTGAACGTGAGATCATTGGCTACTCTCACTCGTTTCTTTTCTTCAAGCTTCCCTCTATAATCTCTGTTCGTGATCAACATCATCTTATCTTTCCATTTCCTAAACTTTACAATCATCGTTCTAGGTTCCCCTGTCTTCTCTGGGCCCACTCTGTGAGCCCGCACAATGTCCTCCTCTGACCATACCTTTCTTCCATCCACCCCATTCAACGCCTCACACACAGCTCTGGCACAATCATCATAACTCTCCCTCTCACCACTCACAACAGACGCCACACCAAACATACGGAGATTGTCTCTACGTGAGAACTCCTCCAATCTGTCTATCTCCTCATGCATTTTGTTTATTTCCTCTTTCAAACCATCCACCACAGCACACATCTCTGCACCTTCATCCTTTCTCTCAGCTGTCTCGCGAAACAGATCATTCACATCAGAGGTAATATCATCAACTTTAGCACATAGGGAAGTGTTGTCATGTTCCAGTGTGTTACAGCGTTCATTGATTCTTTCACACTTCTCTGATACTCTGTGTAAGTTCTGTTTAATGTCACACAGTTCGTCTTTGATTGATTTGTTTTCTTTCATTTGTTCTTCTCTGTGTTGACTTAGTTGTTGACTTAGTTGTTGACTTAGTTGTTGATTTAGTTGTTTGTTTTGCTCGTTGAATTGGGACTGGAGTTGCTGGGACTGCAGTTGAATGGCCTTCAAAATCTCACCCACCCCCTGCGAAGTAAGAGGCCCGTCTTCTGTCAACATTGATGTCCCAGATTGCGTACTGTCTTCTGCGTGCTGCACGTGCTGTCCATTATTTGGGCCAGGGTCCGTCTGTACATCATTACTTAGCAGGATCTGCCACTTTGAAAACACAGCATTGACAAGAAACGCGAACAGCACGACCGGCACGTGCAAGGGAAGTTTACACATCATGTCGTTTCCAACGCCAGATGAAAGGTACACGTTTTCTGTGCATGGCATAGTTTCCGTGATGAAGTTTTGATCATTGCATGTCACAGTTGATATTTTGTTCATGTCATGTACGTTTATGTTGTTCATTGCTTCTATGTTGACACACAAAGCATCTGTCAGCTTTACCACGAACAAGATCAAAACAAACCCGATCACAATGTCCATTGTTGTCACATCGACCTTGCCGTCACCCACCTGTGTTTTCCTATGTTTGAGAGCTGACACACCTCGATTCAAACCATGAAACAGGCCAATGCAGGCCCTCCAGGCGTTCACATCGATCATGTTGGTCAGTTTTACAAAGGAGAGAAGAGAGGAGAGAAGACAGAAGAGAGGAAGAGAGGAGAGGAACACAAATCAGAGACGAGTACATGCACTACCGTATGGCAATTGTTTTTAAACCATGTCTAATTACAAAAGCTTTGTAAACATAAGTAGCAAGTTTCATTTTGCACATGTTTGTTATCGTTTGCAAGGAAAAGTGAAAGCGTGACGCTTGATGGCAGGTTATAATACTTTTGGGTAAAATAGATTTCCCTAAGCTCAAGATACCTTGAAAACGGGGTGTAGCTGCGAATTGGGATTCGGAATGAGCGGCGTGGGAGCAACGCCACTGTACGACCCAGCAGTAATGGAAACAGGAAAAAAAGATACCTTGGACAAGTAAGAATAAAATGTACTTCTGTCTCCATGTGACATCTACAAAATGGACAATGAAATCTTACTTTCGACAGCGTCTTTATCAAACGTATTCTATGAATCTTAAGAGGTAAATCTCAACGAAGAGAGATACAGAGAGAGAGAGAGAGAGAGAGAGAGAAGAGAGAGAGAGAGAGAGAGAGAGAAAAAAAAGAGAGAGAGAGAGAGAGAGAGAGAGAGAGAGAGAGAGAGTGAGAGAGATAGAGAGAGAGAGAGAGAGAGAGAGAGAGAGATGTTTTTTATTACAAAAACGATTACAAAAATGTTTGCAAATGCTTCAAAATTCCTAACCCGTGGGGATACCGGGGGGTCTTAGGGTAGAAATAGTTCCCCCACTTTCTGGAAGTTCTGTGCTTGTAACTTCCTCCAATCTGCCACTCTCTTTGACTCTGCCTTTTTCCTTTGCTCACTGTCATCTACTATCTTTCTGACTTCATTGGCGCATTCTCCTGCCTTTAAAAAAATCTTCCAAATACCTTTTCCTCTTTTGAGCTCCTCCGAAATCGAATGTGTCAGCTGTATGCAGCTAGCGGGAAAACCAGTGAAAACCAAAGAAAAACCGAACACATACGTACCTTACCCATTATGACCATATGGCTACCTGGGAACGCCGCAGAAGAAGAATAATAGCTTCAAAATCCCACCACAAGTTCAGCGAGTCAATCCGACACAAACAGCTTCAGAATTAGCTTCTATTAATCATTAATAGCTTTTAGAATCACAGGGAAAGTAAACGGAGGTCTGTGCCCGAAAATGTGCCATTAATGAGATAAATTATAAAACGCACATACACAAGAATGTTCACGCACTCTGACTCACATATCGAGCACAAAACAATAAAAACATGAGACTTCTTACCTTTAACTTTTTAAAGGGGCACCCTGACGGATGAGGTTTTGCAAAAAACACGTCGAGATCACCAGGAAAACACCCCTTTACAGAGATCGCAACACTCACTTTGCTCTGGTTTCCTAGAAATCAAACCGTCAAATCGGCGATTCCTTCCTTGGCGGAGGTGCTGGAAGTCATATTCTTTCAGTGAAAGAGAAGGCACGCGCACGATGCTTTCTCTTTTCTAATGGCCGTCTGAGTCGATTACACAAAAATCACGAAATTTCCAGAATACAAGCCTTTTTATTTGCAATTTACTAAAAGGAGTTTCGCTCACAACAAAGGAAGTAGCTCCATTTTTTTGGCTACTGAAGAAAAAAGCTTCAACCACTCTGAATGTCCTCCACCCACCCCATCCAAAATGGCTTCTCTCTCCGGCAACTCCGCCAAGGAGGAATCGCCGTTTTGACGGTTTGATTTCTAGGAAACCAGAGCAAAGTGAGTGTTCGGATCCTTGAAAAGACTGTCTTTCTGGTGATCTCGACGTGTTTTCTTGCAAAAAAACTTTACCCTTCATGGTTTCTCTTTAAGGATAATTTTATTTTCTGCGAAAGACAGACTTCGATGTCTCTCAGAGCAACGCCAACGGGAAACGGGGCCTTATAACTCCGCCGTTTTCTTAACCGAATCGCTTCAAATTTGCTGTACTCAGCGTTACCAGTACTTGACGTTACCGTTACTAGGCGTTACCGTTACTAGGGAGAGCGCATCACTCTCAGAGCAGCGCCAACGGGAAACGGGGCCTTATAACTCCGCCTTTTCTTAATCGAATCGCTTCAAATTTGCTGTACTCAGCGTTACCAGTACTTGGCATTACCGTTACTAGGCGTTGCCGTTATTAGGCGTTACCGGAACTCGGCGTTGCACTAGTGACAATAAAAATGTCAAATTGTTGAAATGTCGATTCTCTCTCTCTCTCTCTCTTCATCTCTCTCTCTCTCTCCTCTCTCTCTCTCTCTCTCTCTCTCTCTCTCTCTCTTTTATTTTATTTATAAAAACGGTATATACATCGAAGGCAGGCTCTGTTTCTTGTGTGGGCGAAATATGGGAATTATGAAGTCACGTGACAGCTCACGTGCCATTGCATTTTAAATAGGGCCGTTTTTCTTCCAAGAAGCTATCGCAATCGCTCCAGCACCCACGCACCCCATGCCCACCTCCCTCTCTCTCTCTCTCTCTCTCTCTCTCGTCCCGTCAAGTCTACTTTTGCGTCTCTCTCTCTTCTCTCTCATTTCTCTCTCTCATTCCCTCCCACACTCGCAGGCACACAGCGCACCCGCACGCACACACATGCACACAACGCACACACACGCACACGCACACGCACACACACACAGCACACAAGGTACATAATGGACCAAATCTTGTTTAATCAGTATGTTAATGTGTTTTGCTACAAACATTAACCAATGCCCAATCAACTTATGCCATAGATTCTTGTAAAGTCTCGTACATACTCTCTGTAAATATATGTATTTACGTCTCTCTCTCGTCTCTCTCTCTCTCCATCTCTCTCTAACTCTCTCTCTCTCTTTCTCTCTCTCTTCTTCTCTCTCTCTCTCTCTCTCTCTCTCTCACACACACACACACACACGCGCGCGCGCGCGCGCGCACGCACGCACGACGCACGCGCACACACACACACACACACACACACAAGACGTCACACACACACACACACAACACACTACACACACAGCCGGAACACACACCACGCACATCACTGCACAAACGCACGCACCCACGCACGCACCACCGCACACACACACAGCACACACACCACACACACACACACACACACAACACACACAACATCACTCACATAACACACACGCCACACTGCACACGCACACACGCACACACAGTACATAATGGACAATCTTGTTAATCAGTAATGTTAATGTGTTTTGCTACAAACATTACCAATGCCATCAACTTCTGCCAAGATTCTTGTAAATCTCTTATGTCTCTCTGTATATAATCTGTCTGTCTCCGCTCTCTCTCTCTCTCTCTCTCTCTCTCTCTCCTCTTCTACTCATTCTCTCTCTCTCTCTCTGTCACACACACTCACTCTCTCGCTCTCTCTCTCTCTATCTCCCCCTCTCTCACTCTCTCTCTCGGGGCACGGAGGACAAAAAAAAGCCCACTATGCTTATCTGTTTAACCTCAATATAAAAAAATCGAGTTCGAGTTCTGAGTCTCTCTCTCTCTCCCCTCTTCTCTCTCTCTCTCCATCTCGTCCCCCGGCGTCTCCTGCGTCTCCTCCCGTCTCTCCATTCTCTCTCTCTCTCTCTATATATTATATATATATATATCTTACATATAATATATATATATATATATATATCTGTCTGTCTGTCTGTCTATCACTCCCTCTCTCTCTCTATCTCCCCTCTCTCTATCTCTCTCTCTCTCTCATATTCCCATCTCATCTTATAATATATTTTCTTCTTCTTTAAAAGTGCTATTATTCTGGGGAAAATTGACATTTGTCTCATAATTGTTCCCTTATTTTCGTAATCAATTCTAACCACCCTTCAAGTTGATCATTGCTCATTATTATCCATGGGGGTTTTTTTTTTTTTTTTTGCTTTTAATTCCCATTTGATTGTTTTTCAATTATTTCATGTGCCAATTTTTGTCATTTTTATTTCAATTTCTGGACTTGATAGTTTTTTATGTCCTTTTTCTTTGCTTGATGTGCCATGGTGTGAGTGGTGTGATGGAGAGGGCAAGGTGCAAATGAGCTTTGTAGCTTGTCCTTTTTTACCCCTCAATAAAGCATTCGTGTATCGTATTCATTCGTATCCGTTTCTCTCCTATTAAACACATATAATTAGTACAAATCAACAAAGATATACTGATAACGCGGTAATTATATATCTATAGTGACATGTTCGTTTTGTAAATTGATTATGTTGAGTATTGTTTCCTTCAAAACGACTTATATAGGGCATTCATTTTTGCCCTAAAGGATGTACAGACCGTTAGTATTTTTCACATATTTTATTAGGTAATGATCTTTGAATCCTTAAGCGTGTAATCATCATTCTCATAGTGACTATGGCTCGCTGGATGTTTTTGCTGAACGAACGAAGAATGGTGTTTTACTCCTCGTCGGTCTGGAACAGACGCACCCAGTACAGATTACAAAGTGGTGTGAACAATACTGAGGCAATTCCCGGAGGCGTGCACCACCATTAAAGTCCCGTTTTTTTTTTCCTAACATACAGATGGTTAGCAGTAACAACGCTCGGCTGTGGTTGTTATTTTTGTTATTCTCTAATATTTTGTCTTTTGTTTTGCGGTAGTATTAGTGGGTTTTTTTTTGTGTGTGTTTTTGTTTGTGCACCAGCCACCAACCTATAACTCACTGTTGTCCTGTCTGTTCCTGTCTGTCGGTCTGTCGGTGGTCCAAAATTGTCGCACGCCACAAACGATTGCGAACCGCGCTTGTTTTTTTTTTGCTGTTTTGCGTGCGCCGTGTAACTGCATGAGCATACGCCCTGAAGCCTGGGGTTCTCTAGAGTTCGGGTCGCCGCGTGAAGAACTGTTACGCAAAAGGGGTCTAAGAACACCGATACCGCGAATAACTTTAAGCGTAGTACAAGATAACTATAATAGCTAGACTCTTCGCTGTCAGAGAGAGCAAGAGAGTTGCTATGAAAAGGAGATAAATCATACCTCTATAACACTATTGTGGCGGTAACCATAGCGGTATGAGGTTTACGCCGAGGCGTGGTTACCGCTGCCCATATCTATATTTGTTACAACCTCGGGACTTTACTGGTTTGTCACTGCCTCGGGCATTGCATCCAGCTTGTTCCACCAATCTTGTATTTACAAAAATGCCCCCTTAAGTGTCTATGACCCGAGAAGGACGTAAACACGCATTTTCCATTCATTCACCTCTGTGATGTGTTGTAACAAAAAATATTTCGATTTAATTTACGTCTATTTTGTGTGCTAAATGAAGTTTGCATTATATTATGCCCTCTAACACGATGAAACAATTTAGGAAAGAGCACTCAGACTAACACTTTGTGTTTGTTTAATTTGCTAGGTAAATCCAATACATTTTCGCTGTGGTGCTTTCCACTGATCTACATTGATTGAAAAAGGTAAAAAAACATGATGTGCAAGTACTCATTCATGATGGCTGGCCCTGATTTGTTGGTTTTTTTTTTGGTTATTTGGTTCCAACAGCGGTTTATTTGGAGTTTGGCCTCTGACTTGTCCCGATTTTTTGTAATCGACACACCCCTGTTCCCAAATGCAGGGAAGAATTACTAATTAACTCGAATCAGTTTGCATGTTTCAGTCCAAGATTTCCACTCCGCCATTGTGACCCAAAAACCACGTGATATGTAAACGACGCTCTGATTGGCTGCAACTTACATACTTTGTTTGCAAGTGGGGCTCCAAAAACATGGGATCGTTTTATTTCTATCCTGCGTTGTGCGAAGCCTTAAAATTTCTTATATGCCCTCGCTAAAGATAAATATAAGTCAAATGACTCCTTTTCACTCCTGTCCGCTCCATAACAATGAACAAAATGTCGTTGGTTGTTGGCCATCATGGTGTTGGTCGCTGATCCTTCTGAACCCCCTCCCCCCCCCCCCCCCCTTCTTCACTCTTTTCATTATGACACAGGAGTACTTTACAATCTTGAAAGATCGATCCCCTAGAGCACCCAATACTCTCTCTATATATGTGTTCCTGCGCGTACGCAAGCATTGATGTGTTTAAAAGCGCGCACGCACGCACGCACGCACGCACGACAAGCACACGCGCGCGGCGCGCGCACGTACACACACGCGCGCACGCACGCGCGCGCGACTGCGCGCGCACGACACAATTACCAGTCATTCATATGATAATTATCCTGAAAAAACAAACACACGTACATCTGTATACATTTATGCATTCATTCATTCCATGAGAGAGAGAGAGAGAGAGAGAGAGGAGGGAGAGAGATTAGAGAGAAGAGAGAGAGAGAGAGAGAGAAGGGAGAGAGAGAGAGAGAGAGAGAGAAGAGAGAGAGAGAGACAGAGAGAGAGACAGAGAGAGAGAGAGAGAGGGGAGAGAGAGAGATAAGGAGCAGAGAGAGACGAAATACGAAATATGAATGTTTTATTGAGGGCAAAAAGGATCAGCTACAATAGCTTCTTTGTACCTGGCCCTCTCACTCACACATTCACACCATGCATCAGGCAAAGACAAGTTGACATTAAAAACAATCAAGTCAAGAAAATGAATCAAAAATTGGCACATGAAATAAATGACAGAATCAAATTGGAACATTAAACAGATATCACAGAAGAGACATATACATTTTTAACAAGATATCACCTATGGCCATAAGTATGAATATTGCCCAGTAGTAAAACTCATTAACATAACTGTGTGGACAAGATTGTCCATTATGTACTTGTGATAAGATTTGCCGAAAGGAAGATACGCTAGTTTTATTTTTTAGAAATTATCAGGGAATGTCGTCGTTCCACAGTTTAAGCCACCTGAGTATGTAAGGGGATGCTTTTTATATATAGATCTGTTCTGGCGGGCGGGGGGCATTATTAATTTGGTTTTTGCTTTCCGGGAATTTGCCATGGAACTTTAAAAAATTTTAGTAAAATAAGTATATTTTGGTACGTACATGTTAACTTTATTTATGATCTTGTACATTTAAGGGGTACCTTTGTTTAAGTAGACCATTTTCCCAAATGTCAAGCCCATGGTAGGAATGTTGCAAGCGTTCTTTATAGTTATTGGTTGACTAAGGGAGGAAAACGATTTAAGGAGCGTAATGAGGTTTACAAGAGAACGTATTTATATAATCTCTTTCAACGTGTTTTACGAGTGTATTCGTGTTTTACTAGCTGAAATCCCAAATCATTGTTTCGATGCATAATCAATGGTCAGGGGGCTGGGGGAATATAGGAGCATGAGAAGAAAAAAAATGTTTCCAACGGGTATCTATGGGTTATGTTGATCCCCACAAAAACGTTTGCTTTATCTATTAAGCTCTATTGAGCTGGAATGATGCTTTTTTTTTGAGATTTTACTTAAGCCCGCCCCAGTAATCTTGCATGTGTTTTTTGCACCATGCTATAGCCTTGTATCGTCAATCCATGTCCGCTTATAGAGCACGCGAGTGAAAGTAACTTAATTAACTAAGGAGTTCTTTCATAAGATATGTTGCGTCTGTACTTATTAGATTAATGAAGTTATATGCTCCTATTAGTCTTGTTGCTGACATTAACATGAATTTAGATTTTTTGCGGATGTAATGCCATATGTATTAAAATTGTGCCAGAGTATGAAAACCCAGCTCCACACGCTGAGATACATTCTAAGCAATCCACATAGACAGACAGCTAAGTTATACTTAATTCAGTGTATTTTGTCAACTCAGCAACATTATAGATAAAAGTTCATGCCAATGGATCATTGTTTTTTGTGCGTCAGCCTTTATATTTTTAAACTTTCAGATTAGTGCCGTATTGTGAAAGAGGGACGTTTCCTCGATTGCAAGCTGGTTTTCCATACTCTGTCACGTGATAGTAATGTCACTGAGGAATTCAGCAGCATAGAGTCAGCATTATAACCGTATTTATGCCCTTGGGGTGTCGTCCATAAAAAGCATACATGGTGCAGTAAGATGAAGCGATGTCATTTATATAAATGGTGAAGAGTCTAGGTCCTAAGACAGAGCCTTGGAGAACTCCATAACTGACAAATTGCAATGAATATGTAATAATATCTTTGGAGACGGTTTGTCGTCAGTCAGATAGAAAGGACGAAACGAGGGCCGATAGAATCTTGGGTTAAAACCCCCGTACAATGATAAGTTTTTTTTTTTAATAGAAGGGGCATGGTCAATAACCATCAAAGGGCCCCCCTATTAAGCAAAGTACAACGAAAATAGCCACCGGTGAGAAGGGTACATTGTTTTAATATTATGAAATGCCACTTAGTTCGATTAGATTAAGTGAGTACTGTTTGGCTGAGAGAGAGTGTTTGTGGGCAGGAATGCATTTCCTCTAAAGCCACTTTGGGTTTACAATGGAAAAAGAGTCATGTTGTAAGTAAAGTAAATGTTTTGGCAGGAGGTTTTTTACGCTTTCAAAGTCTTTTTTTTTCTAGGAGGTTTTGGAGAGGTTTAGACCCAACAATAGATATTAGGTCCCGGTTTAGTTAGAACGGGTTTCCCCTTTTGGGGTTACACAATTTTATTAGTTTGGGGGGTATCACCTTTAGCGTACTTTAAATAATTTGGGGATAACAGCCTTTCTCCAATGGCCAAAAAGGTTATAAATAATTATAGGTAAGGCCCCAGTCAAGTGGATACTAGGCACGCAGATAACTTTAAGATATAATTCAATATGATATAAGCCACAACATTTAGAATGCTTGAGTGAAGTAATTCTTGGTAGCCTCATGTACAGCATGTACTGAAAACTGAGTTAGACCTAGTTTTTTTTTTGTGGTAGTCAAACAGTACTCCTTCAGTAAAACAATAGATCATTAGAACTAGTTCGGTCGGCTAGTCAACGTTTTTATCGCTATGGTACAGAATGAACTGTATTTTTTATGTGGTTGACCATTGGTCAGTGTGACTGAAACCACTGGTCAACCACATCAAACCTGTGTTCTGTTGAACTCCTAATCACTAATTTGCAGTCAAACAGTGAAAATAGGCACATCACCACAATTGTTCATATGATCTCCTAATCACGAATTAGCATTCCAAACGTAAATTAGGCCAAAGTGCCAGTGTCAGTGGTCAGCTTGTTATTATTCATTTTATTTAACAAAGATTTTTTTTAAATGAGACTTGTCCAGAATGAGTTTTTTGATACTCCAACTTTAATTTTGGACAAAACGGGCGGTCAAAATCGGCGCCATTTTGGTCCAAATCATAATAGAAAATTGTGACAAAACGGCGGTTAACAACACAGTAGAGAAGCAAAAAATTTCGATTTTAATTTCTTGTTTCAACACCATCTTTAAAAAATGGCAGTAATTATCAACACTTATTTACCCCGTTCACCCCCCAACACATAACATGACACATACATACCCCCCCACACACAAAACCCCCAAACAACACCTACATGTATAATACCCAAACGTACTGTGTGTTATACTATGTTTACTACGACGCGGCGCTCAAAACCATAACCATTGGCAGATACAGACAGAGAGAGACAGAGATAGAGCAATCGCCACTACTCATGTGATCCCATTAGTCAGACCTTGGTTTTTTATGACTTTAGCCTTTTCGCAATGAGCAACTTATGGGATATGAGTCCCACCCTCTCTATCTCGTCTCTCATCTCTCTACGTCGCCTCCTCTCTTCCTCTCGTCTCATCTCATCTTCCATTTCTCATCCTCTCTCTTCTCTCTCTCTCTCTCTCACTAACCCAACTACGAATATCGCGTGATAGAGTCCCTAGTGGTTTGATTGCCCCCTGGCGGTCAAATCCGCGTCATAAGTTGACGGCATTGACAACGCGCCTACATTATACGGCCACATGCTGTGGCATCAGTTGTGGCTATTATATTAGGTTAGTTAGTATATAGGGAGCTAAACATAGCCATTAGGCCTTGATTATTCATTTATATTATGTACAAGATTTTCGTGGCACTCAAGAGGTTTTGATAATCATTCATCATATTCGTATGTCCATTTTTTTAATAATATTCGCCCAGGTCCGTTGTCTGGTCCTAAAAATATGTTTTTGAAAATGTTAGTATTTGGTGCTTGTTTATATTAGTTGGTAACTTGTTCCACAAGGTCAGTGGTTGTAGGCAGCGGCAAAATGTGTTGCCAACGCGGCAAAATGTTACATTGTAACCAATTGCGTGGAGGTGGCCCGGGGCTCCTCGCGCTAAAAAAATGTTACAATTGTAACATTTTGCCGCGTGTACATTTTGCACGGATCCTGCGGCAAAATTTACAATTTTGTTAGAAATCGTAACATTTTGCGCGAGCCGGGGCGCCCCCGGGCCAAATGTTATGCGTCAAAATGTTACAATTGAAATTTTCAATCAAAGGTGGGGGGCGCCTCGCCGCAAAATGTTACCATATTGTAACAAACTGCG
The DNA here is from genome assembly GCA_017654935.2 of Phymorhynchus buccinoides. NCBI lineage: Eukaryota > Metazoa > Mollusca > Gastropoda > Neogastropoda > Raphitomidae > Phymorhynchus > Phymorhynchus buccinoides. The sequence continues at coordinate 43,323,327 of CM065701.1, forward strand.
CTTGGCGCCCCGTCGCCTCGCGCAACAATGGTTTACAATATTTTTAACCAATTTGTAACATTTTTTTTGCCACAGGCCTTTGTTTTTTCCGTGCAAAAATGTTACACAACGCGAGCACAATTTTGACAAATTGTAACATTTTTTGCCGCAGGAACTTTTCCGCGCAAATGTTTACAAGGGGAAAAGGGGGTCAAATGTTACAACTGTAACATTTTGACGGGTTTGTATATTTTTCGCTTCCACAAGCCGTTCTGTTAGTAACAATAGTATTTTCTAAGATTAGTTCGTAGTCTTGTGACTGAATTTCGTTCACCCTGATCGAAGACATTATCAGTTGTCAACAGGAGAGGTCTCGCTGGGTCAACCGCGGCGTTTAAAGAGAGTAGAGTGGAGAGGTGGCACAGTGGTAGCGTCGCGTTCGTCTCGTGTCAGAGTAAACAACCCGAGTTCCGAACCTGGGTAACGGGGATTTGTTCCCTCTCACTTTGCACTAAGCTAGGGCCTGTACTCCTGAAAGTGGGATTAATTTTCGGATGGGGACGATAAACCGAATGGATCCCCGTGTGCCCTGCACTTGGCATACGGTAAACCCCGTGACAACGAAGACAGTTGTAATTTGGTCAAAATTTATACCACCAGAGTCCAACCAAAAAATCCGCATGCCAAAAAAAAAAAAAGTTTGTGGGGTGGCGCGCTCTGTCTGCGAGACGAGCGCTCCTTCTCCGGAAGGGATTTTCACAGAGCGTTAATTCTGACTATAAGTAAACCTAATACCTAATACCCTAATAACTGTTACGCGAGGTGTTGACGTGCTGGGGACGGGGACGGGTGGGGCTGGGGCCAAAATGGGGTTCCCAGGAAACACCACTAACCGCGAATTATAAAACGTTAGCTAAGTAAAGATAACTCTAATAGCTTAATCTTCACTTTCAATATATAAAAATATCTAATAATAATAAACGATATTTATAATGGAGCGCTTTATATAGCGCTGCTTTTTTATTTTTAAATCGAGCACAAAGCGGCTTTACAATCAGCATTGAAAAACTCACCATCATACGGCACAACAAGACACACACAAACACGCAAAACAGGGCACACAGGGTAAACGCACGTGCGTGCTGCCGTGCACGCCACGAGAGTGGAACGCGTTCTTGCAACACAGACATACAACCCAACACATCCTCCTTACACATTTCATCAAACAAATACAAGAAAACAAAAACACATTCCTTACTGAAACTCACCACAAGCTTACTCCCTTACTCAAACATTAACACGTTGTACAAACAACCCCCCACGCACAGAG
>CM065701.1:43325135-43340135 GCA_017654935.2 Phymorhynchus buccinoides
TATACACCCCCCCTCTCTCTCTCTCTCTCTATCTCTCTCTTCCTCTATTTATGTCTTTCTGTCTCTCTGTCTCTCTTTCTTCTCTCTTACTCTCGCTCTCTCTCTCCTCTCTCTCTCTCTCTCTCTCTCTACTCTCTATCTCTCTCTCTCTCTCTCTCTTTCCTCTTATCTATCTAAACCTAAACTTCTTGAAAGGCTTGTGTCATCAACATTTATCCCATCTGACCACCCACCCACCAATCTTCTCAGTCCTCATCAGTTCAGGCATTATCAGTCCTGTTTGTTGGAAATTATGAACGATTACTTCTCCACTAGACGAAGACAAAGTTTTCGGTTCTCCTACTCCTTGATTGATACAATCGATCATGACATGCTTATTTTCTCGTTCTTCTCGGTCTCTCGAACAAAAGTTTGGAATCACTGGAAATGCCCTCAGAAGGGTTTCGCGTTCCTATCTTCATGGAAAGAAAAACAAAATAGTTGTAGTAAATGATGAAAACAAAATCTTCTGAGTCAGTTCTGATTTTGGCGTCCCACAACCCACAAGGCTCCGGGTAGGACCCAATTTTGTTCATGCTTTATACACCCCAATGACCACCCTCCATAGCGACACACTTGTCCGTCATGAAATGTATATGCGATGATACTCAACTCAATCATTCGTGTTCACCGCTTAGCTCACGACCAGCTTACTACACACTATTCAAGGACGCCCTGTGTCACTGAAGTGAAAACAGGATGTCAAAACAATAAGCTAAGCTAAACGATGACATAAGACGGAAGCACTCAGAGTGTGCCCCCATGTTGACTTAGTAACTCTCTGCCCTCCACCAGTGACCTTGGAGATTCCAACCATCCATTTTCTGAACATGTTCGCAACCTTGGCGTTTCTTGGATGAAGACCTTTCCATGCAACAGCATATCCACCAAGATCTGCCAGGCTGCATACATGAACTCAGGCAATCAGCTCTTCTATACGCACCTTTCTCACGATCCGAGGCAACCAAAACGCTAGTCGCTCATACTTTGTCTAGAATAGATTACTGCAACTCCCTTCTACTTGGTTGCCACAGGCGCTTCTCAACACCCTTACAACAATTCAAAAACTCTGCTGCCTAGATAGAATGGTCTTCAAAAGCCAAAACGTCTCAACACACATCACCTCTACTTAAAGAGTTAATTAGGGCTACCGGTTCAACAAGAAGAAACTACAAAGCTGCCTTTCTCTGCCTATCAGATCATCTCGGGAACCGCACGCAATACCTCTCTGAGCTTCTTGAAATTTACGTTCGATCTCGATCTCTCGCCTCAGCAAAGACACTAGGGGTCTTTTAGAATAAAAAAATTTAAACGTGATAGGAACGGTGGTAGAGCTTTTACATCATCAGCAGTCAAACCCTGGGAATCATTGCCTTCTGCTGTCAGACATGTAAATCATAGCATCGTCAAAAAAAACATGAAAACCCATCGTTCCGGCAGTCAGTCTTTCAATAACACCCCTCCATCTCCACGTGCGCTGCGCGGCGCGGTTTGTGAGTGTTTGTGTGGTGTGTGTGTGTGTGTGTGTGTGGGTGTGTGTGTGTGTGTGTGTGTGTGTGTGTGTGGTGGCGTTGTGTGTAGTGGTGTTGTGTGATGTGTGTGTGTGTTGTGTACGTGCGTATTTCGATGGCGTTGTTTTGTATGCATGCGTGCTTACGTCTCGGTGTGTTATGATTGTGCATTGCGCGATTATGTCCGTATTGTTTGTCTGTATGGATGTAATTTGTGTTGTGTGTGTTGTGTGTGTGTGTATGTGTTGTATGTAATTTAGTGAACGTATGCGCGAGTGGAGTATTCGTGCGCCCACGGCGTCGCGGCGTTCCGAACAGAGTGTGTGTTGTGATGTGTGAGTGCTGTTGCGTGTGTTTTCTGTGTAGGGTAGATCGTTTGATTGCATGTGATGAGTGTATGTCGTGCGCAGGAAGAGATGGGTTTTCGGCTAGAGAGGGGGTGGGGGCGGGAGATGAGTGTATGCGAGTATGGTCTGTGAGTTGTACTCACACGTGAGTGCTGTTTTGTCGTATGTGAATGCGCATGTGTGGTTGGTGTGTTCTGTCTGTGTGGCGTCTGTTGATGTGTCGTTTGGGTGTGGGTGTGCGTGGGCGTGTGTGTGTGTTTATGTGTTGTGTGCCAGTAGCGCGCGTGTTTGTACAAGATTGTGTATGTTGAGTAAGTTTGTGCGGCGTTTCAGTGAGAAAGTGTCTTCTGGTGTTTGATGAAATGGTGTGTGGGTTCTGTGTGTGTATGTCTGTGTGCAAGAACGGCGTTCAATCCCGATGTGAGTTGCACGTACGTGCGTGTGTGTCTGTTGGCGCCCGTGTGTTGTGCGTATGTCGTGCAGTGGTGTTTCAATACTGACTGTTTAAAAGCGCTTTGTGCTCGATTTAAAAATTGCTATATAAGTATCCGTTTATTATTATTATTTTATTATTCCTCCTCTCTCCTCCCCTATCTCTCTCCCTCTCTATTTCTCTCTCTCTATATATATTTCTCTCTTTCCTCTCTTTCTGTCTCTCTGTCTCTCTCTCTCTCTGTTTTTTTGTGTGTCTCTCTCTCTCTCTTTTTTTTCTCTCTCTCTCTCCTTTCTCTCTCTCTATCTCCTTCTCTCTCTTCTTCTCTCTTTCTGTCTCTCTTTCCTCTCTCCTTCTCTCTCTCTCTTCTCGCTCTCTCTCTCTCTCTCTCTCTCTCTCCTCTCTCTCTCTTTTTTCTCTCTCTCTTTTCTCCTATTCTCTCTCTCTCTCTCTCTCTCTCTCTCTCTCCTTCTCTCTCTCTCTCTCTCTCTCTCTCCTCTCTTCTCTCTCTCTCTCCTCTCGTTTTGTCTTAGCTTGTTGTGGCCCTATCTTTTCACTACTCTCACCCCTCTCTATATTCTTCTGTATCCCCCCCCCCCCTCTCTCCTCTCTCTCTCTCTCCTCTCTCTTTTTTCTCTTTTCTCTCTCCTCTCTCTCTCCTTCTCATCTCTCTCTCTCTCTCTCTCCTTTTCTCTCTCTCCTCCCTCTTCTCTCTCTCTCTCTCTCTCTCTCTCCCTTTTTCTCTCCCCTCTCTCTCTCTCCTCTCTCTCCTTCTCTCTCTGCTCTCTCTCTTCTCTCTCTCTCTCTTCTCTCCACATATCTCACTCTCTTCACTCTCTGTCTGCCTCTATTGTGCGTGACATTTTACTTAACGTTATCTCTCTATAAACTCTTTTCTTCTCTTGTGCTGTTGTGTTGTGTCTGTGTTGTCTGTTGTCTGTCTGTTGTTGTGTCTCTGCATGTCTCTGTGGCGGAAAAGCATTAGTTGCTTAAATCATGGTTACATTTTTTTCCAATTTTCTGACCCCCTTTTGGGGGTGTTCAAAGACGGCCGTCTCGTTATAAACACTCGTTTAAAAAAGGTGGGCCCTGACGGATGAGTTTTTGCAATAACCCTTTCACCGCCAAAGTCGCATTTTAGCACCACAGTGATTTAACACCTATGTCACTAAAAGGCATCAAAATTGGGGTCTATTATCCAAAGACCCTCTTTGTCTTAGTTTTGGGAAGTAAGGATAGACCTTATTTTTATATATGTCACAGAAGAATCCCCAATACTGCAGGATGGATTTTGTTCTCTACCCAGGTAATTTTAATGGAAATTTTTGGCTGAAATATGGCTGGCGGTGAAAGGGATAAACACGTCGAGATCACCATGAAAACACTCTCTTTACAGAGATCCACTCGCACTTCACCCACCTCTCCTCTCTCTTTGCTCTGGTTTCCCCCTAGAAACCAAACCGTCTAAAACGGCGATTCGTCCTGGCGGGTTGGTGCTGGAAGTCAAATTATTTCACTGAAAGAGAAGGCGTGTGACCGCCGTCTCTTTCTAATTGTCTCTCTTAAATCTAATGTCTGTAGGTTTAGCCAACCAAATTGTTTGCACGAAAAATTTAAAAAGGCAAAAAATACAAGCCTTTATTTTTTTTTTTTATTCAGTTTATCTAAAGGAGTTTCGCTCACAACAAAGGAAATAACTTCATTTGTTTTTACTGCACGATAAAAAAAAAAAAAAAAGCTTCAACCACAATGGGTTTTTTTTGGCCTCCACCCACCCCATCCAAAATGGCTACTCTCTCCGGCATCTCCGCCAAAGGAGGAATCGCCGTTTTGACGGTTTGATTTCTAGGAAACTAGAGCAAAGTGAGTGTTGCGATTTCTGTAAATGGTGTTTTCATGGTGATCTCGACGTGTTTCTTGCAAAAACTCATCCGGCAGAGTCCACCTTTAACTCTTCTAGCACCATGGGCGAATGCCCTCGCCCAAGACATCACTCTACACTCCCACCAAATGCAAAGACATTCGCTGCCAAGCACCCTGCCATGTGTGTGCCCGATTTTAGAGCTTAAGCTATATCACTGTTTTTCTTCCAATGCAAAGCAACGAATGCACTCTCGAAAGAATAGTTACCCCCCCCCCCCCCCCCCCCCCCCACACACACACACACCCTCTTGTCGGTTGAGATGCCACGGACAACCTAAAATATCAACAAAACATACGGCGCTATAGAAGAGTTAGCCATCGGTCGATGATGAATGCATCAGGAAAGTCATACCTTCTTCTCTATTATTACCCGGCCAGAGGCCGGGGTTTTGCGGATTGGGGGTGTGTGGTGTGTTTGTGTGTGTGTGTGTGTGTGTGTGTGTGTGTGTGTGTGTGTGTGTGTGTGTGTGTGTGTGTGTGTGTGTGTGTGTGTGTGTTGTGTGTGTCTGTGTCTGTGTGTGTGTGTGTCTGTGTATCGATTATCTTAAAAACTACTGTTTGGACTTTGATTAAAATTGGCAGAGGGGTAGACAGCTTGAAAAGGAAGCTTGAAGTTTGACCGAAATTTCCTTCTTTGGGCTATGTAATTTCCCCCCAGCTTTATTTCGTGAACTTGTGAACAGAATCGCTTCAACTGTTGTGTGTGGGTGTACTATGGTGCAAGGAAGTTTGTATAAAAGTTCAGCTGTATCTCGTGAACTACTGAACAGAATCGCTTCAAATTTTGGGCTATGTATTTTATGCGTTCTGTAAGGGTGGAAAGTGGTGTGTTTATTGGGGGGGGGGAGGGGGGAGAGGACATAACTCTGGCCGGGTTTGCATTGTCACAATGCCTTGCTGCCGCACTCGGCGATGCACTTACAATGCATTGCTGCCGTCGGCGATGCCCTTGTTGGGATAGTTTGTCCCTCACATCCCTCAACTCTTAAGCACACCACTCACGCCATGTTTCATCTCTCTCTCTCTCTCTCTCTCTCTCTCTCTCTCTCTCTCTCTCTCTCATCTCTCTCTTTCTCCCTCCCTCTTTTCCTCCTCCCTCTCTCTCTCCACTCCCTCTCTCTCTCTCCTCTCCTCTCTCTCTTTCTCTCTCTCTGCCTCCTCTCTCTCTCTCTCTCTCTCTCTTTCTCTCTCTCCCCCCCCCTCTCTCTCTCTCTCTCTCTCTCTCTCTCTCTCCTCTCTCTCCCTCTCCTCTCTCCTCTCTCTCCCTCTCTTTCTGTCTCTCTCTCTCTCTCGCTCTCTCTCTAATCTACCCTCTCTCTCCCCACTCTCTCCTCTCTCTGTCCTCTCTCTCTCTCTCCTCTCTCTCTCTCTCTCTCTCTCTCTCTCTCTCTCTCTCTCTCTCTCTCTCTCTCTCTCTCTCTCTCTCTCTCTCTCATCTCTCTCTGATGTTTCCCCTCTTCCCTCGATAATGTATTGTGGCCCATGGCCAATGTACATTGAAGCATTTCAGTGTTCAGTGTTCAGTGTTCTCTCTCTCTCTCTCTCTCTCTCTCTCTCTCTCTCTCTCTCTCTCTCTCCTCTCTTTCTGAAACAAACAAACAAGCAACCAAACAACCAACACACAACATACAAAACATGACAACAATAACAACAATAACAACAATAGCAAATCATTAGTAACTGTTCTTTATTTGTTTAAAACATCGGGTGTTTTCTTGTTGATGGGAAGAAGTTAGTGTCACAATTGTTGATTTGTTTGTTTGTTTGTTAGGGTTTGGTGATTTGTCTTGAAGATGACCGCTGTTTCATCGTTTTCAAAATCAGTTTCGTCAAGTGTGTGTGTGTTTGTCTTGAAGATGACCGCTGTTTCATCGTTTTCAAAATCAGTTTCGTCAAGTGTGGTGTGTGTGTGTGTGTGTGTGTGTGTGTGTGTGTGTGTGTGATTTCGGAGTGCGTGCGTGTGCGTGCAAAAGGGTGTGTGTGCGTGCAGTGCGTGTGTGTAAAGCTAATTTGTGTGATGTGTGTGTGTGTGTGTGTGTGTTGACGTTTGCGTGCGTGCGTGCGTGCGTGCCGTGTGTGCGTGCGCGCGCGCGCGTGTGTGTGTAGAGCCTATGAGGGATGTATGTGTTGTATGTGAGCGTGTGTGTGCGCGAGCGCGCGCGCGCGAAGCGTGTGTATGTGGATGTGTGCGAGAAGGATGCGGTCCAGAGGAGAGGAGGAGAGGAGAGAGAGGAGAGGGGAGAGATGAGTGTGTGTGTGTGATAGAGAGAGAGAGGGAGAGAAAGAGAGAGAGAGAGAGGAGAGAGAGAGAGAGGAGAGAGAGAGAGAGGAGAGAGAGAGAGAGAGAGTGAGAGAGAGAGAGAGAGAGATGCGAGAGAAGGACAGAGAAGAGACAGAGAGAGATAGAGAGAGAGAGAGAGAGAGAGAGAGAGACAGAGCAGAGAGAGAGAAGAGAGAGAGAGAGAGAGAGAGATAGAGAATTTGAAACTTGAAAACTTGTTTATTGAGGGGAACAGAATATTGTTTATTGAGGGGAACAGCACGATGGGCTTGTTTACATCTTGCCCTGGAAACAAGAAAAGAAAAACATAACTTTAACAGAAGCAAGTATTATTTTCACTGATTGTGGTTGGGATAGAAAAAGACCTTACAAGTGGTACCACCATTACCCTTCCATCGCCACTGTCGCCTCTTGGCACCACGATGATTGAACACCCATGTCACTGAAAGGCATCAAATGAGGGTCTGAGTGACCTTAATACCTTATGCTCCTTCATTTTGGAGAGGTAAGAATAGGCCAAGAATATTTTATGGATGTCACAAAGGAATCCCAAATATTGCAGATGAAATATTTTCTCTACCCAGTTGAGCTTAATGGAAAGTTTTGGCTGAAAAATGGTTGGTTTTGAAATGGTTTTTTAAAACAACGTAAATCTACTGACTAAAACACTGTCAATGGGTTTATGCTGGTGATGAGTGTTAACGAAAGGCATGAACTATAAGGAGCTGAAACCGGGTTCTGTGGGCAGAAGCGACTGCATTTCCTCCACGGTAACATTACCCCCCGTGATCACCACCACCACTTCCCTCCCCTCCACATCGGGCACGCACCCGGTCAACATGGCCGCCATGGCCGCACAGCCCGAGAGTTCCGCCTTGATGCCTCACTCCAGCAGGGTGCGCATGCGCTGCACGAGTTCCTAGTCCGACACCAGAAGTACGTCTTCCACGAAACGTTTGCAATGAGCATAGCAGAGGTCGCCTGTGGAGATGATACAAGAATGGAATGCAAGGTTGAAGAAGGAGTTTGCCAGTTTTTAATCCATTGAACCTGCAGTTCTGAGAGAGAGAGAGATGTGAGAGGGAGAGCTGAGCGGAGAGAGAGAGAGAGAGAGGAGAGAGAGAGAGAGAGAGAGAGAGAGAGAGAGAGAGAGAGAGAGAGAGAGAGAGAGAGAGACGCTTCAGACGCTTCAGACATTGTTTTATTGACAATGGCACAAATACAGCCTTTATGTCAATGTGGTGAACTGTTTCTTGCAGCGCCGAAGTTAAGGAACATAAATCATGAAACTCAAAAAGCAATAATAAAAATGAAAACCAACTTATTAAGTAAAGTGAAGAAACGGATTAAACATACATGTACCAATAATTCAGGAAACAAATTACAATAGCAAGCCGAAACCAGACATGAAAACAAACAAACAAACAAACAACGAAACATTTATATAACATACACAAGATTCTCAAGCTCATATAACACGAGATATGACATAATGAGCACACATTACTTTCATACATCACAAATAAGCATTCTCTTTTTTCTAACATTAAATGCTTCTGCAACATATTTGGCTAACGAAACAATAGTGTTTTCATTATCAGAAGATAATAATCTGCACAGATCATGATTGTTATAAATAAATTTGTTAGAAAGCTGTGATCTCATTCTGATTTCCTTGTACGCAACACAGTGGAATATAAAATGTTCTTCGTTTTCGATAACACCAGTTGTACACATCATACACACACCATTTTTTCTGTCTTCGGGGTCAAACCACCTTCTATTTGCTTTTAAACCCAGTGTTCTGTTTCTAAGCCTAGCATATGTATCCCTATGCCATTTATTAGTTACTACCATTATAAATTTTTCTGGTTGTAAAATACTTTTAAACGAATGATACCAAGAGTACTTGTCATTGTCTTCTAACTTGGAGTGCCAGTTTTGCTTAAAGCAAGCTATTAAACGGTCTTTAAATTCGAGTGTAAAGCATCTTACGTCTCCAACCCCCTGGCTAAGCCATATTATACCAAATCCATTAATACACAAAATGTGCTTTACTTTACTAACCCAATTATTTTTTCCTAATTCAGATTGATATACTAACATGTTGTAAGCTTGTCTACATATTCTACTTTCAGGTAACTGTGTAAGCTTTAGCCAATATTTAACACATTTTACAAAACTTTTTATGTATAGGGGATACCTTCCGGAATCCCCATATGCTATTGTGTTTGATGAGTGTAATGGTATGTTTAGAAATCGTTTTATAGCTAGCGTATGTACCTTTTCCATGTGAATGTTTTCTTCAAGGCCCCATATTTCTGCCGCATAAGTTAACATAGGAACTATCTGTGTATCAAATAATTTCCAAAATAAAGAAGGGTCTATCGCATTTAATTTCCTCATACATCTTAATATTTCTGTTACACCTTTCTTCCCTTTCCTATATGATTCATACCACCCAGTATTTAAGCTTAATCTAGTTGTAAATATCATCCCAAGGTATTTGTATGCGTTAGTTACCACTACTTTAACATTATCATAAAACCATACCTCTCTATGTGACAAATACCCACCATTTCTGAAAACTATAATGTTTGTTTTATCAAGGTTTACAGATAATTGCAGTCTAACTGCTTCATTCTTTAAAATATCAAGTTGATTTTGCAAACCGATTGCTGTACTGGAGACTAAAATTACATCGTCAGCAAAGAGCAACATAAACATTTCTACAGCTCCAGAAAGTAGTTGCACACCATGTCTACCATTTTTCGACATTTCAATTGACAGTTCGTTTATAAAGAAGGCAAATAACTGCGGACTTAAAAGACAACCTTGTTTGACGCCACGAGGGCAAGAAAATATATCAGAATAAACACCTTTTTCCCGCACGCATGCAATCACAGAATCATATATTCCTCGAAGTGCATTATACAACTTACCATGAACACCATTTTTCCTGAGAACATGCCATAATACATTTCTATTAACTGAATCGAACGCTTTTTTAAAATCGACAAAAGCAATGTATAATTTAGTATTTCTCATGAGAAATTTTTGTACTAAAGCATATAGAGTGAAGATATGGTCTGCAGTGCTGTATCCTGCTCTGAACCCTGCCTGCTCTTCCACTATCTTTCCCTCCCTTTCTGCCCAAGTTGATAGTCTTTTATTTAAAATATGAGTATAAACCTTACTAATTACACTAGTTAAAGCAACCCCTCTGTAGTTATCTGGATTGTTAGGGTCTCTCTTCTTATAGATGGGAACCATAATAGACTTAGACCATTCAATTGGAAATGCTCCACCATCAAACAATTTATTAAAAAGCAAGACCAAAAAATTAAGAATAGAATCATCTACATGCTTTAACATTTCACTAATAATTTTATCTAACCCACTACTTTTTCCATTTTTCAAATGTTTTATACTTTTATACTGTTAAAGGCTCGTTAAATAAAGGTTCATCTTGAACTTCTCTGACTTCAACATTTTCTACATGTTCTGTATCAAAAGAGTTAAATACACTTGCAAAATGGGCATGCCATTGCTGGGAGGTTATTTCATTGTATATAAATTTCCTTCGATTAATTGACCTTATTGTTGACCAAAACTGTCTAGGGTCGTTAATTGACTGTTTTAATTTTTCTAGCCTCTTTAAATCATATTCTTTCTTCTTTTCTTTTCTTAAATCAACGTACTCCTTTCTTTCTTTAACATATCTAGCATGTTTTTCTTTTTTCCCTTTTGATGATTTAGCTCGTCGAAATTGCTGAAGTAGTCTTTTAACCAGTCTTTTCTTGTTCTCACATTCTCTATCAAACCATTCATTAGAAGTTTTAATGTTTCCACCAATCGTTCTAACCATGCATGCAGCAGCCCCATAAAGGGCGTTAACAAAAACTTCAACACATTTATTTACATCTGTATCCAAACAATTGGTAGCTTCAACTATACTCTGTTTAAACTCGTTAGAATTTAACTCAGTTTTAAACACATGTACACTCTCTTCACACCACACAACTCGTTCTTCACCCAACTGAGGCATTAAAACAACATCTTCCTCAACAGAACAATACTTCCAAGTCAGCTGTACAGGTAAATGCCATGAAAAGAGACAATCGTTAACAGTTAAGTTACAGAATGAAGTTACTTCCCTTGATACAAGAAAATAATCGATTACGCTACACCCTTGTGGTGCCACAAAAGTAAACTCTCCTTCTATATCAGTATTACAGGAACCATTCATAATTACAAGGTCAAACAGGAAACAAAAATCCAGCAATGAACGTCCAAAGTTATTGATAGTTACATCTTTAGAGCTACGTTTAAAGCAATACAAATCTTTATCATCATCATCACTATCATCATTATCTGTATTCTGTACATAGTTCAACATTTGTTCTTCTTTGGGTTGTTCCCTGCCCGTCCTAGCATTCATATCCCCACACACAATTATATGCACACTATCATAATCAATCGTTTGCAAAACACGTTCTTCAACAATAACAATGCCATCTTTTAACTCTTTATCACGATATGCTGGCCCTCCTTCAGGAACAACATAGCTAGCAATCAGTACGACATCTTTATCAACGCCAAACACGCATTTATTAACCTGGACAGCAACAACATTATCACACTCAAATTTAATTTCTTTAACATACTGAGCAAAACATTTTTTGATTAGTAATACTACTCCACCTGAGTTTCTACCATGCACTGACAGTTTTTTAGCAGGAGCAACAAATTTTACATAATCGGCAAACAAACAACTCCAGTCAAACGAAGAACCAACAAAGGTTTCAGTTAGACAAACTATATCAAAATTACTCACATAATTCATAAAAGAAACATCAGAAATTTTATTGTACAAATTTTCCACATTGTAGTTAAGAAAGTTTATTTCCTTAGCTTGACAACCTTGCCTGGCCTATTTATCTGTGTTTGTGCTTGACCGCAAAGAGCGAGAGTTTCCCGAAGCCTGGGGTCTATTCAACTGTTGTGCTTGTCCTTTAAAGAAAGTACTAATCCCTGTCTGCTTCTCTTTAGCTCCCGAGTGCGCATTTGCCTTTGAACGTGCCCCTGCAGCTTGCTTTCCTATACCGGGACTACTGTCACGCAAGTTGCCTGAAACGCACGCTTTTTCTGCCTCACACCTGCCACCTGCACGTGCCTCAGAGTCCGTGCAGTCTGCAATGATCACTTCCGGGTTCATTGCACTATCATTAGATATTTGCTGACCGCAATGATTGGGGTTACTCGCCATAACAGCAGGAGAGGCAAGGCTAGCAACAGCTGGGGATTCTTGGGAAGGGAGAAGGGTGCTGGAGTGTCTTTGCTCTGTGTCATGGGGGGTGGGGGAGGTGCTTCTTTTTCTTGTTCTAGTACTCTCTCCCCTTGCCACCTGTGCCCAACTTCTGTCATCTCTGTCAGTCTGTCTACGAGATTCCCCCACCACTAACTTTCCTTTGACAAAGAATGCAGACTTACCTAATTTCTTCGCTGATTCGATTGTCTGTCTTTGTCTGAACGTGAGATCATTGGCTACTCTCACTCGTTTCTTTTCTTCAAGCTTCCCTCTATAATCTCTGTTCGTGATCAACATCATCTTATCTTTCCATTTCCTAAACTTTACAATCATCGTTCTAGGTTCCCCTGTCTTCTCTGGGCCCACTCTGTGAGCCCGCACAATGTCCTCCTCTGACCATACCTTTCTTCCATCCACCCCATTCAACGCCTCACACACAGCTCTGGCACAATCATCATAACTCTCCCTCTCACCACTCACAACAGACGCCACACCAAACATACGGAGATTGTCTCTACGTGAGAACTCCTCCAATCTGTCTATCTCCTCATGCATTTTGTTTATTTCCTCTTTCAAACCATCCACCACAGCACACATCTCTGCACCTTCATCCTTTCTCTCAGCTGTCTCGCGAAACAGATCATTCACATCAGAGGTAATATCATCAACTTTAGCACATAGGGAAGTGTTGTCATGTTCCAGTGTGTTACAGCGTTCATTGATTCTTTCACACTTCTCTGATACTCTGTGTAAGTTCTGTTTAATGTCACACAGTTCGTCTTTGATTGATTTGTTTTCTTTCATTTGTTCTTCTCTGTGTTGACTTAGTTGTTGACTTAGTTGTTTGTTTTGCTCGTTGAATTGGGACTGGAGTTGCTGGGACTGCAGTTGAATGGCCTTCAAAATCTCACCCACCCCCTGCGAAGTAAGAGGCCCGTCTTCTGTCAACATTGATGTCCCAGATTGCGTACTGTCTTCTGCGTGCTGCACGTGCTGTCCATTATTTGGGCCAGGGTCCGTCTGTACATCATTACTTAGCAGGATCTGCCACTTTGAAAACACAGCATTGACAAGAAACGCGAACAGCACGACCGGCACGTGCAAGGGAAGTTTACACATCATGTCGTTTCCAACGCCAGATGAAAGGTACACGTTTTCTGTGCATGGCATAGTTTCCGTGATGAAGTTTTGATCATTGCATGTCACAGTTGATATGTTGTTCATGTCATGTACGTTTATGTTGTTCATTGCTTCTATGTTGACACACAAAGCATCTGTCAGCTTTACCACGAACAAGATCAAAACAAACCCGATCACAATGTCCATTGTTGTCACATCGACCTTGCCGTCACCCACCTGTGTTTTCCTATGTTTGAGAGCTGACACACCTCGATTCAAACCATGAAACAGGCCAATGCAGGCCCTCCAGGCGTTCACATCGATCATGTTGGTCAGTTTTACAAAGTCAAACACAGCACGACTTCATTACAACAATATTTTCCACTGTAGAATTTGATTAACGCTCCCAAATCCATTTTGAATCGGACAACTCATTCAGCAGCTGCATACTGGTCGCCATCTTGCCTGTTCACCCGAGAGAGAGAGAGAGAGCAGAGAGAGAGAGAGAGAGAGAGAGAGAGAGAGAGAGAGAGAGAGAGAGAGAGAGAGAGAGAGAGAGAGAGAGAGAGAGAGAGAACACTGAACACTGAAAAAATGTATTTAACAAGGATAAGGATTTTAGGAGAACACTGAACACTGAAAAAAATGTATTTAACAAGGATGTCCTTATTCTTACAATCTGTCCTTGAGAGAGATTGAGAGAGAGAGATTGGAGAGAGAGAGAGAGAGAGAGAGAGGAGAGAGAGAGAGAGAGAGAGAGAGAGAGAGAGAGAGAGAGAGAGAGAGAGAGAGAGAGAGAGAGAGAGAGAGAGAGAGAGAGAGAGAGAGAGAGAGAGAGAGAGAGAGACACACACAGACTTGACAACACTTGACACTCGACAATGTTTTACTGATTAGGCCATTGACCCATATCACAAGAGTGAACACAAATCAGAGACGAGTACATGCACTACCGTATGGCAATTGTTTTTAAACCATGTCTAATTACAAAAGCTTTGTAAACATAAGTAGCAAGTTTCATTTTGCACATGTTTGTTATCGTTTGCAAGGAAAAGTGAAAGCGTGACGCTTGATGGCAGGTTATAATACTTTTGGGTAAAATAGATTTCCCTAAGCTCAAGATACCTTGAAAACGGGGTGTAGCTGCGAATTGGGATTCGGAATGAGCGGCGTGGGAGCAACGCCACTGTACGACCCAGCAGATGGAACAGGAAAAAAAAAAGATACCTTGGACAAGTAAGAATAAAATGTACTTCTGTCTCCATGTGACATCTACAAAATGGACAATGAAATCTTCTTTCGACAGCGTCTTTATCAAAACGTATTCTATGAATCTTAAGAGGTAAATCTCAAACGAAGAGAGATACAGAGAGAGAGAGAGAGAGAGAGAGAGAGAGAGAGAGAGAGAGAGAGAGAGAGAGAGAGAGAGAGAGAGAGAGAGAGAGAGAGAGAGAGAGAGAGAGAGAGAGAGAGAGAGAGAGAGAGAGAGAGAGAGAGATTGTTTTATTACAAAAACCGATTACAAAATGTTTGCAAATGCTTCAAAATCCTACCCGTGGGGATACCGGGGAGCCTTTAGTTAAATAGTTTCCCCACCTTCTGGAAGTGTTGTGCTTGTAACTTCCTCCAATCTGCCACTCTCTTTGACTCTGCCTTCTTCCTTTGCTCTGTCATCTACTATCTTTCTGACTCATTGGCAAATCCTCCTGCCTTTAAAAAAAATCTTCCAAATAACTTTCCTCTTTTGAGCTCCTCCGAAATCGGAATGTGTCAGCTGTATGCAGCGGGAAGACCAGTGCAAACTGAAAACCGTACACATACGTACCTTACTCATTATGACCATATGGCCTGGGAACGCAGAAGAAGAATAATAGCTTCAAAATCCCACCACAAGTTCAGCGAGTCAATCCGACACAAACAGCTTCAGAATTAGCTTCTATTAATCATTAATAGCTTTTAGAATCACAGGGAAAGTAAACGGAGGTCTGTGCCCGAAAATGTGCCATTAATGAGATAAATTATAAAACGCACATACA
>CM065701.1:43345135-43357635 GCA_017654935.2 Phymorhynchus buccinoides
AGGATCAGCTACAATAGCTTCTTTGCACCTGGCCCTCTCACTCACACACTCTCACCATGCATCCGGCAATGACAAAAATTGACATAATAAAAACAATCAAGTCAAGAAAATGAATCAAAAATTGGCACATGAAATAATTGACAGAGAAACAAATTGGGACATTAAACAGATATACAGAGAGACAGAATTGTTTTTAACAAAAATCTTGGTATAAGTTGATATTTGTAGTAAAACTCATTAACATAACTGATGGACAAGATTGTCCATTATGTACTTGTGATAAGATTTGCGAAAGGAAGATACGCTAGTTTTATTTTTGAAATTATCAGGGATGTCATTCCACAGTTTACCACCTGAGTATGTAAGGGATGCTTTATATAAATCTGTTCTGGGGCGGGGCATTATTAATTTGGTTTTGCTTCGAATTGCATGGACTTTAAATTTAGTAATAAGATATTTTGGTACTACATGTAACTTATTTATGATCTTGTACATAAGGGTACCTTTGTTTAGTAGACATTTCAAATCAAATGGTGGAATGTTAAAGTTCTTTCTAGTCAATGGTTTCAAGGGAGGACGATTTAAGGAGTATGAGTTTAAGAGAACGTTTATATAATCTTCCAACGTGTTTGAGTGTGTTTTTACTAGCTGAATCCCAACATGTTGATGCATAATCAATGTCAGGCTGAATATAGGCATGGAAAAAAAAGTTTACGGGTATGTTGATCCAAAAAGTGCTTTATTCTATTGAGCTGGAATACTTTTTATGAGATTTTCTTGGCCAGTATTTGCATGTGTTTTGACCATGATAAGTTGTTGTCAATGTATAGGCCGAGTAATTTGTGAGAAGTAACTTCTTCTAGAGACTTTTCATAGATAGTTGGTGTACTTAATTGATTTTTAAAGTTTTGCCTCTTTTGTCTTGTTGTGATTAACATGAATTTAGATTTTTGGGGATGTAATGCCATATGTACTAAAATTGTGACAGAGTATGGGAAAACCCGGCTAAAGTCGCTGAGAGACATTCTTAGCAATGCACAAAAACAGGTAGCTTAGTTATACTTGATTCTGTGTATTTTGTCAACTTTAACAACATTATAGAAAAAAGACTATTGCAGATAGATCAATTCTGTTTTTTGCTTTTCAGTCTTTAGAATTTAAACATTCAGATTATATAAAAACGTCAAAAGTGATAATTTCCGACTTTAGCCTGGTTTTCCTATACTCTGTCACAAATTATTAATGTCACTCTGCAATTCAGAACAGATTGAGTCAGCATTATAACCGTATTTATGGATTGTGGTGTCGTCTGTAAAAAGTTCACACGGTGAAGTAAGATGAAGCGGGAGGTCATTTATATAAATGGTGAAGAGTATAGGTCCTAAGACAGAGCCTTGGGGAACTCCATAATAGACTGATTGCAATGAAGATGTAATAATATCTTTGGAGACGGTTTATCGTCTGTCAGATAGAAAGGACGAAACGAGGGCGATAGAATCTTGAGTTAAACCATACAATGATAGTTTTTTTTAATAGAAGGTCAATAACATCAAAAGTTTTAGCAAAGTCAACGAAAATAGCACCGGTGAGAAGGTCATTGTTAATATTAGAATGCCACTGTTCGACTAGATTAGTGAGTACTGTTTGGCAGGAGAGATTTTCTCTAAAGCAACTTTGGTTACAATGGAAAAGATCATGTGTAGTAAAGTATGTCTCAAGATTACGCTTTAAGTGCTTTTCTAGAGGTTTGGAGAGGTTAGACAAGATAGATATAGGTCGGTAGTTTGACGGATCTTGGGGGTCACCAGATTTATATAGTGGTATCACCTTCGCGTCTTTAAATAATTGGGGATTACAGCCTTTCTTAATGCAAAGGTTATAGACATAGGTAAGACAGTCAGTGGTAATAGGCGCAGATAACTTTAAGATATAATTCAATATGATATAAGCCACAACATTTAGAATGCTTGAGTTGAAGTAATTCTTGGTACGCCTCATGTACAGCCATGTACTGAAAACTGAGTTTAGGACCTAGTTTTTTGGAGTCACAGTACTCCTTCAGTAACAATAGATCATTAGAACTAGTTCGGTCGGCTAGTAACGTTTTATCGGCTATGGTACAGAAATGACTGTATTTTTTTATGTGGTTGACCATTGGTCAGTGTGACTGACCACTGGTCAACCACATCAAACCTTGTTCATTTGAACTCCTAATACACTAATTTGCAGTCAAACAGTGAAAATAGGCCACATCAACAATTGTTCATATGATCTCCTAATACACTAATTAGCATTCAAACGGTAAAATTAGGCCAAAGTGACCAGTGTCAGTGGTCAGCTTGTTATTCATTTTATTTAACAAAGATTTTTTTTAAATGAGAACTTGTCAAGAATGAGTTTTTATAACTCCAACTTTCATTTGGACAAAACGGCGGTTCAAAATCGGGCGCCATTTTGTCCAAATCATAATAGAAAATTTGGACAAAACGGCGGTTAACAACACATTAGAGAGCAAAAAATTTCGATTTTAATTTCTTTTTCAACAACATCTTTAAAAATGGCAGTAATTATCACACTTATTTACCCACGTTCACCCACACACATAGACACTGACACATACCCCCCCACACACAAAACCCCCAAAAAACACCTACATGTATAATACACAAACATACGGTGGGTTATACTATGTTACGCGCTCAACCATAACCAGGCAGATACGAGACAGAGAGAGACAGAGATAGAGCATCGCCACTAACTCATGTGATCCCATTAGCAGACATTGGTTTTATGACTTTAGCCTTTCAAATGAGCAACTTATGGGAGATGAGTCCCACACTCTCTCTCTCTCTCTCTCTCTCTCTCTCTCTCTCTCATCGTCGCTCGTCATCTCTCTCTCTCTCTCTCTCTCTCTCTCTCTTTCTCTCTCTCTCTCTCACTACACCCAACTACGAATATCGCGTGATAAGTCCCTAGTGGTTTGATTGCCCCCTGGCGGTCAAATCCGCGTCATAAGTTGACCATTGACAACGCGCCTACATTATACGGCCACATGCTTTGGCCTCAGTTCGTGGCTATTATATTAGGTTAGGTTAGTATATAGGGACTAAACATAGCCATTAGGCTTGATTATATCATTTATTATGTACAAGATTTTCGTGCACTCAGGTTTTTGATAATCATTCATCATATTCGTATGTCCATTTTTTTAATAATATTCCCAGTCGTCTAATATGTTTTTGAAAATGTTAGTATTTGGTGCTTGTTTAATATTAGTTGGTAACTTGTTCCACAAAGGTGCAGTTGTGGCAGCGCAAAATGTTGCAACGCGGCAAAATGTTACAATTGTAACAAATTGCGTGAGGTGCCCGGGGCTCCTCGCGCAAAATGTTACAATTGTAACATTTTGCCGCGTTGTAGCATTTTGCACGGAAAGCCTGCGGCAAAATGTTACAATTTTGTTAGAATCGTAACATTTTGCGCGAGGCGCCCCGGGCAAAATGTTACAACGCGTCAAAATGTTACAATTGAAAATTTTCAATCAAAGGTGGGCGCCTCGCGCAAAATGTTACAATTGTAACAAACTGCGCTTGGCGCCCCGGGCGCCTCGCGCAAAATGTTACAATTTTAACAAAATTGTAACATTTTGCCACAGGCTTTCCGTGCAAAATGTTACAACGCGGCAAAATGTTACAATTGTAACATTTTGCCGCAGGACTTTCCGCGCAAAATGTTACAAGGGGTCCAAATGTTACAACTGTAACATTTTGACGAGTTGTAATATTTTGCGCTGCCACAGCCGTTCTGTTAGTAAAATAGTATTTTCTAAGATTAGTCTTAGTCTTGTGACTGAATTCGTTCACACTGATCGAAGACATTCATCAGTTGTCAACAGGTCTCCTGGGTCACCGCGCGTTTAAGAGTAGAGTGGAGAGTGGCACAGTGGTAGCGCGTTCGTCTCGTGTCAAGTAAACCCGAGTTCGAACCTGGGTACAGGGGATTGTTCCTCTCACTTTGCACTAGGCCTTACTCCTGAAAGTGGAGTATTTCGGATGGGACGATAAACCGAAGTCCCGTGTGCCCATGCACTTAGCATACGGTAAACCCAGTGACAACGAAACAGTTGTAATTTGGTCAAAATTTACCACCAGTCACCAAAAAATCGCATGCCAAAAAAAGTTTGGGTGGCGCGCCTCTGGCTGCGACGCGCTCTCCGGCAGGGATTTCACAGAGACGTATATCTGACTATAAAGTACCTAATACCTAATACCTAATAACTGTTACGCCAAAAGGGGTCTAGGAAACACCACTAACCGCGAATAACGTTAGCTAAGTAAAGATAACTCTAATAGCTTAATCTTCACTTTCAGATATATAAAATAATAATAATAATAATAAACGGATATTTATATAGCGCTTTTTATCGAGCACAAAGCGCTTTACAATCAGCATTGAAAAACTCACACACGCACAACAGACACACACGCAAAACAGACACACACGCACGTGCGTGCACGCACGAGAGTGAACGCGTTCTTGCACACAGACATACACACACATCCCCGTACACATTTCATCAAACAAACAGAAAACACATTCTTACTGAAACTCACACAAACTTACTCAAACATACACTTGTACAAACACGCACACACGCACGCACACACACACAAATACACACACACACTCGCGCGCGCGCACACGCGCACTCACATACACAAAAACACTCACGTGTACTCACACTCACAGACACATGCTCGCCCCCCCCCACCCCCCCCCCCCCCCCCCCCCCCCCCCCCCCCCCCCCACCCCCCCCCCCCCCCCCCCCCCCCCCCCCCCCCCCCCCCCCCCCCCCCCCCCCCCCCCCCCCCGGCCTCTAGCCGAACACAATCTCTCCTGCGCACGCATACACTCATACACATGCAAGCATATACAATGTATACCCACACAGAACACACTCACACACACAACACACAAAACACTCACACACACACACACACACACACACACACACACCTGCTTGGAAGCGCGGCCGTGGGCGCACGCACACTCACATTCGCGCACACGCTCACAAATTACATACATACACAAATTACATACATACATACAAACATACGGACATGCATCGCATAATCACACACACACACACACACACACACACACACACACACACACACACACACGCGCACGCACACATACACACACATCGCACAATCACACACACACACACACACACGTACGCACGCATGCACACAAACACACGCATACGCGCGTGTGCACACACACACACACACACACACACACACACACACACACACACACGCACACGTGCACATGGAGATGGGGGTGTTATTGGAAAGACTGCTGGAACAGATGGGTTTTCAGGTTAGTTTTGAACGATGCTAAAGATTGACTATGTCTGACAGCAGAAGGCAATGAATTCCAGAGTTTGACTGCTGATGATACCTATCACGTTTAAATGTTTGTATTCGAAAGATCTTATTGTCATTTGCTGAGCGGAGAGATCGAGATGGAACGTAAATTTCAAGAATCTCAGAGAGGTATTGCGGTGCTGTTCCCGATATGATCTGATAGCAAACAGCTGTAGTTTATTCTTTGTTGAACGGGTAGCCAATGTAACTCTTTAAGTAGAGGTGATGTGTGTTGAAGACGCTTGGCTTTGTAGACCATTATAGCAGCAGAGTTTTGGAGTTGTAAGGGTTTGAGAAGCGCCTGTGGGCAACCAAGTAGAAGGGAGTTGCAGTAATCTAATCTAGACAAAATGTATGAACTGACTAGCGTTTGGGTTGCCTCGGTCGTGAGAAAGGGGTGTATAGAGCTGATTCGCCTGAGTTCGATGTATTCCAGAGCCTGGCAGATCTTAGTGATGGAAAGGTCTTCATACAAGAAAGCGCCAAGATTGCAAAATTTGATGTTAGAAAATTTGATGTTGATAAAAGAGAGATAAATCATACCTCACTGACAGGTTGTACAAATATTTCGTTTTCATTGTCAGTCTATTTGTGTGCAGAAAATTAAGTTTGCACTACATTATGCCATCTAACATGATGACAAATTAAAAAAGAGCACTCAAAAATATTTGTGTTTGTTTCATTTGCTAAAAAATTCCTATATATTTTCGCTGTAGAGTGAAGAATATTTGTCTGTATCCACTTTCTAGACTTTGTTTTCCATTTGTAAACTAAAAGTTACGTTCTCGCAAGAACTAATTTTAGCCGGAAGTAAAAAAAGAAAGTTGCAAACTTCCCATGATGCAACTAACAGTTTGCGGTGTGCTAGGGCACGAGAGAAAACGTCACGCGAACTATCAGCAAATGAAGGGTGTTTAATTAGACCGTTTTTGCCGATTTGCGCTCACGCTACGCAACGTTAGCCCGTGTGAAACGCCCCCTGGGCAAAAGGGCAGTTGCCACGTGAGCGCGAACTTGATATTCACTGATTTTAAAGACCCTGCACGTCACGTGTCACATTCCCTCTTATACAAGGAAGCTTTCTTTAGACTCCTTACTAGCTATAAGAGGGAAAACACGTGCAAACCGTGATTTTGACACGTGACGTGCGGAGTCTTTAAATTAGAAAATTGGATTAGACTTAGAGAGGTCACCACAGCCACCGGCAAAACACGCGGACAATTTAGTAATCTCATCTGCTGTGCAAACTCCGTGGCAAATGCCCTGTTGTAAGACAAATGTGTCTGCCTAGCACGAGCTGAACAACTTGAAAGCTTTATGTATTATGTTGGCAGGGGCGAATTTCAATATTCAAATTTTTGACGGGAAGCTCCAGTGGGTAGAGGTTTGTTCAGTTGTTTGATGCGCGAGTTCGATTAGTATTAATAACAAACATTTTGAAAGCCGAATCGCCTATAACATGTGAGAAAATAAAAAATATACCCTTTTTAATGTGTTTCTATTGAAACAAAACCTGAAAAAGTTTATATACGTTGTATATATATGTTACGCATAATGTCAACAATTGCCTAATGTGAACATTAGGCAAGCAAATTGTCTAATGTGAACATTAGGCCACATTAGGCAAAACTTTCACATTATGCAAGTGCATTTTGCCTGATGTGAATAGAATGAAGTTTGACATATCTTGAGGACTGAGTCTTCCTTCACTTCTCTTCTCACATTTTCCCTTTATATTTTGAGTGCTGTTCACTGTTTTTATTTGTAACTTCTTTTTTGGAGGACCTTTGGACTTGAGCTTTCCGCATTCAGATTCAGAACATCAGGCTGGATTTCCTTTTGAAGGTAAAATACTCTTTCTCTCTCCCTCTCTCTCTCTCTTTTTTTTCTTTATCTCTCTCTCTCTCTCTCTCTCCTCTCTCTCTCTCTCTCTCTCTCTCTCTCTCTCTCTCTCTCTCTCTCTCTGTCTGTCTGTCTCTCCCCCCTCTCTCTCTCCCTCTTTTTCGTCTCATATTTCCCCCCTTTATATCTTAAGTATTGTTCTCCCAAGAGAAGACAATTACATAGGCCTGACAGTGTGTGACATTGTTGCCACGTGGGCTGTGGCCTGCATGGCCATAGCTATGGTGCATAGTGCGACAGATAATGTGCAGGACATTCTTTCAATGGATAGTGGTTGCGTGTCAGTGGTAGGGAGCAACGTAAAAGGAACCCTGACTGAAGAAGGAGTGTCAGTGGCAGTCAGTTAGGCCTAGGCCTACACACACCGTTTCCGATTGTGCACGCCCTTCTGTCGTTATGCTCTACGTACGTGATGTTTGTTTCTCGTTGGCCTCGATCTGTGGCAAAGGCCAACAGTAAATGAGAGCTGCAGCATAGATTTTCTACAATATTGGAATGTCAAGGTACAGTTTAATCGTTGGTGGAAAACTATGACTCTCAAACAAGGGGACCCTTGCACCGGCTCTGGGGCTGCAGCCAGAGGGATGGGTTGGCCTTTGGAGACCTTCCCATAGCCAGTTATAATAATGTATAAAACTCATACACACACAATCGCACACACACACGCACTCTCTCTCTCTCTCTCTCTCTCTCTCTCTCTCTCTCTCTCTCTCTCTCTCTCTCTCTCTCTCTCTCTTTCTTTCTTTATTCTCTCTCTCCATAGACACGACTGTTCACATTAGGCAGGCCTGTTCACAGCCGGCAAAATGGAGCTGCGTAATGTGAACACTAGGCAATTTTCTGCCTAATGTTGACAATTTTTAACATTAGGCACACCATCTGCACATCAAATGCCTAATGTTCACATTAGGCAATTGTTCACATTATGCGTAACATATATATATATATATATATATATATATATATATATATATATATATATATATATATATATATATATATATATATATCACGTTTTGGCTAGAAGCCCTCGCACTTGAGCATACGAGACGAAATAACTATATTTAAGTAATTCTTCGAGTAGTTCATATAAAAAGAAAAAAAGTTTTGTTACTGCAAGGATGCGTTTTCTTTCAATAGTTTATAGTAGAAAGGACGATATTGCTGAAATATTGGTCTAGTTCTTCCTACTAGAGTCAAAGAGAAAATGTTGTGATAGCATTCTTCCTAGAATTAAACTGACTGAAAGTTCAACAAGCTTTGATCAATTCACAAAAAAACTAAGCATTCACAGATAGAGTGCTGTCTGCAGAAATTAAACATAGGGTTTTCGAGAAAAGAACCTCTTAAAGTATTTATTTTAACATGACATATATTTTTCAATCGACCAAAACACGCTACTTCTACTTTCAAAATGGCCTTGACCACATCATATCCTGTGAGAGATTGTTCCTCTGAGCAGACGATGTCCACAACGTTTTTTTTTTTTAAGTTTCAAAATCTACAAGAAAAAATGCATTGTGCACAGTTTTACCCTACATTTATAGAACTGAAGCGATCGCAAGTAATTTCCCGCCGATATTGGTTGCATGAAGCAAAACATTGTTTGATTTAGCGCTGACAACAACCCCATTTCAGTGCAGAACATCTCATCGGCTTCAACAGAGCCGCAAATGCGCATGTCTGTGTTGACATAAAGGGATGCAACTACGTTTTAAAAAACAAACCTAACGAGATCGTGTCAAAACGGCTACACGCATAGCAGCGATTTGCTTACAGATATTTTGTTGGAAACCGTCATATATTTTTTACTATAATGACATCTATAAACGCAGCCTATCCAGGAGCTTGCTCCTGCTTCTCGTTTTTCGCGCATACAAGGTTTTAACTGAACACAAATTTGCTTGGTAACTCTTTGTGACATTATCGTTATAGATTTGGAAGATCGACGTTCAGTCACTCAAGACACTCGTTTGGTTTATTTTGGTTAGCATTCAAGCATTAACACAGTTAAATCCACTTTTTGCTGAAGAGACTGATGTGCACCTCAACCATTCTTTTTTAAATTTATTTCATCCAATCCATTTATTAAATGATACGTCACAGTCGAGCGAAGAGGCGGAAGTTAGCGAACCTAAACACCGTAACTGTAACAAATAACAATGAAAAGTAGATCATTTAGATCCAGGCTTCACACACTTCACACAAAATGGAATGATGGTACAGAAGTTCCAGGCTACTTCAGCCTGACTGCATGCAGTTAACGTTCTACCACTCCGATGTATAAGTTTGGTAGGCTACTTTTTCAAAAGTTAAAATAAGAATGATTAACTACTTCTTCTTGATTTTCAAGTGTGTGTAAACTTTCAAATGCCACGGTCTGCAGTGCAGCATCTGAGAATTAAAACTTTTGTGATTGGCTAATATTTGATTTCAGTATTTGGATGTAGTCCACACGTCTAAAACCTTGCCATAATTTGAAGGCGTTTTAAATTACTTTTTAATAAATAGTGCGCATGTAAAAAGATTGTAACAAAATGGTTTTACATTCAGTATGCTTTACTTGTTGAGTTCTAACAATAGGAAAGTTATTCTAATTTGCGCGCGCGCGTGTGTGTGTTTGTGTTTGCGTATGTGTGTTTGTGCAAGCGTGCATGTGTGTGTGTGTACATGTGTGTTTGTTTGTGTACGTTGATATGAGTGTGTTTGTGTGTGGGGAGGGAAGGATGCGTATGTGTATACCAATGTGTATATATGCGTGTGTATGTGTGTATATCTATGAGAATGTTTTGCGTGGGGGTGACGGTTGGAATGCAAGCGCGTCTGAGTATGTTCGATATGTATGATGTAATCTTACATGTGGAGTGAATTTTAGTTTTGCTAAGCGCCATGAGTAGTTCGTCTAGAATCTGCGCTCTATAACTGTCTTTATTATTATTATTATTATTATTATTATTATTATTACCAGTCGCGAAGCGAGACTGGTATTGTTTTCAGTTTGTCCGTCCGTCCGTCCATGTTCAAATTTGCTCAAAATGCATATTTCGGTGTAAAATGGCCTCGCATACAGTTATCAGTGTGTTTCAACGAAAAAAACAAAGGTTTGTTTGTCTGTCAGTTTGTTTGTCTGTCTGTTTGTCTGTCTGTCTGTCTGTCTGTCTGTGACAGCGATAACTCGAGAACGCTTGGATATATCAACATGAACATTTACAGGTGGGTACAAGGGGTCAAAAGCTTGGACAAGTTCGAATTTGGGCAAAATCGGGTTAGCGGTTAAGGGTTTGGGTTGAGATTAGGGTTAGGGTTAGGGTTTAGGGTGAGAGTGCAGGCATAGGTCGCGATTACGTCAGGCTTTAGTGTTTATAATAGATGAAACAATCTGTCTTTAGTGTTTAGTAGATGAAATAGTGTGTAATTTACAAAAATTCGGAAGATTCTTTGCTTACTGAAAACTTTACAGAAATCTTTCAACTGCAGCCCGGCGGTCTATTTTTAGCATTCCAATCATTACATACAAACAGTAGCTTCCCCTGGCTTTTCAATAATTTCAATCTGTGAACCAGAATTTTATCGCCGCACTAATTCATAACGTCTTAGATCTTTTGGAAAACATTTTAAACTATTTATCATATTCATAATTACCACAAAAAAGTACCGCATACTCGTCGTGTCTGTTGTAGTGTCTGTATTACGTATGTTTATAAATATAAGTAACCTATTATTTTATGCCCAATTTTTGTGTGTCTGTATTTTTGAGCTAATATCACTTCTAAGTAAAAAGACGTTAAATTAAAGAACAACAACATATATCCGTTTAATTAGCATGAAACTTTAGCCTACGTGTGGTACTAGGAGCCAAAAACTTGGATGAGTTCAAAATTGGGTAAAATGGGATTAATGGTTAGGGTCTGGGTCAAGATTAGGGTTAGGGTTGCTCAAAATGCGTATTTTGGCGTTAAATGGTCGTACATGTGGTTTTCAGAATATTTTGATAAAAACATTTCCAGGGTTTGTCTGTCTGTATGTCTGTGAACGCTATAACTCAAGAACTCTTTTAGATAACAACGTGGGTGCATACTTGAGGTCAAAAGCTTGCATAAGTTTGAATTTGGGCGAAATCAGGGTTACGGTTAGGGTTTGGGTTATGATTAGGTTTAGTGTTAAGGTTAGGCCGGGTGCAAGCGTGTGTCGCGACTGGGTCAGTTTACTACGCAAGTATTCTAGTTGTTATTATTATTATTATTATTATCATTATTAATGATATTTTTTTAATGGAAGATCGTGAGATTTGCTTATGCTTATCCGCCTAAGGGGGTATCTCCAGTCTACCAGCCAAGAGTATATATATATACATATATATTATTTTTAAAAAAGCAGCATAAAAACAACAATCAGTGCATCGCATTTGAATTAATATACGACCACTTACCCATTTCTGCTGTGGTGCTAAAACATTTGAAAACATGGATCAAACCACACTGATATTAGCCCAAAGCGAGGCAAACCAAGAATCCAGTTTCCCTACAGTGCAACCAAAGCATCGTAGTGTTGTGAATGTGGAGGCCTATGGCAAACCCGTTCTGCACTGCCTGCTCTGTGGACTACTCATCATCCTTTGGTTCACTCGGGTCATCTCTTTTCCGATCTACCTCGACGGTAGCAACAAGGCGGGAGGGAGTTCCTTCAGCGCGGCGCTGCAGATTCCAGTTCTGTCCTCCTTTCAGCTGTTGGTGTTCAATCTTCTGTACAAGTATCTCTACCGCAGGGAGCATTCCCTAGTTCCATCCAGCCCGTGGAGAACCCTGTTCTTCGCAGGGACCATAGGCTCGCTGGGGCGACTGGGGATGTGTGCCACGGCGGTTCCTGGCAGAACGCCTTCCTACCTGACAGGGATTCTGTGCACACTGACTATCCCCTACGTCATTTTCCTCAGGCTCTTGTGGCTGCGTAAAGGTATTGAGTGACGGAGAGAGAGAGAGAGAGAGAGAGAGAGAGAGAGAGAGAGAGAGAGAGAGAGAGAGAGAGAGAGAGAGAGAGAGAGAGAGAATGGCACAGAGAGAGAGAGAGAGAGAGAGAGAGAGAGAGAGAGAGAGAGAGAGAGAGAGAGAGAGAGAGAGAGAGAGAATGGCACAGAGAGAGACACACAGAGAGAGTGAGAGAGAGAGA
>CM065701.1:43362635-43375135 GCA_017654935.2 Phymorhynchus buccinoides
GGGTTAGGAGTATGTTTGGCTTTTTGTTTTACTAAACATCACTTGATGCAAATAAAGAAAATATGGCTTGAGTACTGCAGATAGTCGCATGCGAGTGTACCTTGATGTGTGAGAATGATAATGATATGTCAAGATAAATAGCTGTGACGTCAAGTTTCTAATAGCAACGGTGTATTCTTACACGCGTTACACTAAACCTTTGGGTTAATATACGCAAATGATATGTCAAGACATTGTTTTATATCACACGCTTCCAGGCCTCTTTAGCGCTACTTGAAGATAAGCGACTGTGGGGATGTCCCGATAACATTTGAACATAAAGACTGCTTTGTTGTGTTTAAGTTTTAATTGAAAAGGTAATATATCCAAGCTTAAGTAGTCAGTCGCTGTAAGTTTTGAAGATTTCAACATGATTAGCTTTACAGCACGTCTGTGAAGACTTGAAAGAGGTTTTAAAATGTTATCACTAGCACCGTCCCAAACAGTTGACGCATAATCAATGTGGGATTCAATAAAAGAGTGAAAACAAATTCTACGAGAATGGAAATTTAAAAAGTGTTTTATCTTAGACAATTGATAAATCTTCCGAGACACAGTTTTACAAACCATAGTTATATGTTCTGACCATGAAAGATTGCTGTCAATGACAAAGCCAAGCACCTTATGACTGCTAACTTCTTCAATGTTGGTACCATTTATATACAGAGGAGGAGAATTAAAACAAATATTTTGATGTTTTTGTCTTGTTGTTATGATCATGAATTTGGTTTTCAAGGGATGAAGGCTCATGTGATTTAGCTCTGCCCAATTGATCAGTATATCGATATTTCTTTGTAGTGTATGCACAATTGTTCCATAGTCAGAATGGTTTGTGTATATTGTCGTATCGGCAGTGAACAGTTCACAAAGTGCTTTTAAAACAAGAGGCAGATCGTTAATGTAAATTGAGAAAAGTAAAAGTCCTAGAACAGAGCCCTGAGGAAAACCATACTCAGTCATTTTGGGCGACGAGACAGAACCATGTATAGCCACCACCTGTTTTCTGTCAACTAAAAACGACGACATGAGTTCAATAGTGTCACAAGAAAAAACATATTTAAGTTGTTTAAATAAAAGTGAGTGATCTATAACGTCAAATGCTTTGATAAAATCAACTATTAGTACTCCAGTAATGTCATTGTTGTTGATATGTGTTAGCCATTTGTCAACAAGAGTAGTGAGGGCTGTATGGCAATAATCTTTAGCTCTGAAACCAGATTGGCAAGGATGGAAAATATTAAAATTATCACAGTGATTAATAATATGCTTTTTAATGTGTGTTTCTAAAGGTTTGGATAGAATGGACAGGATGGAAATGGGTCTGTAATTACTTGGGTCAGATTTGTCACCTGGTTTGAATATAGGAGTAATTTTAGCAGATTTGAATGCTTTTGGAAACTTATTTTTAGAAATGCATGAATTATAAATATAAGTAAGCGATTCTGAAATGATAAAGAGAGAGAGGGGGGGAAGGAGAGAGAGAGAGAGAGAGAGAGAGAGAGAGAGAGAGAGAGAGAGAGAGAGAGAGAGAGAGAGAGAATAAACCACTGTAATATTTAATGCATTTTGGTTATGGGGGGAAAAGAAACAAATGACCTTTTGTCTTCGTGTGTTAACTTGGATACGGACATACCATATGTTATTGCAATATCGATTTATGCAACCACCTATCGACGTGCCAAGGTCAACCATGAATTAAGCATACTTGTTACATTGAAACTGGTTACATCCAGACTTGCTGAAACCATGTTATAAGGTTTACATGTAGAAATAAATCATAATTATATTGAATTAAACACCAACATGCAGACAATCACACACATTTTATGCATACCTTCCGCTTATTCATGGCATGAAAGACATCTAGATTATCTGTACATATTATCATCATTAGAAGCTTTCTTAATAATTCAACTTCAGACACTGTAGGTCTACTATGACTATTATTAAATTTAAAAGTTCCTATAGATAACAGCCAAGTCTTAATATGTGTTGATTCCAAAGTAGCAATATATGCTATCAAGTCTACCAATTCATGTATGCAACTTGACATGATAATTGAAATTAATCATATTATACACCTTCTTTCCATAAAAGGCATTGCTATTACTTTTAGTTGGGCGCCTTCTCATTGTGGAATATTATCAAATGAACGGGTAAACCAAGATATTAACAATGTAGTATAAATGTTCCCTTAGATCTGACAGAATGTTTTTTTCGATTATAAGCAAAACATCTCATGAAAATGTTCTTTATTGATGAACTCGGATGCTTAATGTTATCATAACTCTATTAAATTTAATGATAGAGACAATGGGAAAACATCATACAAGCAATGTTACTTTCTTGTCCAGAGAGGATTAAGCCGTCGTATGAATTCATTTAAAACAAAATATTGCAATGATGTGTGGTGAATCCATAAGTGTCAGTCATTTGCTGATTCACTGTCCAAGAGCAAGAGAGCTTTTTAAAACTTCGGGTATTGACTGTTTTGCTGATGGATTGACTCCTTTATCTTTATTCTATATACTAAATAAGTATCATGTTCTTCATTCACTTTATAAATGTTTATTAAGTAGTTCAATTAGTATTTATTTCTAACAGTGTTCATTGTTCGGTTATATTCTTTAAGTGTAAGCTTAATGTTTTTAAATATGGGAGGGGGGGGGGGAGGGACAGAGTCATGATTGCATCACCAAGTTATTATGTTCTCTCTTCATATATGCATACACTTACTTACAGACACACCAATCTCACTTACCCACACCAAAAAGTACACCGCAATATAATAGTGTCATAATCACTTTTAGTGGAAGGACGTTAAACTGAAGAAGAACAACAACAATTACTAATGTTTAGAAACTTGGTTTCTAAGTCGATGCATTCTTCACATTCTCAAAGAAAATAGATACGAGTATCATTTGCGAGTTTTATCTCGCAGATTGGGCGAGAGAAATGGAACGTTGCTAGGTTAGGGTAGATACTGAGGATTATACACTGACCAGCAAAAGACACCACACACGTGCATTTGATCTGCTCATAAAAGAACGACCCATGCAAACCATTTGACATTTTGCAGACATCTAATTAAATTCGTTGGGCACTTCAATCGTAAATGTCATTGCATTCGTGCGATTAGTTTCGATGCAATAGCTCAACAAACAATACTACCCCCAAATTTGAAAATCACACTGAGAGTGGCTACACACAAAGTGTGAAAATTGGGTGTTCACTGATGTTGGCAAAGCAAATTCTTACACGATGTCTCATGAACCCCCTCAATGTGTCCAGAAAGCCCCGAGGAACTGATACTTACACAGTTAAAGGCATTGCTGTTTGAGTGGACATACCCAAATTTGACAGCTTTTGAGCAGCTGTTTTGTGATGTTAAACTTAGGAGTTGCGTTATTTGTTGTGCTATTGCTTCAAAGCTAATTACCCGAATGCAATGAAAGTTTAAGGTCGGATGTATCCGTAATTGAGTTACTGATATGTGAAATATCAAAGAATTTGACCGTGCCATTTGTGTTCTGCGTTCTTACGAAAAAATGATACTTAACCCTGTATCCATATCAGAATTAGACACGAAAGTGAGCAAAGATGGTGACTAGATGTGTTGGTATGCACATGCAGGTATATTGTTTTCTGCGGACATCTCAAGGCTTGTTTACAGAGCAATAAAATACAGGGACCATTTTGTAAAATCATGGACTTTTGATATGCATGGGCTTTTGAAAGTCCAAGGAGTTATAAAACGGTCTCTATGTTTTATTGCTCAGTTTACAATCCCTCGGATGTCTACATGAGCAAAATTAATGTAAGTGTATGTGCCAAACAACAAATCTGGTCACAATATGCGCTCATTTCCATGCCTAATAAGATACTCATACAGAGATCAACAAACGTTAAGTGCCTCTTCTTCACAAGACTGCAAAATCAAAACGGATATACCAAATCATTTCATATTTTGTACACATTTACGTCAGTGATCTGTGCACCAGATCGGAAAATGGTATTGCATTCGTATTATCAGTTTCAAAACAATAGCTCAACAACTAACGCAACCCCCTAAGTTTAACATAACAAAACAATGCTGCTCAAAACGCCAACATTGGATATGTCCACCCAAGCAGCAATAACTTTAACTGTGTTAGTAGCAGTTCATCGGGTCTCTCTGGACACATTGAAGGGGTTCATGAGACATCGTGTAAAAATGTTGCCTTGCCAACAACAGTGGACACGCCCAATTTTCACACTTTTTATGTAGCCACGCTTTTGTTATTTTCAAACTTAGGGTGGTATTGCTTGTTGAGCCATTGTATCAAACCTAATTGCACGGATGCAATAACACTTAACATTGTGGGTACAGAACTAATTGAATGTAACATCTGCAAAATGTCAAATGATTTGAATGAGCCGTTCTTTTATGCGCATATAAAATGCACGCGTGTAGTCTTTGTTGCTGGTCAGTCGGAAGGTGCTCCCATACTCTCTTGAGTAAAGGCCAAAACAATACTATCACGAAATGAATTTTTATAAAACTCTTAGGGCGGGTTCACATTATACGCGTAAGTTCCATACGGAAACCTATAAGTAAGTAGAAGAAAGAAGGAAGAAAATTAATACGCGGATTAGGGGAAATACTGCTCCCTTCTTTCTTTTACTTATTTATGATTTGCGCACGCGTTTCTGCTCGGAATCTCCGCATGTATGTGTAGCAGTACATATCCTTATAGTGCCTGCTGGGTGTTTCTGAAGCAGAGAGACTGGCAATCTGTAAAGGTCTGCGTACACGTTAACATTATTCACGGGATATTTCTATTTCCCCATGGCAACACAGTTAGTTGTAAGTCATATTTATGAGTGGCCTGACCCCGTGTTGCCATGAGGAAATAGAAATATCCCGTGAATAATTGTCAACGTGCACGAGACCTGAAGCGTATACAGCAAGGTTTTGCAAGAGTTGTTGCTGCTTCTAGTAAAAGCGTCCTGCCTCTGGGTACCAGTCAACTCGTCCCATTTACCACTTGCCCTATCGACCAACTCGCCCCATTTCCAACTCGCCCCAATTGCCAATCTCCCCCCAAAGTCAACTCGCCCCAATTGCCAAACTCGCTCCAAAGTCAACTCGCCCCATTGCCAAACTCGCCCCAAAGTCAACATACCCCATTGCCAAACTCGCCCCAATTGTCAACTCGCCCCAGTCTATTCATGTACACAATACGTATGCATATAATAAATAATGTTTTACCCATCTCTCTCTCTCTCTCTCTCTCTCTCTCTCTCTCTCTCTCTCTCTCTCTCTCTCTCTCTCTCTCTCTCTCTCGCTCGCTCTCCCCCCCCCCTCTCTCTCTCTCTGTGTGCCTTAAAGCAGTCTTCCTAAAATCGTCTTCTCTAACTTTTCAAGATTACATCACAATACATTTTTTGCCTCTTACAGACAAACTTCAATACAACAAAGCTGTCATGATGTTTAGAATAATCAATGGTTTTGCACCTCCAACATTAATTGCAATGTTTCCAATCAACCAATCTAAACATACTAACAATATTGTTATTCCAAAACCCAGAACTGATCTTTTCAAAACAAGTTTAACATACTCAGGTGGTACTCTTTGGAATTCCTTAACAACTAATCTTAAGCACAAAAGCAGCATTACTTCTATTTCAGAGACTAAAAGAAAACATGTCAACTGTATCCAGATAATCATGTTATTATTTTGTATACCTTACTTTAACCTAACAATACCCGCATCAGAAGATGTTGATAAATATTAAGTTATGAATAGGTGAAAAGGGACCACCCCGACCAGGGACGTATGCAAATGAGAAAACACGTAATCACCTGATTGAGTCATATGGCGCAGTCACATAATGTGTCGGCGCCTTAAGAGATACTGATTATACTGTTAAACGGTAAGAGAGAGAGAGAGAGAGAGAGAGAGAGAGAGAGAGAGAGAGAGAGAGAGAGAGAGAGCATGAAGTTAATCAATTATAATTGATTACAGCACACATAGTTTTGGAGTTTGTTTTACAGAGTGGTCACCTTGGGTCTTGTTCATCACTTCAACATCGATGTAGTACTACAATTTCGTGTTGTGGCAATGAAATCTTTTTTTGTTTTTTTTTCCCGTTTTTGTGTGTGTGTGTGTGGGGGGGGGGGGGGGGGTTCGGGGGGGGGGGGGGGGGGGGGCACAGACACAGAGAGAGAGGGAGAGAGAAGGATACAGACAGACAGACAGACAGTCGGTCAGTCAGTCAAACAGACAAATAGACAGACAGTTAGTCAGACAGATAGACGGACAGACGGACAGGCAGACGGGCACGTTTTCTGCGTTACGTGAAGGCCCTTTAGATTATGTATTTAATTAATGAATGAAAGATTGTGTGTGCATAATTTTGTGGGCCTATGTTTTCTAGATTTTCATTTGATTGACCTGGGCCTGTATTCACGTTGAGATAGCATGAGACTTAGCATCATGCTAACTTAGAAGCTCTTCCAAAAGTCCTATTAAATCCTATAGGACATTGGAAGAGCTTCTAAGTTAGCATCATGCTAGGGGAAGACGGGGTAAAAAGCGCATGGGCGGGTAAGAAGCCCACCCCAATTATCTCATGAAATAAAGAAAATTTAGTCAAATTTGCCCATGAGACGAATGCTAGACATTAACGCTCCTGTCATGGGCAAAATGAGACTGAAATTTGCTTCATTTCATGAGATAATTGGGGTGGGCTTCTTACCCGCCCGTGCGCTTTTTACCCCGTCTTCCCCTAAGTCTGGTTGATAATTTTGAAAATACAACTGTTCAGTCATGTATAAAGTTGCGGGATGCAAGTTGGCTGATGGGACGAGTTGGTAATGGGGCGAGTTGGCAATGGGGCGAGATGGTCACGGGGCGAGTTGGCAACTGGGGCGAGATGACTGGAAGCCATGCCTCTGCTCAGAAGTTGATGGATATCAATCCTGTTGCAACAGATGTGGAAGATTGTCGTTGTCTTGTATCTGGAAACTTGATGAAAACATCCTCCCATTTCCTTCTCCTCGACTACTTTGTCAGAAAACAAACAAATCAAAACAAAACCCGTCACGGGGAACACTTAGCTAAAAT
Source organism: Phymorhynchus buccinoides (assembly GCA_017654935.2). Lineage (NCBI taxonomy): Eukaryota > Metazoa > Mollusca > Gastropoda > Neogastropoda > Raphitomidae > Phymorhynchus > Phymorhynchus buccinoides. The sequence continues at coordinate 43,369,784 of CM065701.1, forward strand.
GCAACCGAACTGTCTTGTTGACATGCTTTTTGTTTGTGGCTCAAGCCACAAACCTATAACTCACTTTGTCGGTCGGACGGTCTGTCGGTCCAAAATTGTCGCACATTTTGACAAAATTGTCGCACTTCAAATCGAGGCTACACTTCAAAATTAATTGAGGCCGCTCTTTAAAATGATGTATTTTAAAAGCGTACAAAATAATAAACATACGTAATACAGACACTACAACAGACACGACGAGTATGCGGTGCTTCTTTTGATGAGTATAAGTAGGATACATAGTTTTAAATGTTTTCCAAAAGATATAAAGAGTTACGAAAGGGTGCAGAGATAATATTCTGGTTTACAGATTAAAATTATTGAAAAGCCAGGGGAGATGACTCATGATTGGAGTGGTAAAAATAGACAGCGCGCCACAAACTATGCGATTTTGCGCTTGTTTCTTTCTATGTCTGTATTTTTTACCTTTCTGGCCGTCTTCAGATAAAAAAAAATTGAAAAGCCTAATGTAGGCTTAGACCCAGTCATCGGCGTGTTTAAACAATGTTTGTAAACTTGGGGTGGGGTGGATATCGTTCACCCAAAAGCATCTGTGTGAACAGATTATGTTGTTGTTTGTTGTTTGTTATTTTGGATGAAATGTTGATTCAAGATGGCGCTGTTTTTATCTTCTTTCAGGGAGAGTCACTCAGTTTCTTTATGTGGATCGAGATTTTCCGGTCATCGGCGTTTATTCCCCTTTTCTGGGTTGACATGCTAGCGTACTTTGGCTCGGTAAGTGATACAACGGGAAGGTAAATGTTTTTGTTTTTAATCCATATTTTTGCCCAAAATATTCCAATTTGTTTTTATTGCTCAGTAACCAAATCTTGTGATGCTCAAGAGAACACAATTACAACTTAGCTACACACCAGGGCCTGTATTCACAGTCAGATAGCATAAGACTTATCATCACGATTTCTTGGAAGTCTTTCTAAAGTGCTATTAAATCCGACTACTTTAAATGGACTTCTAAGATATCAATATGAATCCAGGCCCTGGTCATGTTTTGTGTTCTTTTTTTGGCATTAATAAGCGCCAATGTTCACAAATACACCCTGTCAACAAGCCCAAAATATAGAAAATAAAGCGAATCGATTCGTTCGTACTTGACTTCTGTCGACAACTGTACACCTCTGTCTCACAGGCCGGGTCTCTGTCAGAGGTATGGAACCACGTCCAACGCGAGATGACCTGCCATTTCAGCAACGATCCCAGCTGCCATGGGGTAGCCATCAAAGGCTGGACCTTCATCGGGTCCTACACATTGGGCCGCCTGTTTCAGTTCATTCTGGTCCAGCGCTCTGAAGGGGCGGTTCTGGCGGTGGTGATGGTGTCCATGACAACCTGTCTGGCCTCCCTCTTCTGGGCCCTGTTTGAGGTATCAGAGGAATTGAGAATCACGAGTTACGAATGTTTAATCAGTATAGGCCAATGTCCCTTACTGAAGGGGGTGCAAGAGAAACTAAACCAAAACACATGAACAAGAAAAAGATTTTGAAATAAATACTACTTACCATTACACCAAAAGAAAATAAATAACAAATTATAAGGCAATAATGAATACACCGTGAAGCACTAACAACTTACGACGCTACAAGTTCCAGCATGTTCTGGGCATTAGATATATATAACGCAAGGTTGGAAATAACATTTGCGTTTTTTAATACTAAGCAGAGGAATAGAGAGAGAAAGAGATAGAGGAGAATGAGAGAGAGAGAGAGAGAGAGAGAGAGAGAGAGAGAGAGAGAGAGAGAGAGAGAGAGAGAGAGAGAGAGAGAGAGAGAGAGAGAGAGAGGAATAAAAAGAAGAAGATGAAGAAGAAGAAAAGAAGTGAGAGAGAGAGTGAGAGAGAGAGAGAGGGTAAGGAGAGAGAAGAGAGAAAATTACAGAAAAAGATACACACACACGCGCGCACACACACATACAGAAGAGATAGACGGGCAAACAGAGAAACAGAAAGAAATGCAGACAGACAGTTAGAAAGACACACAGAGACATTGCTGTTCCCCACTGTTTCAGCTGGACCCAGTGTCAGATGCCTTAGTGTGGAGACCCCAGTTCACCGTGACCACGGCCTTCACCCTGGCAGGTCTGCTCATCATTGTGCCCGCCGTCATCGTCTACAACCTCTTCAGCATCTGGGACGCCCAGCAACAACAGGACACTGATGATAGTGACCATGGAGATCGTAAAGAACGTAGAGAGCATAGTGATCATGGTGATCTTGGTGCTTATGTCAATATGGAGTCGATAGAGTGTGGACTTGTCCGAGATAGTAGTAATAATGATCAAATGAGCTACGGCAGTATTGATTTGTAAGGTGAACAATACTTTTCACCACGCATGTTTTTGAACCACTCTACCAAGCTACCAAACTACGAAGCCCGTAACTGCAATAAAGGGAAAGATTAATTATGTAGTTCTAAAAAAGAACTTGACATGTATAAAAATCGAAGGGCAAAGGTCAACAAGATTACCACCAACCAGTATGCTCAAATAACAAGTTTGAACACTGTACCTCCAACGATGTGAAAGATATGGCCATACAAATGTATGTTTTCAAGGTCAAGGTCAGCATGCTATCAACATCATGACAGCTTTGTTGTATTGAAATTGTCTGTAAGAGGTAAGATATTTAATGTAATATAATCATGAAGAGTTAGAGAAGATGATTTTAGGAGGATTGTTTTTAAGGGTTTGCTTATGAACATTATTTAATGGTTTTAAATGGTTGAATCGAAGAGCGTTGAGGCATTATCTATGTGTGATTGAATACATGCATAAAAGAAATGCTTACAAGCATCATGATTAAGTAAGTTTTTAATTGTAGAGAGGGAAAAGACTGTGTCTGTGTGTGTGTGTGTGTGTGTGTGTGTGTGTGTGTGCGTGCGTGCGTGCGTGCGTGTCCGTGTGTGTGTGTGTGTGTGTGCAAATGCATGACTGAAGTGTGCGCGATGCTTGCATTTGTATGTGTGTATGTATGTGTCATTGTGTACGTGCGAGCGCGTTTGCACCCTTGTCTGATCATTCATGCAAACCTATATAATTAAATTTGCAAAAATGGCCACTGAAGCATATAAAAACAAGCTATGCGATGATGTTTCACACTTAAATGTTGATCTCATACTTTGAGCTCTGGTCATGCTGAATTGATGTGTAGAAAAGGTATTTGGTACTATGTTTATTTGTGTATGAGACTGGCTACGGTGGGTTTTGTTTATTTATATTCTTCTTTCATACAGTATACTTGATTATTGTACTGAGATGTTTGTTTTACTGATATAGAACTATTGGTTCCCTTTATATTGTATATGCAGAGCAAGGTACACATATTTTATTGTGATGGTGGTTAAATAATTAAGGTTAAAAAATAAAGAGATGTTTAATACAGTGTTTATACATTATGTAAATGGTTGAATATAGCTGACCAGAGGCTCTATACTTATGTCCGTATACTTTGTGGTCTGATGATCCTGAATTATAGGCATATGACAAACGAATGTTATATTGAGGCAAGCTAGTTGAGAATGTTTCCATTAGTGTATTTTTCTAACCGCAGGGCACTAATGTGAACTTATAACTACTAGTCACATTTTAAGTTCAAACATGTACTTGATTTTCTGTCTTGTGTACTACTAGAATAATTATCTCTCTCCCCCCCCCCCCCCCCCCCCCCCCCCCCCCCCCCCCCGCCCTTTCTTTTACACTCTATGTGAATGTGAGTATACGTGTGCGTTGACATATTAGGTTATTGGGAGTGTGTGTGTGTGTGTGTGTGTGTGTGTGTGTGTGTGTGTGTGTGTGTGTGTGTGTGTGTGTGTGTGTGTGTGTGTGTGTGTGTGTGTGTGTGTGTGTGCATGTGTGTGTGCATGTGTGTGTGTGTGTGTGTGTGTGTGTGTGTGTGTGTGTGTGTGCGTGTGCGTGCGTGTATGTGTGTGTGTGTGTGTGTGTGTGTGTGTGTGTGTGTGTGTGTGTGTGTGTGTGTGCAGGGCCGGATCCAGGGGTGGGGTACCCTGGGTTCCGTGCCCCCCCCCCCCCCCCCCCCCTTCCCACCAAAACAAAAAAGAAGAGACAGAGAGCAACAGAAAAACAGAGTCATTCTGACTGTTTTGTTGTTCTAAGGTACACTCTAAAGGGAGTTTCGGCACTTTAGTTCGCTAAAAAAAAAAGCTGTATGTGTGTGTGTGCGTGGGGGTGGGGTGGGGGGGGGGGGTTCCGTAGCCCCCCCCCCTTCCCACCAAAACAAAGAAGAAGAGAAAGAGAAAAAAAAGAATGACAGAGAGTCAATCGTACTGTTTTGTTGTTCTAAGGTACAATTAGGGAGTTTCGGCACTTTAGTTCGTTAAAAAAAAAAAGCTTTGGTTCAGGGGGCAACGCCCCCTGACCCCCACCAGAGGCGTTGCTCTTGGACCCCACCGGGGGCCTACGCCGACCCCTGCCCTTAGTTGTAACCACCACCCCCTCTAATGTGTCCCAGGCCCGGCCCTGCTGTGTGCGAGTGTGTGTGTGTGTGTGTGTGTGTGTGTGTGTGTGTGTGTGTGTGTGTGTGTGTGTGTGTGTGTGTGTGTGTGTGTGTGTGTGTGTGAAGAGAGAGAGAGAGAGAGAGAGAGAGAGAGAGAGAGAGAGAGAGAGAGAGAGAGAGAGAGAGAGAGAGAGAGAGAACTCAGAACTCAGAACATTTTTAATGATTAGGCCATCTGCCCGTATCAAGAAGGGGAGGTGAGGGGAAGGGGTGTTGGTGTAGATACATTGATCATTCATAGAAAAGGGAAAAGAAAAATAAACATAAAAAGTAAACAATAATGATCGAACCCAATCCAAAGTAAACCAACTAAGGGAACACATAGCAAGGCATAAGAAAGGGAAGTGGAAGGAACATACATAAATGGTATGAAGTATTACGAGCAGCGACATAAACGCTGTCGGCTGTTGTATCTTACATTAACAAAAATTACCACGTGCAATAATTAAGTGAGGAATGGGAGGAAATAATTTCATAATTATACACATTTCATTCCTCTATGTGTCTCGCACGCGCACACGCACACATACACATACACTTACACGCACACACACACACACACACACACACACACACGCGCGCGCGCGCGCGCGCGCGCGCGCGCACGCACACACACACACACACACATTCGCACACATCAACGCACGCACGCATGCACAATATCAATGCATAATTAACCAGCTAATGTGTCCCAGGTCCGGCCCTGATGTGTGCGAGTGTGTGTGTGTGTGTGTGTGTGTGTGTGTGTGTGTGTGTGTGTGTGTGTGTGTGTGTGTGTGTGTGTGTGT
>CM065701.1:43382635-43527635 GCA_017654935.2 Phymorhynchus buccinoides
CCTGGGATTCTTCCTCTCACTTTGCACTAGGCCTTACGGTCTGAATGTGGAGTCTTTCGGATGAGACAATAAACGGAGGTCCCGTGTGCCCATGCACTTAGCACACGTTAAGCCCAGTGGCAGCGAAAAAGTTGTCATGGTCAAAATTGTCCCACCCACCCCCCTTTCCTTCCTAATAAATCACACACAAAAATCGCATGCAACAAAAATAATAAAAAAATGGATGGCGCGCCTCTGGCTACGACGCGCTCTCCAGGTGTGAGCAACCCGAATTTCACAGAGACGCCTCTGTGACTATAAAGTACCTAATACATTCATGACATCTGTTCCGCACGGGCACATCCAACACTGTTCTTGTTTTAAACCGTGATCATCACACAAAGGAGAGTGGGCAGAAAATAATAAAACCACGCTACGGCAATCATGCATGCGTCTTAAGCAGTTAACACGGGTGGTAAAATGTACATTACCATAAATAGCCAATCGTATTTAGCAGTATTATTAATTCGAAGATTTGTGGTCTTTGCTTAGCATGCTTTTATCATTGGTTAACATTAATTAGCCTGCAGTATGGGCCAACAGTAACCTGAGAGCTGTACAATTGATGGTTTTCTACAGTCATGGAAAATCATTAGCCTGTAGTAGGGGCCAACAGTAACCTGAGAGCTGTACAATTGATGGGTTTTTACAGTCATGGAAAATCATTAGCCTGTAGTAGGGGCCAACAGTAACCTGAGAGCTGTACAATTGATGGTTTTTTACAGTCATGGAAAATCATTAGCCTGTAGTAGGGGCCAACAGTAACCTGAGAGCTGTACAATTGATGGTTTTCTACAGTCATGGAAAATCATCGTATAGATTAGTCTCTTGTGGAAGACTATGACTCTCCAACGAGGGGGGACTTGCACCGGCTCTGGTGCTGCAGCCAGAGGGATGGGTTGGCCTTTGGGGATCTTCCCAACGCCAGCTGTGTCCTCAAATCCCTCTGGCCGAGAGAGTGGGGATGGTACCCTGGGCAAGGCATATCCACTATAAACAAATTTTAGCCCAGCCTGCCAGAATAGCATCTGCCCCGGGCCCCCCTCTGCTATGTGTTCTTGAAACGAATAGTGTTGATTTTAGAATATATCTGTGCATGATGTCTAAGTAGGCCTGCCGTACTGCATAAATGTTATCTTACACAACAGAATTGTTTTTATTGCAAACATGTCAAGAAAGCCTTGAATGTTTTTACTCATTGATTTTGTGTGGATGTGGGGTGGGGGTGACTGAACCAAGATAGGAGGAATTGTAAATTATTTTTGTAATATTATATAGGTCTAAATAAATGAATAAATAAATATAGATCTAAAGGGCTCCAACATCAAAGTCTGAAATCAAGCCGAAATTGAAACGAATGGCTTTGGGGGATGTTAGCTTCTGATGACGTCATGACAGGTGCTAAGAGTTATGACTTCGCCATTAAATTACGTTTGTTATTGCGTAATTAATGTAATCACAGAGACGTTTGAAAATGGCTGTGCATGCGTGCTGCCCAAAGAAGAAGTATGCTCTGGCATACAGATCTGGTCTACATTCACAATGTTGATTTCTTTTATTGTTCGTTTGCAGTAGACTACCCCGTTATGTTTCTTATCTTCTGGATCTGGATCTTATTCGGTAAGCATAGTCAACTTCTGTATGTGTATGATATATAATCATAATAATGCAGTGGAAAAGTGTAACGAATGTTTTGCTCTGATTAGATCTAAGATTAGATAATTCTAGTAATTGCTCTTCTTCTTGGACTGCATACCACCCCCGTGGGGATACCGGGGGGTCTTTTGTATAAATAGTTCCCCCACCTTGTGGAAGTTCTGTGCTCGCAACTTCCTCTAATATGTCACTCTCTTTGACTCTGCCTTTCCCCTTTGCTTACTCGGGTTACTGTCATCTACATCTACTATCTGCCTTACCGGTCCATTCTCCTGCCATTTCTTTGTTTTCAAGAAACACTTTCAAAGCGATTTCTTCCAGCCGAAGTCGGACTTGCTGGGCCTAATTATTTCTTAGTTAGGCGCATAACGGCAGCATGACGCATCTGCGCTCATAATTGACAGGAAACTGTCTGAGCGATCGAAGAAGAAGAAGAAGGACCTGGGGCAGTGAGTGTGTGGATGCCTCGTGCCTCCATACGGGGAGCTGGACGACCCCGACCCCTCCACGAGTCTCTCCCCGTAACGGAAGTTCTGTACTTAAAACTTCCCCTAATTATTCTGCCACTCTCTTTGACTCTGCATTTCCCTTTGAATTCTGTCATCTACTGATACTATCTTTCTGACATTCTCCTGCCTTTTCCCCCCAAAAAAGTCCTCCAAATAATTCTTCTCCTTTGAGTTCCTCCGAAATCGGAATGTGTCGACTGTACGCAGCGGGGGGACCAGTATAAACTGAAAACCGGACACATACCTACCTTATCCATAATGGCCTGGGAACGCAGAAGAAGAAGGACTGTATACCACAATCAATGCGCTGATTATTTTTACCATAAAACTAAGGCGTTTGGCTTTCAAAGTTTCATTATTTATAGGGCTACGCAAGGTAAATTTATATCGCACACACAGGTTTTGGGGTGGAATCTAATCGTACTCGCCGTGGTAGTTCTTCTTTCACAAAACAATCATCATAATCTTGATGATGTTTCTGTTGTAGTAGAAACTAGGGGACTCCATTTTTGACTATTATTGCAACTAAAGAGAGAGAGAGAGAGAGAGAGAGAGAGAGAGAGAGAGAGAGAGATGCGCTTGTGAGAGATATTTTTCAAGACATGACTAATATAAGTTTTTTGATGGGAAGACAGGGCGTAGACCGGCCAGACAAGGACTGTCCAGCGGTACTAAGCAGGATGACGGCCCTTCCATATCCTGCATAGTATATCCTTCCGCTTCCACTGTAGTCCAGGCGAACCTTACCTATACAATCATGTACCTTGTTGTCCTTTGCCCGATGTACGATCGGCAAAGTAGTATACATTTGTCCCTTTTTTCCCCCTCTCTTCATTCCAAGCCTGGAGTCCGTAGGGAGAGGGTCGATTTTACTGACTCTCTCCTTGCGTCTTGGGCGGTGCAGTCATCCTTCCAGCGACGGGGTTCTGTTGGACGGGTGGCGGCGCTTTTGACTGGGGGTGCGACGGTATGTGGTCGACGGTGTGGCCGTTTTTGGGACTGATACCCCTGCATGGACTCACTTGTTTGGTGGCTTGTGAGTGTGGTTTGGGGGTGGGAACCCTGGCTCACCCTTCCGTCAATGTACGCAATGAGCCGCTGCTGCGTGTCAACATCTGAGCCGTCGTCATCCTGAAGCCCGTGCTGTGGACTGGCAGCACCTGAGCATGAAGAAGGCCGCCCTGTAGCCCTGGAGACGGCCTTTTTGGGGGGCCCGTTTTGATCACACCGACTACGACCTTAACCCCGGACTTTACCTGTGGACCACAGTGACACTGTGTCTACACAATCCCGATGATGACGAGTCTACGTCAAGACTACACAATCCCGATGATGTCGAGTCTATGCCAAGACTCCTGTTGCATAGGTTTTAGTCAACGAGTACCGAACCACGACTACAGCTTCATGACGCCAAGACTCCAACCCAATTTACTCGAGCGCTCCCGCCCGACCCTTTCCTCCCTAGAACAACGTTGATGAACCAATTTCCAGGTGTACCCGCTACATCGATGTCTACAGCACCAGAACTACTTGTCCCTAAAGCTGGAGACAGACTCTGCGACTGCTTCATATGACTCGATCAGTTCGTGACGTAGATCAAATTTTGTTTCCCGCACAGAAGAGGTCACAAGCCATCTGACTCGAACAGACTCGATCAGTGAAATTTAGAACCTGCCCTATTCGGCCCTGTCACCTGACTGGGTCAGACTGATCGAGTTAGATGGTATGCAAATGAGGTGAGTCACATCGAGTCACATGAGGCAGTCACATAGTCTGTTGCCGGCTTAAGAGCTACGGCTGTGAGGACGTAAAACCTTCTGCAAACAACATCCCCTCTCTTTGTGTGAAATAATTATAAAAACACTCTTTTACTCTTAATCATGCACATCTGTATTGCTAATAATTCGGGACCTTCCTGGTGTTGCACTGCCTCCGGGCATTGCCTCCAGGATCGTTCCCACCATCTTTATATCTACTAATGTCCCATATGTGTCTGTTCCAGATCGGAGGACGTTAAGCAGACTTTCATTCATTCCCTCTCTTTGTCTGTCCAGGCTGTAAGTCGCGAACCGGTGAACAGAATCGCTTAAAAATTGTGTGGTGGTGCATCATGGTACACAGATGGTCCCTTAAGGAAAACTTGTGACCCTGCTGTCTTGACCTTGAAGTTTGACCTTGAAAAACGACATTTCTTCTTTGTGTCTGAGCTATATCTTGTCAACCTAAAGGTCATAGATTGTAAAGTGAACATTCCTGTAATCATATAATACATGATGAGCATCATACAAAGGATGCAAAGAGTGTGGGGGTTATGATATTGGGCTGAAAAGAAGGGGACATAATGGGCAAAGGACATGTCTGCCGCTCAGCGACACTCTTGTTTTGAGATACATAGGTTTTTATGTCATTCTAACAAGATCTGAGGATGCTAAATCCAAATCCGTTGGAGGCTATCTTGTAAACGTTGGGCATATCCAAAATGGCCTCCATGGGATTCCAGAAATCTGTAAAGCCTGAAGATTCCACGTACTTGTAATTGTTTTGTATCTAATGTTTTTTCTTGGGTAACAAAAATAATGTAAGCTGTTATTTACCCATACAAATTAGGACATCTACAATCTACCCTACTAGATAGACGACTTCATTTTTAATCTGAAGTGTATTCTGGGTGTACCATTGTATCATCATCAGCAATAAATTTAAAAAAAGTTTAAATAAAATAATTTGTGATGCAAAAAATTTTCTTGGACTATTTCTAATAACACTGTATGGCGCATGATTACATTTTTAAAAAGTCGTGTGCAAAATACTATTGAGAAACTTTCAAAGAAGCAAGCAAATATTAACATCCCAAGAGGCTTTCATTAATCAAGTGTTCACAAAGAAAATACTGTTTATGTTTTTTGTAAGGAAACAACCTTTACTTTTTAAACTGAAGATATTTGACATTGAAACTTCTTTCTGATGAAAGTTTGGATAAATGAGGTGATTTAGATTATAGCCTGTAGAATTATTACTCTATAGTTGTGTAGTGTCTAATGTTTTCATGTGCAGCAGCTCACGTGGATCTGGTACAGACTGATGTCGTGGGGCAGAGCAATCCTTTTGATCGAGGCAAAAAGCACAAAGCGACCATACCCCGTGAGTCTTCTGACGAACATGGTGATCCGGAAAGGAGACGACAAAGTCAACCGGATAAGCACTTCAACATCAAAATGCCCTTGCCTCCTGATTCGGAAGACCTACAAGGAGCTCGGTCACTCGAGGATCAAAATAAAGAAGGAACATACATGATGCTCAATCCATCAAACAGTACAGGCAATGGTAGTCAGTTATCTGGGTTTCCACAGAATGAAGGGACAGTCACCAAGCTCATCCCCCCAAACAGTACAGGCAATGGAGGTCACAACCAATCTAATCACCATGGCGGCGAACGTTACCCCGCCTCTAACCTCCACAACGATTCAAAGAGCACTTCACCCGCTAAAACAAAGAAACGGCCTACTAAGAACAGCAAAGCAGAAAGGCCTGGAAGTGTAGATGTTACCCAGTCACACGGAATAAGGGTGGATGACATTGATCCCTTTAACACATCGATCATCGAGAAACAAGGTAATGCATGGGATTCACTGACAATAGCTTCAGAGCAACAAGTGTCAGAAGACGAGAACATGAACTCTACACTGCCAAGTGACAGAAGGATGAAATGGCGATTGGGGACTCCTGGACCATTCACGGGACTTGTGCGGAAAAAGCGTGGCACTAAGCGTATGTATATGTCACAGTAGAAATTGGATTGAATCCTACCAGTAGAACTAAAATCGAAATTGCAATATCAAACACACACACACCCTCCCTCCTCATACCTAAGGACTAAAGTTTATATGTATATACATACGTTTATCTTAAGTCAACCAATAATTTCAAATTCATAGTGCTAACATTAAAATGAATAGGTAATTAAGCAGAATGATCAGACAAATAAAATAAATCGACACGAAGATAGAGAAGCTTCATCAATAATCAAAGAGAGAAATAGACTATTAGAATAGACACATGAATAGATGCTTGTCCAATTTTATTCAGAATGATTAAATGTTTTATTTATGTATCTATTTCTGGATTTTTGTCTGATTAAAAGGACAATAGGGACATTTTGTCAAGTTGTAGCGTGTAATACAATAATATATGCACTGGTAAAAACTGTTAGATTGGTTCATAATTATTTATTCCTCATTTTTCACATGTATTTCTTTTGATCAAATGTGCATACCGCTTTTTTGTAATGTTATCATGATTTTGAAGTTATTTATGTATTTACTTACTACAAGTATTATATCTAACTTTTATTCCTTAGCTATTTGGAGGCGTGTGTGGATTCATACATACATTGTTGTTGATATGAGAGGGGGATAGTCTTAGATACAAAAGTACCAACCATGGATAAAAATGATAACATAACTATTGAGGAACTCAATTTGCACATTGTTAATAGCATATTAGATGCTTCACGAGGCACAATCCCCACATACAAACCAGAGAATGGAAAGCCCAGCAACCCTCCCTGGTTGAATGCAGCCGTGCATTTAAAATTAAAAAGGCTGCAGGTGGTAGATACCGCCGGAGATGGGGCCCAGACACACATGCTGATATGAACGAAAGCAAGAAAGCTAGCAATGAGACTGTTGCTCAGGCTAAGCTCGGACATTGGCAACAATTCACTGCAGACATTGATGCCCAAACTAACTTAACTACAGTATTCCGGGAAATTAAAAAGATCCCAAACTGACCCCAAACTCGTACTAGGAGAGAAAAATACTTACAAGCAGTCAAGAAAAGGCAGAGGCATTTGCAAACTGTTTTGCTGAGGCCAGCACCACAGACTGTCTACCAGGGGATCGTAAAGCCTTTCGTGAAACCTATGAAAGCGACAATCCTCTCACTGAACCTTCCCCAGATAACTCTATTCCGGTAAACTCTACCTTGAATAGACGAGAGCTGGAGCGGGCTATATCCAGCATAAAAAAGGTCAAGGTTTCAGAAGGAGGGGACAACATTAGTTACAGGATGTTGAGGGAGCTCTCGTGCAGCTTTAAGACCTTGGTACTCATGCTCTTTCAGCGGTGCTGGGTGGAGGGGGTAACCCCTATTGGGTGGAAACATGCTGTAGTCACTCCCATTCCTAAGCCCGGTAAGCCGTGGAGAGAGCTGGGCAGCTACTGCCCTATCTCCCTCACTTCACATTTGGGGAAAGTCTACGAAAGAATAATATAAATAGATTAGAATATCACTGCGAAAAGCACGGGGTCATCCCTCTCTGCCAGGCTGGCTTCCGAAGAGGCCGTGGAGTCCTTGACCACCTGGTAAAGCTGGGATCTCATATTAGGCGGTCATTAACCCGTAGGGGTAGCACCTTTGGCTGCTTCTTTGACATACACCGAGCCTTTGACACTGTCTGGCACCATAGGCTTCTGGAAAAGATCAAGGACATAGGGCTGAGTGGGAACATTTATAATTTTATCAACAACTTCTTAGCTGATAGATCTTTGCAGGTTCGTTGGAGAGATGCCCTCTCTGGCCCTCGTAAGGTTGATATGGGGGTGCCACAGGGCTCCGTCATGGCTCCTATCCTGTTTTCAAAAATGCTATATGACATTGAGAAAATAAAAACAGATGGTGTTAGCCTAACCTTATGTGAAGATGATTTAGCCATATGGCAAGAGACAGGGATGCGTAGGTTTAAAAACCTCACACAGTCTAATACCTGCTTCATGTCAAGCATGGCCAAATTTCAAGATGCTGTTGATGCTGCTGTAAACTACTTACATGATGATGGGCTTACACTGTCAGTTGACAAAACGCAGTTTATTGTGTTCTCTAGATACAATAGAACAGCACCATTTAAGCATATTAAAATTAAGGTCAACAACTGTGATATTGTTGCTGCTGATAATGTCACATTTTTGGGAGGGCATTTTAACAGAAGAGGAACATGTAAAATCCACTACGAACATAACATCGCGAGAGCCAATCGCGCAGATAATGTAGTGAAGCACCTAAAAAAATACCCTTGGGCCAACCGCCCTCAAACAATGATAAATTTAGTACAGGCCCTGGTCACGTCTCGCCTCACATTTGGATTGGAGGCATTCTATGATGCTCCACCGTCCCTGCTGAAGAAAATGGAGGTGGTGGAGTGTTAGGGACTGAAGTTGGCTCTTGGACTTCTGCGGGCCACACCAAAACGTTTTAGCCTATAGGCACGCATGGCTGCTCCCACTCAACTATCACATTAAATCAATTACATCTAAGTATTATTTTAGGGCTAAAACAATACCCAACTCCACTGAGAGAGAACTAAGTCCTGGCTTCTGTGGGCCGGCCACAGTCCCCAACTGTGTTCCCTTGTATGATTTCACCCATGATATTCTGGCCTCAGCAAGAGTAGCAGATGTGGTGGTGGCCATTAGGCCCCTCCCTCCTGAGCCACCTTGGCTCATGGAGGGGTCACATATAGGTCGGGGCATGGCCAACCTGCGGAAGACAGACAACCCTGAATATATTCGGATTGTGGCCAGGGAATTTATTTCAGACCACTTCAGTCAGCACCTTCATATCTGACAGATAGGTCAGTGACCCAGAAGGGAGTGGGGGCAGCCTTCAGTGTCCCTGATCTCAATATTAAAAAAGGCTACCATCTCCGTGGGGTCAACGTCTTCACCGCAGAGTTGGTGGCCATTTGTATGGCCCTGTCCTTTGTAAACGACTTTGGTCAGCTCCCTAGGGCAGTGGTCATACTTTCTGACTCTGACTCCGCACTTGCGGCCATCCGGCAGGTGGGCAAGTCTTCCCGGAAGGACGTGGTGTGGGGGATACTCTCCCTCATCCACCGCCTGACTGTCGGGGACTGCAGTGTCAGTCTACAATGGGTGCCAGCCCACGTTGGAATTCAGGGGAATGAACAAGCAGACAAGGCAGCCAAACAGGCTGCCGACCCTAGCACATCTTCCCCCAGATTAAATCTGACCATGGGCCTGTGCGACATAAAATCGAGACTGACAAAGGCAGTGTGGGGGGAGTGGGGTAGGGACTTATCAGCCCGTATGGAGGACTTGCATTGTAATGACCCCTCAGCCCCAGTCCGTTCTGGGGTGTTTCTCCCACGCCTCCCCACTCCCATAGCCCAGATAATATATTGACTCCGGGCAGGAGTTTGGCGAACAATGTTTATCCGCAAGAAATGTGTGTGGTGGGTGTGTCTCTCCCCACCACGCCATCTTTGACTGCCCTGACATGAGGGAGCACTTCGGGCCCTTGGTGGACAAGCTGTCCTCCTTGGGTCTGGAGGGGTCACGCAGGTCACTGACGTGCCCACGGGCGGCCCGCTTGGTCCACCCCTGTCCTGTGGGGCACTGGTTATAGCAGGACAACATCAGCAATGAATAATTCTGTCCTTTGCATATTATTATATATGAAATAATACATACCACTATACCATACATGTGTGATAATACTGATAACCAATCACTTGACTAGTACTCATGCGCTATAGATGATTGCTACATGGGACCAGGGTCACCAGTGTCGCCTTGGCGGTTGGTCGTAAGCCTGCATGATGTGACGTGAGTCTTCATGCCCATATTTCGCTGATGCCTGTGGGCGCTGGTCGTGGTGCCAGCTGGACATGTGACCCCACTCCAGACCCCTGCCCCAGCTGATCCGCCCATTTTAACATCTTACATAGACCATGCATGCGCAGAGCGCACGCATATGCACCACACATCCCTGACTGCATTTTTCTTTTGTTTTTTCCCCCATGGAGTCTAGGGTCCGGAGGGCGCTACGAACAGCAATTAGCAAATAAGGGACTACCTTTCAGGGGGCCTTCCTCCTGGGGACGTGTGCCCATTTGCTGCTCCACAATCCCACAGCATTATTAGTAATGCTGCCTGATTCTTCAAACTGATATATGCCGCATATTATTTTACAATGAGATTCCTCTAGTTTATTGCTTTCTCTTTTAATCAGGTGCAAGGAATGCACCTAACTCTGTGATTTGGCAACTAACTCCAGTTTCACGCTACTTCACGCTGCTTGCTTCTTTTACTAACGCTTTCTTTGGTTACAAATTGAGCCTATTCCTATACCTAGCCTAGGAATTACCCTCAACCTACATAATATTAGATAAGTACGTTTTGAAATCTCCCCTTGTCTATTTCATTAGTTTGTTGGTGTAATTCCATTATTCAATCACGTTTCAAAGGCTTCAAAGGCTTGCTACTTGGTCGCGCATCCATTATATTATTAATATATTATATATATGTGTGTATATTCAAGTGTAGATATCCCCCCCTCTCTCTCTCTCTCTCTCTCTCTCTCCCCAAAGTATAGTGCTTGGGTTGGGTGGCCCAGGATGGGACCTGTCCTGCAGAAAGCCCGTGGTGCTACCCCCACAGCAAATAAAGCAATCACCTTACAAGCTTACACGCACACATGCGTGTGCGCGTGCACTCGCGGGCACACACACACACACAAAAAACCCAACCCAACATTACCTTAAAGGTTTTATGTATAAATGTAAATATATATATGTATGTACTAATCGTGCTTGTTCAATGTATTGAATATAATTATGTTGCTCTTTGATAGTTGTTATGCTTTTAACTATGTGGCCCGGATAAGGTTTTATTCTAAGATTTTAACAGTTTTAAACATGCACAATAAATATATACTATTTTAACCGACCTAATGCCCCCACCCTCACCCTTTTATGTAATCTCTATTATAAAATCTATTAATTTTTTTAATCGCTAGTCCCCGGATACGCAAAAGCGTGGTAGGGACTTTAAAATCCCAGAAGAAGAAGGGATAGTAAATAAACTAACTCAAACAAACAACATTAGTAAACTTAATAATTTAAATGTCAATAATGCCCAAGGGCCAGATCTCATTTCACCAAGAGTTTTAAAAGAGTTAACTGTTAAGTAATGAAATTTGTGTTCCACTTTCTATGTGGTTTAATAAATCGATAGAATTAAGTCAAACTCCTCCAGATTGGAAAACAGCAAATATTATTGCTTTATTAAAACAAAAAAGGAGTGTATGTGACCCAGGTAACAATAGACCGGTTAGCCTGACAAGTGTGGTGTGCAAAGCTATGGAGTCCTTGATTAGATATGTTTTAGTAAGTTATATGAATGACAGCTATTTTTACTCTGATTATCAGCATGGGCTTCGCCAACATCGATCTTGCATATCTCAGCTACTATAAGTAATGGGTGATCTTACTAAATATATAGACAAAGGAGAAACTAGACATAATTACTTGTGATCTTAGTAAAGCATTTGATAGTGTACCCCATCAGCGATTGCTACAAAATCTAACAGCTTATGGCATAACTGGTAAAGTGCATGAATGGATTGATGATTTTTTTTGTCGAACAGAATTCAGCGTGTAAGAGTTGGTAAGTCATTTTCTCCATCAGCAAGCGTTCTTAGTGGTACCTCCCAGGGGAGTATTCTGGGTCCTATTTTATTTACAATTTCATTAACGATCTTCCTGATAGTATTGTTAAGATATTTGTGGACGATACAAAAGTATACAACACCAGTGACAAAAACAACATGTTACTTGGACACACTTCAAAAATGGTCAGATACGTGGGATCTACACTTTAATATTTCAAAATGCAACATTTTGCATGTTGGGGGGAAAAAACTTAACAATTACAATATGCAGGGAGATGTAAATAGAAATAATGATCTAATATTAGACACTCGTGATTATGAAAAAGATCCTGGTGTTATTTTCGACAAAAATTATTTGATAAACATATTCAAACATCAATTAATAAAGCTAATTCAACTATCGGTATTATTAGACATTCTTTTTATTGTCTCTAAGCTCTATAAATATTTGGTTCGTCCGCATCTGGAATATGGGAACGTTATTTGGTATCCATATCTAACGTCAATCTGTGGCTAATAGAAAAAGTTCAAAGAAGAGCTACTAAATTAGTAAAGGAAATTGCCAACCTGCCATGTAAAGAAAGACTTAGAGAACTAAATTTGCCCTCATTAAAATACCAACGATTTAGAGAAGATCTGATTCAATTATATAAGATAATCAATAAGATTGATGATATTGACTTTAATAGATTAAAAATACTCCGAAATGAAATTGTTTATGATTTTTTCTAGAACTAACATTAGAAAATTCACTTTTAGGAATCGAGTTGTTCAGAGTTGGAATGCACTAGAATTAACCACAAAAATGGCACCAACACAAAATTTAAAAGTTTTCTGCCTGATGATCTCAAGAAAAGAGTAGATCCACTCGACTTTGATGAGTGACTAAAACACACGCAAACAGCAAACCCTGACAAATTATGAATGTAAAACGACAATGACGGGACGTTTAAAGGCTTCATGGCCTATTAATTTTAGTTCCTAATAGCTATACCTATGCCTAACAGCAACAAAAAAGAAAACACCAACCAAACAAAACGATAAAAAAAGCACTTCAGATACACGCTAGGCTTATCGGTGCTGCAAAATAATTATTTCCCTCTGCGCTACTGTTTTACAATAGCAATGTGCAAAAGGAAATAACGTTTCGTTACATCGTTTTCCGATTTAAATACACATTTTAAAATATAAAATGAAATTGTGGCAGCATTTGCGTTTTATAATATAGGGGGAGGGGGGGAGGGAGCTCTTACAGTACAAAATAGCACAATTTCCCTTGTGTATGCATTGGCTAAGTACATAAACGCAAATGTTGAATGCACACTATAGTAGTAGTATTAAGTAGGGACAAAACAAGCTGTGAAGTTTTTTAGGAGTCCTATCATTTTAAACATTGGCAGGTATTGTTTTGGTCAAGGTTTGTACAGATACAAAAAAAAATCCTATGAAAATAAATTAATCAAAGCTTCTAGTTATAAATATATTAGCAAATTTTGGACATTCATCAAGACGATTTTTTAAGTAGTTAGTATTTGGTGCACATTTTAACTCGAAAGGTAATTCATCCATTCCACATGTTAGCAACCCTGTTATTGAAAACATTTTTTTTTTAAATATTAGTATTACACCTTTTGATAAATATCTTACCATCAGAATTTCTCGTCAGACTATATATGTTACAGTCAAAATGAGAAATTAGTCATTACGGGTAATGCCTGGAATTTTTAGTCATTTCCGGAACTACCTGTTTCAATCAGGCAGTATTGGAAATGGCTAAAAAGTTTAGTCATTACCGGTAATGCCTGAAATTCAAGAGGAGCTTGTACCCATTCTGCCTGAATTTCAGCCAATATGGGAAATGGTCTGGGTTTACCCATCTGGCTGAACTAGATATCAGGCAGAATGGGAAATGCATGTCAGCCAGAATGGGAAAGTGTTGATTGCAGTAAAATACTGAGTATTAGCCCATCTTTTAGTACAAACCCATCTCCTGTTTGGAAGGAAAAAGTGTGCAAAGAGTGAAACACCTTGTAAAACCCCACCCCCCACATTGCTGCTTCGATGCTTGATTTGTGTGGGTACCCAATAGAAACTGCATGGTGTGCTTTGTGTAGAATACATTTTCTTGGTGACCTCTAAGCACGTTTGAAAGAATTTTTTTCATATCAGGGGCTCTTTAAGCAACGTGTGTGCAAATGTTCAATTAACAACATGCACACTCACACACACACACACACTCTCTCTTTCTCTCTCTCTCTCATACACACACACGCACACACGCACGCACGTGCACGCGCACGCATACACGCACGCACACGCACGCACGCACACGCACGCACACACACACACGCACACACACACACACACAGTGCCTCGATTTGTGCTCCTATGAGAGGAATGAATTTGAAATTTGTCCCCAAAGACTTCTCCGAACACAGGACATAAATAGAGACAAACTTGTGAGTCTCAGAGAAGCAGTGGTTACGGGTTCACTGGGCGGGGGACAGGGATTCACAAAATGTAATTGTGCAGGGTCCAAGAAGTGCCAGATCAACCGCTGCAAATGCTTCAAGGCTAAGCTGAAATGCAATTGCCGGTGCCACCACAGTCTCAACTGCTGCAACAAATAAGCTTTTGAGATGACTCGATGTCGCAGTCAAATCAGTCGCTCGTTCAAAACAGATGCCAACGGTTCCCAAATGCTTCTTTCTGTCTTATAAAACGCAAACTATTAGTTTCAAACTTAATTTCAAACCCTCCTCTCCCCCTCTGATATTTGTTGCAAAAATTACACAGATAAACTGCTTTTTCAGTCTTATTAAAAAGTTTAGGGTTAATATCAGCCTTCTTTCCATTTCATAAGACGGAAAAAAGCATATTTCACAAAGTTGCATCTGTTTTGAACGAATGGCCGATTTGACTGTGACACTCAATGTAGTAAGTTTTAGTTATTCTTAGACAGGCTCTGCGTGATTATGTGTGATTATGTTCAAAGACTTGCTTTCAGCCTTGAAAAAAAATATGTATTGTTCTGACTATTTGTTATCGTGTTCATAGACTTGCTTTTAGCCTTAAAATTCATTTATTTTTCTGATTGAATGCATCATAAATTAAAAACCATTCAGGTTCACTATGGTGTTTTGTGTTTAGTCATTTCCGGTATTGACTGAAGAAAATTTTCAGGCATAACCGGTAGTGACTGAAAATTTTAGCCATTTCCAGTAATGGCTGTTTGAAACAGGTAGTTCCGGAAATGACTGAAATTTTCAGGCATTACACGTAATGACTAATTTCTCATTTTGACTGTAACATATATACTGTGGTGATTCAAAGAATGTATCCCATGACAAATCAATATGGCCATTAAATCATTTGTAAGCTTCACTATGCCAGAGTGTTTTCTGCTTTGTTTTATTGTCCTTCAGCATTGGTCAACCTGGCTCTGGACAAGCCGGCTGAGCAGAGCACACTGCATGAGACCTATGGCCACCCCGAGAACGTCGTGGATGGCAATAAAGCCACGGGCATCGCTGAGTGTACGCACACCAGCAGCACAGATAGCAACCCTAATCGCTGGTGGCGAGTGGACTTGGAAAGACAGTACCAGGTGTTAGCTGTCAAGATCACTAACAGAGGAGACTGCTGTGGTATAGTAGTTTTGTTTGGTTTGTTATGGTGTTGTTGTTTTTTAAGCAAAGGATCAATAATTGTTGTTGGCTTTACGCCAAACTGTCACCGGAACTAACTATTTAAAGGTTGAAATCCAAAAAACAACAACAGTGTATGGGACAATAACAGTAGTGATTTTTTGTGTGTGCTGAGCAGCCTGTCCATCTCCTTGGGATTGAATTTGTGCAAGCTTATTTGTAGTCCCTTTGTTCTGTAATAGATTACTGCTGTGTATGTCCTTGACTAAATTGTCTGTGTAGAGATGGTGTAGGTACTATTATTGCTGCATTTTTAAGCGTTATTCTTGCCTCGTTTTTAACTGATTATGCCTTGATTTAAAATGTATTTTAAATGTATTTTTTAAATGCGTTCTGCTTTTACTGGACTATCTGTTCGTATTTGTCCAGTTTGTTAATTACAATATTGCAGTGCTATTAGTTATTAGTTTATATTCTTTAATTGTTGTTGATAAATGTATTTATTGTTGTTTTTCTTATGCTGCAATTTCTCTGTTATGAGATAATAAAGATGATTTGGATTTGGAATGAGTAAAACACCGCACAAACAATTACTACACAACGAGTGCAAAAGTGTAGGTGAAAGGGTGGGAGTAAATTACCGGTTTAAGCCAGCTGCGGGGTAATCACTCTTTGTATATTCAGAATTTTTGCTGTCAGCCACTGAAGAAGAACAAAGTTTGAAAGCTTCCAACGTCTACTCCATCAGGTCTTTATGATTTTCCAGCGCTCTTTTTAGCATGATTTACGATGCGCGCTACTGATTGCAGGTGAGCGGCTGTCTGACTTCGACGTCTACGTTATGGAGACGTTGCAGGACCCTTCAGAGACAACTCATAAGCCTGATGACCTCTGCGTGCATCGCACTGGTGCGATTGCCCTAGGGGACACTGAACGATTGGACTGCAGCAGACCACTGACTGGGCGATATGTGTCACTGGTGTTACCTTACAAAAAATGGGAGCTGAACTTCTGTGAGATGGAAGTGCTGGGGAGACCAGGTAAAGGAGGAGTGGCTAAAGATGCAGGTCTACACCCTGTGTCGCAGTCTTGGTTCATTGCGTTCTTTCCGTCTTGCCTTTATCTTATGCTATTATTGAATATTGAATGCATATTCTTAATTGTGTAAATGGGTGAATTTTAACGATAAATATAGCAAAGGATAGAGGTTTAAGGGGATACGCGCCTTTTACTTCCCACGATGACAAATGATCAAGACTTTTGTCATAGCATCTACACATACTTCTAAGGTCAAAACTGAAAAGAAAACACAGGGTCATCGTGCTACTTTTCTTGTAATTCGTGGTCGAAATGTGGGGGGTTGGACAATTTTCGGGTAAAATCAGGTCTACTGAAAACTGGACACCTTTCATACACTTAAGTTATTAAAAATGTTCAACTAATCTTGCCTGCTACTGCAACCTACATAGTGTCAGAATCTATGTTAAATGGTAAGGAAATATAATTTAGTCAATAGGAAATTTAGGAAAACTGTTGCCGTATTGAGATACATTTTTAAAATTTTTTATTGTTCAAATGCCTGTAGAAAAAACATCAACGATGAAATCATTCGGGGTTTTTTAATAGATGAAATAATCTATATTCTCCATACTAAACACACAAAAACAGTATGTCACCGTGCTTTTTACTGAACACCATACACATTTTCAACCCCACCCCTATTTTTCCATGGGACTCATGTCAAGTTATATCCCTTAATAGTTTTGTTGTTGACAGTTTTATGAGATTTGTTCTTTTAGCAACGCGGTTTTAGTCCTTCTAAGAAATGAATATGTTTAAAATAACCCTTATATTCTAACAATACAAACATTTTAGCGATATACTTTTCACAAATATAAATAAACTTGTGTATTTTTAAAAAAGTCTTGCACCACTGGGCGTCCGCCAGATTATGCTAGTACGATCAATCACAGAGAGAGTAGGCCATTTCATTCACAATTTCGTCATTTTATTCTTACGTCAGCTTATCCATACGTCATTCATTCACTGCTAGCACGATCAATCACAGAGAGAGTAGGCCACTTCATTCACAATTTCGTCATTTTATTCTTACGTCAGCTTATCCATACGTCATTCATTCACTGAAACCACACAGAGAGTAAGCCATTTCATTCACAATTTCGTCATTTCATTCTTACGTCATCTTATTCATACGTCATTCATTCACTGAAACCACACAGAGAGTAAGACATTTCATTCACAATTTCATTTCATTCTTACGTCATCTTATTCATTCGTCATTCATTCACTGAAACCCTTCAGTGTTTCCTACGACACAGTCAGCCACAAGGGGAAAATTAGCGCCACCTGTATCCCCTTTTTAAAAGTGCTCAATCTGCAGTAAAGCCGGCGACAGACTATGTGACTGCCTCATGTGACTCGATCAGGTCGTGACGTTTCACCTCATTTGCATATCATCCTGCTTGATCAGTCTGACTCAGTCAGGCCCAGTCAGGTGACAGGGCGGGTTCTATATTTCACTGATCGAGTCTGGTCGAGTCAGATGGCTTGTGACCTCTTCTGTGCGGGAAACAAATTTTGATCTACGTCACGAGGCAGTGGCATAGTCTGTCTCCAGCTTAAGGGGATACGAGCCATTTACTTTCCACGATGACAAATGATTAAGATTTTTGTCATAGAATCTACACATACTCCTAAGGTCAAAACTGAAGAAGAAAAATGGGATCATCGTGCTATTTTTCTTGTAATTCATGGGCAATATTTGAGTAAAATCAGGTCTACTGAAAACTGGATTTATTTCATACAGTAAAGTGACTTACAACTTTCAATAACATTTGCCTAATACTACAACCTATTTCGTATTAGAATCTAAGTCAAAGTTTAAAAAAATTCAATTTAGTTAATAGGAACTTTTTGGGTTGTTGTACTGACAAAAAATTCCCTAAATATTATTGTTCTAATGCCTGTAGAAAAAAACCTCAACGATGAAATAATTCTAGTTTTAATAATAGATGAAATAATCTATACTCCGCATAATAAAGATTAAAAAAACAGTATGTCTCCGTGCTTGTTACTGAACCCCATACACTTTTTCAACCCCACCCCTATTTTCGCACGGGACTCATGCCAAGAGTTATATCCCTTAATACTTTTTTTGTTGACAGTTTTATGAGATTTGTTCTTTTAGTAATGCGATTTTAGTAGTTACTAAGAAATGGATATGTTTAAAACAATCATTATATTCTAACAATGCAAACGTTTTAGCAATATACTTTTCACAAACATAATTAGACTTGTATATTTTCAAAAAATGTCTTGCACCACTGGGAGTCCCCCATATTATGCTAGCACGATCAATCACAGAGTGAGTAGGTCAGTTCAGACTATATTAACTTGTAGCGGTGCCATAGCCGATGAGGTTTAACCGAGGCGTGGTCACCGCTACAGCTATCTGTATTATTTTTAAAAATCGGGACTTTACTGGTTTCGTACTGCCTCCGGGCATTGCCTCCAGCATTGTTCCCACCATATTTGTATTTACAAATGTCCCATATGTGTGATTCAGACCAAGAGGACGTAAAACTCCATTTTCGTCGTAGGTCAGTTCATTCACAATTTCGTCATTTCATTCTTACGTCATCTTATCCATACGTCATTCATTCATGAAACCACAGAGAGAGTTAGCCATTTCATTCACAATTTCGTCATTTCATTCTTACGTCATCTTATTCATACGTCATTCATTCACTGAAACCCTTTAGTAGTGTTTCTTACGACACAGTCAGCCAAAAGGGGAAAATTAGCGCCACCTGTATGCCGCGTATCCCCTTAAAGGACCATAGTCATCTCCATACGGACCTAAAAACGTTCTGGAAAACGTTTCAGCATTATTTCCTACTACACATAGACACAGTATACAAACTGTATGTATGTAACCTACCTTTTATGTCACATTCGTCAAGATAAAGTGAGCGCGCACACTTTTATTTCGCAAAAATCGGTCTCCTGGGGCAGATTTGCTAGCTGCCATTGAATCTCACCAAAAATGGGATTTGTGCGATAATCCATTTGGCGTGACGTAGATTAGGGGAAATCAATATGGCACCTGTGACTGGTGTTGAACTATTTGAGGACAAATTATTTTGCCTGTTTGTGGCCCGTTTTTAATAATAGAACTTGTTGGGATACTTTCAGACCTAGCTTATGACGTAACGCTGTCAGAGGATACGTATTATTATTATGACGCCAAGTTGTACACCATCAAGTTCCTCTCTTCTTGTTCTAGTCCAGGCGAAATTATAAAGTTTACCTTGTTTTGTGATATATATTAGGTTTCTATTTTGATCTAACATGATTTGAGGGTGCTGAATCCAGATCCGTTAAAGGCCAAGTTGTAAATGTTGGATATTTTGAGTTATGACGTAATATGCAAAATGGCCGCCATAGAGAACTGTTAAAACATGCACTTAACGTAATTGTTTTGTATCTAATGCTTGTTTTGGTAAGAAAAATAGTATAATTTGCTGAAATGATTCAAACTATGCGAATTATATCATATTTTAGTACTTCTTAGGCCCCACCACTGTGGAGAGGGCTATCGCGATCTTTCGTGCCCTTTCATTTATCTTAAGAACCATGTCACAGGATCACTTCGAATTTGTGTGTTACTATTTTAATGAAGCTGATATGCCCCTCATGATGCTCAGTATGCCTTGTTGACTTTGACCTTTGACCTTCAGTATGTGATTTTATTGTATCAACTATACTTTTTCAACCTTTGCACTGCTGTTGTAAAATGTTTCTAAGCTAAGGTTTATAGAGGATGTTGAATTACTGATGCCTATTTTATGCCTAAGCCATTCATCTGAAATGCTTTACTTTGAATTTGCATGGAATATTTCAACTTTTTGCTTTAATATATTTTAAATCATTGCAGTAACTGTCTCATAATTGGTACATGAGCCAATGGTTAAACATATCTAGATGCTAACCTAAGTACCAATGACATCTCTAGCCTTCATCTTGATGCTTGGCCTTTGTTGTTAGGCGCCAAGCAGAACAACACGGCGATCAGTGTCGATATTTATTTTTATTTTATAGGTGGGTAAAATGGCCAACATTCCATTGCACGCCGGCACTTTTACCCACCTATAAATTGGCTAATGCACCAATTATGAGACCATCACTGCCAAGATTTAAAACATATAAAGACAAAAATTTAAAATATTCAATGCAAATTCAAGGTCAAGCATTTCAGATGAAAGGTTTAATAAAATAGGTATCAGGAATTCAATATTCTCTATACACGTTAGCTTAGGAAAAAACAAACACATAGCTTATTTTACCACAGCAGTGCAAAAGTTGAAAAAGTATAGTTGATACATTAAAATCACATACTCAAGGTCAAAGGTCAAGGTCAATAAGGTATACTGAGGGGCTCATCAGCTTCATTAAAATAGTAGCACACAAATTTGAAGTGATCCTCTGACATTGTTCTTAAGATAATTGCCAGGCAAATGAAAGGACACAAAATCGTGATAGCCCTCTCCGCAGAGTGGCTGGGGGCTAATAAGTACAAAAATAGGATATAGTTCACATAGTTTGAATCATTTCAGCAAACTATACTATTTTTCTTACAAATAAAAGCATTAGATACAACATAATTACGGTAAGTGCATGTTTTAACAGTTCTTTAGAGTCCCATAGTGGCCATTTTGAATATTTCGTCATAGCTCAAAATGCCCAACATTTACAACTTGGCCTCCAACGGATTTAGATTCAGCTCCCTCAAATCATGTTAGATCACAAAAGAAGGTCAAGCTCAATTCGCCTGGACTACTACTAAACTAGGCCTACTGACTACCCTTAACTGCGTCATTTGAGCTAATTACCCCTAGACGAGATTTCAAGATAGCAGAGTACACAGAAGAAAAAAGGTCAGCGCATTTTTGCTCACTTTAAGCTAACAGTATGATTGCGTTCAGTTTTATGCTTGTCTGTGACTTTGAATTATGTCAGAGTTTACAATCCAGATCGATTTTGCATCATTCTGCACGTTATTTACGAGAAGCGTATGGGCCTTTAAAGGAGAAATAAACCCTGTTTGGGCTGAAAAATCCTTTTAAATCGCTTATATGTATTAAACAGCTTTATATTAAGTATTTCTTTGAAAGAAATTGCCTTTCTGAACCGCCTTGGCTATAGTATTTTTATATCCAAGTCCCCTGAGTCGAAAACGACTTGATGTTTTACTTTCAAGCGGGAGATTTGCGGCAGTATCTCGCATACGAGATGAAAGCGTGAAAAAAACCGAGACAAAATTGAGTCATGACACCCCTGGGCACCGAAAGTGAAAGCAAAACAATGGCGAATTCATGGACTACGTAGCTTCTTCACAGATCTTAGGCTTACCGTGTTATCAGTTTTGTTTCGAACATGACTTCAGAACACCAAAGTGAACACACCTGATGCCCACTGTTCTAATCTTTGAAGAAAATGACGTCAATTATTAATATGACACATAAGTCATAAAAGCGATTGCAATAAAATGTCAACAGGCCGTATGGCGTAGAGTTCAATAGCGGAAAGTAGGAAAGTTAGGGGGCCTGTTCCTTACCATAAAAATATCAATAAAACATAAAATAATGATCAAACTGCTGCTTATTTAGGTTTTTTTTCATTTTTATAAAACGATCTTTATTCAAAACAACACGTCACAGCAGTGAATGGCAGTATAATTATAGTGGATGGCAGAATTGTGCATTTTCATGCAACAAGCATAAAATTTGGCATGATGGTATCTTATGGTGTGTTTATCAATTCCTGACGTAGGGACATTTGCAATTCAGCCTTAAACCCTTTCAGTGCCAAGGGTATTTTGGGGGGACAAAAATACATTTGAAAAAAATCTATTGGTATGCATTTTCATGAAACAAGCATGACATTTGGCATGCTAGGTTCTAATGGCATGTTTGTCTATTTCTGACAGAGGGACATTTTCTATTTAGCTTTTAACCCTTCAGTGCCAAGAACCTTTTGATCACGGGCAGTTCTAATTTTTTTTAAATTCTAGTGTTGGGATTCCCAAGCTTCTTAACCCGTCAGTGCTTAGGACATATATAGGGAAGACAGGGTAAAAAGCCCATGGGCAGGTAAGGAGCCCATGTAAATTATCTCATAAAATAAAGAAAATGTAAGTCAAATTTGCCCATGAAACGAATGCTAAACATTAACACTCGTCTCATGGGCAAAATGTGACTGAAATTTGCTATATTTCATGAGATAATTGACATGGCCGTCTTACCCGCCCTTGGGCTTTTTACCCCATCTTCCCTATATATGTCCTAAGCACTGACGGGTTAAGAAGCTTGGATTTTGTAACTAAGAGGTAGCTCCTGATGGCTCACATCCGTTTTCAATCACTAAACTAAAACAATCTTCCACAATCTTCTGTTAGTCACTTCAATTCAAGATATCAACTTTTCCTAGTACATCCATCCCCTACCTCACACACACACACACACACACACACACACACACACACACACACACACACACACACACACACACACACACACACACGCGCGCGCGCGCAAAAACAAAACACAAAAACAACAACACACATGAGCACACACACACACACACACACACACACATAAACACACTTGTGAACACGCACACGCACGCACGCATGCACGCGCACACACACACACACACACACATACACAAACCACATACATCACACAATCTCTCTCTTCTCTCTCTCTCTGTCTCTCATTCTCTCTCTCTCTCTCTCTCTCTCTCTCTCTCTCTCTCTCTCTCTCTCTCTCTCTCTCTCTCTCTCTCACACACACACATACACACTCACCCACAGACACATACATAGATATTCACAGACAAACACACACACACAAATAAACACAGATCTACACACGCACGCACACGCACACGCACACGCACACACACACACACACACACACACACACCCCACACACAAACACACACATGCGCACACAACAACAACATACAGTATTCATACGGCGCTGAATCTTGATAGAAATCCAATCAAAGCGCACACACACGTTAGCATTCAACGCGCATTCAAACAAAAACGCAATACAAAGCGAACACACACGAATAACATGGAATATAGCAGTAACAGACCTAATGGCAAGAGAGAGAAGAGAAAGAGAGCAGAGCTTTAATGACGGGTGAACATGTGGGTTTTGAGGTTAGCTTTGAAAGCAGAGAGAGTCGGTCGCTGACGGAGGGAGAGAGGAAGTTTGTTCCAGGAGGTCGGTCCTGAGACAGCAAAAGAGCGCCGAGCGCACACACACACACATGCGCGCGCGCGCGCACACACGCACACACACACACACACACACACACACTCATTTGCTTTTTACACAATCATTACTCTGTTTTTATTCCTTTTTAATACGTGGTAAGATTTAACGTGATTATAGCCCTGACATGGCATTTGTTGTCGATGGGGCTATAATTTTAATCTTAATCTTAATCTTACTCTGACAGTACATTCTACAAAAGTCTGATAGGGCCAGAATAGATCTAGATGTTCAATAAGTCAAGAAAAGGGGCCAGAATGGTCAGCTCGGTGACAGTGAGCCTTTAACAGAAGAAGACGAAGAAGAGGGTACTGTATCTAGATTTAAACTGTTTCTTTCAATTCAATCCGTTGAAGTCAAGGCCTAATCTATCAGCGCACCCATTCCACATTATACAAAAGCACAATCATAATACACTTACTTACTCACCTAAGTAATCGATTGGAATAAAAACTGTGTAACATAATACAATTAATGACTTGATTAGGAACAATGATATAAAATAACAGTGCCGTATTTTACAAAAATAAATGTAAAAGAAACATAATGTGTGTGCTAAGTTTATTTTTCTCAAACAAAATGACATTGTGTACGTTGAAGAAGCATTATCTCCGACTTCGTTTTTCAATTGGGGCCCTCTATTTTCGTCTGCTTAGTTACCATTTTGTGGTTGTGAACAGGGCTTTGTTTAAATGATGTTATTTTATACATGTATATCTGATTTGATTGTAGTGAGTCTTAGGTGTATAAAGTTAACTTATTTGTGTTTTATTGTCCATGTAAAGCGCTTTAATCTCCCTGCAAAGGCAGTAAAGCGCTATGTAAATGTTCAGTAGTATTATCATTATTACTTCTTTTTTTTTCCTTCTTCTTCTGTGTTCCAATACATATGGCCATAATGGTTGAGGAACATATTTTCACAGGTCTCCATGCTGCGTTCAGCCGACACATTCTGATTTCAAGAAAGCTCAAAGTAGGAGCAGCCCGAATTTCACACAGAGATAAGTCTTTGTGGTCACTAGAACATACCAACTACCAATATATTTGCTTCTAATTTGACGTGGGGAAATCTGAAGTTTTTTGCCTTGCCTTACCTTTCTCCATAAACGAAATATCCCACCGCTGACCAAGTCTTGGCTACTTGACTTGCCTTCCCCGACCTATCTTAAATAAAGTTGTCTTAAATTCAGTCGGTGTACTATAACCAGAATTGGTTATTGTGCCAACGTACCGGATGCAGATAAAGTTGAAACTCGTTTTTGGATCACTTCTGTTTCTAGAAAACTTACCGTCCAACCTGGAAAATGTGGCCCTGAACAAAAAAGCCTGGATGAGTTCACGTCCTTTATTCTCTGCCAGCCTCGCCATTGACGGCAATTATGCTCAAAATGAGTTTCACTGCGCTCACACTAACTATAGAAATCTGGATCTAAACAATTACCGTTGGTGGCGCGTGGACCTAGGCAAGCAGTACCAAATCTACTACGTGAAAATCTGGAACCGTGCAGACTGCTGTGGTAAGTAGACTATTTAAAAAAAATTTTGGGGGGGGGTTTACCTGGCCAGACAAAGTCTGCAGCGGGTATTGTTTTTGGTCTGTCTGTTTGTATGTATGTCTGCGTATCGCTTTTCTCAAAAACTACTGGACGAATTTTAATCAAATTTTGGTAGAGGGGTAAACATTCTAAAGGCTCCTATTGATAATTATGACCTTACTGCCTTTTTGGTCCAAACACTAATCAATCAAATATTGTAAGTGGTCATATATGGGCAAGGAGTAAACCAAGAGAAAGTAGGCTATAGTATTGAGATAGGTTAATATTTTTTTTTCATTTTGTGTAAGCTACTGTGATATTTTAAATTCTAGACGTGTTATGTTTTTACTTGCTAAATTTTTGATTTATGAATTAATTTTTAACGAAAGTATTTTAATGTAAAACTTTGATTTTTGTTTTTACGTCATGTTTTTATCCATTTTTAATTTATGTGTTAAGATTTAACGCGGTGAAAGCCCTGACATGGCCTTAGTTGTCGACGGGGCTATAATTTTAATCTTAATCTTAAAAGTCCATAGTATATTCTAATACAACCTATTTGGTTGGCTAGTTGTAGCATATTAAACATAAGTCTGGTTGGGTCTGCACAGTTGCAGTGCATTTTGAGTTTCTTTGTTTTATTTTATTTTGTTACTAAGACCAGTGCTAATATAATACGTGGTAATATAATACTCAGTCATGACAAGAGTGGGTAATTTGGGAAAGAGTAAGGCCGGTGTGGCAGTGTATTTTTACCTCTATGAGATTTTTACTTACCTCTAGCCGCGTAGCCAATCAGAATCGTTTGTTTGTCCGCCATTGTGAATAATTACGAAACTAAGTGCATGGCTTTGTACATAGATTTCTCTGCAAATATGTAGATTTACACTCTCCTGCTCTATTTCTTGGTTCTTTCCGTTGTTTCAACTTCGTTAAGGATAGGGATAGGGTTAGGGTTAGTAGTAATCACGGGAGATAAGTAACTGTTCTAATGCGCATGCGCAGAGGTAAATATTTCATACGACTACTTATTCATTATGACACCGGGTTCACATTAGACGCGTAAGTTCCGTACGGAAAACCCTGACTACGTAGAAGAAAGAAGGATAAAAGTTTACGCATATAGGGTAAATTCGGACACGTGCGCAAATCTTTTCCCTTCTTTGTTTCACTTATTTATGGCTTGCGCACGGGTTTTCGCATGAAATATCCGCTTATGTGTGTACACGGCCTAAGGATATTTTGTTTTAATGAGGGCGGATATGGAAACCTTTGTGGGGACTGAAATATATATTTGAGATCGATGTGTATAATTGTCATTTGTTTACATAAAGAAAGGGGGGCGTGTTGTATGTAGTTAATAGTGATCAGTCTGCAGGTAGCATGCAGCACGATGATAATAATAATAATAGTAATAGCCTAATGTCATTGCCCATTTTGAAGCGAACACTAGTCGCAGTTATAATTGTATCAACTGTGAATCAGACAGCAGAGTAAAGACAGAAAGCAACCTCTGGTCTTCTGTGCTGAGAGCTGGAAGAACGAAATAATATATAGACATAGTTATTGGAGCCAACACAATGTTATGCCTGAGTAACTAAACTTTTAACCCTTTCACTGACAGCCATATTTCAGCCAAAAATGTCCATTAACCCCTTGACTGCCTGCCACCAACGTGGCCTGACCTGATGACATCACTGATGACGTCATCGAATGAAGAGGAATAACCCTGATATGTTGGCTTTTGCTCCAACACAGTGATGAGAGTTATATCCCCAGACCATTTTGCCAGATTGGCTCTATCAGTTGTCTTTTTTATGGCATGATTTGCCCTTCTTTATTATATTTTTTCTGGCAGTCAAGGGGTTAAATGTAGCTGGGTAGAGAACAAAATCCATCACAGTATTGGATTCTTCTGTGGCATATTATACGATAATGTCTGTCCATACTTCCTAAAACTAAGACACTAGGTCTTTGGATACTAGACCCGCATTTGATGCCTTTTAGTGACGTAGGTGTCAAATCACTGTGGTGCTAAAATGCGACTTTGGCGCTGAAAGGGTTATATTATTACGGTGCTACAGAGCAGTGAGTGTACTTTGTACATATGAACAAACGAAATGTTATTTATTCAGGGTAATGAGATCAGCTAACTAGTTACAGTTTTTTTCACTCAGCCCTGAGGTAAACAGCAAGAAAGCAACAAACAGATAAAATTAAGAAGAAAAAGAGAGTGAGAGAGATCGAGAGAGAGACAAACAGACAGAGATAGAGGACAGCGACACACTGAGACGTGTTTTAATTCAGCTTAGGCCATGGCCCCTCATGAATGGGCTGAAAGAGAACAATGAACAACATGTTTAATGATTAGGCCTTTGGCCCATATCACTGGAGGTGAGATACAAAAAAGTGACAGGAAAAACTGGACTGAAAGAGACAATGGCAATGGCAATGGCAACGAATTTTAATGTGAACAGCTGTGTAGCCCTAATGACATGAGGTTGCAGCATTGATTTACATCATTAAGTTGATAGATCAAAGCATATAAAGAAAACAAAAGCGTAATAAATAAAAAAACAAACAAAGGAAACTAGCAGATAAACAAACATTAGAATATACTAAATATAGCAAACAATCTAATCATAGAGCAAATATTGCTGACCAAGCTAACCAACTCCCAATCGTTATTATAAAGTAAACAATGTCCGTCACCAATACAATATGTACCATGACCAATATAGCACTAATAATACCTTAATAATTCATGAATAATACACACACACACAAAAGTTTGCTTCTAATCGGATAACAAACATTTCCTAATTTTTGATGCCTCGGCAATAAATTTGGCTAAGCATTTAATAAGTTCATTATTATCCAGCATTAGAATCTCAGTTACAGTTTGTCTATTTGTAACATTTGACTAAAAAAGTTTACAGTTTTTGCGAACTTCATCATATGCTGTACATTTAAATAGGAAATGAAACTCATTTTCAACAGCATTAATAGAACATACCTTGCATATACTATCAATTTCAGATTCTTGAGAGTACCAGATTTCATTGGACTGAAAGAGAGAGAGAGAGAGAGAGAGAGAGAGAGAGAGAGAGAGAGAGAGAGAGAGAGAGAGAGAGAGAGAGAGAGAGAGAGAGGGAGGGAGGGAGGGAGGGGAGAAGTCCAGCTTCAGTTACAATCTTTCTGTTTGGCTTCTCCACAGGCGAAAGACCACATTTACGTGGCTCAAAGAATGGACGACATGGACCGAAATGCTGAACACCTGAGAAACGAGGATTGTTGCCTGTACCGTAAAACAGCTGTGCACACGGGAGACATTGCCACTCTGTTCTGTGACGAGCCAGTCATAGGCCGCTTCATGACGTTGTACATGTCAGCGCATGAAGACACATACCACGCAGACGACTGGAAGGCCGCTCTAACGATCTGTGAACTAGAGGCGTACAGTTTGAACGTAACAAGTGAGCACAAAACAGGTGTTTTTTTAATACATTATACTACTCAAAATTTGCTAAGGATGTTATCTTAAGCAATATTGTCAAAGGTTAGTCAAGTCCAGTCAAAATCATCTTTATTGACGGTTAAAGAATAAGCTGACAAAGCTTTTTTTCATCCTGCTCTCATATAGCATAAAGAAACTACATTAAATTTTTTTTTAGTTTAATTAATAGAGGTGGGGGGAAAAACCGGTTTGAACGGAAAAAACGGTCCTGAAATTTCACGGTTCGAAAAACCGGTTCGAGTTGCTGTGAACCGGTTTTTAACTACAAACTGAAAGAAAGTTTTTCTTAGAATAACACATTCTTTTCGAAGAACAACACTGAATCTCAGCGCAGATTGGGTGTTTGTAAGCCAAGAGTAGCTGTTTCTAGTTGTCTGGTGGTGAAAGGTGCAACTATGGCCATTAATACCTTTCCTATTTTAAAAAACACACCGAAAGATTGATGGAGTGATTGTAGAAAGTATTGCTTTGTGCTTGCAATGTGGCATTGTGATCAATCGGGGTAGTGGAACAACAAACATGACTAATCACCAATAGAACTGTGAGTGGAACAAATATAAAACAATGTCTTTTTATGTTTATTTAATTTCATTTCTATACATTCTTATGCTAAGAAGGTGAGCAAATATGTTCGAAAAAATTTAGCTGCACACACGCACGCACACACACACAGACACACACACACACACACACACACTCTCTCTCTCTCTCTCTCTCTCTCTCTCTCTCTCTCTCTCTCTCACACACACACACACATACACACACACATAGAGGCGCGCGCATACTCTCTCTCTCTCTCTCTCTCTCTCTCTCTCTCTCTCTCTCTCTCTCTCTCTCTCTCTCTCACACACACACACATACACACACACATAGAGGCGCGCGCATACTCTCTCTCTCTCTCTCTCTCTCTCTCTCTCTCTCTCTCTCTCTCTCTCTCTCTCTCTCTCTCTCTCTCTCTCTCTCTCACACACACACACACACACAAACAAACACACGCGCGCGCGCGCGCGCCCGCCCGCGCGCGCGTGCGGGCGCGCACACACACACACAAGCTTTTTCTTATCCATAAACGGACATGACCTTGCTATAATATTTGCACTGTATTATTTTTTATTCATATGTAAATGTGTATGCTCTCTCTCTCTCTCTCTCTCTCTCTCTCTCTCTCTCTCTCTCTCTCTCTCTCTCTCTCTCTCTCTCCTCTCTCTCCCTCCTCTCTCTCCCTCCCGCCTCTCCCTCTCCCCCCCATCCCCCCTCTCTCTCTAAGTACTGATCTCTAAACTCCAAACGATCTACGATTTTGTCTAAAATTTCATTTCTTTTGCGGGTTTCTTTTGGAGGAGGGGGAGGAGGAGGGGGGTGGGGGGTGTTCATTGGGGGTGGGATTGGGAGCAGCTTCATAAGCTGCTTAATGTGCATTCAGTAGTTATTGTTCGATGAAAATGAATGCGTTTACTGAAGATATTGTCTAAAAGTAGAATATGTCATTACCGTTGTAAGAGAGAGAGAGAGAGAGAGAGAGAGAGAGAGAGAGAGAGAGAGAGAGAGAGAACGAAAACGAACACGAAATATTATTTAACCAGGGAACATGAGATGAGCAATAACAGCTTTTCTCCACCCAGTCCTGGGACTGAGAGAGAGAATGTGTGTGTGTGCGCGCGCGTGTGTGTGCGGTTGTGCGAGTGTGTGTGTGTGCGCGCGCTTGTGTGTGATATTTTTTCCTTCCATTGTGAAATATTTTCTCTTCTCATTTTAATTATCTGTTCAGGTACATAATTAAGATTATTATACTATTGTATTCCTTATCCTCCCGCTACATATCTGATTATTCTCAAAGCTAGTTCATTGCGTTGTGAATGTGCCACCATCCTTCACACTCCAACCGCCATATGACGCTTTGTTTTTGCTTTTGTTTAATTAATTTCCCTATGATTATTATATTTTTTAGCTACACTCCTACTCTCACCTTCCTTTGACACGGGCAGATGGCCCCGTCATTGAAATATTTGTTGGAATTGAACTGAGTTTTGAGTTGAGTGTGTGTGTGCATGTGTGCGCGCGCGTGTGTGAATATTCTGAAAAGTAAATATGTGTTTGCATAGGTGAAACTACTGATGCGAGTACTGGTTAAAATAAAAACGGTTAGAAAAGACCGGTTCGGATGGGAAAAAACGGTTTAAAACCGGTTCGGAATTTTGAACCGGCTCTCAACTCTATTAATTAACAGTTCACCTTCTCATTTTGAACGAAAACGAGGTCCAAGAATGATTTGGTTTGTCCAAAGTGTGTCCCGCCCCTTAAAGGGACACCCTGACGGATGAGTGTTTTTTTTTTCAAGAAACACGTCGAGATCACCAGAAAGACAGCGTTTTCAAGGATTGGAACACTCACTTTGCTCTGGTTTCCTATAAATCAAACCGTCAAAACGGCAATACCTCCTTGGCGGAGTTGCCGGAGAGAGATGCCATTTTGGACGGGGTGTGTGGAGGACACACAGAGTGGTTGAGGCTTTTTCTTCGTTGTAGTGCAGTAAACAAAAAGGAGCTATTTCCTTTGTTGTGAGCTAAACTCCTTTTGGTAAACAGTAAATAAAAAGGCTTGTATTATGGAAATTTCGTGATTTTCTCTAAGCGACTTAGGCGGCCATTAGAAAAGAGACGGCACATGCCTTCTCTTTCACTGAAATAATCTGACTTCCAGCATCTCCGCCAAGGAGGAATCGCCGATTTGACGGTTTGATTCCCAGGAAACCAGAGCAAAGTGAGTGTTGCGATCTATGTAAAGGGTGTTTTCCTGGTGATCTCGACGTGTTTCTTGCAAAAACGCATCCGTCAGGCTGCCCCTTTAAAAGTGCTCTCTTGAGCACAAACTGGGGGTCATTAGCCCTCTCTGCAACAGAGCCAAACCACGCTGAACTGAGACAGTGGTAGACACGTCTTGCCAGCAGTCTATAACTCCCTTATTCAGTCGCACATTGCGAGTTTATCTCACCAGCGTGTCGACTGAATCCCAAGTGTGCAAGCGCTGAGGAAGCCAGGCGGGCGCTTGGTGAAAGCTACGCGTAAATAGACCATAATTTGTGATTAGGTGCAAAGGTGCCTTCTCTTATATGAAAGAATTTGACCGATGCCAAGGAGGAATCGCCGATTTGACGGCTTGATTTCTGAAACCAGAGCAAAGTGAGTATTGCAATCTCGGTGAAGGGTGTTTTCCTAGTGATCTGGACGTGTTTCTTACAAAAACACATCCGTCAGAGTGCCCCTTTAACTCTTTTTCATTAAAAACAATTATTTGTATTTGTTCGATCAGCATTGAAGAAAAATAGATATTCAACAATATGATTTCAACTCCTAAGAGACAGCATTTTTCTTTAAAGACTGCTCTAACTATACTACTCAACAAAAGTTAAGTACCTCAGTTCAACTTCGTTCACCAGCGCATAAAACAACGATGCATAAAACGAAGATGCATATCCAAAATCGCTTTCACAGTGGCTACGGGTACGGCGTTGCTGCAACACATGTTCAGGGATAGTAACTCTTCCTAGTCGAATTTTTCGTCAACAAATGCATTTTCTTATTTCGTATATTTAACGCATCTTGGTAAGGAATAGGGTTGGGAACATGTCAGTGTTAATATTAGTAGTTTTTGAAGACATTTGCGCACAATATATGCGTCCCGTGATTGAGCGCCATGCCCGTAGCCTGGAGAATGTGAGATACGGGCCCGTACCCCGAACCTCTGCCAATCGTTTTATATTTTGAAGATGTCTAATTCAATTGTTATTAAACAAAAGCGTTAATTTTGATTAAAATCGCTTCATTACCTTTGAAGTAATAACTCAACAAGCAACGCGCGTTGTTAAAGGGACACCCTGACGGTTTGCAAGAAACACGTCGAGATCACCAGGAAAACACCCTTTACAGAAATCGCAACACTTATTTTGCTCTGGTTTCCTAGAAATCAAATCAGCGATTCCTCCTTGGCGGAGGTGCTGGAAGTCAGATTCTTTCAGTGAAAGAATGGCCGCCTGAGTCAGACCAAATCGTTTGCACGAAATTTCCACAATACAATCCTTTTTTTTATTTTTTTTAGCTATTTTACACAGTTTACCAAAAGGAGTTTCGCTCACAACAAAGGAAATAGCTTCATTTTACTGCACTACAAAGAAATAAAAGCTTCAACTACTCTTGAGTGGCATCCACCCACTCCGTCCAAAATGGCTTTTCTCTCTGGCAACTCCGCCAAGGAGGAATCGCCGTTTTGACGGTTTGATTTCTAGGAAACCAGAGCAAAGTGAGTGTTCCTTTTATAATGCTGTTCAGTTTTTAAACCAATAAAGAACCAGTATACTATAGTAGTTGATTTGGAATAAACAAGCTATTTTGAAAGCTTTTTTAATTTTTGTGTTCGTTTTTCCCTAGTCTTCAACGTTGACCAGACGTGTGGTGACAGTACCCCCACGAACCCGACAATGTGTGAGCTGGGCACCACATGCAAGGATAGCAAATGCAGTAAGTGTGACTTCAAATCCATTGTCAAGACTAATTACAATGTCCTTAACCATTATAGAATGACCCTTCAAAAATCCATCAAAAGTGGATACACTGTAAAACGCACGAAACTTGGTGTGAGGCTTATTTACACCGTGAAGGTCAAGTTTAGAGATGGACCCAAGACCAGTGGGTGTCCGTTTGTTATCCCATAAAGCATGGCTATCTCTACCGTCCTTCATCAGCTTGGTGACCCACCTTTTCAAATGATCCCCTGCTTGAGGACTGTGTGCGTCCCGCTACATTATCTTTGGCTTGTTTGCGCCTGGAATCTTATCTTAGTTTTAGCTGCGCTTCTCTCTGCAGGCCTATCATGGAGATCTCTCTCAAAGTTTCTAACTCTTAAAATGTGACCCAGCACCAGAGCTTCAAATTGTCAGCAGGCCCGTGTCGTTGACCCATATTCTAGGTGATTTGACCCCTCGTTTTGTGCAGCCATAGGTCATCTGATTCATGAAGTCTGCAATAAAATTTAAGTTAATTCTAAAGTGACACATTGTAGGCCCATTATTTTGGAAACTGACCCGTCAATTTCTGTAATCGGGGGTCATACGACCCATGAAGTTTAAAAACAATCCGAAGCTCTGCAGCAACTGTAAAGGGATATTAAGTGTCAAACTGATAATTCTGAGAAAATTATACAATTGAAAACTTCACACGCTTCTCTTTCTAATAATACAAGAACCATTCTTGTATCTTTTAAGAACCATTCTTGTATCTTTTTGTTCCAGAATTATGAGCATTTACAGTTAATAGTGTGAGTGTTGGCTATTTTGGGAAAAAAACCTGTCTAAAAGTCTAGCCTAGCTAAAGAAATTGCATTGACCTATTAGTTTTTAAGCACTTATAAGACCATTTACAGACCATATGAAAGATTGTCCTTTATACATATGAAAGATAAGATGATAGAGAAATATTCAAATATTCAAATCATCTAAAACTTTTCACTGATGGTTCAGTCTTAGACACGTCAGACAGTGGGGCAGGTTTTGTTATACCATCACTTAAAATAGAAAAGTCTTATAATTTAGGCAAAGACATATCAATATTTACTTCTGAATTATACGCAATAATGCGAGCTTTAGAATGTGTCTGTTCTCTACCATATTCCATTTATAACGTCTTATTTTGTGTTGATTCAAAATCAGTTTTACGAGCTCTGAAGCAAAGCAACAGTAAAATTCGTAACGATGTTGTCTTTGAAATTAAGCATTTAATTCATTGTATTATTACAAAAGGTATTGGTATTGATTTTTGTTGGGTGCCATTTCATTGTGGGCTCTTTTGGAATGCGGTTGCTGATAGAGCTGCTAAAAGAGGGGCGTTCAATAACACTAACACATTTTTAGACGAGACATTGGCATTGTCAACACATGAAATTTACTCTTTGTTGGAAAAATCCATTTGTATCAATCCATCTGACTTTAGACCTAATATTTTGATGCATAACAGATCCATCGTTAGTTTAGTGTACAAGATACGTCTAAGTTCATTGAAAACTAAATACATAGAAATTAATTGTCTGTGCACCCAGAGATGATCAATTCATCATTTATTATTAGAATGCCCAATGTTGCTCTCTAAATACCGAATGTTCAATATGGATTTGTTCATAAGTATAATAATATCAAGGATGTCTTAAGTGACGCAGAAATTGACTTTGCTTTAATTGCTAAATTAGTGCTGTCCACGCCTATTGGAAGCTTACTGTAGATGTTTTTCTTTGTGTTGTAATTTGTTTTTCTTCTTATCTTAAAATTGGTTCAATTTTTGCATGTTGTCTAAAATCACTGTTCATGTGAAAAGACATTAAATTAAAGATTCATTTATGTTAGAGAACACACAAAAAACATGACTCAAAATTGACACAAAAAGAGACTATTTACTTTCCAAGCCTGTTCTGAGAAAGTAGCCCAGCAACTTTATTTCCCTTTCGTGTCGCTGGGTCACAAATGGCTTCTCATATCTCTCTTGCTTCGGGCTGTAGGTGTAGTGAGGTTCAGTTGTTTCCTGCTGATGTAGCTTCAGAAGACACGGTAAAAAAAAATCAGATTCCAGGCAATACTTCCCCAACAGTTCTGATAAATCCTCAGTCCTCCATCCTAGGACCAGATGACGAGGATCCTACTCTGCCCGGTCAATGAGTTTTGCATTTATCGCAGACAAACTATCACTCTCTGAGTGATTCAACAATGCTGGCTTTTCTCATGAAATGAAGGCTATAATTATGCAGGGCATCAAGCATTCTTCAATTTGTCCATGGATTGTCAATTGACCATGTGTCACGCTAGTGGGAGACGATGGGCTAAAAATGAAGAGGACAAGCACTCTCCCATCACTCTACTGCTTTGTACAAAGACAGACATCCGAGACATCCGAGTCTTGACCCAAACACAGACTAAACCATGTGCACTTGACCCTCTACCTTCATCTCTCTTCTCACAGTGTCTTGGTGATCTCCTTCCTTACTTTACATCCATCATCAATGATTCTCTATGTTCAGGGCGCTTTCCATCTCATTTCAAATCTGCAGTTGTCAACCCCCTCTTAAAGAAGCCCAGTCTCGATCCTGAAAATCTAAAGAATTATTGGCCTGTTTCTAATCTTTCATTCCTTTCTAAACTCACGGAAAAGGTGGTTCTTAAACAGC
Source organism: Phymorhynchus buccinoides (assembly GCA_017654935.2). Taxonomy (NCBI): domain Eukaryota; kingdom Metazoa; phylum Mollusca; class Gastropoda; order Neogastropoda; family Raphitomidae; genus Phymorhynchus; species Phymorhynchus buccinoides. The sequence continues at coordinate 43,418,576 of CM065701.1, forward strand.
TGTCTGACCATCTTCAGGCTAACGATCTTTTCTATCCAAACCAGTCTGCTTATCGAGCAGGTCACAGTACTGAGACAGTCCTCTTGAAGATAACGAACGATCTACTCACTGCCATGGATGAAAGCAAGGTTTCTCTTATCTCTTTCCTCTATCTTTCTGCAGCGTTTGATACTATTGACCACACTATCCTCATTTCTAGACTTCACACCTCCTTTGGTCTATCTGGGGCTGTTCTTTCCTGGTTTTCTTCCTACCTCTCTGATCGCACACAGACAGTTGTTGTCAATGGTTCTTCATCTCTTCCAAAAGGTCTTCAGTTCGGTGTGCCCCAAGGTTCAGTCTTAGGCCCTATCCTTTTTGTTCTTTATACGCAACCTCTCTCCGCCATCATCAACCAGCATTCTCTTCTACATCATAGCTTTTCTGATGATAATCAGCTGTACATTTCTGCCCACCTGAGTCAGCTAGATCAAATGATTTATTCTTCTAAGTTGTGCATTTCTGCTGTTTAAACATGGATGTTCTCTAACAAACTGCAACTAAATGCTGAAAAGACAGAGATGATTATTGTAGCCTCTAATCACACAATTAAAACTCAGGTTCTCCCAGGTTCTGTCAACATTGATGGCACTGAGATCAAGCTATCAACATCTGTCCGCAATCTAGGTGTTACTTTGGACCAAACCCTTTCTTTCAAACAGCATGTTTCCAATGTTTGCAAGACTTGTTACCTAGAACTTCGAAGAATTAGTTCAATCCGTCGTTTCCTTTCGCAAGATGCCCTAAAGACTCTAGTCTGTGCGTCTGTTCTGTCTCACCTTGACTACTGTAACTCACTTCTTACTGGCTGTCCATCAACTCTCATCTCCTAACTCCAACGGGTCCAGAATAATGCTACTCGTCTCATTTCTCGCTCCCCGAGGTACGATCATATTACTCCGGTTCTTCGTTCCCTACATTGGCTCCCAGTTCAATCACGTATTGACTACAACATTCTCCTCCTTGTCTTCAAGTCACTGAATGATCAGGCTCCCTTTATTATATCTCTGATCTTCTTCATCTCTATGTCCCAGCTCGCCAACTACGTTCGTCTTCTGATTCTCGTCTCCTTTCCCTTCCCTCCATCCATCTCAAATCTGCTGGCCAACGGTTTCTTTCCTGTCAAGCACCATCTCTTTGGAATTCTCTGCCTCCTCCTCTCCGACACTCCAACTCAGTCTCCTCATTCAAAACCTTTCTTAAAACCCATCTTTTTCCTGCTGCACCCTAAATACTTGATCAGTTGTCTCGTTGTGTGCACGTGAGGGAAGATTGAATAAGAGGCTTGTGGTGTGTTTTGTGGTGTGTGTGTGTGTGTGTGTGTGTGTGTGTGTGTGTGTGTGTGTGTGTGTGTGTGTGCGTGTGCGTGCGTGCGTGCGTGTGCGTGCGCGCGCGCGCGCGCGTGTGTGTGTGTGTGTGTGTGTGTGTGTGTGTGTGTGTGTGTGTGTGTGAGTGTGTGTGTGTATGTGTGTGTATGTGTGTCAAGTCAAGTCAAGTCAAGTCAAGTCAAGTCAAGTCAAAATGATCTTTATTGAGGATAAAGGAGTAAGCTTGACAGCTTTTTTTCATCCTGTCCTCAGAATGAAAAGTAATACGAAAGCAACTCGAAAAATAAATCAACATGCAAAACAAAACATTCCAAACTACTAAACATTAGCCTAATAATATAACGCATTGAAATAACTCTATTGAGAGAGAGAGATAGAGAGAGAGAGAGAGAGAGAGAGAGAGAGAGAGAGAGAGAGAGAGAGAGAGAATAAATGAAAGGGATATTGAAGTGAATGTGGTTGCCCCTTCCCCATTTCATTTCCACCCCATCACCCATATTAACAAATGTCCCGGACACAATGGAACAAAGCAAAGAACAATCAAAGTATAAACATTGTAAAGTATCAATTAAAAGGACATATCCCGACGGAATAGGTGCTACATTTCTAAAGTTAGAGACTAATTCATAGGGTTTCTAACATATGAAATTTAAGTGCTTTCATAAATGTCTGTCTTGATGTACACGATTTTAAATTAAAAGATAAATTGTTCCACGCCATACAGCCGGAGTACAATAAACTAGATTTATAAAGATTATTACGGGGTCTGGGAAAAGAAAGTTTGTGTGTATGTCTGCTTTCGTTGCTAACAAAATGTTGGGTGATTTTCTTAGGGGCTATTCCATTCACAACGCTGTACATGCATACACATTTGTTATATAATAGTCTTTCCTTAAATGGCAGGATGTTTAAAGATTTGTAATCACATTTAGTGAGTGAACTGGACTTCAACTGTATTAATTTTATGGCTCGTTTGTGTAAACGATTTAATTGTTTCAGATTTGTTTCGCTGCTATTGTCCCAAAGAGTTGATGCATAATTTATAAGGGATAAGATATGTGCATGAAAAAAGCTTTTTCGTGCGTCACGATTCAAAAATCTTTTTATTCTTGCAAGTTGATATATTCTTTTTGAAATGCGTTTGCCAAGATTAGATATATGATTTGACCATGATAAATTATTGTCTATAACAACACCTAAGACTTTATGTGAAGATACTTCTTCTATCTTTTGATCTTGAATGAACAATGATGGGAACGAGGAGTTCATTTTCTGTCTTTTTTGTCTCGTGGTAACATACATGCATTTTGTTTTGGTAGCATTTAGAGACATATGATTTTCTTCAGTCCAGTTCACTAATTTTTCAACATTTTTCTGGAGGTCATTTACCAATTCGTTAGGGTTACTATTACAAGACTGTAAAGATGTGTCATCAGCAAACATTTCAGAGGAACATTGTAAACATAGCGGTAAGTCATTTACATAAAGAGAAAATAAAATGGGTCCTAATACTGAGCCCTGAGGAACTCCAAACTTAATTGTTAATAATGTTGATCTTTTTTAGCTGATGTCAACGAGCTGTTGACGGTCGCAAAGAAAAGAGGAAATAAATGTAATGGCGTGACTGGACAAATTGTAGTACTTAAGTTTTCTTGTCAAAAGGGCATGATTAATAACATCAAATGCCTTAGCAAAGTCAATAAAAAGAATTCCAGTAAACTCGTTATTATTAATACTAGCGCAACTCCGAGTACCAGTAACGCCTAGTAACGGTAACGCCTAGTAACGGTAACGCCTAGTAACGGTAATGCCAAGTATTGGTAACGCTGAGTACAGCAAATTTGAAGCGATTTGGTAAAGAAACGGTGGAGTTATAAGGCCCCGTTTCGCGTTGGCGCTGCTCTGAGAGTGATGCGCTCTCCCTAGTAACGGTAACGCCTAGCAACGGTAACGCCAAGTACTGGTAACGCTGAGTACAGCAAATTTGAAGCGATTTCGTTAAGAAACGGCAGAGTTATAAAGGCCCGTTTCCCGTTGGCGCTGCTCTGAGAGTGACGCGCTCTCCCGATTTTCTTCACATTTGGTGCCAGGCTTTGCCCCGGTGACAGCAAGGCTGACAGCACATTTGACGCGATTCGGTTGAAAATCGGCGGAGTTATAAGGCCCGATTTGCATCATGCTGCTGTTATGCGCCTAAGTAATGGATTCGCTTCCGGTTTGGCACATGGATAGTCACCGACCCCGGTCATATATCTGCCAACTTTGAAGGCAATCGGTCCGGAAATACCGGATATATGGGCGCCGAAAGGCCGTCGGATGCGCGTTTCGCGCATTTGCCAAACCGCGCAAATGACACGGCCGCCTCGGTTGCCGTTGCCATCGCCCTGTGAGGGCTCACAGCAAATTTGAAGCGATTCGGTCGAAAAACGGCGGAGTTATAAGGCCCGTTTCGTGTTTCAGACACACACACACACACAGACACACACACACACACACACACGGACACACGGACGGACACTTGGCTTTTTACTATATGATGATTTGAAAGACATCTGTCAGTAAGATGTGTCAGAGATGTGTGACACGAGTGGTTTTCACGAAAATCTGATTGATTTTCATGAAGTAGATCGTCATGGTTCAGATGCTTACATAAATTCAATTGAATATGTTTTTTCCAGTGGCTTTGACAGGAGCGAAAGTACTGATATAGGACGATAATTCGAGGGATTGGTACGATCACCTGATTTATAAAAGGGTATTACTTTTGCTTGTTTAAATTGGGTAGGAAATTGTCCTTTATTAATGCAAAGATTGTAAACATAAGTAAGCGTGTCTGCAATGGCAGGTGCAGCTAGTTTTAAAATCTTACTATCTAATCCATCTAAGTCCCTTGATCCTGACTGTTTTAAATGTAATAAGTAATTCAACGTTTCAGTCACAGAAATGGGCAGTATGCTAAAGGGTGTTGAAATATTTTTTGAACGACAGTAATCACCCAGTTCTTGTAAATCATTTTCATGTGTTTTGTCATTGGTGATTAACTTATCAGCAACATTAGCGAAATGGGAGTTTAAATCATCAGGTGATAATTCTGATATTGGACAATGCGCTTTATGGTCAGAATTTCTGTTAGTCAAAAGGTTAATAGCTTTCCAAATTGATTTCTGATTCTGGGAGGAAGTTACCAAATCTTGAAAGTATGTTTTCATTGCCCTTCTCTTCATTGAGTTCACTTTATTCCTCTGTTTATTGAATGCCTTTCTGTCTTTTGAAGTAAGTAAGCTATCTCTTTTATATCCCTCATTGTCTATATCTTTAGTTAACCAAGGGGGTTTGTTGGTGTGTTTAACTCTCTTTTTAATTAAGGGAGCATGTTGGTCATATATTTCCTGAAATGTATGTATCCAAAACTCTATCGCTAAGTCTGGGTCCCTAATTTGATAAACATAATCTAAATCCGAATTAATTAAGTCATTCAGAAATGAATTTTGATCGAAGTTCCTGAAGCACCTATAAAATATTTCTTTGTGACCGGACTTAGGAATTTTGACACCTTTTTTCTTCCAAGTTATGCAAACAGAGGAATGATCACTACAACAGGGCTGTACAGAGGACGCTTCTGTTATATTAGCTTTGTTGTTGACATAGATGTGGTCAATTAGAGTTCTTGAATGATTTGTGATACGAATCGGAACGTCAATTATTTGTTCCAAATCATAAAGTTCATACATTTGTTTCCATTTTGTCCCTGACAATGTTAAATCAATATTAAAGTCGCCAAATAGTATTATTTCTTTCGATTCAAGGATTGCAGCATCCATCATTGAATTAAATATGTCATACCAGTCAACTTTTTCTGCAGGATTTCTGTAGATGAACCCCACCATGATTGGTTTATAATGCTTTAGACTTATTTCAACCCAAATGCTCTCTATGTTATGATTTTCTAAATGAGGTATTCTCTTGAGAGTTAATGAACGAGTACAATATAAAAGCAAACCAGTTGAACGGGGTGCCATGGGATCTAAGCGAATCATATCATAGTTTGGCATGGACATATGGGAGTCGGGGATCACATCAGTTAGCCAGGATTCAGCTATACAAAATAAATGGAAATGATTACCTTTGTTATGTAATATTGTTGCTATTTCATCTGTCTTATTTCTGGCGCTATTTATATTGAGGTATCCAATACGGAGTCCCTCCCGTGAAGGCCATTTATCTAAAGTAGTAGACATGATCAACATATAAGATCAATACATGCACAGCACTAATTGAAAATGGTCAAATAAATACAGTGAATAAGAAAGTGGGAATGGGGTAATAGGGTAAATAGAAACAATGAAACTGTTTCAAGTCCTGGATAGAATTAGTATATAAACAAATAATAACTAAAAATAGCATGCGATTTAACAACAACGATACACAATTCGACAAAGTCTAGTGACTTATCGAATGGAACTGTCACTTCAGTTAATTCAGTACTTTTTCGTATAATGTTTGTTTTCAAGATTCATAAAAAGAACGTTTTACGTAGATGCGGTAGTCTTTCACTTGGTTTGATGCTGCTGCAGTATATTCCGGCAACTGATCACACATGCTATTTACAACACAATACATGCTCTCTGTCTCACATACACACACTCTCTCTCTCTCTCTCTCTCTCTCTCTCTCTCTCTCTCTCTCTCTCTCTCTCTCTCTCTCTCTCTCTCTCTCTCTCTCTCTCTCTCTCTCTCTCTCTCTCTCTCTCTCTCTGTCTGTGTGTGTGTGTGTGTGTGTGTGTGTGTGTGTGTGTGTGTGTGTGTGTGTGTGTGTGTGTGTGTGTGTGTGTGTGTGTGTGAGTGAATGAGTTGTGTATGTGTGTGAGCACGCATGTGTGCTTGTGTGTGTTTTGGTTTTGTGGGTTATGTGTGCACGCATGTGTGTGTGTGTGTCTGTATGCATGTGTGTGTATGTCTGTGCGTACGTTGTGTGTGAGTGTATTTGTATGTGTATCTGATAACGTTTGTGTGTGTGTTGGTGTATGTGGTCAATCCGTGCAACTCAGTTGCTATGGCTTACTGAATGAAAGATGAATTGTGTGTGTGTGTGTGTGTGTGTGTGTGTGTGTGTGTGTGTGTGTGTGTGTGTGTGTGTGTGTGTGTGTGTGTGTGTGTGTGTGAGATAGATATAGAGAGAGATATTTACTTTGTATATGCGTTGTTGCTGGTTTGTCTTTAAAAAACATTCAAGTTAAATACTATTTTTGCTATCTACTTGTTGATGAATAATTGATTGTAAAGCGCTTTGGGCTTTGTACTATTACTTACTTTCGGATGAGACGATAAACCGAGGTCCCGTGTGCCCATGCGCTTAATTAGCACACGTTAATCCCAGTGGCAACAAAAAAGTTGTCATTTGGTCAACATTTACCACCACCCCTTTCCTTCCTCATCAGTCACACAAAAATTGCATGCAAAACAAAAATTGGCTGGGACGCGCTCTCCAGGTGGGAGCAACCCGAATTTCACAGAGACGCCTCCGTGGCTATAAAGTACATAATACCTAATAGTACGTAATACCAGAACCGAAGAGTGAACGAGCTTAAAGGTATGTGATATAGAAATGTTCTTGATATATTAAATAGATAAACATTACAATTTATTAAAAACAGAATTGATGATGACGAGGGATGATTATGATGATGATGACGACAACAATAATACAGTTAACAATAGTGCAACATAATAAATAATTATATTTTGCACACATTCATACAATATCACCTTGGCTAGTGCGCTATTGACATAGTATTTTCATTTTAACGTAATTTTAGAAGTAAGATTTCCTTTTTAAATAACTAAAATAATAATTTTGCAGACTGTTACTGAGTTATTGAGCAATGCATTTTGCAATTTATTCCCGTATGAAAATTAGGTGAAAGTTCTAACATGATGTAGGTGACTAAGGAGCTAAGTAGAGCAAAACGTATGTGCTGGGAGGGGTCAGTTTGAGGAGGTAGACTGGTGATGGTGAATCCGCCTGTGTTCGCTACAGGGGCAAACATAAGCCCTGTAGATTTCAATTGTTTTATAATTTGTTGAATGCGGTATTGAACACGTAAGAATGATTTTTAAGTGACACATTTGAGTGACCTAGGACTGTGCATCAGTTTGAAAGGAAGTTGACGCAATTGCATTCTGAACAGGTGTATTTTTTTAATAAGGTATATTTTATTTCAAAAAGTTGAGAAGCGTTCCATGTCTTTTAACCTTCATACCCCCACTGCAAGTGGTCATGATTAGTGATGTAACATTTGAACAGAAAAATTAAATCAAAGAGCTTTTAGGGGTATATCAGTCCAGAGCCTTATCTTCTTTTTCTTACGCAGTGCCAGCAGGCTATTTTTGCTTGACACGCCACATAGTGTTTTTGTACCTCATATAAACTTATGCTCCTCACTCAGTGAGTTAGACTGTGTTTCTAAATCCTTTCATACTTTTTGTTACTCGCTTACGCAGTCAAAGGCTGCCATTGCTGGTGTTTACTGTTTTACTGAGCATGACTTTGCAGTCATTTATATTTGTGAGTCCCCTTAACTAAAAATAAGACTAGTATCAAAGAGGCAACATGTTTGACAGAATAAGTTGCAGGATTTCTAAACTTTGGTCCTGCAAATGTATCATAAGTCGTTAACAAAAAACTTCATAGTTTATTCAAAATGTTTATTTCAGAAGTCCCTTTGGGTGGCGACTGCAGAGATCCTACAATGAGAGCTCACTGTGTTTCTCCATCAACGTGCATCAACGGAGAATGTCGTGAGTAGCTTCTTTATATCATATTATAAGCATACTAATAAAAGAGTGCTTAACATACTGTCGTTGTATTAACAGTATCTGACTCAAAGCGTGACAGATTTAATTAAAATATTTGTGCTGAATAACATTTATCAAAAATGCAATAAAAGTGTTCAACTTCTAACACTTGTATTTGCATCACTAAAAGACAATCCATGTTTTAAATTCCATTGGCTTTTCCATATCAAAGTTAATCAGTACTAGGCCTACTGGGTATCAGACAACACGACAGGCATGTAAACAGGAAAGATTTTGCTAATAAAATAAAAAAGTTGGGAGGACACAGAACCAAACCTACCATCAAATTTGGGGATATTCAGCACAAGGAGCAAAACGTTATTTTCGTGGAAGACTGGGCAAACTGTTAAGCAACACATAATCAGTTTTAGTGCCAGGACCGATAGGCTGAGGCGGTCTTATCTGCCCACAGCGGTGCGCCTGTTGAATAGTGGCCTGTGAACTGGTTGGTCTGGTGGCCCTGCCTGCAGCATTCCCCATCCTGTGAAGGAACAATGGCGGCAAATATGTGTGTGTGTGTGTGTGTGTGTGTGTGTGTGTGTGTGTGTGTGTGTGTGTGTGTGTGTGTGTGTGTCTCTGTGTGTGTGTGTGTGTGTGTGTGTGTGTGTGTGTGTGTGTGTGTGTGTGTGTGTGCTTATGGGGACGTAGGTGCTATTTTTGTTAATATCATTTCTTGTTCCATTTGCTTTTACATTAATTATTTTATGTGCGATATCATGCCATGTATTTTATGGTCCTGATGTTTAGAGGAGTGTGTTAGTGTGTGCACGGAGAGTATGGGAGAGCAGGGGAGGAGGGTGGGTGGAGGGGGGGAGGGGGACGGTTCAGTCTGTGCTATAATTTATATTTGATTTTACATACGAGTATTTGTTTTGCACACCTTTTTTTTAACCTTTTGATTGTTCTTCATTTACTTTTAGCTTGATGGCTTACGTGTGTGTGTGTGTGTGTGTGGGGGGGGGGGGGGGTGTCGGTCCGTGAAATAGTTTACATTTGATTTATTTTACACACAGTATTTGATTTGTACAATTAATTATTCCTATGCTTGCTTACTTTTAACTAAATTGATGCTTTATCATGTGTGTGTGGGTGGGGTGGAGGTGTGGGGTGGGGGTGGAGAGGGGGTGTGTGTAGGGGGACGGTTTAGTCTGTGAAATTATTTTATTCTACATACAGTACTTGTTTAATTTGTACATACATTTTCACCTTGGGTTGTTCTCCAAAAATATTTGTGTGCTTGTTTAATTTCAGTCCTATTATTTTTATGCAAATTGTGATATTGTTTTCCCTTTACAAACAATGTCATTTGTTTGCTCTGTTTACCTTTATCCAAGTTGTGTGTGTGTGTGTGTGTGTGTGTGTGTGTGTGTGTGTGTGTGTGTGTGTGTGTGTGTGTGTGTGTCTCAAGTCAAGTCAAGTCAAAATTTTATTTCCAGATGGGAACATTGTATAAGCAAAAACATGCTTTTTTTCAACAAGCCATCCATAAAAAATGATGTAAAGAAAAAATAAAGAACTAAACATTCCAAAGTCGCGAACAACAAGAAAAGGAAAATATACAAGTAAACAATTAATTAAAGAAACAAGTGTGTGTGTGTGTGTGTGTGTGTGTGTGTGCGTGTGCGTGTGCGTGCGTGCGTGCGTGCGCGCGTGTGTGTGTGTGCGTGTGCGTGCGTGTGTGTGTGTGTGTGTGTGTTGAGGTCGAGGTCGCTTGCCATCGGTTAGAGTGACTGAGCTCCTCCCGCTTCTGTCTGTGTTAGCTGTGTTCTAGTGTGTGCTTTTTCTCCATACTGTGCATGATAGTTCATCATGTGGGACTTTTTCTTTCCATGGGCTTTGTTTGTCCATCCGAGCTTTAGAATTCTTTTGATTCATATTTTTCTGTTGGCAAGAGCTGCCAATTTGAATCTGCCGGCACAGCCATTTTCGCCCAACGCCAGTTGTTTGCCTGTTCAGCAGTCCTATTCAGCCAGGCAAGAACAGCTACTTTCCAATGCTCCTGTCATTGCTGACCGCGCTATTCCAACTGACCACCAGCAACCATGCCATCAGACAAGAGAATGTGCTAGGCCTAACCCAATCCCAGACTGCGCGCGCATCAAGTACTCGCGCTCTGAGCTGTTAGCCATTCCATGTGCTCGCCTGCCAGCTGATTCTATCTCACAGCTTCGCCTAATTGGCCTCGGCGTGTCTCTACCCAGAAAAAGATACCCCCGTAAAAACAAACCCCGGACAAATGTGCCAATTCTATCTGCGCCGCTTGCCTCATCATCATCAGCTGACCAACTCACTCCACCCTCACCATCTAGATGTCTGCCTCCTTCCACCTCTTCCTGCCTGCCTGACGACCATGACGACTCCACTCCTGTGCCACCCCTCAACTTTCCTGTGTCTCCTGCTTTGTCTACCACAGCTTCTCCTTCTTCAGCCTTCCAGCACTGTGACTCTGTATCTGTTCTATCCACCACCCCTTCATCCCCGTGTTGTGTTCTTGAACCATGTGTTGACAACTGCGTGACCAACGACTGTGACTCTGACTGTGATGTGTCTTCTAACCAGCCCTTTGCTTCACTACTGCTGCCTTCAACGCCCAGATCTCCATCTCCACCTCCCCTTACAGCACCCAGCCACCAGTGTGACGTGTCATCTGTGTCACTGAACTCTATTCCATCCTCTGATAGTTTTAGTGTATGTGTATTTAATGCCCAGTCTGTCTGCCCTGAGAACAAAGCGGACTATTTTGCGGACTATGTTTTTGAGCATGACTTTGATTTAGTATTTATCACCGAAACGTGGCTCAAAAGTAATGGACATGAACCTAAACTAAAGCAGCTAACTCCTCCTGGCTACAAAATTAAATCCTTCCCCCGTTCGTCTTTAGGTGGGGGCCTCGCTGTACTGTATAGGGACGTGTTAGATAAATCCCTTTCCTTCATTACAACCCTTCCCTTCCCCCATCTGTCTTTCGAGGCTGTAGAAGTTGTTCTTAGCATGTCTGGTCAATCTGTTGTCTTCTCCTGTATCTATCGCCCTCCCCCTAGCAGAACTAACAATCTCACTGATTCAATGTTTCATCCCGAATTTGAAGCCCTCCTTGACTCCTATTCTCTGAACCGCAGTCCTCTTATTGTGCTAGGTGATTTTAATTTTCACTTCGATAACCAACAGTCCTCTCACACAAAGCGTCTCTGCCTCTCACTTGCTAACCACTCCCTCTCTCAGCTTGTAACTGAGCCTACACACAACAAGGGCCACATAATTGACTGGCTAATCGCGCGTGATTCCGACCAACTTGTTTCATCAGTGTCAGTGTCTAAGATCCTTTCCTCTGACCATTTTGCCGTCCTCGCCAGTCTTAATCTTTCCAAAACTCCCAGAAATAAACGTACGGTCACGCGCCGTAATCTCAAGTCTATAGATATTCATACTTTTAGTTCAGAGGCAACAGAACTCCTTTCTAACGTGAGTATTTCCGACGACCCTGCCTCGACTTTTAATTCTACTATGAGTAACTTGCTTGATAAACACGCTCCCCCATCCACTCGTGTTGTGCCCGATCGTCCCTGCGCTCCCTGGTACACGCCTGAACTTAGAGTAAGTAAACGCACTAGTCGTAAGGCTGAGCGTCAGTGGCGGGCCTCAAAACTAGAAATACATCGTCAGATATATCAGTTTCTCCGTAACATCTTCACTCTTCTTCTGGCCAAGGCAAAAACAAGCTATTTTTCATCTAAAATTCTTGAAGCCAACACAACAAAGGTCCTGTTCTCCACCATGTCTGATCTCCTAGGCAACAAGAAATCAAGTCCTCTGCCATCAAATATCAGTCCTGACAAACTGCCAGAAACCTTTTCCTCCTTCTTCTCCACCAAGATTATCGATCTACGATCAAAAATCGACTCCATGCCTTTTCAACCAACTATTCCAGACCCATCATTCACTGGTGTCCCCCTTCTCTCTTTCAAGCCGGTGTCTGAGACCGAAGTTCTTTCTACTTTGAAAGAAATGCATTTTAAATCCTGTGATCTTGACCCCATCCCAGCCTCTCTTTTCTCACAAATCTATCAACACCTTCTGCCATCAATCACCAACATCATCAATTCTTCTTTAGTTTCAGGTGTGTTTCCTTCTGCTTTCAAAACCGCTCTTGTAAGGCCCCTTCTCAAGAAGAACAATCTGGATCCTAATAATCTGAAAAACTACAGACCTGTATCTAACCTCCCTTTTCTCTCCAAACTCCTTGAGAAGACTGTCCTGAAACAACTCAACGATCATCTATCCTCAAACAATCTTCATCATCCTTATCAGTCTGCCTATAGAACCAACCACAGTACTGAAACAGCCCTTGTTCAAATCGTCAATGACCTCTTACTTGCTTCTGATGCTGGTCAAATCTCTCTTTTGACACTTCTTGATCTCTCTGCTGCCTTTGATACCATAGACCACTCCATTCTTCTGTCTCGTCTTGAACATACTTTTGGAATTAAGGGCCCTGCTCTTTCTTGATTTTCCTCTTACCTTTCTGATCGTTTTCAATCAGTTCTGGTCAATGGTCGTCAGTCTGAACAGGTTAGGCTTTCTTGTGGAGTCCCCCAGGGGTCTGTGCTTGGTCCTGTCTTGTTTACTTTGTATACGTCACCTCTTGCCAATGTCATCGACCAGCACAACATGAAACATCACTTCTATGCAGATGACTCACAACTCCAAAACAGTACAATCCCTGAAGATCTAGATTCCATTCTTACAGAAAGTAACAACTGATAATTTTATATTGATATTCAAAATTGGATGGTTCAAAATAAACTTCAATTAAACGGTGAAAAAACCGAAGCAATGCTTGTAGGGACAAAAAACAAACTAGCCTCTGTTTCCATAGAGTCAATCCAACTGGGTAACAATATCATTCCCCTCTCAGACTCAGTCAAAAACTTTGGACAATACTCTTTCCATGCAGAGTTTCCTGACTCAGACCTGTCAGTCTTGCTACTATCAAATTCGTTGCATTGGCTATATTCGTAAATATCTCTCAGATGAAGCCACAGCAAAGCTTGTTACTTCCCTCATCCTATCTCGTATTGACTACTGTAATGCTCTCCTTTCTGGCCTATCAGTCTCTTCTCTATCTTGTCTCCAGCGTATTCAAAACACAGCTGCTCGTCTTGTCCTTAGGAAGAAAAAGTTCGATCATGTTAGCCCTCTTCTGCGTTCTTTGCACTGGCTAGCTGCTCCATCTTATCTCTGCGACAATATTTCCATCTATACGCCAGCTCGCACTTTACGTTCAGTTTCTGACCCTCTTTCTCTCCAGATCCCTAGGTGTAAGCTTTCAACTGTTGGTCGGCGCTCTTTTGCTGTCTCAGGACCGACCTCCTGGAACAAATTTCCTCTCTCCCTCCGTCAGCGACCGACTCTCTCTGCTTTCAAAGCTAACGTTAACCTCAAAACCCACCTGTTCCCCCGTCATTAAAGCTCCTCTCTCTTTCTCTTCTCTCTCTTGCCATTAGGTCTGTTTCTGCTATATTCCATTTATGTTATCCGTGTGTGTTCGCTTTGTATTGCGTTTGTGTTTGAATGCGCTTTGAATGCTAACGTGTGTGTGCGCTTTGATTTGATTTATATCAAGATTCAGCGCCGTATAAATACTGTATGTTGTTGTGTGTGTCTGTGTGTCTGTCTGTCTATCTGTCTGCCTGCCTGCCTGTCTGTCTGTTCAAAGATTTCTGTTTGTGCCATCCGTTTCATTGGATTATTTTCTTTATTTATATGCCTTTTTCACATTTTATGAACACATTTATTTCTGTATCTTGTGTGCGTGCGCACGCATGTGTGTGTGTGTGTGTGTGTGTGTGTGTGTGTGTGTGTGTGTGTGTGCGTGCGTGCGTGCGCGCGCGCGCGCGCGCGTGTGTGAGTTCTTGTGTGTGTACTGAACAGTATTACTTTATTATATTTTACCGTTTGCTGTGATGTTATCATTATGGTGTTCTTTATTATTAATGTTTACTTATTGGGGGTGGTGGCGGTGTGTGTGTGTGTGACAAACTTAAATGGTTTATGTGAATAACATTTGCTTTTATGCATGTATTTTATGTCTTAGTTTATTTTTAATGTCCCTCCAGTTTTAGATTTAAGTGCACGCTGAAAAAATATTTTCTTCATTGAAGACAATAAACACGTTTGATTGATTTGATTGATTGATTGATTTAATGGAATGTCAATAACGTGTGTGGTCCTCAGGTATCTGAATGACATCCTGAAGCACCTCCCCAAGAAACTGATGAGATTCTGGACCTTCTGCTGGGAAGTCGTATCCCACTCTTCTTTGACGGCCTATTCATGGTGACCAGGCACGAGGAGTTGGGTATCACATGCACAGATGGGTCTCAGGTCATGTCCCAAACATGTGTTATGAGATTTAAGTCAGGAAACCTGGCTGACCCCTTCATTTACTCTATTGATTCATCCTCAAAGTACTGGTCCATACTGTTTAGTCTGTGTGGGCGGGCGTTACTGACCATGAACATGAAACCCAGACCAGTGGCGCCAGAGTTAAAAGTCTCAAGAGGAGATCCAGGAACTCATTTTGGTTCATTACAGCTTTTAGGTGCCCGTTCAGGGACACATGGAGGGCTGCCTTTCCTTGTATGCTGACTCCACCTCAGATTATCAGGGAGCTACCTCAATAGCAGATATGCCAGGGACATAACCATTGTTGAATTACTGCTTCCTGTTACTCCACATTCCATTCCTGCATTATCTCAGGTTTAGGCCAAATGTTGACACCAGTCAGCAAGATGGGCGTCTAGTAACAATGGTCCATGTTTCATTCTGCTACACCTGAATCAATCTGGTTTGGCTGTGCTGTTGGGTCAAGGAAATGCAGACTGTAGGTGCCGGTGACCTCAGGCCACCTTCATAAAACCTCCTTCTTGTGGCTTGAATTGAAGTTCTATTGCTATTTGCATGACCACGGCCGTTTGTGAAGCTGAATAGCAGACCACAAGAGGTGTCAGCGAGGTTGAAGACAAGAAATCTGACCTACTGCTGAACGGAAACACGAGTTATCCCACCCGAATGCCTTCGTTAGACAATACCTGTAGTTTGGGACAAGTTCCACATTGCTGAGACCACACTTTGGCTCACTTTTAAGGCATGTGCCACCTGGTAGGTCTTGGGTCAGTCTTTTTTTCTTGGTCCTGAACTGTGAGATTCTCATTGTTGCTCTAATTTCTTAACCAACATTCTAGGTGTCTGTATCTCTCAGGCATGGTTGACGCCAGCATATTATTATGAAAGGAAGCGTAGAATACAGTTCTGTCATTTAGTCTCAGACCAATATGGAACATCATAGCATAATCTTTGTCACAATTACTATTCTCATCTCCATCAATCTTCTTTGGAGAAAAGTGTCTCAAATGCTGAAGCCTTGCACATCCTGCTTTCACAAAACCTGTTTTGATTGCCAATCCAGTTTGTGCCCTTGGTGCGTTTAGCTCAATGTTATCTATGGGAATCAATTTATTCATGGGAGCTGTCGAAAGATGGACGTGGTGGCGCCCTGATAGGAGGACTTCACTCACACTGGCTCCGCTACAAACACAAAGTATTATTACTGTCGTCACTAGGGGGTGTCCCCAGTCTGTTAGCTCAGAACAGGCTTTACTGAACTCCACATATGTGACTGAGCAGTGGACTCCTATGGTGGTTGCCTTCTGACACCACATTTGTTCACTCTGGACTACTGATTTCAGATTCTGCGACCTGACAAACCTGGATGTAACTGAGAGCTAACACTACCTACTAACTTAAGCCCCCTACTGACGACAATAAATATGTTTGTATCAGAGCCAGCGTGAGTGAAGTCCTCCTATGAGGGCGCCACTACATCCGTCCAACCATAGCTCCTATGAATATACTGATATCGCATAGTGAGAGATATCGCGAAAGTGCTAGATATTGCGGTCTAACAGGGATTGACTACATGGGAGCCTGTACCGGGGAAGCCGAGCCATGGTGCAGATTAGATACGAACTGCAACAACGGAATATGCAGTAAGTAGACCCCCTATTAGTGATGCAGTGTTTAGTTGTGGGGTTTTTGTTGAACAGGCCAATGCATGACTCTTTTGCTTGCTTGTGAAATGTTGCTTTGTATACTGGTGGTCTTCACATTGCAGTGTTAAGGACGTTTTTTTGTGTGCAAAATACAGTTTGGAACAAATAATGTTAAACTTAGAGACCATGGACTGTATAAATGTTTCTGGAAATTCACAAGAAAATGCTTGACACTTAAGACTGTTGCAGAAAGTTGTGACTGAACAGATATGGATTTTTTTTCGGAATGTTTATTTTATTAGGCCTCCCTGTCTGTGTTAAAGTGGGTAAAACGGTGTGGAAGGGTTGAATCATGCAAACTACGTTCATTTAAAAATAAATATATGATAATCAACACAAATCAAACTATATGCATTATACAGTAATCGTTATAATGTGATAGGAAAGAAAGTGATAAATAATATTTTACCAAAGAGATTTCGACCGAAATCTTCGACCGCATGCTTGGTGATGTGTGGATTCTGCTTCCTAGCAGATTCCCATCTGTCAGTGTAAATAGGAATTCAAATTTGTACAAAAAACAACTACAGCAACAAAATCTCCAGTTCCAATTTCTACTATTACAAATCCGAATTTCAATTTGCGCTTGTAGGATTTTGATTTGCACTAAATTTTCATTTTTTTCGTGACATGTTTTCACCACATTATGTACCATTCTACAGGAATTGTCCAGGGAGCCAGTTGCAGTGACCACACAGACGCCTGTGTGGACACCACTGTGTGTGACAGTCTGACGGTGTGCAGTGAGTAAGATCCTTGTCTTCTGTAGTTCTTGGCTGTGTGGACACCACTGTGTGTGACAGTCTGATGGTGTGCAGTGAGTAAGATCCTTGTCTTCTGTAGTTCTTGGCTGTGTGGACACCACTGTGTGTGACAGTCTGACGGTGTGCAGTGAGTAAGATCCTTGTCTTCTGTAGTTCTTGGCTGTGTGGACACCACTGTGTGTGACAGTCTGATGGTGTGCAGTGGGTAAGATCCTTGTCTTCTGTAGTTCTTGCCTGTGTGGACACCACTGTGTGTGACAGTCTGATGGTGTGCAGTGAGTAAGATCCTTGTCTTCTGTAGTTCTTGCCTGTGTGGACACCACTGTGTGTGACAGTCTGACGGTGTGCAGTGAGTAAGATCCTTGTCTTCTGTAGTTCTTGGCTGTGTGGACACCACTGTGTGTGACAGTCTGACAGTGTGCAGTGAGTAAGATCCTTGTCTTCTGTAGTTCTTGGGTGTGTGGACACCACTGTGTGTGACAGTCTGACGGTGTGCAGTGAGTAAGATCCTTGTCTTCTGTAGTTCTTGGCTGTGTGGACACCACTGTGTGTGACAGTCTGATGGTGTATAGTGAGTAAGATCCTTGTCTTTCTGTAGTTCTTGGCTGTATGGACACCACTGTGTGTGACAGTCTGATGGTGTGTGGTGAGTAAGATCCTTTTCGTCTGTAGTTCTTGCCTGCTTCTGGAGATCGTCTTTGTGTAATGGTTTTTTTACTTAATTTTTCTTCTCTTTTATTGCTCTTTGCCCAAATAAGATCGGCACAGGGCTATGTTGTATTTGCATCACTGCAAAGGAAATAACAAGACTGGAACACTAGGACTGACCACTAGTTCAGTAGATATGGCCTTGACTATGGTTGGGATAACCAGGGACAGTAAGAAATGTCCAGCCTTTCCTTCTGCTTTTCTAAACAAAGGCTGATGGTCATTAGCAAGATCTGGACTTTAATCTCGTGTATAAAGAAAGATATACTTTTTATTCACAATGTAAGCAATTGCTAATTCTGCTATAACAACATATATATGTACCACAGCTAAGAGGTCACTGGTACAGATATTCAATTTATCACAGAAGCAACAACTGTATATTTTGCCCAGGTGTAGAAGAAACAGTATTTAACTTATGTGTATTACATGTACTATAGGATAAGTCTTAACAAATGCAACCCACTAAATTCGTAATCAAAAATGTTTGATAAAGGTGTCATTTTGATTTTTCAGTTTTTGAAAGAAGATTCAATGCATGAAAGACTACAACAGTTGGTGTTTCCAATATTTGTTTGTGTGCTCCAGCAATTAATAGTTTCCATGGTACTGTTAACGCCGTTTTGTCCAAATCTATAGACAAAACGGCGGGGTTAGATCCGCCGTTTTGTCCAAATTTTCTATTATGATTTGGACAAAACGGCGGTTTAACAATCCGCCGTTTTGTCTATAGACAAAACGGCGGGTTGGACAAAACGGCGCCCGATTTTGAACCGCCGTTTTGTCCAAATGAAAGTTGGAGTTATAAAAACTCATTCTTGACAAGTTCTCTTTTTTTTAAAATCTTTGTTAAATAAAATGAATAACAAGCTGACCACTGACACGATTCACTTTGGCCTAATTTTACCGTTTGAATGCTAATTAGTGTATTAGGAGATCATATGAACAATTGTTGATGTGGTTGACCAGTGGTCAGTGTCACTGACCAGTGGTCACTTTGGCCTATTTTCACTGTTTGACTGCAAATTAGTGTATTAGGAGTTCAAATGAACAAATTTTGATGTCGTTGACCAGTGGTCAGTGTCACTGACCAGTGGTCACTTTGGCCTATTTTCATTGTTTGACTGCAAATTAGTGTATGAGGAGTTAAAATGAACAAGGTTTGATGTGACTAGTGTCAGTGGTCAGCTTGTTATTCATTTTATTGTTATTCATTTTATTGTTATTCATTTTATTTAACAAAGATTATAAAAACAAGCGCGAAATCGCAATATTTGTGGCACGCGGTCTATTTTTACCACTCCAACCATGAGTCACCTCCCCTGGCTTTTCAATAATTTTAATCTGTAAACCAAAATGTTATCTCTGCACCATTTCGTAACTTTTTATATCTTTTGGAAAACATTTAAAACTATGTATCCTACTTATGTTCATCAAAAGAAGCACCGCATACTCGTCGTGTCTGTTGTAGTGTCTGTATTACGTATTTTTATTATTTTGTACGCTTTTAAAATACATCATTTTAAAGAGCGGCCTCAATTTGAAGCGTAGCCTCGATTTGAAGTGCGACAATTTTGTCAAAATGTGCGACAATTTTGGACCGACAGACAGACAGACAGACCGACCGACCGACAAAGTGAGTTGTAGGTTTGTGGCTTGAGCCACAAACAAAAAGAGAACTTGTCAAGAATGAGTTTTTATAACTCCAACTTTCATTTGGACAAAACGGCGGTTCAAAATCGGGCGCCCAACCCGCCGTTTTGTCTCTATAGACAAAACGGCGGATTGTTGAACCGCCGTTTTGTCCAAATCATAATAGAAAATTTGGACAAAACGGCGGATCTAACCCCGCCGTTTTGTAAATTTGGACAAAACGGCGGTTCAGCAATCCGCCGGTTTTGTCTAACGGCGGAATTTGGACAAAACGGCGGTTAACAGTACCCTATTTTCAGAAGAAATATTATTTTTTGAGGTCCAGAAAAGCTTTTGCAATTTCAATGTCTTCGTTTGTAATTTCAGTTTCTGCGGTGTCCTAAAGCAATTCTTATTCATATGGTGGCTCAAGAAGTCGGGATATATAGTACAGTCTTTCAGTTCACTGTGAGAAGAAAAAAGGCTTTAGATTTGTTTCATCTTCTTGCACAGCTCACATGATTTTGTGTTCTTTCTTTGTTCCAGAGAAAGCTAAGGGCTCTTCATGCAGTAGCACCCCTGAATGTGTATCTGGCGCTGAATGTAACCCTGGCACCACAACATGCCAGTGTAAATCTGACAGCAGCATGTCAGGCAGCTCAGGGCAACTTTGTCGTGAGTTTACTGCTCCTAATTACACTTTTTAGCGTGTATTTCATGACTTGTTTCAACTGTTTTAGAACTTGGTTTAAATGCTTTTTTTACCAAGGCACTTATAATTTGAATTTAGAACGCTCAATGGAGTGACAACTCGAAGCACTGTCAAATATTGAACAGAAGGAATATAGGGGCGGGAGCACTGCCTATAAACTCTGCCATACCAGTCCCTGTTTTGCTGAGTCTGCCTCACTTTAGTGTGTTTGGGTCCAGTGTTTTTTTCTTAAATTCATAACATTAAGAATTATATTCGTTTAATATATTGTGAACTATTTCACCAATTAAAAGCAGCGCATGCCATGTCACACTTTTTTGAGATAATATGCATATAAGGGAACAACGTGTGTAGCTTTTTATCTTTCTCTTTACTACACTGAACAAACTATTGCTCATACTGAGCTTGCAGCATGCATTTGACTGTGTCCTGATGATTGTGGTGACAGCTCCCAAAGAGGGCTGAGCAAACAAACGTTCATACTGAGTTGCAGCGTGCATCAGACTGTATCCTGATGACTGTTTGTGGTGTCAGTTCCCAAAGAGGGCTGAGCAAACAAACGTTCATACTGAGTTGCAGCGTGTATCAGACTGTATCCTGATGATTGTGGTGACAGCTCCCAAAGAGGGCTGAGCAAACAAACGTTCATACTGAGTTGCAGCGTGCATCAGACTGTATCCTGATGACTGTTTGTGGTGTCAGTTCCCAAAGAGGGCTGAGCAAACAAACGTTCATACTGAGTTGCAGCGTGCATCAGACTGTATCCTGATGATTGTGGTGACAGCTCCCAAAGAGGGCTGAGCAAACAAACGTTCATACTGAGTTGCAGCGTGCATCAGACTGTATCCTGATGACTGTTTGTGGTGTCATTTCCCAAAGAGGGCTGAGCAAACAAACGTTCATACTGAGTTGCAGCGTGTATCAGACTGTATCCTGATGATTGTGGTGACAGCTCCCAAAGAGGGCTGAGCAAACTAACGTTCATACTGAGTTGCAGCGTGTATCAGACTGTATCCTGATGACTGTTTGTGGTGTCAGCTCCCAAAGAGGGCTGAGCAAACAAACGTTCATACTGAGTTGCAGCGTGCATCAGACTGTATCCTGATGACTGTTTGTGGTGTCATTTCCCAAAGAGGGCTGAGCAAACAAACGTTCATACTGAGTTGCAGCGTGTATCAGACTGTATCCTGATGATTGTGGTGTCAGCTCCCAAAGAGGGCTGAGCAAACAAACGTTCATACTGAGTTGCAGCGTGCATCAGACTGTATCCTGATGGTTGTTTGTGGTGTCAGCTCCCAAAGAGGGCTAAGCAAACTAACATACATACTGACCTGCAGCATGCATCAGACTGTATCCTGATAGTTGTGTGTGGTGACAGCTCCTGAACAAACTAACATACATACTGACCTGCGGCTTGCATCAGACTGTACCCTGATAGTTGTTTGTGGTGACAGCTCCTGAACAAACTAACATAATGTTACATACTGACCTGCAGCATGCATCAGACTGTACCCTGATGGTTGTTTGTGGTGACAGCTCCCAAAGAGGGCTGAACAAGCTAATGTATAAACTGAACTGCAGCATGCACCAGACTGTACCCTGGTAATTGTTTGTGGTGACAGCTCCCGAAGAGGGATGAACAAGCTAATGTATAAATTGAGCTGCAGCATGCACCAGACACTACCCTGATGGTTGTTTGTGGTGACAACTCCTGAACAAACTAACGTACATACTGACCTGCAGCATGCATCAGACTGTACCCTGATGACTGTTTGTGGTGACAGCTCCCAAAGAGGGCTGAACAAACTAACGTACATACTGACCTGCAGCATGCATCAGACTGTACCCTGATGACTGTTTGTGGTGTCAGCTCCCAAAGAGGGCTGAACAAACTAACGTACATACTGACCTGCAGCATGCATCAGACTGTACCCTGATGAATGTTTGTTGTGACAGCTCCCAAAGAGGGCTGAACAAACTAACGTACATACTGACCTGCAGCATGCATCAGACTGTACCCTGATGTCTGTTTGTGGTGACAGCTCCCAAAGAGGGCTGAACAAACAAACGTACATACTGACCTGCAGCATGCATCAGACTGTACCCTGATGTCTGTTTGTGGTGACAGCTCCCAAAGAGGGCTGAACAAACAAACGTACATACTGACCTGCAGCATGCATCAGACTGTACCCTGATGACTGTTTGTTGTGACAGCTCCCAAAGAGGGATGAACAAAGTAACGTACATACTGACCTGCAGCATGCATCAGACTGTACCCTGATGTCTGTTTGTGGTGACAGCTCCCAAAGAGGGCTGAACAAACAAACGTACATACTGACCTGCAGCATGCACCAGACTGTACCCTGATGGTTGTTTGTGGTGACAGCTCCCAAACAGGGCAAAGTGGCAGGGGCCTGTGCTGGAGGGCAATGTGATGACAGCAATGCACAGTGCGTGGACGGTGTTTGCTCCTGTGTCAACACACCCGTTTTCTGGAGCAGCTACACTTGTAGTAAGACACCCTTCCAAGTGTCCTTCACTGTACTGTTTCCATTGCCTCATATTGTGAGCCTCCTATGTCTGTAGTCAGTGAACCACTGGCGATAATCACATGTGACCTTACAGTTTGAGACATGCGATAGGCATACACCCACATAAGTCCTTTTGTAGTCATTTTGTTCTGCAATAGATTACTGATGTGTATTGCCTTGTCTATATTGTCTGTGTAGAGACGGTGTAGGTACTATTATTGCAGCGGTGGGGGTGATGGTAATCGGGAAGAACGTCTACTTCCTTCACCCCCCTTCCCCTCTCTTCTTGTAGGCCCTACTATTCTGTTAATTGTTGATGATAATGGTGTTGTTGTTAACTTATTATTTCATGTTGTAATAGTTGTAATTGTGTTTTTCCTTGCTTCTATTTCGATTTCGCCGCAAGGATGGGCCTGAGAAAAAAATGTGTCTGAGAGAGAGAGAGAGAGAGAGAGAGAGAGAGAGAGAGAGAGAGAGAGAGAGAGAGAGAGAGAGAGAGAGAGAGAGAGAGAGAGAGAGAGAGAGAGAGAGAGAGAGAGAGAGAGAGAGAGAGAGAGAGAGAGAGAGAGAGAGAGAGAGAGAGAGAAAGTCAACTGTGTTATTAGTATAAAAACAAAACAAAACACAACATAAACAACACAAACAACAACAAGTAGAGAGAGAGAGAGAAAAAATTGTAAGAAGAGTAAAGTGAGAGGCTGGAGAAAAACAGAAAAACAAAAGAACAGAGGAGAGGGAGGGATAGAAGAGAGAAAGAAGGAACAAAATACTTCGGGGGGGAAAAGTCCACAAAAAACAAAGAAAAAGAAGAAAAAAAGAAAAAAAGAAGAGAAAGTAAAAAGTAAAGAAAAAAGAGTACAAAAGGAAGAGAGAAAAAAAAGATGAGACTGGTGGAAACTATGGTGTCAGTAAAACAGTAGTCATTGATCAGACAGTTGTTCTGTTGTGATGGTGTCAGTAAAACAGTAGTCATTGATCAGACAGTTGTTCTGTTGTGATGGTGTCAGTAAAACAGTAGTCATTGATCAGACAGTTGTTCTGTTGTGATGGTGTCAGTAAAACAGTAGTCATTGATCAGACAGTTGTTCTGTTGTGATGATGTCAGTAAAACAGTAGTCATTGATCAGACAGTTGTTCTGTTGTGATGGTGTCAGTAAAACAGTAGTCATTGATCAGACAGTTGTTCTGTTGTGATGATGTTGTCAGTAAAACAGTAGTCATTGATCAGACAGTTGTTCTGTTGTGATGATGTTGTCAGTAAAACAGTAGTCATTGATCAGACAGTTGTTCTGTTGTGATGATGTTGTCAGTAAAACAGTAGTCATTGATCAGACAGTTGTTCTGTTGTGATGATGATGTCAGTAAAACAGTAGTCAATGATCAGACAGTTGTTCTGTTGTGATGATGGTGTCAGTAAAACAGTAGTCATTGATCAGACAGTTGTTCTGTTGTGATGAGTTGTCAGTAAAACAGTAGTCATTGATCAGACAGTTGTTCTGTTGTGATGATGATGTCAGTAAAACAGTAGTCATTGATCAGACAGTTGTTCTGTTGTGATGATGATGTCAGTAAAACAGTAGTCATTGATCAGACAGTTGTTCTGTTGTGATGATGTTGTCAGTAAAACAGTAGTCATTGATCAGACGGTTGTTCTGTTGTGATGATGTTGTCAGTAAAACAGTAGTCATTGATCAGACAGTTGTTCTGTTGTGATGATGTCAGTAAAACAGTAGTCATTGATCAGACAGTTGTTCTGTTGTGATGATGTCAGTAAAACAGTAGTCATTGAGCAGACAGTTGTTCTGTTGTGATGATGTCAGTAAAACAGTAGTCATTGATCAGACAGTTGTTCTGTTGTGATGATGATGTCAGTAAAACAGTAGTCATTGATCAGACAGTTGTTCTGTTGTGATGATGATGTCAGTAAAACAGTAGTCATTGATCAGACAGTTGTTCTGTTGTGATGATGATGTCAGTAAAACAGTAGTCATTGATCAGACAGTTGTTCTGTTGTGATGATGTTGTCAGTAAAACAGTAGTCATTGATCAGACAGTTGTTCTGTTGTGATGATGTTGTCAGTAAAACAGTAGTCATTGATCAGACAGTTGTTCTGTTGTGATGAGTTGTCAGTAAAACAGTAGTCATTGATCAGACAGTTGTTCTGTTGTGATGATGTTGTCAGTACAACAGTAGTCATTGAAAAAACAAAAAACAAGAAGAAAAAAAATATTATCATCACTATTATCATTATTATTATTTTGATATTATCATTATTATCATCATTATTATTATTATTATTATCATTATTATTATTATTATTATTGTTATTATTATTATTATTATTATTATTATTATTATTATTATTATTATTATTATTATTATTATTATTTCATTATCATTATTATATTATTATTATTATTATCATCATCATCACCATTATTATTATCATTGTTTTTTGTTGTTGTTTTTTGTATGTGTGTGTTGTTGTTATTGTGATTTTCTTTAATCGGAACATTGAGGGAGGATGTACAGCAGCTCCTCCAGCTGGTCCTTGACTTAAACTGTGTTGGTAGTGTTAACCGCCGTTTTGTCCAAATTCCGCCGTTTTGTCTATATATATATAGACAAAACGGCGGATTGGACAAAACGGCGCCCGATTTTGAACCGCAGTTTTGTCCAAATGAAAGTTGGAGTTATAAAAACTCATTCTTGACAAGTTCTCATTTTTGTTTAAATCTTTGTTAAATAAAATGAATAACAAGCTGACCACTGACACTGGTCACTTTGGCCTAATTTTACCGTTCAAAATCGGGCGCCGTTTTGTCCAACCCGCCGTTTTGTCTATAGACAAAACGGCGGATTGTTGAACCGCCGTTTTGTCCAAATCATAATAGAGAAAATTTGGACAAAACGGCGGATCTAACCCCGCCGTTTTGTCTATAGACAAAACGGCGGAATTTGGACAAAACGGCGGTTAACAGTAGTGTTCATTGAGTGATGTCTTAATATTGAAAGAGTAAACTGTGTTGTTAGTGTTCAATGAGTGATGTGTTAATAGTGAAAGAGTAAACTGTGTTGTTAGTGTTCATTGAGTGATGTGTTAATAGTGAAAGAGTAAACTGTGTTGTAAGTGTTAAATTTTTTTATTTTAAAGGTACTATTATTGGTGCATTTGTAAGCGTTATTCTTGCCTCGTTTTTCAACTGATTATGTCTTGATTTAAGATGTATTTTAAATGTACTTAAAATGCGTTCTGCTTTTACTGGACTACTTGTTCATATTTGTCCAGTTTGTTAATTACAACATTGCAGTGTTATTAGTTATTAGTTCATATTCTTTGTTGTTGATAAATGTGTTTATTGTGGTTTTTCTTATGTGCACCTGGCTGCAATTTCTCTGTTATGGGATAATAAAGATTATTTGGATTTGGCGTGTGTGTATGTGTGGGTGTGTCTGTCTGTCTGTTTATGTACTTGCGTGTTTTCTTATTCAGACACGAACTCTTTTTGCACGTCTGAAGCAAATTGTGGTCATGGCAATACATGTCAAAACCCTGATCAGTCCTATGCAAAATGTGGTAAGTCATTCATCTCTTGAAAATTATATGACAGTGTGCATTGTGTTTGTTTCTTTCTTTTGTTGATCGATGTTGTTGTTTTTTTCATCTGGCATACATATATGCTGTTTGTTTTGTTTCTTTCTAGTTGTTTTCTTCATTCTTTCAATTGTATGTACTGGAGAAAGATCCCATCTTCACAAAATAGATCAGAAATACTTCAGATTAAATTGCCCATGTCGAAGTCGGAGTGTGGTTGCCCACGTGGCGGGGTAATCAAAAATGGTCACTCGCGTAATGTTCTCATCCCTAGCTCATGCATTTGTACCATAATGTTCAAGTGCTTCGGCTGTCCAGATTATCCCTGGAGTCTTTTAGCTAGGGTACGACAACAACAACAAATGTCCATGTGTGTTGAAACTTAAGTCTTTTTTCCAGTGTGACGAAAACTTGTCTTCTTTTAAACATGAACAATAGTATCAGAAAAGTTGCAAAAAAGGAGGATGACAATGAAAATGGAGTTAAAATTCTAGTGTTTATTTTTTTACCATAGCCTCCCTATTCGTTGGGTGAAAGCTAGAAGATACTATCAGCTGTAGCGTGTGCTGTGCTACATGTTCCCTTCTCTCACCACAAGACGATGTATACGAACCATGACCATGGAGAAAATAGGGCCAGTTTCTTATTTTGTTTGCTGTTTGTTTTTGTGGATTTGGGGTTTTTTGGGGGTGGTTGTGTGGGGTGGTGGTGGTGGTGGTTAAGCAACATTATGAACCAATTAAGAAATCAGAATTGATCTCTTCTTTTTTTTCCAGTGCTGGGCTACAACCAAGCCTGCCCTGATACTAAGTACAGCTTCGAATGTATCGGCAGTACAGAGTGCGACAGTTTCACCTCTACTTGCAGTAAGTGATGAATGTCTCTCACCGAGTCATTGTTATGTATAAGAAATGCATCGCTGATTAGCTCTCCACGAGGCCGCTATTTTGTCGCATTCACTTTCGGGCCTTGTAGTAAATAAACTATTCAATTAATAGACGATTTTCGGGGGGGGGCGAAATAGGGGAGAGCACTTCGTGAAAATTATAGTTGTTTACCTTCATTACTCGGTCAACAATGCAACAATGGCGTCGAAGCTTGAAACCGCAGGAAACGAGTCAGCGACTTGCACGGTGCTGTATGTTTGCTCAAACACACGAGTCGATAGGCTACGAGAGCTGATGGTAGAGTGACTTCCCATGTTTGACCGATTGAATTAGGCAAGATCACTCCCACACACCATGAAATTACCCCCCTTAATTATTTCCGAACAGTTCCTATTGTCCGTAGCCCATGATGTAGAAGGAGTATAACCACTTGGTTTTGTGTATCTGCCTCTGTCTGTGTGTCTGTCTGTGATTGTGTCACACGGGGTTTTTTTCTCCAAACCTTCCGGACTGTGCATCACGATTATTTTCATTGAAAATATTTATATTTTCCGTTTTTCATTCTTTATCTTTCCATAGATTTAACGATTATTTTCTTTCTTTTGTTGCTTTTCCTCTGTACATAATTTGATGGGGGGAGGGAGTGCACGAGAATTGATCCTTCAATTAATATTGACTGACAATGACATTTTCAGTTGATGCATATCCGTATAAAAAGGAGCCAAGGGTAAAGGGGGGTTAAAAGACTCACCAGTTAACCCCTTCACTGCCTGGTGTGTGGGTGTGTTTTAGAGAACAATTATCCACCTTTTATTATGAAACAGATAAAAGTCGATTCGCCACAGTGGTCTTGTAATAATATATCCCTCTTAGCTGTTCTGAAGTAAAACTCTGCATTTCAGCGTCATATATGTGAAATGTTGACACCATCAATGACATCATTTTGTCCAGGGGTATGGATGACAAGCGTGTATTAATACTGAAGCTTATGGTCAAAAATACTACAGAACTGGACATACTGAACAAAAGCACAAAACCTGGCGTGAGGCTCCTTTTTCTTCTGATTTTGATGATATTTTAAGGAAAATTAGACTAGACCTATAAGGCAAGAAAGATGCGGAACATTTGCAACTGTCTGGCCTTGTGGGTTCTTTTTAAATTACAAGTTCCCTTCCTAATGATTGTCGGGGCTTTTTACCCCAGTGTGGTTCCTTGACCCCATGGTCCCCCATTTATGTGTCTTTTGTGTGTGTGCCCATGTGTATATTGATGTGTGTATCTTGATGTGTGCATATGTATGTTTTTAAACGTCAGAATATGTCCTGTGCGTACGGTGAGTGTGTGTGTGTGTGTGTGTGTGTGTGTGTGTGTGTGTGTGTGTGTGTGTGTGTGTGTGTGTGTGTGTGTGTGTGTGTGTGTGTGTGTGTGAGTCTTTCTGTGTGTGTATGTGTGTGTGTCTGTGTGTGCGTGTGTGTGTGTAGGTTGTATATATGTGTGTGTGTGCACGTGCATACCTGCGCGCTCACGCTTGCTCCCGTTTGTGTGTGCACGTTCATAAAAAGGGTTACACTGAGTCAAGACTGCAGCAACCATCCTAACTTGTGCGTCACGGGAACGGTGTGTGGAGATGGAAAATGCAGTAAGACTTTATGGCATTATTTGCCCCATATTGGCCACTGCAACTAGGGTTATCAACGCCCTTAACAGCAAGAGTTAATCCCTTGTTGGTCAGTATCCAAAAGGGCATTCACTCTTGCAAAGGGCAGCCATTTAGTGTCTACAAATAGGGTTATTGGCGAGAGTTATGCCCTTGTTTGGTCAGTACTCAATCATCTACCAAGGGCATTCACTCTTTCAAAAGGTTGTCGTTGCAGTGGCCAATAGGGCCTACTTGTATTATTTTGTCTTTGTCTCTTCTTCATAGGCTGTTTAGAAGTCAGTTTGGCTTCACATTATCTTCCTCCGTATTCTTAAAAAGCTTTCAACGTCAACACCTCTTGGTTATAAATGTTTAATAATACTGGGGATCCACCTTCCTATGACGTAAACAAAACCTCTAAAAATCGAGACAATTATAAATCATTGGGTAATTATTACTGGACAGTTTTTAGTGTCATGGGTGTTGAACATGGAAGTTTATTATAAAAAAATCATTTTGAATGGAGCATTTTTTTCTCTGTATTTTTGTTGTTGAGGTTCTCTTTTTTTTCCTTAATGTTGAGGAGAAGATTTTACAATAAAGAAGAGAAACAACTCATCATTGAAGGTGTGCATGAACCCTGTCAGGCATCAATTTGCCTAGCCCTCGAGCACATGAAAGTTTAAATCACGTGATTTGTAATTACGTGTGTGTGTGTGTGTGTGTGTGTGTGTGTGTGTGTGTGTGTGTGTGTGTGTGTGTGTGTGTGTGTGTGTGTGTGTGTGTGTGTGTGTGCTAGCGTGTGTGTGTGTGTGTGTATGAGAGAGAGAGAGAGAGAGAGAGAGAGAGAGAGAGAGAGAGAGAGAGAGAGAGAGAGAGAGAGATTGTGCGTAAGAGATAGTGTGTTGCGTGTTTGCGTTGTAAGAATATTTGTATGAGCGAAGGAGAAAGATGGGAGAGGAAATGGTGTTAAAGTCTATGGTGTTAGGTATTAGGTACTTTATAGTCACAGAGGCGTCTTTGTGAAATTCGGGTTTCTCCCACCTGGAGAGCGTGTCGCAGCCAGAGGTGCGCCACTCAAATTTTTTTTTGGCATGCGATTTTTGTGTGACTGATGAGTAAGGAAAGGGGTGGGTGGGTAAATTTTGACCAAAATGAATCAATGACAACTTTTTCATTGCCACTGGGATTAACGTGTGCTGAGGGCATGGGCACACGCGACCTCAGTTTATCGTCTCATCCGAAGGACTCAACGTTCAGACCGTAAGGCTAAGGCCTAGTGCAAAGTGAGAGTAAAATCCCCTGTACCCAGGTTCGAACTCGGATTTACTTGACACAAGGCGAACGCGTTACCTCTGTGCCACTGTTAGGAAGGTTTTTGAAATATTGGTAACTTCATGGGTGCTCCTGCGAAATTTAAAAACATCCTGCAAGGCAGGGTTCCATGGGCCGCCCAGTTAATAACTTCACTTAAACAATCCTAAAAACATATAAAGTTCCTAGCAAAGGCATGTAAATATTTATCTGTATTCATTTATCTTATATTCTCAACACGTGAAAACCCGACAAAACGTTTATAAATAGGACATTCGTTGCTTCTCATAACCCGGCAACGCCGGCTCCAGTCAATAAAAAACAAATCCTGCAATTCAGGACATCCTGAAAGCAGGAGCATCCATATAACTTTCTGACGCTCCCACCCCGCCTCCACCTTTTTTGTTCAAATTTGCAGAGAAGACCGTGGGTGCAGCCTGCACGGATGCTTTGCAGTGTGGACAAGGAGCCAAGTGTGACGCAGGGTCCGGAGATACGTGCAGTGAGTACCCACCCACTTCAACCACTGTTTCTGTTGCCCTTGGGCTGCACTGCTAATGTGAGGTGTGTGTGTGTGTGTGTGTGTCACACATTTTGTGACATTTCGATATTTCAGACACTGTCTGGATTGTAACGCACTTTCTCATACAAGTTTTCAACCCGAGAAGCGCGCAGGAGAACTATAGAGAAAGGGAGGGAACTTGTACCATTTTTTTTAACGTGTGAAATTGTGAATGCATGAGAGAATCGAGGAATGACTCGGCAACATTTGAGCAATCACTCGGGATGGGAATTTGCAACCGGCGAAAACTTTCGACAGACACTTCATCTTTGGCTTTTGTTTGGTCCACATCATCTCATCTCATCGTAGCTGGAAACGGGCTGTCGGTAAGGGAGATTGGCCGATTGAGACCCACTACACTTGGCCTCCCCTTCCACTTCATTTGACTTGCTTCAAATTCAACGCCACAATTAATGAGGTTGCATGTAAGTCTTTCAGTGTCACTCAATCGTTTTGTTAGTCCCCGAGCCGAAATAGTAACAAAACCACGTTTGGCCCCCCATAGAATCTCCCACTGACCACGATCAGGCAGCCAAGCGACCGACGGTGGAAGAAGGCGGGGAAGAAGAAAGGGAGACGGCGCGCGTTCCGCAGTCCTCCCCTTACGACCTTGGCATGCCTTACGGACTTTAACGAGTGTAATGAATAACGGACTTGGCACGATGAAACTTACACCTCTTCTCTTATTGCTAACAACTCCATTTGTATTGGCACTCTTAATGTGTGCGGATTTAGAAACAAACTGAAACGAAGACTTGCATTCCTTTTTTTTAGAAAACAAAAAATAGATATGTTTTCAAGAAACACATATAACAGAAGACGTTGTACAAGAAATTAAAATGCAGTGGTCTGGGAAAATGTTCTACAGCCCAGGTACTAATAATAGTAATGGCTTAATCATCCTAATAAACATTAAAGATATTAACTCTGAACTTCTCCAAGCAACAGAGAGAGTTCTGATAAATAAAGGTTATAGTAGCTAAGATTAATGTTATAGCCAATTGCTATGCGCCCAACACAACACTAGATAAACTAGCGTTTATAACTCGGACATGTAAACTGTTACGTGATCAAGAATACGACCAGCTGTGGGTAACGGGAGACTTTAACACAACTGACTCCCCTAGACAATATAGCAGGCAACCTTCACTCTATCAGAGAGAGGGAAGCCCTTTCAAACTTGCTACTCTTTTTTGACTTAAAGGACGTATGGGGAGCAATGCACCCCGACTATAAAGACTTCACATGGTCAAAAACTACATCATTTATTGCGAGAAGAATCGACTATTTTTTGTGACATTCTATCATTACACCTAACTAAACGAGCTGATATTGTAACATTCCCACACTCCGATCATAAACTAGTAAAAATAACATTTAATGTAAATAACTTCAAAAGAGGTCCAGGGTATTGGAAGTTTAATAAGTCACTGCTAACACGTGACGATTTTATTAAGGAAACGTTATCCTTCATAGATGCCCATTTTGAACATTATAAAGAAAGCGGCCCACAGCATGCATGGGAAATGTTCAAAGTAAGATATAAATCATTCTGTATAAATTATTCCAAAGAAGCAAAACAACAAACTGAACACAGACAAAATTTAAACACTTAGAAGAACTAGAACAAAAACTTTTGCAGGACCCTCAAAATAAAGACTTAGGTATTCAGAGCTCATCAATTGAAAAAAGACATAGAAATACAAGAACTAAGAGACGCCCGTGGTGCACAGGTACGATCAAGAGTAAAATGGGTGGAAGAAGGGGAGAAAAACACAAAATATTTCCTGCGCCTAGAAAAGTCTCAAGGGGCTGCAAACACCATTACATCCCTTCAAACTAACGAAACCCTTACAAACAACCCCCAAATAATACTAGACGAAATTAAACAATACTACACACAGCTCTACAAAAAAGATCATATACCTGAAAGAGGAAAAACAATACAAAATGACGTTTTCAAAGATAACAATTACCCTACTCTGTCTGAAGAAGAAAAAGATCTGTGTGACAGAGAAATCACAGCAGACGAGCTCACTAAGGCCTTGAATTATTTAAATAATGACTCTGCACCAGGTAGTGATGGCCTCACACCCGCATTTTACAAGAAGTTTTGGGATAAATTAAGAATACCACTTTATGATTGCTTAATAAATTCTGTTGAACAAGGCGATTTGTCTTTCTCCATGAAAAAAGGAGTAATAACACTAATACACAAAAGGAAAGACTTAGACAAAAACAATTTATCTAACTATCGACCTATCACTTTAACAAATACAGACTATAAAATATTTACAAAAGCATTGGCTATCAGACTGCAGAATGTAATTACATCCATTGTAAGCGAGGATCAGGTTGGATTCATTAAAGGCAAAAACATAGCCACTCATTTAAGATTTTTGGATGATCTAACTCAGCATCTGTATACAATTAATCAGCCAGGGGCTCTCATAGCCCTTGGTTTCTCCAAAGCGTTCGATACATTGTCTAAAGACTGCATTCTGGAAACGCTTCAACTTTTTAATTTGGGACCGCGGTTCGTAAACTGTGTAGCAACCATAATGAAAAATACTCAAAGCTGTATTCATAACGGTGGTTGGCTATCCGACTGGTTTCAAACTCAAAGAGGAATACAAGGGTGTCCAGTCAGTCCACTCCTTTTTGTAAATGCAGTTGAAACTTTAGCTATGCGAATGAGAAATTGTAGTGAAATCCAAGGAGTTAAACTAACAGAATCTACTAATTCCAAAATCAACTAGTTGTTCCTTAGTTTAAGGTTTGGGTGTTTGCACATGCTGTAAGGTTTCTGGTACTTATTTGGTGATTTGTGGAAAGGAGGGGATTGTGACATTGTAATAGGTTGTTGATGTGTGTGACGCTTATTTATTTTCATGAATTCATGATCTGTTGATTCTGTCGTTTGTATTTGTGTTTCGTGTTTTCCGAATAAAAGTGATATTTTGTGTTGTGACTCCATTTGTTCTGGACTGATCTTGGTGTGGGTCTGCCTGTGCGGAGAGCTTGCCAGCTTTCGATTTCGTCTCTGCTTGGGGTTGGAACTCTTGTGGTTCCATCCTCAAGTATGTGACAGTGCGTGTGAAGTGTGCAACATTTGAAATCTTTATCTCAATTAGTTCTTGAGATATCATTTGCAAACCACATTATATTACGTGAACATTTCGTGAACATTCTGTATTATCGACTCTAAACACACCTAAAAAAAACAATTTTGCAAAGATTAAGCCCTTTGACATCAATTTCGATGTATTTTCTCAATATAAAGCCAGTTACACATAAAAATAAAACAGTAAAAAGACTATAACAAAAATGACAAAAAATGCCTCGGCTTAGGTGGTACTAGTACCTTCATTTGTTACCCTTCCATCGCCACTGTGGCCTCTTGGCACCACAATGATTTAACACCCATGTCACTAAAATGCGTCAGATAAGGGTCTGGTATCCAGTGACCTTATGTTCGTAATTTTGGGAGGTAAGGACAGGCCCTATTTTATGCATGTCAGAGAGGAATCGCCAATATTGCAGCAAAATCTTTTCTCTACCCAGGTATATTTAATGGAAAGTTTTGGCTGAAAAATGGCTGGCGTTGAAAGGGTTAAATGCAGTCAGAAGTCCTATTGTTTTTTTTCGAAAACAGTGTGATTGTGAAACGTAACAGGCTATTCATCGAAACAACCTTTCTTCGTACACAGGAATATCATTGGAATCCTTTTGTGAACTGTAACAGGTTTATTTATTTGAACATGCATCCTTTCTTTCGACACAGGACTGGATCTGAGATCCCACTGTGATGGAGGGGGAGACGACTGCATTTCAACAGCGCTATGTGATGAAGACTATACGTGCAGTAAGTTCAACAGCATCCCCAAACGCCATCTTTTGTTTTTGTTTTTGCTGACGCCCATAAGAGAGAGAGAGAGAGAGAGAGAGAGAGAGAGAGAGAGTGTGTGTGTGTGTGTGTGTGTGTGTGTGTGTGTGTGTGTGTGTGTGTGTGTGTTGTGTGTGTGTGAACGAGTAAGGCCGTGTACACATTAGACGCGTAAGTTTCGTACGGAAACCCAGAAGTAAATGAAAGAAAGAAGGGTAAACATTTACGGATTAGGGGAAATTCGGACACGTGCGCAAATCTTTTCCCTTCTTTCTTTTGCTTATTTACGGATTGCGCACGGGTTTCCGCACGGAATCTCCGCATATATGTGTACACGGCCTTAGGCTGTGTACGAAAGCTTACACATGGAAACCTATCCGCTATCCGCAATTAAACTTTATGACAAAGTAAGAAATAAGCAGATGGGATATTTGTCTGTGGCGTTTGGTTTGATAGGACAAAGGCTCGGGCAGAGCTGCGGAAACGGAGAGCTGTGCGCCATTGGTACCGAATGTGACCAGGCATCCACCACGTGCAGTGAGTGCTTAGTGGTACTTCCATTTGTTCAAGTGTTCTTACTTTCATAAGTGTTCTTACTTACCTCGATTTACATACAACTACATTACCTTTGTTACTTTTGTACCAGTTTTTTTAATCATTCTTCTTCTTTTTCCTCTTCTTCTTCTTCTTCTTCTTCTTCTTCTTTTTCTTCTTCTTCTTCTTCTTCTTCGATCGCTCAGACAGTTTCCTGTCAATCATGAGCGCAGATGCGTCATGCTGCCGTTATGCGCCTAACTAAGAAATAGTTAGGCCCAGCAAGTCCGACTTCGGCTGGAGGAGGAAATGTTTTTGAAAGTGTTTCGTGAAAAAGGCAGGAGAATGGATCCGGCGGTAAGGCAGAAAGGTGACAGTAGGCAAAGGGAAAAGTCAGAGTCAAATAGAGTGACAGATTAGAGGAAGCTACAAGCACAGAACTTCCAGAAGGTGGGGAAACTATTTATACAAAAGACCCCCGGTATTCCCACGGGGTTCACAGGGTCACGTGCTTAACGCACAGCGTGTATCGCTTGCACAAAGCAAAATCCAAAATGCACATTTTAGTAGTTTTCTAACACAGTGATGCACATACTTTGGACCCCCAATAGGACAATGCGTCCTGAATCAAGACTATCAATAGGACAATTGTCCTGAGCATGCCATTTCAATAGGGCACGTAATACTCAGCCCAATATTTGAATAAAATCATCCCCAACAGATTTGGATGGGGAGAAACTCCTAAAACTAAGAGAAGGGTGTTTGATTCCCACCTGGGAACGCCATGTCCCCTTGATTGCAAAAACAATAGGACAAAAGTCCGCTTCAACTGTGACGCAATAGGACAATTGTCCTGACAGGCCAAGACAACAGGACAATTGTCCTGACAGAGGCAAAAACAATAGGACAAAAGTCCGCTTCAACTGTGACACAATAGGACAATTGTCCTGACAGGCCAAGACAACAGGACAATTGTCCTGACAGAGGCAAAAAC
Organism: Phymorhynchus buccinoides; assembly: GCA_017654935.2. Lineage (NCBI taxonomy): Eukaryota > Metazoa > Mollusca > Gastropoda > Neogastropoda > Raphitomidae > Phymorhynchus > Phymorhynchus buccinoides. The sequence goes on from CM065701.1 coordinate 43,454,667, forward strand.
AATAGGACAAAAGTCCGCTTCAACTGTGACGCAATAGGACAGTTGTCCTGACAGAGGCCAAGACAATAGGACAATTGCAAATTTGATAGGTCAATGTCCCTTGAAAAGCATAAACATGTGCAGCACTGTAACACTGAACTTTTGGAAAATGGCGCATTTTTAAAGAATCGCCGGTAACTACAATTATCAGGTTTTCATAACTGTTTGTAATTTGTAAAGCACTGTTTGGAAACAGGAATACGTCTCTGTACATTTACCTGTTTATTAGTAGTAATAAAGCGCGCTCGCGTGCATTGTGGCAGCATCATGTCTTACTAACAGATGTTCTTGCAGCATCATGTCTTACTAACAGATGTTCTTATCGTTTGATTTCTTATAGATTTGGTGTGGGTGTTTGTTTTGTTTTTGTTTTTTGTTTAGTCGTTTTATCTCACGACCTGCTTTTTTTTAGATAGCTTGAGGGGACAACATTTCTATATGCTTGCTAAATGTTCGGTCTTAATAAAATTGACTTTCACACACGCGCGCGCGCACGCATGCACGCACGCACGCACGCTCACACACACACACACACACACACGCGCGCGCGCACACACACACACACGCATGCATGCACGCACACACGTGCAAATATGCCGTTAAAACAAGTGACGAAGACGCTAAGCAAAAATCCTTCGGGTTTTTTTAGCGGAGATTTATAACTTAGCAATAAACTATTGCCATTACATTGTATGTGTGCAGACATTCAATTGCTGCAAAGCTGTAGCGAATCCACAGAAAGTTGCATTGAAGGAGCCGTGTGTGACATGTTCCAGCAATGTGGTATGTGACTTTGCGGTAACAACACTAGCACTGTGATGTGATTTCTTACTGTAAGGAATTTTTCTTTCAGGAACACAATTGAAAAAAAAAGGACCCAACATTCGAAAGTAGCATTAGCAAATGCACCCACAAACTAAGTGTGAACATTGTAAGTCCAGTGATGTGAACGATATGGCCTCAAGAAGGTCAAGGTTAGCACAGTCACACTTGTTCTATGGGACCACCATGATACAACACCACACAAAAGTTGAAGCGATTCTGTTTACCGGTTCAGAAGTTACAGGGCAGACAGACAGACAGGCACACACACACGCGCGCGCACGTACGTACGCACGCACGCACGCGCACACACACACACCAAATGAATTTTATTATCTAGGTATAGATTGGTCCACAGTATTTAAAACAATGTCCATTTTGCTCTCGCATGTTCCTCCATTTCCTCCAGGATCGCTCCCACCATCTTTATATCTTCTAGTGTCCCATATGTGTCTGTTCCAGACCGGAGGACGTTAAACAGATTTACATCCAGCCTGTCTTAGTACACAACTGATTTAATGAATTTGTTTTATACAAAGGCTTACTATTATAGTTTTCATATTTGTTATCAGAAGTAGGTTTTACCAAAAGAGGAAGTGGTGACTGTCGTGCTTTTAAGATAAATAGGCGGACAACCAAGGTGAAGAAAAAAGTACCTGAACACAGTTCAAGATTAAGTAGTGGGAGTAGCTGCCCTTCTACCCTATCCATTTCTGAACTGTGCTCAACGATCGCAAAAGGACAAAAAAGCCTTCCACTTCCAGTCAACATTAGCTGTCAGTCCCTGTTAAAGTATCTACGACCCAAAGCATCGGAAGTCCCACCTCTCAATTATTTGTGACCAAACACCACGAAAGGGACATTAAGTCGCTGGACTAGTTTTGAATAACAGGCTTGGAAAGTCAAAAATCTCATTTTTTTAGTCAATGCTGAGTTATGGGTAATTTCTTGTTCTCTAACATCTTATCTTTCATATTTATAAAGGACAATCTTTAATATGGTCTCAAAATGGTCTTATAAGTGCTTTAAATTGAGCTAGGTTAGTGCGTTTTCTTCAGCTAGGCTAGACTTTAGACTGTTTTCTCAAAATGACTGACACTCACCCTACTAATTTGTGAATGCTCATAACTCTGGCACGGAAAAAAGATACAAGAACGGTTCTTGTTATTAGAAAGAAAATTGTCTGAAGTTTTCAAATGTATAATGTTCTCAGAATGATCAGTTTGACACTTAATGTCCCTTTCGTGGTGCTGGGTCACATTTATTTTTCTTCACCCTGTTTTTCCGCCTAGATTTTACACAAAGTATGAAGTAACGTTTATGCACGTGATCTGTTGTGTAGCCTTGAAAGCCGGAACACAGTGCAACCCGACCGATATCAACGAGTGTGTGCCAGGCGCCACGTGCGAGGGGGATAACTGTCAGTGTGACAACGCTGTGTCTTCGCAAGTCGGAGACACGTGCAGTAAGGAAGTTCTGTTGAGTAATGGTACCATGCAGTGACACAGTTTTCCTGTCAATGTTGCCTTAAGGAAATGGGGATACATGTAGGCCTACGTGTAAGGGATTTCTGTTGAGTAATGGTAATGCAGTGACACGGTTTTCCTGTCAATGTTGCCTTCAGGAAATGGGGGATACATGTAGGCTGTAAGGGATTTCTGTTGAGTAATAGTAATGCAGTGACACGGTTTTCCTGTCAATGTTGCTTCAGGAAATGGGGGATACATGTAGGCTGTAAGGGATTTCTGTTGAGTAATGGTAATGCAGTGACACGGTTTTCCTGTCAATGTTGCTTCAGGAAATGGGGGATACATGTAGGCTGTAAGGGATTTCTGTTGAGTAATGGTAATGCAGTGACACGGTTTTCCTGTCAATGTTGCTTCAGGAAATGGGGGATACATGTAGGCTGTAAGGGATTTCTGTTGAGTAATGGTAATGCAGTGACACGGTTTTCCTGTCAATGTTGCCTTCAGGAAATGGGGGATACATGTAGGCTGTAAGGGATTTCTGTTGAGTAATGGTAATGCAGTGACACGGTTTTCCTGTCAATGTTGCCTTCAGGAAATGGGGGATACATGTAGGCTGTAAGGGATTTCTGTTGAGTAATGGTAATGCAGTGACACGGTTTTCCTGTCAATGTTGCCTTCAGGAAATGGGGGATACATGTAGGCTGTAAGGGATTTCTGTTGAGTAATGGTAATGCAGTGACACGGTTTTCCTGTCAATGTTGCCTTCAGGAAATGGGGGATACATGTAGGCTGTAAGGGATTTCTGTTGAGTAATGGTAATGCAGTGACACGGTTTTCCTGTCAATGTTGCCTTCAGGAAATGGGGGATACATGTAGGCTGTAAGGGATTTCTGGTAACTCATTCGCCAACCCTATTCTGGAGTAGGAACGCTGTTCCAAAACCGTGATTTTAACACGATCCTTGCCTGATCCTTGTATTGAATTGCGCGCGTGTTTGTGTAATACGTATGTGTGCGTTTCAGTGAGAATGTGTTTTCTGTGTGTTTGATGAAATGTGTGTGGGTCTGTGTGTGTATGTCTGTGTGCAAGAACGCGTTCACTCTCGTGCGTGCACGTACGTGCGTGTGTGTCTGTTGAGTGTGTGTGTGTGTGTGTGTGTGTGTGTGTGCGCGTGTGTGTGTGCGTTTGTGAGTGTTTCAGTGCTGATTGTAAAGCGCTTTGTGCTCGATAAAAAGTGTCCGATGATGATGATGATTATTATTATTATTATTATTATTGTATTACAATGTATTGTATTGTATTGTATGGCACTCAGTCGTTTCCAAACATGACTGTCAGATAGCTGAGGGGTACAGATGCTATCCCGGCAAGACTGGGCTAGAATGTGTTTACAGTGGATATGCCTTGCCCAGGGTACATCCCCATTCCCCACTCTCTTGGCCAATGGGATTTGAGGACAACTGACGCCGGGGAAGGTCCCCGAAGGCCAACCCATCCCTTTGGGCTGCGGCAATATCATGTATAATGGATTAAAGACCCACCACGTCACGTGTCAAAATCACGGTTTTCACGTGTTTCCCTCTTATGGCTAGTAAGGAATCTTAAGAAATCTTCCTAGCATAAGAGGGAATGTGACACGTGACGTGAGGGGTCTTTAAGAAAAAAAATAAGTGAACGACATTTAGGCTTACACATCCTGGGCAAAGTGCATTAAAAAGCAGTCAACTAAGCATAATTATTTCGTATACATGCAGTTTGTAAAATTTAAAATAATCAACTGCGGGTCCTTCCTCTCCCCTCTCTCTCTCTCTCTCTCTCTCTCTCTCTCTCTCTCTCTCTCTCTCTCTCTCTCTCTCTCTCTCTCTCTCTCTCTCTCTCTCTCTCTCTCTCTCTCTCTCTCTCTCTCTCTCTCTCTCTCTCTCTCTCTCTCTCTCTCTCTCTCTCTCTCTCTCTCTCTCTCTCTCTCTCTCTCTCTCTCTCTCTCTCTCTCTCTCTCTCTCTCTCTCTCTCTCTCTCTCTCTCTCTCTCTCTCTCTCTCTCTCTCTCTCTCTCTCTCTCTCTCTCTCTCTCTCTCTCTCTCTCTCTCTCTCTCTCTCTCTCTCTCTCTCTCTCTCTCTCTCTCTCTCTCTCTCTCTCTCTCTCTCTCTCTCTCTCTCTCTCTCTCTCTCTCTCTCTCTCTTCTTCTTCTTCTTCTTCTTCTTCTTCTTCTTCTTCTTCTCGTTGATTGGCCTCTTTCATCAAGTTGAAGATTCTGCCGATGTTGGAGAAAAAAAGAAAGAAAAACGATGGTCGTGCGCACAGCCAAGTCAAAGCAAAGAGTCTCTCTCTCTCTCTCTCTCTCTCTCTCTCTCTCTCTCTCTCTCTCTCTCTCTCTCTCTCTCTCTCTCTCTCTCTCTCTCTCTCTCTCTCTCTCTCTCTCTCTCTCTCTCTCTCTCTCAGTGCTCAGTGTTTATTTGTGCAATTATGTGTGTGCGTGTATGTGTGCGCGTGTGCGCACTCAGGTCCGGCAGCCGACTCCTTCGGTTCCAGCTGTACAGCAAACGATAGGCCTACCTGCACAGACCCTGAAGCGGTGTGCTTAGATGGCAAGTGCGACTGCAGAGAGGGCTTTGTGCCGGATCGCTCTAATTTGGCCTGTAGTAAGTGAACGGTTCACTGCGTAGGGGAAGACGGGGTAAAAAGCACATGGGCGGGTAAGAAGCCCACCCCAATTATCTCATGAAATGAAGCAAATTTCAGTCTCATTTTGCCCATGTAACGCTCGTCTCATGGGCAAAATGAGACTGAAATTTGCTTCATTTCATGAGATAATTGGGGTGGGCTTCTTACCCGCCCATGCGCTTTTTACCCCGTCTTCCCCTATTAATACATGGGTGCAAACCTTTCCTGCTATACAAGGATTTTCTCTTCTTTTTTTTATTAGAAAAGGGAGTTCCTTTTCTTAAATTTGTCAAACAAGATTTTTGTGTCTACTGTAGTTTTCAAACACTTTAAAATAAGCATTTGTATAAATTGTGGACAAAGCAAACTAAGATACCTTCATAAATCAATTTTAGCTTCAGCTGCATGAGGACATTACACCTGGACCCCGGCCTTTCAGGTGTTGTTTTTTTCATTTTGTGCAGTTGCACCCACTCAATCAAATTATCTTCTTGTTTTTCTTATCCAAGGATAGAAGAATGTTCAGTCACACTAGTTGCGCAGTCTTTTCATTCGTTCACGCAATAGCTAAATTAACCAAGCGGAAGAAAGTACAGTTAAATCCGCTTATAACGAATCGCCAGGGACATTTGAAATTGGGATCTAGACTGTATTTAGTCAGGCCCGCGCCCAAGTGTGGGGCAATGGCGATAAAAGGTACAGTCGAAGTGGTTGCTGTTTGTTTTTGCTTTTCATCATTACCCGGTGAGAGGACGGGTAGTGTGACGGGTCTGTGTGTCTGTCTATCTTACGATTATTTTAACCCTTTCGCCGCCAAAGTTGCATTTTAGCACCAGAGTGATTTAACACCTATGTCACTAAAAGGCATCAAATTGGGATCTATTATCCAGAGAACCTAGTGTCTTAGTTTTGGGAAGTAAGGGTAGACCTTATTCGATATATGTCACAGAAGAACCCCCAATACTGCAGATGGATTTTGTTCTCTACCCAGGTAAATTTAATGGACAATTTTTGGCTGAAATATGGCTGGCGGTGAAAGGGTTAAAAACTACTTGACGAATTTTGATCCAATTTGGCAGAGGGGTAGACATCTTAAAGAGGAAGGTTCGTTTCGATATTCATGACTATGCTGACCATGACCTTGAAGATTGACCTTAAAAAACAAAACTTCCTTCATTCCAGTGAACAGAATCACTTCAAATGTTGTGTGGTGGTGTACCATGGTGCAGGGATGGCTGTGTAAAAACATAACTGTGCTGACCTTGACCATGAAGTGGTTTTTTTTCTTTCAAGCACTAACATTCAAATGGTCACAGGGAAGCAGCCTCATGTATTTGGCAAAACAATGTAATCAAAAGTATTGCCCCTTTGACAAGACAAGGGAAATTGGAGTATTATTAGCTTATGGAAGATGGAGGATGTGGGTAGAAGAGCTACACAGGCAGGTTCTGATGTTTGCAAATGCATTGATTGGTTAGTGTGCTCGTTATGCATAATAGTATGCAAACTGGTTTTTATGCATTTTGTAGGAGTGGGAAGTGGGGAAGAGGTGGATATACCTCTGGCCAGGTTTTCATTGCCACAATGCATTTCTAGTTCTTTTTTATTATTTAATGTGACACACCTATTTGCCTGATATGACTGCACCCTTGTGAAGACAATCAGGTCTACACTGCTAAGTTTGATCCTTGGCAGCTTATACGCAGGAGTCCAAATAACGGCATGAGAGATGCCTTTCATCTGCTTGGAACTCTCTCTCTCTCTCTCTCTCTCTCTCTCTCTCTCTCTCTCTCTCTCTCTCTCTCTCTCTCTCTCTCTCTCTCTCCCCCTCTCTATCTCTCTCCCCCCCCTCTCTCTCTCTCTCTCTCTCTCTCTCTCTCTCTCTCTCTCTCTCTCTCGAAAAGTGTAATAAATTAGCTTAAAAGAGGGGGTTCTTGTTTTGTTTTGTTTTGTTTTTTAAGAAAGGTTATATTGTGCCTAACGTCTACGCCGTTGTAATGTTGTGTATGCCTGTGTGTGTGTGTGTGTGTCTGTCTGACTGTCTGTCAGAAATTAAACCAGGAGAATCTTGTAAAGATGGCAACAACAACTGTCCTAGCAGCAGTGTGTGTGATGCTGGTGAGGTTTGCCGTAAGTTTTAACATTCTTTTCTCTATCTGTCTGTACAGATGTTTGTGGACATAACATTTCCTTTGTTCCATAAATACTGTACAGTCTGTTTCATGAAAACATGTACCTTTGAAAAATATGTATATTATGGAATGTATGTAACATAATTTTTGCTTTAAATATCTGGCTGTCTAAATGATTACTGTGGTTTTCTGAGAGAGATAATCCTAGTTCATGAAATCAGGCCCAAAGACAGTCGGGCTGTTTTTCATTAAGATCTGTTGGGGAAAACAAATCAAGGTACACACGTCAAGGAACTAATAAAGCAAAATTGATTGTTCAATAATTAAAAAAAAGCGTTCTTCATATTCAGTGCCACGCAAATCATTTCTCATCCCCAACCATTCTTCCCCATCAATCCGCCCCCTCCTACATTACGTGCAAAGTATGAACACAATTAGGTAACCCACAACACCAACGTACCCTTGTCCCTTTCCCAACCCCAGTCAGTCTCCCCCATTCCCTACAACCTGCTCCCTCACACAAAATACTTTCTTTAGCCTTTCCATTCACTCCTCATACCCAGTCGCTCTCTTCCTCATGCTCCCACCCTCTACCCCTATTCTCACTACTGCCCCCCCCCCCTCTCTCTCTCCTTTCTCACGCACAGCACAAACTCTGTTTAGACATGTAGCCTACCTCTGAGACTTCCTACTTTTTAACAGAGAGTCTGTTGAGTGCCCCAATTGATTTGGGTACAAACCTAGATGCGTTCCTAAGCGGTTTACAATGAAGTGAGCGGTATCGTCTGTCGGATGAAAGTAGTTCATAGCACTTTGAGATAACATGCTTTTCATCCCTAGCAATCATTTTGGCCTTTCGCATCACACGTTTTTAAAAAATACAAATTGCTCAAACTCTCTTGCCTTCTACCCAGAATTTTGCTATTGAGTTTGACATTCACAATTGTGTTTAAAACACTCTTGGTCTTTACATTTAAACCTCCAAACCATCAAACAAAAGAAAACGTCACCACAGATCAATACTACAGCGATAAAAACTTTGGAGAAGGACAGTACTTGTAAGGCAATACATTCTGGCTTGGCACTTTTTGTAAGCATAGTCAACATGTGCACTTATTGTGATCTGTGTGTGTGTGTGTGTGTGTGTGTGTGAACAGGTCTGAAGGCCGGTCAGAGCTGCAGTGGAGATTTCAAAATAATGTGTGCCTTCAGTACCATCTGTGAGGGAAAAGTGTGCAGTGAGTATTCTACGCTATTTGTGACAGACGAGGATGAGCCTATTTGAACTCTTACAAATAATAACTAGATTGAAAACAAGAAGTGAACATTTATGAAAATGAAAAAGAAATGACCAAGGAAGCAAGAATATTATGGTTAGTGTAATAATTAATTTGACTAGATGAGCATGTTAAAAAAAATCTGGAACACCAATTTTAAACAGGCCATAAAATGGCGTAAGAAAACTGGACTAGCTTCCTAACTTATAAAATAAAAAGAATGTGCCAGTGTTGTTGTTTTTAAAATTTAAAGTAAGGTTAATTCTGTTATTCCTAAGTGACAAAACAAAAAGAGTAGATGCTATAAAGAACATTCAGAGTTGTCAAACGTTTGTACTGTCAATGCTTTAGCTGCCTTGTGTGCGGTGTAACACCTTGATGATGAGTTCCAAAGTAAATCCTGGGCTTTGAAGGAAAACACTTTTGGAAAATTTTAAAGCAGAGAAAAAGTCCAGGTGATATACTTCTGTTAGGGACATGTTGGAGATATCTTTGATTACATGCCAAGTACTGTTCAATTTGTGCATGATGTCACGCTGTAACTTGATTAACCACAGTTGTGTTCGGGCCTACTGAGACAGCAACACGGAGGCCACCCAGTTCCATCTTTGTGTTAAAAGAATTGTAACATGAACATGTTTGGTGTGAAACAAAACTCAACAAAGACTTTCTTTTAAACAATAATTAATTGTCCATTTCCGCGTTCTGCTCCTGATTCGCGTGCATGTTGTCTGACTATATTGTTATCAGGAGATGAATTGTGTAAAATACCGTTCATTTTCATTCCTGAAATAAATTGTTGAGGTGTATGTGAGAGAGAGAGAGAGAGAGAGAGAGAGAGAGAGATTCACGATGGTTTACAAGTGAGTTAGCATGAGTATATACCTTGTTCTCTAAATTCTAACGCTTTGTGAACAAAAAGTGCAAGATTCATCGTAACAGTAGTATTTTCAGCTGCAAGTAACAAGACAAATGTAAACATTGAGAGACAGAGAGAGAGAGAGAGATCTGTTGTCTGTATTCCGGAAACTGAATAGCTATTTAAAAATTTACAAAACCTCAAAGCAATTTTTTGGCAATGGCCATGCGAAGCGAAGCAAGATGGCTTAAACGCTAGTGCAATATAAACATTAAACAATGATGACTACCTGTTCATCAGTTGAAAAGAAATCGGGTATGCGTTGATTGGTTAGTCCTGATTTCTAGTGTATCCAATGCGTTCTCCATGCTTTGTGTTCAGAGTTGAACACAAACGAAAACTGCACTGGTACCATGGAAGGCCTGTGCAGAAGAGGCAGGGTGTGTGACACTACTAAGAAATGCAGTGAGTTTTCTTTTTGTTTTCCTGGTGTAATTCGCCCCACTTAAGTGGGCGAAGGTGTACGTGTGTAAGTTTGTCTTGGTCTTTTGTTGCTCTTGTTTGCTTGTTTTATGTTTGAAACAGCTGCCATCACCTTGTTGATGGTTTTGTTATGGTGGAAACTGGGGGGCTCCAGTATGGCAGCTGACGTCATGGCTGCTGAGGGATACAGTGAAAATATTGGGCAGGTGGGGGGTAGGATTTGGAGTGGGGGTCATGGGAATTGAAAGAAAATGGAGTGGGTGGAGGGGGGGGGGGGGGTTAAGGGGAAGAGATATATAAATTCGAGAATTGAAGCCTTCCACTGAGGATGGTGTTTTGACTTCAGATCATAGATGGAATGGATTCCTCTCACAGATGATTATTGATTAGTAGGAAAATAGAGAACTTCATGTAGACGGGTTTTGCAGGGAAATGAGGAGGTGTGTACACTGATGAGACTGTCTTGTCCTCCTTGTTGGTGGGTTGAGGGATGGTGAGTACAGCTTGTTGATGGAGAGTTAGCCATGGTGGTACTTGCAGAAGGTGGTAAGCCTTCCTGTATGCATCCTGTCGGTGAATGGTGGGTTGAGGGATGGTGAGTACAGCGTGTTGACGGAGAGTTAGCCATGGTGGTACTTGCAGAAGGTGGTAAGCCTTCCTGTATGCATCCTGTCGGTGAATGGTGGGTTGAGGGATGGTGAGTACAGCGTGTTGACGGAGAGTTAGCCATGGTGGTATTTGCAGAAGGTGGTAAGCCTTCCTGTATGCATCCTGTCGGTGAATGGTGGGTTGAGGGATGGTGAGTACAGCGTGTTGACGGAGAGTTAGTCATGGTGGTATTTGCAGAAGGTGGTAAGCCTTCCTGTATGTCTCCTGTCAGCGAATGGTGTCCAGGTCAGCTGTGAGTACCTTTCTTTCATGCTGGGTGTCTGACAACCGGACAGCTGGTTTGTTGCTGAACTTTTTCCACCCTGCAAACATCTTTTGCAGTGCGGGGATCAAAACAGCTCACCTTGGCTGGACCCCATTGGGAGAAAAATCAAATCAGCATAGTTTCTTTTACTTTACTTTTTAGAACACAGATCAAAACTGAATTTAATTGAAACTGATTTGACTGATGATTCACAAACTGAGACATTTGGACATTAAAGTTTAATCATAGAAAACTGTTTTGCTTTCCATAATATATAATAAGTCTTAGTCCTTCTGACTAGTGCAGCAGAACCCAACATTATTGTTGTATTTTTAAATAACTATTTTCATCCTCTGGATGTCATCTGTTATTTGCCCTCGTTTTCCTCATTTTATTTCTTTAAGTTTTACTTTTCAAACATTAATAATGTTTATGTTCATTATTTTATACAAGATGTTTACCCCTTCCATTTTACATAAGAATTGGTTTCGATTCTTGGGGTCTTTCACCAAAATTCAAAGAGAAAACCTCTGTACTGTGGAATGTTTAGGTAATGATCCCAGTTGGCAGTTTCTTCAGAATTCCACCCAGTGCCCAGCTGATGAGGTCCTTAACGACACTCTCTCCCTCTCTCTCTCTCTCTCTCTCTCTCTCTCTCTCTCTCTCTCTATATATATATATATATATATCTCTCTCTCTCTCTCTCTCTCTCTCTCTCTCTCTCTCTCTCTCTCTCTCTCTCTCTCTCTCTCTCTTCTCTCTATATATCTCTCTCTCTTTCTCTCTCTGTGTGTACAGGAGTGTGTCTGTGTCTGTTTGTGCATGTCTAAGTGTCCATATAATCACAATCCATACAATCACGTATACTATATTATGCTGTTTTAAGAATAATTATGCAAATCCAAGTAAGGCTATGCCTTATTTCCTTTCTTGCATTATCCAGGATTGCTATCAGGCTCCAGATGCTCTACTCTCGATCCTGTGGACTCCTGTATGGCGGGATCCCATTGTGAAGACACAATGTGTCAGTGCCTGCCAGATGTCACCAGTGAGGCAGCCAGCAAAGCTTGTGGTAAGACGAAGTAGGTCTGTTATGATGGATTTCAAGACTTGCAAGAGCAAGTTTCAACGAAGTTAAGACTGGTCAGTTTATATGATTGAATTCAAAATAATACATTATAGTCAACTTATTGGGCCTTGACCTTCACGCAAACATTTTCTCTAGTTTGCTAATTTGGTTACCATGTTCTGTGCTGGATGAGGGGTATATAAGCAAATCTGGAACTTCCCTTTTAAAGCCCTTCCATCGCCAGTGTAGCCACCCGGCACCACACTGATTTAACACCCATGTCCAATAAAAGGCATATAATCACGGTGTAATCCAAAGAATTTTGTTCTTAATGTTTAGTGATAAGGATAGGCCTAGTGTTACACATGCCATAAAGGAATCAGGAGGATTGCATTCTCAATTTTTACCATGCCCTGGTAAGTTTGACAGAAACTTTTAGCTGAAATATGGCTGGCGTTGAAAGGGTTTTAAGGAACTGTCTGGGCTTGTTCCTCTATGCCTTTTATCTTTACAGTGCTAGGCGGTGTTGCCATAGGTGGCTTTGGAGGGGAGTTGGGTGCCTACATGGAAAGTTACTCACCTTTGCTTCATGTTGTTCTATATTAGCCTCACTATTCAAGGCTAAGGCCTTCCTTTGAGGCATACAAGTGTGTTCTTTGTTGCATGATGTTTATGAGCAAGGTGATGTTTTTATTTATATTCAAGGTTAGAATGCTTTGCTATTCTTGACTAAATAGTAAATGTTGATTTGTTTGGACACAATGCTTTTTATCTGGATAGCCGTGTTCTGTGCCTGTTTAAGGATATACGTCGGACCTCAGTTTTGCAACCACTGTACAGACTGGTCAAAACTTCCGTAATTGCGAGGTGGTCGCTGTAGTGGAGACTCTTTTAGTAACAAATAAGAAGAGAGGAGATTGAGTTAAAAAAAACCTGTCTGGATTTCTGAGGTGCCTGTTAGGTGGGGTTCGACTTTCTTTTTTGATAAACTTACTGTGAGTTTGGTCCTCTGAGCCTTCAACTACATAGTTCCAAAGGTGGGTTTAGGAGAGGTTTTCTTTGTTTATCCTTTTTATTTCAGTGTGTGTATGTGTGTGTGTGTCTTCAAGTCTTCAATAAGTTCATGTCACGCCGTCTCAGTAGACATTACAGTGACTAAGAGGTTGCGCAGTGCGAAAAATAAAATAATGAACAAAACTAATTGGAGGCAAAGTGTGTGTGGGAAAAACAAAACAAAAATAACGTGTGTGTATGTGTGTGTGGAGGGGGGGTGGACAAATTAGAAAGACAATTTGTTGAGCTCCCTCTTGAAAGATACCAAGGAGGGAGCCTCAGCTGCTGCTGCTGGAAGAGAATTCCAAACTGGGATAGTTCTGGGGGAAAAGCTGTATTTGAAAGTGTTTATTCTTGTTGCGATTTGACTGTATTTGAATGAGTGATTTAACCTAGTGCGGGTGTTGCCAGGGAGGAGAAGCTGTTCCGCTTTGATGTCTATGAGGTCGTTGACGACTTTGTACATCATGGTGGCCTGATGTTTTGATCTTCTTTCCTCAAGTGATTCCCATTGAAGCTTGGAGAGCATGGCTGTGACGCTACTGGTGATATCGTAGCAGTTGTTCACGTATCTGGCCGCTCTTCTCTGAACAGCTTCGATCTTGTTTGCTAGTTCTATGGTGTGAGGGTTCCATACTGTTGAACAATATTCCAGATGTGGGCGCACTAAGGTGTTGTATGTGTTTGTTTTTGTTGTTCTATTTGCTGTTTTCAAATTTCTTTGTAGGAACCCTCCCATACTGTTTGCTTTTTTGGTGACCCTGTTGACATGGGTTTTCCAGTTCAGTTTGGTACTAATATCCACTCCTAGGTATTTAGCACTTGACATTTCTTCTTGGCAGTGGCCCTTCAGGTGGTATTTGAAGGCGATAGGTTTGCGGGACTTGGTGCATGTCATTGCATTGCATTTTTTGAGGTGGAATTCCATGCCCCAGCGTTTTTCCCACGCAGATAGGGTGTTGAGATTCTCTTGCAATATCTTGCAGTCATCTGTGCTCTTAATCTGTCTGTAGACAATACAGTCATCTGCAAATAGTCGTGCTTGAGATTTGAGCTGGTCCGGGAGGTCGTTGATAAAAAGGAGGAATAGAAGTGGGCCAAGGACTGTGCCCTGGGGGACTCCGCTAACTACTGCCGCTGTGTCTGATTTGGCCCCATCGACTAAGACTTGCTGGGTTCGGTTCGACAGGAAGGATTTGATGCACATGTGCGTAGTTCCTTAGACACCATAATGGTAAATCTTTCGGAGAAGGCGCTCATGTGGAACCTTGTCGAAAGCCTTAGAAAAATCCAGCACAATCATGTCAGTTTGGATTCCTTTGTCCATATTTGAGGCAAGTTCGTGAGTCAAAGTAAGGAGCTGGGTCTCGCAACTTCTCCTCGCTCTGAAACCAGGCTGGCAGTCTGTAAGGAACTTTGCAAACCAGACTGGTCAAGGACACTGGCCTGTAGTTCGCTGCACAGTGTGTGTGTGTGTGTGTGTGTGTGTGTGTGTGTGTGTGTGTGCGTGTGCGCGTGCAGTTCCAAAGGAAAAGAAGGTTGGGGGTGCATGCTCCCCGGGCTGTGATGACCCCAACGCTGAGTGTGTGGAGAACATGTGCCAGTGTAAAGAAGGAAACGTTGTGGACACCAGCCTCACGTGCAGTATGTGCCTTTTCTTCCTCTTTAATCCCTTCACTGCCAAGCAGTCGTCGCCCTTTAGTATTACCGTAGTCCACTCAGGTTGTTTTTTTCCTTGGCACAAATTTACATTTCAAAGTGGTCTAATGAGAAAGTGAAGAATCCAAGAATCCAATTTTACACATCAATACAGCGTGATCTTTCTATTTTTCTGCACACTAGAACCGCTATGAACACACTAGAACCGTTATCAACACACTGAACACTATTAACACGTACGGCACAAAGTGGTTCAAGGCATCGTAGTAACTTCTCAAAACCGTCATCTTCCCACCCAAGGCCATGCGAAACGTTCACATGGCACTGGGTGTGCCCCCAGAGCGTTTAAGCTGGGAAACAAAAACAACCCAAAACGTCTAGCTTTTGAATCATGCAATGGACAATTGAGCTTACAATTGGAGTCTGGTTTATTATTATTATCATTATTAATTTTAAGTCGTTTGCCCTCTCTAGTGGGCAAAGAAGTATAAATTTGCTATCAAATCAAAACAGTAAGTGTGTGTGTGGGGGGGGGGGGGGGGGGGACGTGGGATTATGTCTGCCGCCTGGCGACGCATTGGTTAATTTGCAAAGTGTCAAGGTGAATAACTCTGATGGAGTATGAATGCTTTACGTACGAATTTGATAAATTGAAATTGTATGTCTCAAACAGGCATTTCATTATCATGATTTAGATGACCATTGTTTTCCGTAGAATACAGTCGAACCCATTTATAAGAAACCCGCTTATAAGAAAGCAATTTTTTTCCCCGGCCGAACTCCTTCTTTCTTATGTATTATCAAAACGTGGATATAAGAAAACCGCTTATAAGAAAACCCGGTTATAAGGAAGCAAATTCGTTCTCCCATCCGTGATGAAAACCCGCTTATAAGAAAGCAATTTTTTTCCCCCGGCCGAACTCCTTCTTTCTTATGTATTATCAAAACTCGGATATAAGAAAACCGCTTATAAGAAAGCCCGGTTATAAGGAAGCAAATTCGTTCTCCCGTCCGCAATGTAAACTCGGATATAAGAAAATGATTTCATACAAGGGAGTTGGTTTGCAGTTCATTTTCTTATAAGCGGTTTGATTTTCTTATAAGCGATTTGTTAAAAATTAGGGCATGAACTGAAAGGATGTTCCAAAAAGTGCAGTGTTCCAACAAAACAAACAAAAGAGGAAAATTTACGTCAGAGCAGCTACGTCACAGACACTCTAACCTTAATATAGAAATGTACAGCTGAATCCGCTTATAAGAAACTCGCTTATAAGAAAACTTCCTTATAATGAAGCAAACAAATTTCCCTGCCGAACTTCTTCTTTCTTATCTATGATCAAAACTCAGATATAAGAAACTCGCTTATAAGAAAACTCAATTATTTAGCAAGCAAATTCCTTCTCCCATCTGCAATGGAAACTTGGACATAAGAAAAGTATGTCATACAAGAGATTTGGTTTGCAGTTCATTTTTTTTATAAGAGAGCTCTATTTTCTTATAAGCGAATTACCATTGAAAACATTTTCTTAAAGACCCACCAGATCATGTGTCAAAATCATGGTTTCCACGTGTTTTTCCCTCTTATAGCTGGTAAGAAATCTTGTTTTGACCAGGTTTGACTCCCATACAAATGCCCCCAAATTGAAAACAAAACATTTAAAGAGCAACCTCAATTTGAAGTTGGGGGAATTTGTATGTGGGTCACCACTACCCAGAAAAAAAAGAGACTTAATCGTGTTGGGTCAGTGTGTCTTTAAAAGCGAGTTGGACCTGAACTGAAAGGATGTTCCGAGAAAATTGAAGTCATTCCAAAAAGGGAAAGTTTACCTCATGCCAGTTGCATCACAGACAGTCTAAACAGTACAGGCACTTGATTGCAAGACTAATTGAGTTGTTTTTGTTCCTTTATTCCATACTTTCCTTCAGTATTCTGTGCAAAATAAATGTTGAGCAGAAGAAAATAATAAAATGAGTGCCTGTACTTTTGTGTTGGTGGTAGAGAGACTGTCCAGCCTTTTATTTTCAGCAGCAATGGCAGAGAGGAAAAGGCAATCCATTCCTTTAAGAAGATAGATACAAATAACTGAATATGTGGAATCCACCTAGACAAAAGCAAACGATTGATAAAAAGCTGCATGGGTGGACAGTAAATGGTAATAGTTCAGTACAAGATAGGTGAATGGGTACGTATTTGATAACAGTAAAAAGAAGGAAAAAAAGCTTGTTAGTTTGAGTGGCTGTAGGCACCTTTCAATCTTCTTCTTAATAGATGATTTTGATTTAAGATGTAAAAAATGCATCAAATTAGGAAAAAGGATTTTCTCTTCGTTTTGCTTTTCTGTCCTTTTCTTTTCTTTTTCTTTTCTCTTTTCCCTTTTCCCCATTCAATTTGGTCATCAGGAAAAAAAACTTCAAAATGTTTTCTTATGTCCGAGTTTCGGATATAAGAAAACTTGGATATGGTTTTGCTGTATTTTGATTTTATGATGTAAAACATGAGTCATAGGTCGCAAATTTCTTTATTGTCCATTGGCATTGTACAAACGCAAATACAAAATTGTCTTCCACTGTGTAAAATTAGTTTTACATCCAAATTAGAATATTGATTAAAAACAAGAAACAGAAATTTACATTTAAACAAATATGTTACTCCTACACCACACCCACTCATTCATCTGCTCTCCGCTATCTTGCTCGCTCATCATGCAACTCACACCACGTCTGCCTTCATTTTTGTTTTTAATTTTCTGCTCTGTTCTTTCTCTTTTCCCTCCTTTGCTTTGCATTTTTTCCTTTTATTCATGCACCAAATTAGGTAAAAACATTTTCTCTTTGTTTTACGTTTCTGTTTGTCTTTTATTTTATTTTTTCTCCTTTTCTCTTTTATGTTTTCCCTTTTTTCCCCATTCAAATCGGTTATAAGAAAATAAATTCAAAAAGTTTTCTTATATCCGATTATCAGATATAAGAAAACCCGGATATAAGAAAACAAAAAATATCTCCCTTCGATTTCCTTATAACCGGGTTCCACTGTAAACTTTTAAAGCCACATTCGTGTTCTGGTGGTATTTCAATAGTATTATTTTTTCTTTCTTTTTTGGGAAGTTCTCTTTTCATTTTATTTTATTTGCCCCGTATGGGTTGTTTTTTAGCAAAAAGAAGTTTAAAATTGTTCCTGGTGACTTCTGAATTCATTTGTTACTTTTCTTTTTAGTGTCTTGTAACTTTAAATGTTTTACAGAAAAACCTGTGGGACAGGGGTGTAGTGGAGACGACGAATGTACAAAAGGATCTAGGTGTGACAAAAACATGTGCAGTAAGTACAGGACTGTGTCTTTGATACTGGTGACAACGGAAAGTTATCCTCTTTCAAGACCAATAGCTTGTGCAGTAAGCACAGAACTGTGTCTTTGATACTGGTGACAACGGAAAGTTATCCTCTTTCAAGACCAATAGCTTGTGCAGTAAGCACAGGACTGTGTCTTTGATATTGGTGACAACGGAAAGTTATCCTCTTTCAAGACCAATAATTAATATCCCGATTGCAAAGACCAACTGTAATTTTGTGAAAATGACAGATAAATGGCCAAAGAAGCTTGATAATCATAGATAGTATGGTGATAATAGATAAACATGTTGAAAAATCCGGAAAATGGCTTTAAAAAAATAGCCATAACATGGCATTAAAAAAACAGGACTGGCTTTAGTACTCATAAAAAAAAAGGAGTTGGTGTTTCTGAATTTAAAGCAATGCTTGCTCTTTATTTTTTAATATGAACACAAATACTTTATGAAAACAGATGCTATAAAGAAAATAAGTCAGAGTCATCAAACATTTGTGCTATTAACTGCCAAAAATGTGCTGCTCCTCTCCATGTAGGCGGTGTAACGCCTTATGACGGTTTCCAAAGTAAATCCCAGGCTTTGAAGAAAAACACTTTTGAACAGTTTGAACATGGAGAAAAACTCCACGTTAAATGCTTTTGCTATAGACATGTTACAAACATTTTTTAATGATTATATTCCTAGTATTGTTCAATGTCGTGCACGATGTAATGCTGTGGTGTGAGTGACGCTATTTTTGCTTTATTTTTGTTCATGAAAAACTATCGCAAACTGTAAATCAATGATGCTGTAAACTTTAAGTTTGGGTCATGTAGAATCCGCTAATTTTGTGTTTTATAACATGATTCTGATCAGATGCATGAAAACAATGCAAAATATAATGATGCATAAAACAAGCATGTGATGTGAGTGACGCAAGCTTCTAATGCAGTACTAAACCAATGCATTTTTTTAAAAGTCCACCTCTTGCTTTGCAAGTGATAACATCATGCCCAGAAAGGTACAAAGCACCCACATGCACAATTTTAGCTTCGTTGCTTATGTTTTCAATGTTTTGGTGGCAGTTCCCTTTTCAGTCACCAGTATTAAATACTAAAATAGGCATAGCCATAGGCAAAACGTTAAGGGCCACTTCCAGTGTCCCTAAGACAACAAGAGCACAGCCAATCGCATGAACAACGGACTCACAAGAGTCACAACTCTCTCTGCCCTGCAGTGGGGAAGGTAGGGTGAATTTGTTGCAGTTGTTTTGTTTTTTTCTTTTAAAGTGGTGCTATGTTGGGGAATGAATCAAGTTTATTTTGATGGAGAAAGGATTAAAGCTCCGCTTGGAAAGATTTTTAGATTATGTCATGAATTTATGTACTTACGTGAAAAGCACGGACTTGCTGTACTTTTGTCATGATTCTGTCCAGTTTTCTTCTTCTTTTTTTCGTTCGCTGGGTGTATTTTTCAAAAGAGGTCAAAACAGAATGATAGAAATTGATTATTTTTTCTTTGAGCAGAGTTTTGCACTATGTCCTTAATTTCAAGATAAAAAACCCAGAGGTGTTGTGTGTTGTAGAGCATCAAACACAGAGGTGTTGTGTGTTGTAGAGCATCAAACACAGAGGTGGTGTGTGTTGTAGAGCATCAAACACAGAGGTGGTGTGTGTTGTAGAGCATCAAACACAGAGGTGGTGTGTGTTGTAGAGCATCAAACACAGAGGTGGTGTGTGTTGTAGAGCATCAAACACAGAGGTGGTGTGTGTTGTAGAGCATCAAACACAGAGGTGGTGTGTGTTGTAGAGCATCAAACACAGAGGTGGTGTGTGTTGTAGAGCATCAAACACAGAGGCGGTGTGTGTTGTAGAGCATCAAACACAGAGGCGGTGTGTGTTGTAGAGCATCAAACACAGAGGTGTTGTGTCTTGTAGAGCATCAAACACAGAGGTGTTGTGTCTTGTAGAGCATCAAATACAGAGGAGTTGTGTGTTGTAGAGCATCAAATACAGAGGTGTTGTGTGTTGTAGAGCATCAAACACAGAGGTGTTGTGTCTTGTAGAGCATCAAATACAGAGGTGTTTTGTGTTAGCATCAAATACAGAGGTGTTGTGTGTTGCTTAGCATCAAATACAGAGGTGTTGTGTGTTGCTTAGCATCAAATACAGAGGTATTGTGTGTTGCTAACCATCAAATACAGATGTGTTGTGTGTTGCTAACCATCAAATACAGATGTGTTGTGTGTTGCTTAGCATCAAATACAGAGGTGTTGTGTGTTGCTAACCATCAAATTCAGAGGTGTTAAATACGGAGGCGTTGTGTGTTACCGAGCATCACGTGCATGTGTTGTGTGTTTCCGAGCATCACGTGCATGTGTTGTGTGTTACCGAGCATCACGTGCATGTGTTGTGTGTTGCAGGGAACGATGTTGGAGGCAAATGTAAAGCCAAGGAGCAGTGTGTCTCTGAAGTGTGTGATACAGACGGCATTTGCAGTAAGACACGATTGCACTCTTCCATGGCTTCAATGGCTCAGCCTTTTATTGACACAAATTACTCTTCTTTCCTCTATCTCTCTGATCCTTCTTGTCTCTGTGTGTCCGTATATGTCTGTTTGTCTATCTCTTTCTTTCCTTTGCAAGGCTGGATTAAGTGATTTGTGGGGGGGGGGGGGGGGGGGGGGGTCTGTCAGGGAGCTGCATAGGTTCCGGGTTGGGCGCCCAGGGGACGCAGCCCCCGGAATTTGTTGCAATTTGGTGATTAATGCAAAAATCGAACCATGTTCTCACTTTTCACCTATGTAGGCTATAAGGCAGGAGAGAACGGGGCAGGTCCGACATTTAGTTTTCATTGCCAAGTGCTTTTATTTGCTCTATAGTCATTTAAAGCATATTATAGCCACAGGCTATCCTCCCGCCGTGCCCTGTGTACGTTCATAGGGTGTGCATCATTTTTTTTTTAAGTTGAGAGTAAATGAATTCATGACTTAATTTCGGGGTTCATGCCTTTTATATGAAGATTGATTTTGGATTTGGGTTATGAAAGTATACTTAGTAATTGAACATTCTGTGTGATTCTGGGTTTTATTGAGCATTTTTACGCATGGGCCTAAGCATGAGGGTGGGGGTGGGGGCATCCTTTTCCCAGCTTGTAGGTGGACTTGCCCCGCTTTGGGGCAGATCCGCATACCTACTTCGAGCAGCATGCAGAAAAAGCCTTTTGTGCTTTAACTGAAGTTCCTATATACGTACGTTGTCCATACATTTACCTAACTATTGGTTTAAAATGGAGCTTCTACTTCAGTTGGCTTGCCATTTATCGAGAAAAGCTGAAAAGTAGGCGGACCAGCCCCGTTCTACCCTACATTCTTAGGGCGGAGGAGGGGTTTCCGGAAACCAGAACACCCCCCACCACCACCAGATCCGGCCCTGCTATGTGCCAGTCTTGTGAGTTTTTTTTCTTTTTTCCGTCTCTGCCCATCTGTCAAAGTCAAGTGCTTTAGTTGTTATGCTTTTGTGCTTAGGTGGACCCTGACAGGTGAGTTTTTGCTAGAAACACGTCGAGATCACAAGAAAGACAACCTTTTTAAGGATCGGAACACTCACTTCGCTCTGGTTTCCTAGAAATCAAACCGTCAAAAACGGCGATTCCTCCTTGGCGGAGATGCCGGAGAGAGAAGCCATTTTGGATGGGGTGGGTGGAGGTCACTCATTGTGGTTGAAGCTTCTTGTTTGTAGTGCAGTAAACAAAATTGGAACTATTGTCTTTGTTGTGAGCGAAACTCCTTTAGGTAAACTGATTTTTTTTTTAAAGAAAAAAAGGCTTGTATTGTGAAAATTTCGTGCAAACGATTTGGTCTAAACTCAGGCGGCCATTAGAAAGGCACATGCCTTCTCTTTCAATGAAAGAATTTGACTTCCAGCACCTCCGCCAAGGAGGAATCGCTGATTTGACGGTTTGATTTCTGGGAAAACCAGAGCAAAGTGAGTGTTGCGGTCTTTGTAAAGGGTGTTTTCCTTGTGATCTCGACGTGTTTCTTTCAAAAAACTCATCCGGATTATTTTGTTTTACGTCTTCTCGACCGAAGTCATATGAGACATTACTTTAAATTTAGTTGGAGGAAAGGGGGAGAAGGGACAAGGAATGAAAAGCTTCTTTGAAGAAAGTGTTTTTTAAATTGCTTAAATATATTTGTGTCTTGATTAGTAGGTCAAGACCTAAAATGAAAGCCATGGCCCGCACTTGGACTACTGGAGTTATAAAGATATGCTCTTGTATAAAATATTCTGATTAAAACTATGGATACTGACTCCCCTGAGCTATGTACGATTAACATTTCGAGGACCACCTTTTAAAATCAACAAATGTTTAAAATTCGAAAAAGGTCAACGAATATATATATGTACAAAATTTACACGCAATCTTTATTTCCAAAATATTGGTTAAAAAGGTTTAAAATGACAAAATATTTGGCTTATTCAAAGTTTAAATTGTAAGTTATTTAAAGCCATCGACTTTGTCTATATGTACAAGTTCCGCTAAGTTATTTTGCTACATGCAAAATATAAAATTTATAGTAGAGAGTGGATCCTTAATCTCAAAACTCATCCGTCAAATATGTGCTGTTTAAAAACAAATTTCCACCTGTCCATAATAAATAAAGTTAAATGTCTGTTTCAGGACTGGATGTGAAACAAGACTGCAGTTCAGTTAAGTTTCGGTATTGTCGCATTGGCACAGTATGTGACAACACTAAAGTCTGTGGTAAGTTTTTACTTGTGTTTTTTTTGTTTTGTTTTATTATGTTGTTGTTGTTTTTCAAATTGAATTGGCGCTTTTGAAAATGTGTATGCACTGTAGGCCTAACGTTCCTTGTAGAAGATCATGCTCTCGAAAACGCGAACGCCCAACGTTGGAACGATTCTTGTGCATAGAGATATTTTTTAAACGCAGAATCTGTGTGCATAGATAAAGTAGCATGTAAACGCCCACCCTTTACTTCGGATGAGGAGGAAATGACAACCCCAGTTTGGCCTGCCCAAACAGAATGACCCAGCAGCACGGCAGGGACAACCCCAGTTTGGCCTGCCCAAACAGAATGACCCAGCACCACGGAAGGGACAACCCCAGTTTGGCCTGCCCAAACAGAATGACCCAGCACCACGGAATTGACAACCCCAGTTTGGCCTGCCCAAACAGAATGACCCAGCACCACGGAAGGGACAACCCCAGTTTGGCCTGCCCAAACAGAATGACCCAGCACCACGGAAGGGACAACCCCAGTTTGGCCTGCCCAAACAGAATGACCCAGCACCACGGAAGGGACAACCCCAGTTTGGCCTGCCCAAACAGAATGACCCAGCACCACGGAAGGGACAACCCCAGTTTGGCCTGCCCAAACAGAATGACCCAGCACCACGGAAGGGACAACCCCAGTTTGGCCTGCCCAAACAGAATGACCCAGCACCACGGAAGGGACAACCCCAGTTTGGCCTGCCCAAACAGAATGACCCAGCACCACGGAAGGGACAACCCCAGTTTGGCCTGCCCAAACAGAAATGCACCACGGCACCAGGGACAACCCCAGTTTGGCCTGCCCAAACAGAATGACCCAGCACCACGGAAGGGACAACCCCAGTTTGGCCTGCCCAAACAGAATGACCCAGCACCACGGAAGGGACAACCCCAGTTTGGCCTGCCCAAACAGAATGACCCAGCACCACGGAAGGGACAACCCCAGTTTGGCCTGCCCAAACAGAATGACCCAGCACCACGGAAGGGACAACCCCAGTTTGGCCTGCCCAAACAGAATGACCCAGCACCACGGAAGGGACAACCCCAGTTTGGCCTGCCCAAACAGAATGACCCAGCACCACGGAAGGGACAACCCCAGTTTGGCCTGCCCAAACAGAATGACCCAGCACCACGGAAGGGACAACCCCAGTTTGGCCTGCCCAAACAGAATGACCCAGCACCACGGAAGGGACAACCCCAGTTTGGCCTGCCCAAACAGAATGACCCAGCACCACGGAAGTGACAACCCCAGTTTGGCCTGCCCAAACAGAATGACCCAGCACCACGGAAGGGACAACCCCAGTTTGGCCTGCCCAAACAGAATGACCCAGCACCACGGAAATGACAACCCCAGTTTGGCCTGCCCAAACAGAATGACCCAGCACCACGGAAGGGACAACCCCAGTTTGGCCTGCCCAAACAGAATGACCCAGCACCACGGAATTGACAACCCCAGTTTGGCCTGCCCAAACAGAATGACCCAGCACCACGGAATTGACAACCCCAGTTTGGCCTGCCCAAACAGAATGACCCAGCACCACGGAATTGACAACCCCAGTTTGGCCTGCCCAAACAGAATGACCCAGCACCACGGAAGGGACAACCCCAGTTTGGCCTGCCCAAACAGAATGACCCAGCACCACGGAGTTTGGCCTGCCCAAACAGAATGACAACCCCAGTTTGGCCTGCCCAAACAGAATGACCCAGCACCACGGAAGGGACAACCCCAGTTTGGCCTGCCCAAACAGAATGACCCAGCACCACGGAAGGGACAACCCCAGTTTGGCCTGCCCAAACAGAATGACCCAGCACCACGGAAGGGACAACCCCAGTTTGGCCTGCCCAAACAGAATGACCCAGCACCACGGAAGGGACAACCCCAGTTTGGCCTGCCCAAACAGAATGACCCAGCACCACGGAAGGGACAACCCCAGTTTGGCCTGCCCAAACAGAATGACCCAGCACCACGGAAGGGACAACCCCAGTTTGGCCTGCCCAAACAGAATGACCACCAGCACCACAGTTTGGCCTGCCCAAACAGAATGACCCAGCACCACGGGACAACCCCAGTTTGGCCTGCCCAAACAGAATGACCCAGCACCACGGAAGGGACAACCCCAGTTTGGCCTGCCCAAACAGAATGACCCAGCACCACGGAATGGCACCACAACCCCAGTTTGGCCTGCCCAAACAGAATGCACCACGGAAATGACAACCCCAGCACCACAGAATGGCACCAGGGACAACCCCAGTTTGGCCTGCCCAAACAGAATGACCCAGCACCACGGAAGGGACAACCCCAGTTTGGCCTGCCCAAACAGAATGACCCAGCACCACGGAAGGGACAACCCCAGTTTGGCCTGCCCAAACAGAATGACCCAGCACCACGGAAGGGACAACCCCAGTTTGGCCTGCCCAAACAGAATGACCCAGCACCACGGAAGGGACAACCCCAGTTTGGCCTGCCCAAACAGAATGAACCAGCACCACGGAAGGGACAACCCCAGTTTGGCCTGCCCAAACAGAATGACCCAGCACCGGAAGGGACATCCCCAGTTTAGGCCTGCCCAAACTTTAGCACCACGTAGGGACAACCCAGTTTGGCCGACAGTGACCCAGCACCCTACAACCCCAGTTTGGCCTGCCCAAACAGAATGACCCAGCACCACCAACCCCAGTTTGGCCTGCCCAAACAGAATGATCCAGCACCACGGAAGGGACAACCCCAGTTTGGCCTGCCCAAACAGAATGAACCAGCACCACGGAAGGGACAACCCCAGTTTGGCCTGCCCAAACAGAATGACCCAGCACCACGGAAGGGACAACCCCAGTTTGGCCTGCCCAAACAGAATGAACCAGCACCACGGCAACACAAAAGGGACAACCCCAGTTTGGCCTGCCCAAACAGAATGAACCAGCACCACGGAAAACTGACAACCCCAGTTTGGCCTGCCCAAACAGAATGACCCAGCACCACGGAAGGGACAACCCCAGTTTGGCCTGCCCAAACAGAATGACCCAGCACACGGAACGGAAGGGACAACCACGGAAGGGACAACCCCAGTTTGGCCTGCCCAAACAGAATGACCCAGCACCACGGAAGGGACAACCCCAGTTTGGCCTGCCCAAACAGAATGAACCAGCACCACGGAAGGGACAACCCCAGTTTGGCCTGCCCAAACAGAATGACCCAGCACCACGGAAGGGACAACCCCAGTTTGGCCTGCCCAAACAGAATGAACCCAGCACCACGGAAATGACAACCCCAGTTTGGCCTGCCCAAACAGAATGACCCAGCACCACGGAAGGGACAACCCCAGTTTGGCCTGCCCAAACAGAATGTCCATGGTAATTCCAGAATAGAACCCACCACGGAATTAGAACCCCAGTTTGGCCTGCCCAAACAGAATGACCCAGCACCACGGAAATGACAACCCCAGTTTGGCCTGCCCAAACAGAATGATCCAGCACCACGGAAGGGACAACCCCAGTTTGGCCTGCCCAAACAGAATGACCCAGCACCAGATTTTGACAACCAGACAACCCCAGTTTGGCCTGCCCAAACAGAATGACCCAGCACCACGGAAATTGACAACCCCAGTTTGGCCTGCCCAAACAGAATGACCCAGCACCACGGAAGGGACAACCCCAGTTTGGCCTGCCCAAACAGAATGACCCAGCACCACGGAAGGGACAACCCCAGTTTGGCCTGCCCAAACAGAATGACCCAGCACCACGGAAGGGACAACCCCAGTTTGGCCTGCCCAAACAGAATGACCCAGCACCACGGAGGGACAACCCCAGTGGCCTGCCCAAACAGAATGACCCAGCACCACGGAAAGCGACAACCCCAGTTTGGCCTGCCCAAACAGAATTCATTCCAGCAACCACTAACAGAATGAGTGCCAGCACCACGGAATGACAACCCCAGTTTGGCCTGCCCAAACAGAATGAACCAGCACCACGGAAGGAAGTTTGGCCTGCCCAAACAGAATGACCCAGCACCACGTAAATAATTTTTTTTGGCCTGCCCAAACAGAATGAACCACAAATGACTTTACTATAGGAGAAGGGACAACCCCAGTTTAACCCTGCCCAAACAGTGGGTGGGGGGAGTGGTGAGACCAGCACCATTGGTGAGGGACAATTTACAAAGGTTTGAAGAGGACAAACAGAATGTAACCGAGGAGCCAGTCCTTTTGACAAACCCAAAGTGGCTTGCCCATAACAGAATGACCCAGCACCACCGAGTTGCTACAACCCGAGGTCTATGGCCTGCCCAAACAGAATGACCTTTGGCCACGGAAGGGACAAGTGCTTTTTGGCCTGCCCAAACGAAATTTCTTAGCACCACGGAAGGGACAACGGGGAGTACTGTAATCATTTGTATAAAAACAAAGTCTGCTGAAATATAAAAAGCAAAACCCGCATTTTATATTTCTACAGTCATTGTTTGCTATTAGTTTTTGTAATAAATCCAATAATACGTCAATGGTCTATCTAAAGATAGTCCGTTTTGACCCCAAGCCATAACAGTCATTGTTTTATAAAAGTTATTAGTTTTTGTAATAAATCCAAGTCAATGGTCTATCTAAAGAAGTCGTAATGTCCCTTTCGTGGTGCTAGGTCATCAGACTATCTGGATGTCTTGGGGGGCGGTGTGAGATTGCCAAAAGAGAACAGCACGTCAGGGTTCCTGATTCTATCCTCTCTGCTTATAATTTTAAGGGGTATTTTTTACCCCAACATGATAAGCTCCACCCCACTTGACATACTATTGAAAGCTTCCTTGTCGATCAAGGGAATATTATGAAACTATTTTACTGGATGCTCAGAAAAGGGGTTATCTATGAGCAAGAAGCTTTCAACAATTAGGGTTCTCTATGTGATCTTGTAGAATTTTATATCTAGGTTAGTGATTCAAAGCTTGTGGCAATAGCCTAGATAGGGCTAGTAGACAATTGGAATGCGAGCAGCGTCGTTAGCTAACTGAAAAGTAACGAGTTTCTTGACGCACAAATCATCACTTTAATGCGTCATCCCACCCCCGTACTTGAGATTTTAAAGAGTAAATATCGCGCATGGTTGCAGACTCTAGGGGGCGCGTTTTTCATACGCACAAAACATACGCACAATCTCTACGTTTTCATGAGCCCTGCACGTGTGTCAAAGTAAGATTTTGCCTTTATCGTTGTGGGTTGTATCATATCCCAGGTTATGGCGTGGACAGCGAGTGTTCTGGTGACGATGGAGGCTGTGTGACGGGAGCGGAGTGCACGGACGACAAATGCCAGTGCAGCGGGGGGCAAAAACTAGCCTACCGAAGTGGACAATTGTGTCGTAAGTGACCATATGATTATACATCTCTTTTCTCTCTCTCTCTCTCTCTCTCTCTCTCTCTCTCTCTCTCTCTCTCTCTCTCTCTCTCTCTCTCTCTCTCTCTCTCTCTCTCTCTCTCTCTCTCTCTCTCTCTCTCTCTCTCACCGTCTCTATCTATCTATCTTTGTATCTTTCTCTCTCTCTCTGTCTCTCTCTGTCTCTCTCTCTCTCTCTCTCTGTCTGTCTCTCTGTCTCTCTCTCTGTGTGTGTCTGTCTCTCTCTCTCTCTCTCTCTCTCTCTCTCTCTCTCTCTCTCTCTCTCTCTCTCTCTCTCTCTCTCTCTCTCTCTCTCTCTCTCTCTCTCACCTCTCTATCTATCTATCTTTGTATCTTTCTCTCTCTCTCTGTCTCTCTCTGTCTCTCTCTCTCTCTCTCTGTCTCTCTCTCTCTCTCTCTCTCTCTCTCTCTCTCTCTCTCTCTCTCTCTCTCTCTCTCTCTCTCTCTCTCTCTCTGTCTGTCTGTCTCTCTCTCTCTCTCTCTCTCTCTCTCTCTCTCTCTCTCTCTCTCTCTCTCTCTCTCTCTCTCTCTCTCTCTCTCTCTCTCTCTCTTTTCGTGTGTGTGTGTGTGTGTCTCTCTGAAATAAAATGTTGTTCATTCATAAATGTATTTATTCTCTCTCTCTCTCTCTCTCTCTCTCTCTCTCTCTCTCTCTCTCTCTCTCTCTCTCTCTCTCTCTCTCTCTCTCTCTCTCTCTCTCTCTCTCTCTCTCTCTCTCTCTCTCTCTCTCTCTTCGTCGTGTGTGTGTGCTGTGTGTGTCTGTCTGTCTCTCTCTGAAATAAAATGTTCATTCATAAATTCATTCACACACACCCTCTCCTCTCTCTCTCTCTCTCTCTCTCTCTCTCTCTCTCTCTCTCTCTCTCTCTCTCTCTCTCTCTCTCTCTCTCTTTTCCTCGCTCTCTCTCTCCGAACTTTAAGTTCGTCTCTTTTTTCATCCCTCTTTCTTTCCTCACTGTTTACACCTTTTTTCTTCTTCTTCTTCGATCGCTCTGACAGTTTATTGTCAATTATGAGCGCAGATGCGTCATGCTGCCGTTATGCGCCTAACTAAGAAATAGGCTCAGCAAGTCCGATTTCGGCTGGAGGAAATCTGTTTTGAAAGTGTTTCATGAAAAAAGGCAGGAGAATGGACTGGTAAGGTAGAAAAGGCAGCGTCAAAGAGAGTAACAGATTAGAGGAAGCTACAAGCACAGAACTTCCAGAAGGCGGAGGAACTATTTATACAATTCTGGCTTGTCTCAATCATTTCGCTTCTGATTAATGGTTAAAGACCCTCTTGGTAAAGGTCTCTGTCAATACCTAAGCATTACGTGTAATTATTATGAAAATGCAAACGAATTACATAAAATTATTCTTCAAGTTTTCGTCGTCACATATTAGAGTGAGTATGGGATGCGCATTGCGGGGAAAACCCCCCATTGCCTATTGGTTTGTATTCCTATTTCTTCTGTTGTTGATTTTTTTGTTTGGTTAAAAAGTTATGTATTGAGCCATAGACCTTTATTTCGCAGTATCCAGGCATGACCAATCCGGCTACCCCCAACCGGTGTGGCGTTCTCAAAATGGATTTGTTCTCAAAATGTCTGTGCGTGCGGAAAATCGATCATGACGTACCATCAAACTTTATTCCCTGTGTAGTCGACACTAATTTGACCCTAAACCTGTCCCTAACCCTATTCCTAGCCCTAACCGTAACCTGAAACCGTCAAATACACACACAAAAATAAAGTTGATGGTGCGTCATGAGATTACTGTCAATTTCGCGCATGCGCAGACATTTTGAGAACGGGGTAATTTGAGAACACCACACCGGCACAGCTCCCGCCCTTGATTTTTTACCACTACTTTGATCTATGGCCCCTAACCCCTAACTAGAATGTTAAAAGGAGATGCTGTTGAGCTCCCTCTTGAAGAGTAGGCTACCAATGAGGGAGCCTCGGTTGCTTGTGCTGGTAGAGAATTCCGTACAGGAATGACTATAGGGAAGAAGCTGTTCTTAATTGTCGGTTTTATAGAATAAATGATACATACAAAATAAAAGGCAAGCATGTAGCTCCAACCCCCTGCTCCTTCAAATGTTAGTTTTGAAAATGTCCTTTGAAAAAGAACATTGTCATTTTGCGTTTTTGGGGGGAAAAGGTATAGTGTTACTTACTTAGTATCAGCTACTAGGATTGTTTTCATCAAACTAAAAGAAGCAATCTTTGAGACTGAGGGTCGTAAATATGAAAGGGGTGAGTAATCTTCAAAGCCTTTTCAAAGCCAAAATCGTTGTCAAAAAAGAGTCTGAGTCACGCAAAGTAAACTCCATGAAAAGTCGGTTAAGTGAGGAAACAAATATACTGACTTCCAAGAGAAAAGCGGATGTTTCACACACCGTTTTAATGGCTTAAGCTATAATTTACAAACTTGATGTAATTATGTAAAAAAAATGGTAGGTAGCATTTTGTACATTGTTTTCCGGTTTAGAAAAAAACCCGAGTAATTTAGGCTGATAATTAACGGTTTAGCCCAAAATAACCAAATTGAGACTGATAAATAATTAACGGTTTAGCTCAAAAGAGCCAAATTAAGACTGATAATTAACGGTTTAGCCCAAAAGACTTTGCCCCTCCCCCTATAAAATAAAAATAAAATAAAAAAGGAAGAGAAAAAAGCTTTAAAATAATAAGTTGATGCTTTTTTTTGGCTTTTTTCTTTTTTTCTGTCCCATCTTCTGGGCCGTACAGTGGCGTTGCTCCCACGCCGCTCGTTCCGAATCCCAACTCGCAGCTACACCCCGGTTTGTTCAAGTCGCAGAATCCGAGACCAGCAGTCCAAGGGGAGGTTAGGCCGTCAGGAGGCAACCAACCGAGCAGACACTGCACTTCTACAGAGTCACTTCGGTGGAGTTCAGTGGAGCCTGTTCAGGACACCACCTACTAAGCCCCCTACTGACGACACTATTCTCTTAGTCGCGGAGCCAGCGTGAGTGAGGTCCTCCTCCGAGGGCGCCACCACGACCGTCCACCGACAGCTCCCCAGAACACACTGATCCCCATGGCTTTGACCCGAACGCACCAAGGCATAGACTGGATTCGAAACCGAAACTGAGGTCACCATGAGAGCAGGGCATGCAGTGCCACAGAATTTGAGACATTTTTTTTAAATTTTATGATTGATGGAAAATGAGGCCGATGGTCGATGATGCTGATGCTATGGAGTTCCGTATTGGTCTGAGACTGCATGGCAGGGCTGTATTGTACGCTTCCTTTCATAATGATATCCCGGCGTTAACCAGGCCCGAGAACTACAGACACCTGCAGTGTTGGTCTTGCAATTAGAGCAACACTCTCAGAATCGCATCCGTTAAGCGGATGAAACTCGACTGTGTGGTTTCAGTCTTCCCATTGAGCCCATAGCCACTCACTCTGGGTAGGAGTCGGTCCAGGACCGAAAACACTCTCGCCTCTGATGGGATTCGAACCCAGTAGTACGCGACCCTAACCACTACACCACGGCGGCTGGTTTTGATGCATTTTCTTAGGATAGGCTAGACTGTGGCTTCTCAAAATGGCCGACAGTCACCTTACACCAACTTTAAATGTTCATAACTCAACAACAATAACAACAACAACAACAACAACAACAACAACAACAAAAAGGATACAATAATGGTTTTTATATCATTAGAAAGAGAATTGCCTGAAGTTTTCAATTGTACCGTTGTGGTCTTTTTTTTACCCTTAAAATGTCCCTTTAGTGCGTGCTGGGTCACAATAATTATTCTTTCAGTTCCGGCCAGTGGAAGGGTTGGCGGCGAGTGCAGTGTGGTCCAGCGATGTCGGGACCCTAACGCGGAGTGCAAGGACAATGGGCAGGGCTACACTGTCTGTGTGTGCAACACTCCCCCTACCGTGCGCAGAAATGACTACAGCTGCGGTGAGAGCTTCCTTCGCCTCTTCTGTTGCACATGACTCCTCTGTGTGCGGGGGGACCCGGGTTCTATTCTTCGATCTATTCTGACAATGCCTATTGGTTTAACCCGTTCGCCGCCAGATGTTTTTCAGTCAAAAAAATACCATTAAACTTAAATGGGTAGAGAGGAATAAAATTATCTGCAATATTGGGAATTCCTCTGTGACATATTATATATTAGGCGTATCCTAAGCTCCCAAAATTAAGATCTTCGGATAACAGGCCCTGATTTGATGCCTTTTAGTGACATGGGTGTTAAACCATTGTGGTGTATTAATGCAACATTGGCGGTGAAAGGGTTAAGCAACTTTTTCAAATACCAATACAAGGGATTAAACAATAATGAGGTTGAGGGGGTAACAACAAGAAAATGCTTATGACGTACTCCCCCTCCCCCCTACACAATACATAATCAGAAGGTGATCAATTCTCACATGCCTATTCACTCTGTTGTCTGTTTGGTGAACGAAGAACAAAATCAAGGACATCTCTCTCTTTTTTTGTCTGTCTGCTCGTCTCTCTCTCTCTCTCTCTCTCTCTCTCTCTCTCTCTCTCTCTCTCTCTCTCTCTCTCTCTCTCTCTCTCTCTCTCTCTCTCTCTCTCTCTCTCTCTCTCTCTCTCTCTCTCTCTTTTGCAGATATCTAAGTCAATTATTTGTGTACCCAAAATCTTACGTTTTATTGCATTCGTGCCCCCGAATTTGAAAATTCACAAATGCGTGGCTACGCAAAAAGTGTGAAAATTGGGTGTGTCCACTGTTGTTGGCAAGGCAACATTTTTACACGATGTCTCACGAACCCCTTCAATGTGTCCAGAGAGACCCGAGGAACTGCTACTCACACAGTCAAAGTTATTGCTGCTTAGGTGGGCATACCCAATTTTCACACATTTTGAGCAGCTGTTTTGTGATGTTAAACTTCGGGGTTGCTTCAGATTCTAAAATTCTCTGTGTTCCTGGTACACGAACAAACATGTTTGGTGAGCGCTCCTTTTCCTTTTCGGCCCCGTCAGTTTGGAACTCCTTACCACGCGAAATTCGCCATATCCAGTCCTTGCAATGTTTCAAATCAGCTCTCAAGACCCACCTATTCAAGCTACATCACAACCTTTAGGCCACATTACTTCTGGACTCCGTTCTCACACACACCCTCCCCTCCCCCCTCCCCCCATATTAGTTTAACTGTGTGTTGACTGCAATGTCTACGTCAGCTTTGTTGCGAGAGAGAGAGAGAGAGAGAGAGAGAGAGAGAGAGAGAGAGAGAGAGTGTTGATGCTTTATTCAACTGATTGTATTTGTATTGTGTTTTTGAGTGGGGTGAGTGGTGGTGATGGTAACGGTGTGTGTGTGTGTGTGTGTGTGTGCGTACGTGCGTGTCTGTGTGGGTGGGATGTGGGGGGTGTATGTGTATGCCTATTTGCATGTGCGTGAGCGATTATTTGGTTTTGTTGTTGAATTTCTTGCTTTTAATTTTTGTTGTTGTTAAGCGCATAGAGCTCCACATTTGGTGGAGGAATGCGCTATATAAATGATTCACTATTATTATTATTATTATTATTATTATTATTATTATGTGAGCTATTGCTTCCAAACCAATAACGCGAATGCAATGAAATTGTCAGGTCTGGTGTATGCACAATTGAATTAATGACATTTAAAATATAAAAGGATTTGACTATGCCATTTTCGTTCTGAGCTCTTAAAGGGGCACCCTGACAGGGCACCCTGTTTTGCCAGAAACACGTCGAGATCACCAGGAAAACACCCTTTACAGAGATCGCAACACTCGCTTTGGAAGTCAAATTCTTTTCTAATGGTCGCCTGAGTTTAGACCAAATCGTTTGCCGAAATCTTCACAATACAAGCCTTTTTATTTATTAATTTTTTTACATTTTATTTAGTTTACCTAAAGGAGTTTCGCTCATAATAAAGGAAATAGTTGCTTTATTTTATTTTATTGCACTACAAAAAAAAGAAAAAGCTTTAGCCACAATGAGTGGCCTCCACCCACCCCATCCAAAATGGCTTCTCTCTCCGGTATTTCCGCCAAGGAGGAATCGTCGTTTTTACGGTTTGATTTATAGGAAACCAGAGCAACATGAGTGTTTCGATCCTTGAAAAGGCTGTCTTTCTGGTGATTTTGACGTGTTTCTTGCAAAAACTCATCCGTCAGGGTCCACCTTTAAGAAAAAGGAATATTTTTTTTATGTTCTCTGTATGCGTACCATAATTAGGCATAGATTGTGACCAGATTTGTTGTTTTGCACATACACTTACGTTTGCTCCTGTAAACATCGGACCAGACCTGTTTAACCCCTACACAAGTCTTGAGTAGTCTGGACAGCTGAAATGAGTAGGTTTTTTTTTGCAAAATGTGTAGTTTTATTCATTAAACCATCAAATAATGTTCACTGAAAAAAAAGTAGTAATCAAGAATTAAAGAGCATTATGTTCAGTTTTGAAGAGTAGTAGAGGTCCAAATTGAGTTGAATACTACTAAAAAAGAGTAAAGTAAACAGGTCGGACATCCCAAGGACTGAGCAATACAATATAGGGGGAGTTTTGTAACTTCATGGACTTTAAAAAAAAGTCCATGCATTTCAAAAGTCCATGTTATAAAAACTGAATATTATTAATATTATTCATTTGCAGAGCCCCAAAACCCAACACAGACAAGTAAGTTCTCTTGGAATCATTACATTTAATTGGTTGACTATCAGTACTGCATGTTGGTCTGGAACTTGCTTAGCAGTCTGTTTGCCTGTGTTTTGTCTGTTTGTTTCTCTCTGTCTCTGTCTGTCTGTCTCTCTCTCTCTCTCTCTCTCTCTCTCTCTCTCTCTCTCTCTCTCTCTCTCTCTCTCTCTCTCTCTCTCTCTCTCTCTCCTCTCTCTCTCTCTCTCTCTCTCTCTCTCTCTCTCTCTCTCTCTCTCTCTCTCTCTCTCTCTCTCTCTCTCTCTCTCTTTCTCGTATGTGTGGTGTGTGAGTGCGTGCGTGTGTGCGTGTTCGTGCGTGCGTGTGCGTGTGCGTGTGCGTGTTGGGCTGATATGTGTGTATGATGTGTGTGTGTGTTGGGCCGATCGGTGTGTGCATGGTGTGTGTGTGTGTGTATGTGTGTGTGTGTGTATGTGCGTGTGTCTTTGTATTGCATTTTTGTTTGAATGCGCTATGAATGCTAACGTGTGTGTGCGCTTTGATTTGATTTCTATCAAGATTCAGCGCCGTATGTTGTTGTTGTGTATATGCGTGCGTGTGCGTGTGTGCGTGTGCATGTTGGGCTAACATGTGTGTGTGTGTGACGTTTTCACATCATAGGCCCACACATGAGCCAAATCCCCATTTGCCAGTAGTATCGGATTGGTGTGATTATCTTCTTTGCTGCCCCACGTCATCTCATGCAGTCGAGTCGTTCATTTGTCACTCGATCTGCACACGATTCACGCTGCCACCATTTCTTTTTTGTGGTGACGTCAGCTGTGTTTTTTGTCTGCTGTGGATGGCTCGCACTGATCCGAGTCAAAGGAGACAAGCACTACGTGGGTCACAGGCCATTGAAGTAAAGGGTTCCAACCTGGGGGGAGGGAGGGGGAGGGGATGTGACAAGAGTGCATGGCGTGGAGGCACGAGGCCAAGGGGGCATGTTGCCGCAGTACTCTTTGGCACAAAGTTTGGCGTTGACATAGTATCCGGTGTTGCATAAAATATTTAACACATGACATAAATACTCTTTTTTCCTCGATCAAATTGTTTGCTGTTTTGGGAAAGATTGGCCCCTAAATACATTCAGAGGCATCTCGTGGTATACAGGAAGAACAGAAGATTCATCATTAAATATTGAAAAGTCAGGGATATTTTTCTAATATTTATTATTACTTATTTTTGTTTTGCACGGGTGGTTGTTTATATCGTCCGCTATTTTGAAAAATAATACAAAACTAAGTGGCATGGCTTTGTACATCGATTTCTCGGCAAAGATGTAGATTTACACCCTCCCGTTCTATTTCTTGGTTCTTTCCGTGTAGATTCAGCACTTAAATCTCAATATTTTAAATAATAGTTAACTTATTTCTCACATCAAAGAAGAATGGTTCTTGTGCGGTTTTGAAGGGTTCTTATTTCACGGTATAAACTGGTCTTACCTCCCCGTGCTTTCTTCAAGTTCATGGACTGTAGCCTAGTGAGATCTTGTGCCACCCTCAGTCCGTCCTTCTCAGTGTTTACCCTGGCGGTGCGATCTGTCATCTGGTTCAGAGCCTCCCCGCCCCAAACGTTGAAAATTTGGCAATGAGTGACCGGGGGTGGGGGTTCCGGTTGTGTTTTAGATTCCACGGTGCGCTCTCTCTCTATGATGTCATTGTTCCAAGTCTTTTTCGGTGTACGTGTTCCGCACAAACAATGTAGTCCCCCTGTTTTGGTGTAGTGGTTAGTGTCGCGGACTACTGGCTGGGAGGTCTTGGGTTCAAATCCCATCAGAGGCGAGGGGATTTCTTTCGGTCCTGGACCGAGTCCTACCCAAAGTGAGTGGCTACACTGGCTATGGGCTCAATGGGAAGACTGAAACCACACAGTCGAGCTTCATCCGCTTAACGGATGCGATTCTGAGAGTGTTGCTCCAATTTCAAGACCAACACTGCAGGTGTCTGTAGTTCTCGGGCCTGGTTAACGCCGGGATATTATTATGAAAGGAAGCGTAGAATGTCATGCAGTCTCAGACCGATGCTGAACTGCATAGCATCATCATCATTGTCATCCGCCTCATTTCCATCAATCATTAAAAAGAAAAATATGTCTCAAATTATGTGGCTTTGCATGCCCTGCTCTCATGGTGACCTCAGTTTCGGTTTCCAATCCAGTTTATGCCTTGGTGCGTTCGGGTGAAAGTCATGGGGATCAGTGTGTTCTGGGGAGCTGTCGGTGGACGGTCGTGGTGGCGCCCTCGGATGATGACCCCACTCACAGTCACACTGGCTCCGCGACTAAGAGAATAGTGCCGTCAGTAGTAGGTGGTATCCTGAACAGGCTCCTCTGAACTCCACCGAAGTGACTCAGCAGCAGTGCAGTATCTCCTCGGTTGGTTGCCTCCTGATGGCCTAACATAGATTCGCCCCCCTTGGACTGCTGGTTTCGGATTCTGCGACCTGAACATGCCGGGGTGTAGCTGCGAATTGGGATCCGGAATGAGCGGCGTGGGAGCAACGCTACTGTACTGCCCAGAAGATTGAGACAGGCCAAAGAGAAAAGAAAAAAGAATCCCCGTTCATTTGCCTGTAAACGTTTTCTTCAAATTAGTCCTAAACCCTGAATTAAATGGCATGCAGAGAACGTGGCCACAAACCCTTTATTAAGAAGCCGCAAAGCGAGAACTGCTTGATATGTTTGTTTGTTTGTTTGTTCCTAGCTATCTAAGTTAACACGATAACGTTTGAATGGAGGGACCTAGGACCCTGGAATTCCGCATGCGGATGGGTATTTAGGATATCTAGGCCACCTTTGAAGATGATTAAAGAAGACAGACGAGAAAACATGAAAATGGCAGTAAGTTTTGCCAATGGTTTTTTTTTATAAGTTGTGATTTTATTTCTGATCTATTTTTCTTAATTTATAAGAATGTGTATTATGTGTGATTTTTTTTTTTTTTTTACATTTCATTTATTTATGTTGTGTGTGCGTTTTTTTTTTTTTTAATCTGCTACCATCCAGTGCATACAGTTCGATGGCCTAACAATAACCATTTCAGAGCTCATTCTCATTCTCTCTCTCTCTCTCTCTCTCTCTCTCTCTCTCTCTCTCTCTCTCTCTCTCTCTCTCTCTCTCTCTCTCTCTCTCTCTCTCTCTCTCTCTCTCTCTCTCTCTCTCTCTCTCTCTCTCTCTCTCTCTCTCTCTCTCTCTCTCTCTCTCTCTCTCAAAAGCCAACTGTCTCGTCTCCTCTCAAAAGTGTGTGTGTGTGTGTGTGTGTGTGAAACACAAAACGGGCCTTATAACTCCGCCGTTTTTCGACCGAATCGCTTCAAATTTGCTGTGAGCCCTAACGGGGCGATGGCAACGGCAACCCAGGCGGCCGTGTCATTTGCGCGGTTTCGCAAATGCGCGAAACGCGCATCCGCCGGCCTCTCGGCGCCCGTATCTCCGGCGTTTCTGGGCCGATTGCCTTCAAATTTGGCAGAAAGATGACCTGGGCGGGGACTATCCGTGTGCCAAACCGGAAGCGAATCGGTTCAGAAACGCGCGCTAGACGCCGCTTCACCTTTTCACGAATAACTCCGCCGTTTCTTAACCGAATCGCCTCAAATGTGCTGTCAGGCTTGCTATGACCCGGGCAAAGCATGGCAGGAAATTTGAACAGCATCCGTTCATAAATGCGCGCGATATGCACCAATTTACAGTTTCGCTCACTAGGCGAAACGACATTATGTCCAAACGTGCTGTTATTAAAGGGGGGGAAACTGCTGTGGGCATGAGACCATGGTTCACACGTGCTGGGGTGATGAGTAGGTCAGCCAGCTGGTTATGGGTGGGGTAGTGGGTGGGTGGGTGGGCGGAGGGATGGTGTGGGGGCAGTGGAGATTACAAGGGGATGACACTACACGTATCTGTATTATAAAAAAAATTGGGACTTTACTGGTTTAGCACTGCCTCCGGGCATTGCCTCCAGTATTGTTCAATACTGCCATGGGGTTAAAACTGCCACGGGAATTAACTGCCGCGGGGCGATTGCCAGTGACAATAAAATGTCCAGTGTTCCAGTGTGTCCTTCCAGTGTTCCAGTGTGTTCTTTCTCTCTCTCTCTCTCTCTCTCTCTCTCTCTCTCTCTCTCTCTCTCTCTCTCTCTCTCTCTCTCTCTCTCTCTCTCTCTCTCTCTCTCTCTCTCTCTCTCTCTCTCTCTCTCTCTCTCTCTCTCTCTCTCTCTCTCTCTCTCTCTCTCTCTCTCTCTCTCTCTCTCTCTCTCTCTCTCTCTCTCTCTCTCTCTCTCTCTCTCTCTCTGTGAAAAGTCTCCTTACCTAAACGTAACTACTACCCTATTCTACATAATATAAAGAGGGTCTCACCAACTTGGTCATGCTGTGATGATGATCAAAGATCTCCTCAAGATGGTGCTGGGTATTGGGGTTGGTCTCGTCCTTCTCTTGCTGGGTGGTGGCATTGTCTTCGCCGTTCTTCGTCGCTGGCAGGAGCACAAACAAGGTAACGATGAAGCTTCTTCTTCTTCTTCTGCGTTCCCATGCAGGCCGTATGGCCATAATGAGCAAGGTAAGTAC
Source organism: Phymorhynchus buccinoides (assembly GCA_017654935.2). Taxonomy (NCBI): domain Eukaryota; kingdom Metazoa; phylum Mollusca; class Gastropoda; order Neogastropoda; family Raphitomidae; genus Phymorhynchus; species Phymorhynchus buccinoides. The sequence goes on from CM065701.1 coordinate 43,493,809, forward strand.
GTGTCCGGTTTTCAGTTTTCGCCGGTCTTCCCGCTGCGTACAGCCAACACGTTCCAATTTTGGAGGAGCTCAAAGGAGACAAATTATTTGGACGATTTTTTGTGTGTGGGTTTTTTTTTGGGGGGTGGGGGTGGAAGGCAGGAGAATGGGCAATAAGTCGGAAAGATAGTAGATGATAGAAAGCACAGGGAAAAGGCAAGAGAGTGGCCGATTAGAGGAAGTTGCAAGTACAGAACTTCCAGAAAGTGGGGGAACTATTTTTACGAAAGACCACCCCCCCGGTATCCCCACGGGGAGAGACTCGTAGAGGGGGCGGGGATCGTCCAGTTCCCCGTATGGAGGCACGAGGCTTCCACCTACTGCCCCAACGATGAAGCAAAGATGGCAAATTCGGGTGAACAACCGTAGGCCTATCAGTATAATTATATCAGTTTAGGGGCTGACATCCTGAACTGCATACGGTGCGATCCGACTGCGAATATGTCTGTGAGTCCTCAACATACAGTATGTCTGTGAGTCCTCAACATACAGTATGTCTGTGAGTCCTCAACATACAGTATGTCTGTGAGTCCTCAACATACAGTATGTCTGTGAGTCCTCAACATACAGTATGTCTGTGAGTCATCAACATACAGTATGTCTGTGAGTCCTCAACATACAGTATGTCTGTGAGTCCTCAACATACAGTATGTCTGTGAGTCCTCAACATACAGCATGTCTGTGAGTCATCAACATACAGTATTCATACGGCGCTGAATCTGGATGTAAATCAAATCAAAGCGCGCACACACATTAGCATTTTTACAAAAACGCAATGCAAAGCGAACACACACGGATGACATCAATGCAGAATACAGCAGAAACAGACCTAATGGCAGGAGAAAGAGAGTGGAGCTTGAATGACGGGGGAACAGGTGTGTCTTGAGGTTAGCTTTGAAAGCAGAGAAGGTCGGTCGCTGACTGAGGGAAAGAGGAAGTTTGTTCCAGGAGGTCGGTCCTGAGACGGCAAAAGAGCGCTGACAACAGTTGAAAGCTTATACCTAGGGATCTGGAGAGAAAGAGGGTCAGAAATTGAACGTAAAGTGCGAGCTGGCGTATAGATGGAAATATTGTCGCAGAGGTAAGATGGAGCAGCTTTATGGATAGATTTATAGCAAAGGGTGTTTAATTTATACTCAATTCTGTCTGCGACAGGAAGCCAGTGCAAAGAACGGAGAAGAGGGCTAACATGATCGAACTTTTTCATGATTCACGTGAAACATTTCTGTCTAAAGATAATTCTATTGGTTTCTTTCACTATACTCATGATGATGTATAGACCCCAATACACGAGTTACATAAAATGCTTGATACAAAAATACAGATTATTTCATCGGATTCCTGTACGGGGGACTACAAATAATTATAGTGAACAAATATCGTGATCAGGGAGGTCGGATTACTGAGTGGCAAACTACACTAGTTAATACTAGTGATTCAGGCTGAGATCAGTCCTGAACAGCGGGGTGGTCGCTTCACCGGAGACACCCTTAGTAACAAATAAGAAGGGAAACATCACAGACTGACAAAAACTGTCCGGTATACTGAAGTGCCCGCGGTACTGTGGTGCCCGTTAAAGTGAGCTTCGACTGTAGTGGGATTTCGTCAGATTCATTTAGACAGTAGAATTTCACGAGAATCATGCCTCACAAATGTCACAGTCGGGTCGCATCGTATAATATGCAGCGTGTCTGCCCGTCTTTAGGTCCGTTGTGATCTCCCGCTCTATGCTTAGTTATTGTTTCATCTCAATGGCTTCGGTACTCAAAAGCAAACAGATCTCTCTCTCTCTCTCTCTCTCTCTCTCTCTCTCTCTCTCTCTCTCTCTCTCTCTCTCTCTCTCTCTCTCTCTCTCTCTCTCACTCACTCACTCACTCACTCTCTGTTTCTGTTTTAAATGTGCACATTTCTAAGTTATTTCTAAGTTGATGTAATGAATTTTAATCATAATTATTTGGTTGGTATAATTTCGTTTGACACGTTTGTTCAATGTTCTTTCAGTTGTGTTGTATTTCTGTCACGTTGTTGCACCTAACCTGAATTTCTCTTTTGGAGATATTTAGTTAGTTAGTTAGTCTATTATAGTCCCGTCAACAGCTATGGTTAAATCAGGACTGTCACCGCGTAAAGTTCGACCACGTATAGCAAAACACAAATCCATGAATCTTAACAACGTACCAAACCTGAAAACATAAACAATATAGTACAATTCATAACGTGACACTTCCCTCATTGTACCCTATAGCACATCATTCCAGACAGTGCTGGAAACGTAAGCCATTCCGCTCTATTTATCGAATCCAGATTTTTTTTAAACAGTAAAAAAGCATAACAAATACATTCTAATAAGCTAAGATACATTAAAAAAGGCTATGCAAGCAAATATGCACTGCAGAATGGACAACAGGTGCCCACTCAAGTGCGTAAGGTCTCATGTCTGGAAGCCAGTGTACAATAAAAAGCAAAACCTGGTACAGTACTCCCCGTTTATAGTAAACTCGGTTATAAGAAATTTCGGTTACAGTAAAGGAAAGCACTGGTTCCCGGTCAAAGGTCTACTGTTTTATTACTAAATAGACCTCGGATAGTAGCAACTCGGCTATAATTTTTTAAAAACTGCTATAGTAAAGTTACTTTTGGTTCCCCACAGGACTGGCTCCTCGGTTACAATAAAAAAATTGTCCTCTTCGTGACCTTTGTAAATACGTCACCAATGTATGCTCAGTCTCACCACTCCCTCCACCCACCCATAATAACAACTGGGTTATAATTAAAATTTAAAAAACTCCTAGAGTAAAGTCATTTGTGGTTCCTCCTGGTTACAATAAAAATAATTGTTCTCTTCCTGACCTTTATAAATACGTCATCAATGTATACTCACAGTCTCACTACTCCCTCTACCCACCTTCATCAACGAAATTGAAAGGCACTCAAAAACATGTTTCTTTCCCCTCATTACTTAGTGGAACCAAATGAATATATATACAGCTAAATCCGCTTATAAGAAACTCGCTTATAAGAAAACTCGCTTACAATGAAGCAAAAAACAATTCCCTGCCAAACTTCTTTCTTATCTATGATCAAAACTGGGATATAAGAAACTCGCTTATAAGAAAACTCGGTTATAAGCAAGCAAATTTTTTCTCCCATCTGCAATGGAAACTTGGATATAAGAAAATTGTCATACAAGAGAGTTGGTTTGCAGTTCATTTTCTTATAAGCGAATTACCATTGACAACATTTTCTTAAAGACCCACCAGATCACATGTCAAAATCACGGGTTCCACATGTTTTCCTTCTTATAGCTGGTACAAAATCTTGTTTTGACCAGGTTTGACTCCCATACAAATGCCCCAAATTGAAAACGAAACATTTTAAAGAGCAGCCTCAATTTGAAGTTGGGGGAATTTGTATGTGGGTCACAGCTACCCAGAAAAAACCAAGGGATTTAATCGTGTTGGTTCAGTTTGTCTTTAAGAGTGAGTTGGACCTGAACTGAAAGGATGTTCCGAGAAAATTGAAGTCATTCCAAAAAGGGAAAGTTTACCTCATACCAGTTGTGTCACAGACATTCTAAACAGTACAGGCACTAGATTATAAGACTAATTGAGTTGTTTTTGTTCCTTTATTCCATACTTTCCTTCAGTATTCTGTGCAAAATAAATGTTGAGCAGAAGAAAAAAATATGAGTACTTTTGTGTTGGTGGTAGAGAGACTGTCCATCCTTACATTTTCAGCAGCAATGGCAGAGAGGAAAAGGCAATTCATTTCTTTAAGAAGATAAATACAAATAACTGAATATGTGGACGAACATCCACATAAACAAAAGCAAACGATCGATGAAAAGCTGTATGGGTGGACAGTAAATGGTAATAATTCAGTACAAGAAAGGTGAAGGGGTACGCATTTGATAACAGTAAAAAGACAAAAAAAAGGCTTCTTAGATAAGTTGTTGTAGGCTACTTTAAATCTTCTTCTTAGTAGACTTTTGATTTTATGATGCAAGACATGCATCAAATTAGGAAAAAGGATTTTCTCTTCATTTTGTTTTTCTGTCTTTCTTTTTCCCCTTTTCCCCCATTCAATTTGTTTATAAGGGAAAAAACTTCAAAATGTTTTCTTATATCCGAGTTTCGGATATAAGAAAACTTGGATATGGTAATAAGCAAAACATCTCCCTTCGATTTTCTTATAACCGAGTTTTGCTGTATTTTGATTTTATGATGTAAAACATGAGTCATAGGTCGCAAGTTTCCTTATTGTCCATTGGCATTGTACAAATGCAAATACAATATTGTCTTCCACTCTGTAAAGTAAGTTATGCATTCAAATTAGAATATTGATTAAAAACAAGAAACAGAAATTTACATTTAAACAAATATGTTACTCTCATTCCTCACCCAATCATTCATCTGCTCTCCGCTATCTTGCTCGCTCATCATGCAACTCACACCATGTCTGCCTTCATTTTTGTTTTTAATTTTCTGTTCTGTTCTTTCTTTTTTTCCTCCTTTGTTTTTCCTTTTTTCCTTTTTTTCATGCACCAAATTAGGTAAAAGTATTTTTTTCTTCGTTTTATGTTTCTGTTTGTCTTTTATTTTATTTTTTTCTCTTTTTCTCTTTTATTTTTTCCCTTTTCCCCCATTCAACTCGGTTATAAGAAAAAAAAATCTAAATGTTTTCTTTGATCCGAGTTTCGGATAAAAGAAAACACAGATATAAGAAAACCAAAATTTTATCTCCCTTCGATTTTCTTATAACCGGGTTTTGCTGTAGCATCATGAAAATGCGATATTTTATTGCAGGCATCTATTATCAGGCATAATGTCTGTAGGCAAAATGTCCAGTGAGCATGGTGACCGTAGGCATAATGTCCGTAGGCAAAGTGTCCGTAGGCAAAATGTCCGCAGGCAAACTGTTCGGTCACGGTGCGTGTGTGTGTGTGTGTGTGTGTGTGTGCGTGTGCATGCATGAATAGATTCAAAGGCGATTCTGGAAGTTAGAGGTTGTACACTATATGCTTTTACAGCTAGTTTTGTTTTGTGCACAGGGAAATATACCATGTATAAACCCAATCACCTTTTTGGACCTCAAACCATATGAGGAAGGGGTAGGATGGGTTTATATTTAGTATTTTACGTTAGCTTTGACTTAGAAAAACGTCATCGGATAAGGTAAAAAATATCATCAAAACTTTACTATATCCGAACATCGTTTATAAGAAAAACCTGTTATTGTAAAGGAAAAGCCTTGCTCCCCTGCACTTTACTATAAGCGGGGTGTACTGTATGTCATAAATTGTAAAAAGGAAAAAACGTGGAAGGGTTTTATAGAAAAAAATGCAGAAAGAAGTAGACGCCAGAAAGCAAAAAGAAGAGAAAAGGCAGAGTCAAAGAGAGCGATAGAGTAGGGAAGTTGCTAGCATAGAACTTCCAGAAGAAGGGGGAACTATTTCTGCGGGGAATATTAAAGTATTCTTAAACTTGAACTTTTTGCCAGCTTTCTATTCGGGTGAGGGGAGAAGGGGGTGGGGGGGGGGGGGGGGGGGGGGGGGGGGGGGGGGGGGGGGGGGGGGGGGGGGGGTTGGAGGGTCAATCCTATGAAAACCCTGTATTGGATTGATCGAGTCCAGTTCTAACCTTTTCGTAATCTGACCCATGTTTTGCAACTGGTAGACCAACATGTTTTGGGTTTTTTAATGGTTGTGGAATGTTTCTAATATCTTATGCTTGTCAGTAATCGATGTACACTAAGGCCGGGTTCACATTAGACGCGTACGTTCCGTACGGAAAACCCTAAATAAGCGGAAGAAAGAAGGATACAAGTTTACGCATAATTATAGGGGAAATTCGGACACGTGCGCAAATCTTTTCCCTTCTTTGCTTCACTTATTTCTGGATTGTGCACGGGCTTCCGCATGGAATATCCGCGTATGTGTGTACACGGCCTAAGTGTTGACGGTGTTTACGGACCTAATAATTACGGATCTAATTATTTTATTGGACATTAGCCTGATAGCTTTGCATAGAAAGTGTCTCTGGTACAAATGATAATGTTAGTTTTGTTGTTGTTGAGTGAGCCATTGCTTGTTAACCAGCCGCGATGCGAAAGTGGGTTAATGTTTTCAGTGCGGTCTGTTTGTTGCTGGCTAAAAATAAAAATGTGACTATGTGACTACATCTATCTGTCTATGTATGTAACCACAATAACGTTTGCACGGAGAGACCTAGGAGGCTCAAACTCTGCATGCGGATAGGTAGTTAGGATATCTAGGTCAGGTTCGAAGATGAAGGTCATTGGTCACAGGTCAAGGTCACTGGAGCCAAAACTGCTGACGCGGCGGAGCAAAATGACGCGCCGCGTCAACGCGTCAAGTCAAACAATGTGCCGCGTGTAATAATAGAATGCTGCGCCACGCTGAAAATGCTGTCGCACGTCAATACGGCGCGCGCACATGGGCACGCACACACGAAAGCACGCTAGCAAGCACGCAAGCATCAAATCATCGCGTCAAACAACGCGTCGCGTCAAACCGAATGCCTCACCTTGCCAAAAATGCTGCCGCACATCAATCCAGTGCGCACGCACGCAAGCGCACACGTACGTGCATGAATGGCATGTGCTGCACCGTGCCAAAAATGCTGCCGCACGTCAATCCAGTGCGCGCACATGCTCACACATGCACGCGCGCACACACGCCTGAAAATGTTGCCGCGCGACTGGTTGATCTAGCGTGTCACGCTCTGTTGTATCTTTGTTTTAATAGACTGTATCGCCTGATATCAGATCAATCAGGTTTCACCATTCTAAGCCTTTAACTCTGGAATCGCGTGTGTGCGCTCTTGAGAGAACTTGAACTTGAACTTGAACTTGAAATGTTTAATGAGAATGAACTGAATAAGCATAACAACACTTCTTTTCATCAGGTCCTCAACCAAATAAAATAATAAACAAGCAATGAAATGAATATACAAACAAACAGCAATATTATAACATCATCATTAAACACGACAGCAAAAGAACGATGAAATAGTAACACCAATAATTATAATAATAATAATATGGTAATAATAAAACAGTAATATGCAAAGAGAGAGAGAGAGACAAGAATGTGTGTGTGTGTGTGTTTGTGTGTGTGTGTGCGTGTGCGTGCGCGCGCGTGCGCGCGTGTGTGTGTGTTTATATTGATCATGGTCTAATATTGCACATGGTCTGATTTCAGGCAAAGTAAAAGAAGAGATGCTAGCTCGAAGGTATTTGCTCTCTCTCTCTCTCTCTCTCTCTCTCTCTCTCTCTCTCTCTCTCTCTCTCTCTCTCTCTCTCTCTCTCTCTCTCTCTCTCTCTCTCTCTCTCTCTCTCTCTCTCTCTCTCTCTCTCTCTCTCTCTCTCTCTCTCTCTCTCTCTCTCTCTCTCTCTCTAATTTCTCACCGAAGTGACTCAGCAGCAGTGCAGTGTCTCCGCGGTTAGTTGCCTCCTGATGGCCTAACATTCGCTCCCCTTGAACTGCTGGTCTCGGATTCAGCGACCTGAACGGGCCGGGGTGTGGCTGCCAGTTGGGATTCGGAAAGAGCGGCGTGGGAGCAACGCCACTGTAGATGGGACAGCACAAACAAACAAAAACCACAAAAATTCTTGTTGCTTTCCGTCTGTAAAGCTCCTTGTATTGTGTGCCTGTTGTATGTTGTGTGCCTGTTGTATTGTGTGCCTGTTGTATGTTGTGTGCCTGTTGTATGTTGTGTGCCTGTTGTATGTTGTGTGCCTGTTGTATGCTGTGTGCCTGTTGTGTGCCTGTTGTATGTTGTGTGCCTGTTGTATGTTGTGTGTGTTGTATTGTGTGCCTGTTGTATGTTGTGTGCCTGTTGTATGTTGTGTGCCTGTTGTCTGTTGTGTGCCTGTTGAATGTTGTGTGTGTTGTATTGTGTGCCTGTTGTATGTTGTGTGCCTGTTGTATGTTGTGTGCCTGTTGTATGTTGTGTACAAACAAAAACCACAAAAATTCTTGTTGCTTTCCGTCTGTAAAGCTCCTTGTATTGTGTGCCTGTTGTATGTTGTGTGCCTGTTGTATTGTGTGCCTGTTGTATGTTGTGTGCCTGTTGTATGTTGTGTGCCTGTTGTATGTTGTGTGCCTGTTGTATGTTGTGTGCCTGTTGTGTTGTGTGCCTGTTGTATGTTGTGTGCCTGTTGTATGTTGTGTGTGTTGCCTGTTGTGTGCCTGTTGTATGTTGTGTGCCTGTTGTATGTTGTGTGCCTGTTGTGTTGTGTGCCTGTTGTATGTTGTGTGCCTGTTGTATGTTGTGTGCCTGTTGTATGTTGTGTGCCTGTTGTATGTTGTGTGCCTGTTGTATGTGTGTGCCTGTTGTGTGTTGTGTGCCTGTTGTATGTTGTGTGCCTGTTGTGCCTGTTGTGTGCCTGTTGTATGTTGTGTGCCTGTTGTATGTTGTGTGCCTGTTGTATGTTGTGTGCCTGTTGTATGTTGTGTGCCTGTTGTATGTTGTGTGCCTGTTGTATGTTGTGTGCCTGTTGTATGTTGTGTGCCTGTTGTATGTTGTGTGCCTGTTGTATGTTGTGTGCCTGTTGTATGTTGTGTGCCTGTTGTATGTTGTGTGCCTGTTGTATGTTGTGTGCCTGTTGTATGTTGTGTGCCTGTTGTATGTTGTGTGCCTGTTGTATGTTGTGTGCCTGTTGTATGTTGTGTGCCTGTTGTATGTTGTGTGCCTGTTGTATGTTGTGTGCCTGTTGTATGTTGTGTGCCTGTTGTATGTTGTGTGCCTGTTGTATGTTGTGTGCCTGTTGTATGTTGTGTGCCTGTTGTATGTTGTGTGCCTGTTGTATGTTGTGTGCCTGTTGTATGTTGTGTGCCTGTTGTATGTTGTGTGCCTGTTGTATGTTGTGTGCCTGTTGTGTTGTGTGCCTGTTGTATGTTGTGTGCCTGTTGTATGTTGTGTGCCTGTTGTGTTGTGTGCCTGTTGTATGTTGTGTGCCTGTTGTATGTTGTGTGCCTGTGTGTGTTGTGTGCCTGTTGTATGTTGTGTGCCTGTTGTATGTTGTGTGCCTGTTGTATGTTGTGTGCCTGTTGTATGTTGTGTGCCTGTTGTATGTTGTGTGCCTGTTGTATGTTGTGTGTATGTTGTGTGCCTGTTGTATGTGTGCCTGTTGTATGTTGTGTGCCTGTTGTATGTTGTGTGCCTGTTGTATGTTGTGTGCCTGTTGTATGTTGTGTGCCTGTTGTATGTTGTGTGCCTGTTGTATGTTGTGTGCCTGTTGTATGTTGTGTGCCTGTTGTATGTTGTGTGCCTGTTGTATGTTGTGTGCCTGTTGTATGTTGTGTGCCTGTTGTATGTTGTGTGCCTGTTGTATGTTGTGTGCCTGTTGTATGTTGTGTGCCTGTTGTGTTGTGTGCCTGTTGTATGTTGTGTGCCTGTTGTTGTTGTGTGCCTGTTGTATGTTGTGTGCCTGTTGTATGTTGTGTGCCTGTTGTATGTTGTGTGCCTGTTGTGTTGTGTGCCTGTTGTATGTTGTGTGCCTGTTGTATGTTGTGTGCCTGTTGTATGTTGTGTGCCTGTTGTATGTTGTGTGCCTGTTGTGTGTTGTGTGCCTGTTGTATGTTGTGTGCCTGTTGTGTGCCTGTTGTATGTTGTGTGCCTGTTGTGTTGTGTGCCTGTTGTATGTTGTGTGCCTGTTGTATGTTGTGTGCCTGTTGTATGTTGTGTGCCTGTTGTGCCTGTTGTGTGTGCCTGTTGTATGTTGTGTGCCTGTTGTGTGTTGTGTGCCTGTTGTATGTTGTGTGCCTGTTGTTGTGTGCCTGTTGTGTGTTGTGTGCCTGTTGTGTTGTGTGTATGTTGTGTGTTGTGTGCCTGTTGTATGTTGTGTGCCTGTTGTGTGCCTGTGTGTGTTGTGTGCCTGTTGTATGTTGTGTGCCTGTTGTGTGTTGTGTTGTATGTTGTGTGCCTGTTGTATGTTGTGTGCCTGTTGTATGTTGTGTGCCTGTTGTATGTTGTGTGCCTGTTGTATGTTGTGTGCCTGTTGTATGTTGTGTGCCTGTTGTATGTTGTGTGCCTGTTGTATGTTGTGTGCCTGTTGTATGTTGTGTGCCTGTTGTATGTTGTGTGCCTGTTGTATGTTGTGTGCCTGTTGTATGTTGTGTGCCTGTTGTATGTTGTGTGCCTGTTGTATGTTGTGTGCCTGTTGTTGTGTGCCTGTTGTATGTTGTGTGCCTGTTGTATGTTGTGTGCCTGTTGTATGTTGTGTGCCTGTTGTATGTTGTGTGCCTGTTGTATGTTGTGTGCCTGTTGTGTTGTGTGCCTGTTGTATGTTGTGTGCCTGTTGTATGTTGTGTGCCTGTTGTGTTGTGTGCCTGTTGTATGTTGTGTGCCTGTTGTATGTTGTGTGCCTGTTGTATGTTGTGTGCCTGTTGTATGTTGTGTGCCTGTTGTGTTGTGTGCCTGTGTGTGTTGTGTGCCTGTTGTATGTTGTGTGCCTGTTGTATGTTGTGTGCCTGTTGTATGTTGTGTGCCTGTTGTATGTTGTGTGCCTGTTGTTGTTGTGTGCCTGTTGTATGTTGTGTGCCTGTTGTATGTTGTGTGCCTGTTGTATGTTGTGTGCCTGTTGTATGTTGTGTGCCTGTTGTGTTGTGTGCCTGTTGTATGTTGTGTGCCTGTTGTGTTGTGTGCCTGTTGTATGTTGTGTGCCTGTTGTATGTTGTGTGCCTGTTGTATGTTGTGTGCCTGTTGTATTGTGTGCCTGTTGTATGTTGTGTGCCTGTTGTATGTTGTGTGCCTGTTGTATGTTGTGTGCCTGTTGTATGTTGTGTGCCTGTTGTATGTTGTGTGCCTGTTGTATGTTGTGTGCCTGTTGTATGTTGTGTGCCTGTTGTATGTTGTGTGCCTGTTGTATGTTGTGTGCCTGTTGTATGTTGTGTGCCTGTTGTATGTTGTGTGCCTGTTGTATGTTGTGTGCCTGTTGTATGTTGTGTGCCTGTTGTATGTTGTGTGCCTGTTGTATGTTGTGTGCCTGTTGTATGTTGTGTGCCTGTTGTATGTTGTGTGCCTGTTGTATGTTGTGTGCCTGTTGTATGTTGTGTGCCTGTTGTATGTTGTGTGCCTGTTGTATGTTGTGTGCCTGTTGTATGTTGTGTGCCTGTTGTATGTTGTGTGCCTGTTGTGTGTTGTGTGCCTGTTGTATGTTGTGTGCCTGTTGTATGTTGTGTGCCTGTTGTATGTTGTGTGCCTGTTGTATTGTGTGCCTGTTGTATGTTGTGTGCCTGTTGTATGTTGTGTGCCTGTTGTATGTTGTGTGCCTGTTGTATGTTGTGTGCCTGTTGTATGTTGTGTGCCTGTTGTATGTTGTGTGCCTGTTGTATGTTGTGTGCCTGTTGTATGTTGTGTGCCTGTTGTATGTTGTGTGCCTGTTGTATGTTGTGTGCCTGTTGTGTGTTGTGTGCCTGTTGTATGTTGTGTGCCTGTTGTATGTTGTGTGCCTGTTGTATGTTGTGTGTGTTGTATTGTGTGCCTGTTGTATGTTGTGTGCCTGTTGTATGTTGTGTGCCTGTTGTGTTGTGTGCCTGTTGTGTGTTGTGTGCCTGTTGTATGTTGTGTGCCTGTTGTATGTTGTGTGCCTGTTGTATGTTGTGTGCCTGTTGTATGCCTGTTGTATGTTGTGTGCCTGTTGTATTGTGTGCCTGTTGTATGTTGTGTGCCTGTTGTATGTTGTGTGCCTGTTGATTTTTTTTTAATTGTTTAGCTGCGGTGACAATATCACATTTATGCGATGTTTTATTTTGCTGCTAAATCTTTGATTTGTATGAAGTCGTTTGGTAACTTCATGCATACCATAAAACCAACATTTATTCCTTTGCGTCGAACCTCCCTTATAAGCCCCCCCCCGTCAATAAGACTCCGTCCCTTAAGACCTACTTCTCTTTTCTTTGTAAACATTGAAATTGTCTCCCTTGTACAATGAAGACCTTATTTGGGATGATTTTTGAAGGTCTCAAAAAGGGAGGCTCCGCTGTAGTAAGTAGATGAATAGGCTGTAACGTTCTTGGTCGTTTAATATTGTCAATGAAAGAAAAGAAAAAAACTGTGCCGCCGAGCGGCAGACATGTCCTTTGCCCGTTTCGCCCCCTATCTGCCTCCCCCCCCCCCTCCACTCACTACCAACCCCTACATCTTAGCCACCCTCCCGCTCTTTGACTCCACACAGAATTTGAAATGATTCCGTCTAGTGGTTCAGGAGATACAGCCCGGACAGACATTAAAAAAAAGAAGGTTGAAGGTCAAGGTAAAGAAGCTTCAAAATTTTTCGCACTGCATTCGTTGAGTGGTGTCAATCGAGTATATAATTATGGTTATGTGGGTGTACGACGAATGTTTTTTTATGTAAGAGCCTCGAGGTCAAATGTCAAGGTCAAGGGGCTTCAAATGCCTCTGGCATTCCTTAGGTCATGTTGAATATATATGGTTATTTGGGTGTATGCCCACTATTGTTCGAACTATAGCCACTGCTAAAAGAGACAAGTTCAAAAGTCAAGGTCAAACCATACATGACCTTGAGCCAATCTACCAACCTGCCAAATTTCAAACCTGTAATTGCAAAAAAATATGAAAGACATGGTTAGATCACCAATTTACACCTCCAATTTCTACGTCCTGGTATATCAGAATTGTCAATAGCTAATGCACCCACATACTAAGTTTGAACATTGCAAGTCCAATACAAGGTCAAGGTTGGCAAGGTCACAATTTGTGAACATAACTATCTGTATACATTGATACACCAAAAGATAGAATTTGAAATTATTCCATCCAGCGGTTCACAAGAAGCAGTCCAGATAGACAACAATAACACACTAGAAAGCACTGATACAGCGCACCTGAGCTTGGCCTACAGTAGAGTTGCTTCCCTTGTACTATTTTGGCAACTTAATTTTGAATGCGCTTGAAGATGAACAACAACACACAAAAAGCCTTCAAGGTCAGCACAGTTTTTTTCGTTTTTGTGTGGGTTATTTTTACAAAACTCTCCCTGCATGATACACCATCACACACAATTTGAAGCGCTTCTGTTCACTGGTGTATGAAATACAGCTCAGAAATGAAATATATAGCCCAAAGAAGGAAATTTGGATTCTCAAGGTCAAACTTCAAGGTCAAGGTCAGCGCAGTCACGATCACGAACATCGAAAGAAGCCTTCCTTTTCACGATGCTTACCCCTCTACCAAATTTGATCAAAAATCCGTCTAGTAGTTTTTGCTAAATTCGATGTAGTCATGCACACACACACACATACACGCACGCACGCACGCACACACACAAACAGACACGCACACAGAGACGCACACACACACACCTCTGCCAAATTTGATCAAAATCCGTCTAGTAGTTTTTGCTAAAATCGATGTAATCATACACACACGCGCACGCAAGCACGCGCACACGCACACGCACACGCACGCACGCACACGCACACGCACACGCACACGCACACACACACACACACACACACACACACACACACACACACACACACACATACATACAGACACTAACAAACTCACACACATGCTGTTGACGTTTTGGCACCAGAACAAACAAACACAGTCACACACACACACACACACACACACACACACACACACACACACACGTGCGCGCGCGCACGCACACACACGCGCACACAAACACACACACACACAAACACTCGCACACGCACACGCACACATATACACAACCACACACACACAATCACACACACACATACACACACACACACAAGCACAACACACACAACCACACACACACACACACACACACACACACACACACACACACACACACACACACACACACACACACACACACACAACACACAACAACAACAACAACAACAACAACAACAACAACAACAACAACAACAACAACAACAACAACAACAACCACCAACCACCACCACCACCACCACCACCACCTTCTTCTTCTTAGCTGATGCGTAGTCTGGCAAAGAACAAAATGGTCTTTGTTTTAATTAATTAAATAATGATTTAGTTTTGTGCAGCTGTCTTGTCGGCCTATCAAACTATATTGCTGTGTGTGTGTGTGTGTGTGTGTGTGTGTGTGTGTGTGTGTGTGTGTGTGTGTGTGTGTGTGTGTTAACAGTCAAAAGATGGTGGCGCTGTCGGAAGCCACATCTCAGTTCACATCTGGGCTGCAAAGCGGTTCTTCGGAGCCCCAGTCTGTTTTAGGAGCATCGAAAAAGACGTCAATGTCGGAAAAGGCATCAACGTCAAAAATGGATTCATCCGCTGTGGAAGAATCCGTTGGTGAGGAATCGGTCATTGAGAATGAAGCGGACTCATCTGGGGATTAGCAACTCTACCAGCACTAAAATGTTAACATTGTTTGTTTTGTATTGACATTAACACCGTATTATGTTATGCAGGTGCTTTTTGTTGTTTTTTGTTTTGTTTTTAAACTGAGAATAATTATTGTCTTTCAGCATTTAACAACATGGAAAAATTAAACGAAATCTTGAGCCCCCCTTCACTTTGATTTATAATTTTAATGCAGTGTGATTTCTCAATTTCTCAAAGGTTTTAAGCCTGAAGATTTTGTGTGTGTGTGTGTGTGTGTGGGGGGGGGGTTGCTTATCCACAATCTGTATTAGCAATTTGAGGTCCAGGGGGTGTGTGTGTGGGGGGGGGGGGGGGAGGGGGTTGCTTATCCACAATCTGTATTAGCAATTTGAGGTCCAGGGGTGTGTGTGTGTGGGGGGGGGGGGGGGAGGGGGTTGCTTATCCACAATCTGTATTAGCAATTTGAGGTCCAGGTGTGTGTGTGTGTGTGTGGGGGGGGGGGGTTGCTTATCCACAATCTGTATTAGCAATTTGAGGTCCAGGGTGTGTGTGTGTGTGGGGGGGGGGGGTTGCTTATCCACAATCTGTATTAGCAATTTGAGGTCCAGGGTGTGTGTGTGTGGGGGGGGGAGGGGGTTGCTTATCCACAATCTGTATTAGCAATTTGAGGTCCAGGGTGTGTGTGGGGGGGGGGGGGGGAGGGGGTTGCTTATCCACAATCTGTATTAGCAATTTGAGGTCCAGGGTGTGTGTGTGGGGGGGGGAGGGGGTTGCTTATCCACAATCTGTATTAGCAATTTGAGGTCCAGGGTGTGTGTGTGTGGGGGGGGAGGGGGTTGCTTATCCACAATCTGTATTAGCAATTTGAGGTCCAGGGTGTGTGTGTGGGGGGGGGGGGGGGGTTGCTTATCCACAATCTGTATTAGCAATTTGAGGTCCAGGGTGTGTGTGTGGGGGGGGGGGGTTGCTTATCCACAATCTGTATTAGCAATTTGAGGTCCAGGGTGTGTGTGGGGGGGGGGGGGTGGTTGCTTATCCACAATCTGTATTAGCAATTTGAGGTCCAGGGTGGGGGGGGGAGGTGTGTGTGTGTGGGGGGGGGAGGGGGTTGCTTATCCACAATCTGTATTAGCAATTTGAGGTCCAGGGTGTGTGTGGGGGGGGGGGGGGGGGGGGGGTTGCTTATCCACAATCTGTATTAGCAATTTGAGGTCCAGGGTGTGTGTGTGTGGGGGGGGGGGGTTGCTTATCCACAATCTGTATTAGCAATTTGAGGTCCAGGGGTGTGTGTGTGGGGGGGGGGGGGGGGGGTTGCTTATCCACAATCTGTATTAGCAATTTGAGGTCCAGGGTGTGTGTGTGTGGGGGGGGGGGGGGGGTTGCTTATCCACAATCTGTATTAGCAATTTGAGGTCCAGGGTGTGTGTGTGTGTGTGGGGGGGGGGGGGGCTGCTTATCCACAATCTGTATTAGCAATTTGAGGTCCAGGGTGTGTGTGGGGGGGGGGGGGGGGAGGGGGGGTTGCTTATCCACAATCTGTATTAGCAATTTGAGGTCCAGGGTGTGTGTGTGGGGGGGGGGGGGGGTTGCTTATCCACAATCTGTATTAGCAATTTGAGGTCCAGGGTGTGTGTGTGTGTGGGGGGGGGGGGGAGGGGGTTGCTTATCCACAATCTGTATTAGCAATTTGAGGTCCATGGTGTGTGTGTGTGGGGGGGGGGGAGGGGGTTGCTTATCCACAATCTGTATTAGCAATTTGAGGTCCAGGGTGTGTGTGTGTGTGGGGGGGGGGGGGGGTTGCTTATCCACAATCTGTATTAGCAATTTGAGGTCCAGGGTGTGTGTGTGTGTGGGGGGGGGGGGGGGTTGCTTATCCACAATCTGTATTAGCAATTTGAGGTCCAGGGTGTGTGTGTGGGGGGGGGAGGGGGTTGCTTATCCACAATCTGTATTAGCAATTTGAGGTCCAGGGTGTGTGTGGGGGGGGGGTTGCTTATCCACAATCTGTATTAGCAATTTGAGGTCCAGGGTGTGTGTGTGTGTGGGGGGGGGGGGGGGTTGCTTATCCACAATCTGTATTAGCAATTTGAGGTCCAGGGTGTTCCTATGTCTTTGTGCTTTCTTTAGGTATCTTCTTTAGTCCACAAACAGACCCCCACCCACCCCACACACCCACCCCCGATGATTTAACAGTGGGATCCGCGCACATGTTTTTTTGTTTAATAAGTGAGGGCTGTAGGAGAAATCCTTTTTAGAATGTTCACATGACTGTTTGCTTGGTTAACTCTTATATCATTATAATACAGAGATACTAAAGAATATGTGATGTATTGTGTTCATAATTTTGTTAACTGTAGTGACATTGCATGCTGTAACCTTTGTCTAGTTGGATTGGAAGTGTTAGTCAAGGCTGTTTATCGAGCGCTTTTCTCTTTTTTTGTGTGTTTTGGGGGGGTTTTGTTGTTGCTATTTTTTTTACGTTCTTTTTTTTCTCTTCCATGTACCACCATGGGGCTTTTGGGAAATACATTTGAAACTTGAATAGCAGTGTAAAGAAAGGAAAAACTTCCACACGCCTAAAAACTAACAGCAGTTGTTTTTATAAATTTGTAAATAACCTCGGTATTTATGTTTTGTCAATTTCTTTATTCATTTATTTGGTTTTGACCAACACCAACAAAAATGCCAAGAATATAACACTGTGCACATAATGAACCAGCAAAGTCGGTTGCCATTAATCATAGACACTGTGCACACAATGAACAAGCAAAGTCGGTTGCCATTAATCATAGACACTGTGCACACAATGAACAAGCAAAGTCGGTTGCCATTAATCATAGACACTGTGCACACAATGAACAAGCAAAGTCGGTTGCCATTAATCATAGACACTGTGCACACAATGAACAAGCAAAGTCGGTTGCAATTAATCATAGACACTGTGCACACAATGAACAAGCAAAGTCGGTTGCCATTAATCATAGACACTGTGCACATAATGAACCAGCAAAGTCGGTTGCAATTAATCATAGACACTGTGCACACAATGAACCAGCAAAGTCGGTTGCCATTAATCATAGACACTGTGCACACAATGAACAAGCAAAGTCGGTTGCAATTAATCATAGACACTGTGCACACAATGAACAAGCAAAGTCGGTTGCAATTAATCATAGACACTGTGCACATAATGAACCAGCAAAGTCGGTTGCCATTAATCATAGACACTGTGCACACAATGAACAAGCAAAGTCGGTTGCAATTAATCATAGACACTGTGCACACAATGAACCAGCAAAGTCGGTTGCAATTAATCATAGACACTGTGCACACAATGAACAAGCAAAGTCGGTTGCAATTAATCATAGACACTGTGCACACAATGAACAAGCAAAGTCGGTTGCCATTAATCATAGACACTGTGCACACAATGAACAAGCAAAGTCGGTTGCAATTAATCATAGACACTGTGCACATAATGAACCAGCAAAGTCGGTTGCCATTAATCATAGACACTGTGCACACAATGAACAAGCAAAGTCGGTTGCAATTAATCATAGACACTGTGCACACAATGAACAAGCAAAGTCGGTTGCAATTAATCATAGACACTGTGCACACAATGAACAAGCAAAGTCGGTTGCAATTAATCATAGACACTGTGCACACAATGAACAAGCAAAGTCGGTTGCCATTAATCATAGACAC
Source organism: Phymorhynchus buccinoides (assembly GCA_017654935.2). NCBI lineage: Eukaryota > Metazoa > Mollusca > Gastropoda > Neogastropoda > Raphitomidae > Phymorhynchus > Phymorhynchus buccinoides. The sequence goes on from CM065701.1 coordinate 43,511,907, forward strand.
TGTGCACACAATGAACCAGCAAAGTCGGTTGCAATTAATCATAGACACTGTGCACACAATGAACAAGCAAAGTCGGTTGCAAAGTCGGTTGCCATTAATCATAGACACTGTGCACACAATGAACAAGCAAAGTCGGTTGCCATTAATCATAGACACTGTGCACACAATGAACCAGCAAAGTCGGTTGCCATTAATCATAGACACTGTGCACATAATGAACCAGCAAAGTCGGTTGCAATTAATCATAGACACTGTGCACATAATGAACCAGCAAAGTCGGTTGCAATTAATCATAGACACTGTGCACACAATGAACCAGCAAAGTCGGTTGCCATTAATCATAGACACTGTGCACATAATGAACCAGCAAAGTCGGTTGCAATTAATCATAGACACTGTGCACACAATGAACCAGCAAAGTCGGTTGCCATTAATCATAGACACTGTGCACACAATGAACAAGCAAAGTCGGTTGCAATTAATCATAGACACTGTGCACATAATGAACCAGCAAAGTCGGTTGCAATTAATCATAGACACTGTGCACACAATGAACCAGCAAAGTCGGTTGCCATTAATCATAGACACTGTGCACATAATGAACCAGCAAAGTCGGTTGCCATTAATCATAGACACTGTGCACACAATGAACAAGCAAAGTCGGTTGCCATTAATCATAGACACTGTGCACATAATGAACCAGCAAAGTCGGTTGCAATTAATCATAGACACTGTGCACACAATGAACAAGCAAAGTCGGTTGCAATTAATCATAGACACTGTGCACACAATGAACAAGCAAAGTCGGTTGCAATTAATCATAGACACTGTGCACATAATGAACCAGCAAAGTCGGTTGCCATTAATCATAGACACTGTGCACACAATGAACAAGCAAAGTCGGTTGCAATTAATCATAGACACTGTGCACATAATGAACCAGCAAAGTCGGTTGCCATTAATCATAGACACTGTGCACATAATGAACCAGCAAAGTCGGTTGCAATTAATCATAGACACTGTGCACATAATGAACCAGCAAAGTCGGTTGCAATTAATCATAGACACTGTGCACACAATGAACCAGCAAAGTCGGTTGCAATTAATCATAGACACTGTGCACACAATGAACCAGCAAAGTCGGTTGCAATTAATCATAGACACTGTGCACATAATGAACCAGCAAAGTCGGTTGCCATTAATCATAGACACTGTGCACATAATGAACCAGCAAAGTCGGTTGCCATTAATCATAGACACTGTGCACATAATGAACCAGCAAAGTCGGTTGCAATTAATCATAATTATGGCAAAATCCACAACACAAAGAGACGACGTTTCTACTGACGAGCGGTGAAACGGGGGAAAGCCAAGGGGTGGGGGTGGTGGGGATAGAAAAGAGAGAAAAACAAACAGTACAAATGCAACACAGAATATTTTAATTATATTGGCCACTGCAACGACCACTTTTTGCAAGAGTGAATGCCCTTGGTGGGTGAGGGAAGATGCTTGAGTACTGATCAAACGAGGGAATGACTCGCCAGTAACCTTATTTGAGGCTTCTGAATGGCTGCCTTTTGCAATAGCGAATGTCCTTTTGGATACTGACCAACAAGAGATTAACTCTTGCCGTCAAGGGCGTTAATAACCCTAGTTGCAGTGGCCAATTAGGTACACGGTAATGTTTCAAATTGCCAAATCATTATTCTTGAATTTGAATTGAGAACACAACTGTTACAAGATCACAACTTAAAAAATTTCCATTCTTGCCTTTCTTACTGCAGATTGAGTACTTCATCCTCTATCATTTGTTATATTTCACACTAATTTTCATCCATTTACATAATGAAACACATGCATTCAATAATAGTAGAAGATAAAGGCAAGACGGAAAAACGCAATGAACCAGGACTGTGACAAATGCCGCCTTTATCATGACTGATTAATTATTCAACAAAGATAATTAGCTGAAAAGGTTAATAAAATGCAGCTTTATGTTTGGTAAGAAAGGCAAGAACAGAATAATGGAAACAACCGAGAAATGTAGGGGGGGGGGGGGTGGCACATCTTGAACTTTACCAGATGTCGTTTCAGAATTCTGTTGAAGACACGGATACATGATTTGTTATTATTCCGTCCATTTTCATCTGCAGGTTTAAATATAAAATGTTGCCAATGAAGTTATTAAGTCACGTCCTTGGTCTTTGTTCAGGCTTGGCTGCCTTTCTCTCTTAAAAAAAATCAGTAAATTATCTAAGTGCTTTCCTTTCCTGTGAACTTCCGACTCGGCACTTTGGAACGTGTTGGTATGTCATTAGCTTATCATGTAGGCCTATAAATACACTTTCGTTCGTTCTTTCTACTCGTTCTTCCCTTCTTCTTCTCTGCCTCACCCCCCCCCCCTCCCAACACACCACCCTCTCCAAGCCCCTACACCTTTGCTCTACATTATGAGCCTTTTGGGAAAACCCCGTTTCTGGGTTTCTCCTGGCTGGTTATTTTTAGCTGTTACCTCTTTTCTGGAAAATGTTGAAATCATCTGTAAGTTTAACTGGCGTGTTTTCGTTCGTTTGTTTGTTTTTAAGAAAGGGGGAGAGAGAGAGAGGCGGGTGGGGGGGGGTTGGGGGGGGGTTTTTTGTGGGGGTATGTGGGGGCGGGGGAGGGGGGGGGGGGGGGGGGGGGGTGTAGTCTAGCTTGTCATGCATGTGCTTGCTAAGAATAAAACTGAAGTATTCGGCAATGTAATTGTTGTCGCTGCCTTTGAATCGAAATGATGGGTTGCAGGGCAAACACACACGCCATCACTGCACGCACACACGCGCGCGCACAGGCACATACACACACACACACACTCCTCCGAAGTCGGAGTGTGGCTGCTCACGTGGCGGGGTAATCAAAACGGTCACACACGTAGCCTAATGTTCTCATCCCTAGCTGGTGCATTCAGTCACTGTGCTAGTATAGTGTTCAAGTGCTTCGGCTGTTGGGATAATCCCTGGAGTCTTAAAGCCAGGGTAAGACAACAACACACACACACACACTCGCACCATCTGAAATACTGCACTTCTCTCTCTCTCTCTCTCTCTCTCTCTCTCTCTCTCTCTCTCTCTCTCTCTCTCTCTCTCTCTCTCTCTCTCTCTCTCTCTCTCTCACCCGGCGCGCGTGAGCACGCACACACACACGCACACAGAACATACATAACAATACACACACGCACTTAAACACACACATGCACGCGCACATACAAATTCACACCATACACACGAACGCACACTTCGGGCTGAAACATCTCGCTCTCTCTTGCTCTCTCTCGCTCTCTCTCTCTCTCTCTCTCTCTCTCTCTCTCTCTCTCTCTCTCTCTCTCTCTCTCTCTCTCTCTCTCTCTCTCTCTCTCTCTCTCTCTCTCTCTCTCTCTCTCTCCATCCCCCCCCCCCCCCCCCCTGAAAACCCATCTGTTCCGGCAGTCTTTCCAATAACACCCCCATCTCCATGTGTGCGTGTGTGTGTGTGTGTGTGTGATTGTGCGATATGTGTGTGTGCGTGCGTGTGCGATGTATGTCCGTATGTTTGTATGTATGTAATGTGTGTGCGTGTATGTGTGTATGTGTATGTATGTAATTTGTGAGCGTGTGCGTGAGTGTGCGTGCGCCCACGGCCGCACTTCCAAGCAGGTGTGTGTGTGTGTGAGTGTGTTGTGTGTGTTCTGTGTGGGTATATCTCAGTGCTTGCATGTGTATTAGTGTATGCGTGCGCAGGAGAGATTGTGTTCACTAGAGGGAGAGTGGGGAGGGGGGGGGGGGGGGAGAGGAGTGTGTGTGAGTATGTGTCTGTGAGTGTGAGTACACGTGAGTCCTTTGTGTATGTGAGTGCGCGTGTGTGTATGTGTGTGCGCGTGTTTGTACAAGTGTATGCTTGAGTAAGTTTGTGTGCGTTTCAGTGATAATGTGTTTTCTGTGTGTTTGATGAAATGTGTGTGGGTATGTGTGTGTCATGTCTGTGTGCAAGAACGCGTTCGTGCGTGTGTGTCTGTTTTGCGTGTGTGCGCGTGTGTGAGTGTTTCAATACTGATTGTAAAGCGCTTTGTGCTCGATAAAAAGCGCTATATAAATATCCGTTTATTATTATTATTATTATTATATTGAAGGGGGCAAAAGCGCAGTGCATGACAGTGAGAGCTGAGGGCGCTCCACAAACAAGTGCTCATAGTTTCACTACTCTTAGCGTTAGACCACCATAACCATTATATTTTCGTGATCAGCATCATTGGGAGAATGTCCCGCGCGCATGCGCAAATGCACGCGCACGCACGCACATAGGCCTACAAATGCTCGCTCGCACACGCGTACGTGCAGGGATAGGATCAGCTATGTGCAGGACTTGAGAACACGCATGCGCATTGTGACAGACAGACAGACAGATAGAGCTAGCAAGCCTGGCAGTTTGTGTGTGTGAGAGAAAAACGAAACCGAAATTTTATTTAACCAGGGAAACATGAGATAAGCAATACAATGCTTTTTTCCACCCAGTCCTGGAGAGAGAGAAAGAGGGGGGGGGGGGGGGGGGGGATATTTGTGTGTGGGTGTTGCTTGTACTGGGACTACGTTTATATGGCCTTGCCATCTTGTTTGTTGTTTTGAAAAGAAGAAGAAAAGACTGTTTATGCATGCGTAGGCTGATCATGAGTCGTCTTTGGGATTTCCAAGAACAGCTAATGATGGCTATTGATTGCACAGAGACTTTGAAAAACGGTCACACACGTAATGTTCTCTTCCCGTTTTTGATTACCCCGCTGTTGGGATGATCCCTGGAGTCTTTAAGCCAGAGTACAACAACAACAACAACAGCAAACGATCACTACAACAATCCGCCCTTGCACACAATGACAAACACACAGCTCGTATTTCTGTCATCTGACACTTCAAAGGGAGGAAGGAGGGGTGTGTGTGTACTATATTTAGAAACTTGTATTCCCGATGACTCGGGCATTTCTCAGGAAGCGACGGTGCTTGCGAAGGGCTACCGTTGCATGCTAAAACAAGAACAGCGTGACACGCTTCATCACTGCTGTCCGAGCACGCTGTTCTTGTCAAACGATCTAACAATGTCAAAGCCGGGCAAATAAAAAGCTGACACAAAACAGAAAGTTATCCAGTGGAGCATGTGGGCCTACTAGCGTAACTGGAAGCAGTATCGTGCATTAGGCTTTGCAGGCCTACCTACCACCATTGTGTGCTTCGTCGTGTGTTTTGCAAGTTTAAGTACCTGGACTTTCCTGCAGGTTCTAGCAAAGTGGACATTAGCCCTATGTGTAATACACGTGCGTCTGTTTTCATCTTGTTTAAATCGCAACGATTCTGCGAACATTAAACAGGTGTGCTAATTTTGCTGATACCATTTTTAACCCTCTTTGCTTATACTGACAAGACAACGCGCAACTATTACACCCTTACCTGCGTGTTACACTTTTTAGAGCATGCGTAACCCTTTGTGCTTTTGGTTCATGATACTTATTCACGCCTTACATCAAGTGTAAGGTTTCACTACATGAAAAAAAATACTCCAAGTATGCTTTGTAGCAGTGGTGTATGCTGTATAATATAGCCAATTGTTGCAACGTGACAGTAATAAGTCTTACATTAATTTTGTGGATGTTTGACAATAACAAAAGAAACGAAAACTGCCGCCTATGAAATCCTGTGGGGACCGGAGTAATAAATAGCATGCACTAATTGATTGAAAGGTGGCCTAGGCCTAATTAAACCAATTGTGCGGTGCTACAAACTTTTTTTTTACTCGACTTTCTTTGTTATACTTTGCATTGAGTGTTATTGTTTACATTCTTCTAACGTAGAAACTTATGAGTTTTGTCTCTAAGCAGACTATAAGAACACAAACAAGAGATTGTATGTGTGGCCTAGTGATCTAATCGAAGCGTTGTCGATTGGTTCATCGGGATAGTTATAGGTAGTGACCTTACTTCTGTCTGTACTTGTACCTAAAATTGGGCCTTCCCCAAAGTATACAGTCGATGGTGGTTGTACAGTTGTGCTTCCTTGTGCAAGTAGGCATAACTGATCTACATATAACTTCTCCACTGAGGTCGTGTTGAAGACAACACCTGATTTCGAGACAGACGCAACCCATCACTGACTGTGATTGCCTCGAAAAATGGTAAGTGCCGGCCAGTGATTGATTGGATGAAGCAAACTAATGTGTTTATAATTCAAAGACATCGGCATTTAAGATTATTTTAATATGGGTTTGAAGAACCACTCGTGTCAGTGTCGGAGCACGTGCGCGTACGCACCCGTGTGTGTGTGTGTGTGTGTGTGTGTGTGTGTGTGTGTGTGTGCATGCATGTCCCTGTGTGTGCGCGCATGCATGCTTTTGTGTATGTGTGTGTGTGTGTGTGCACGCACACAAGCCTTGTGTTTGAATGCGCATGTGTGTGTATTGAGTGTATGCGTGCGCACTCCTATGTGTGTGTGTGCATGCACATGCGGTATGTGTGTGTGTGTGTGTGTGTGTGTGTGTGTGTGTGTGTGTGTGTGTGCATGCATGCATGCCCCTGTGTGTGTGCATGCATGCTTTTGTGTATGTATGTGTGTGTGTGCGCACACACGCGCTTGTGTGTGAATGCGCATGTGTGTGTGTTGAGTGTGTGCATGCACACTCCTGTGTATGTGTGTGTGTGCATGCACGCGTATGTGTGTATACATATGTGTATGTGTGTGTGCGTGCGCGCGCTAGATAGCCGCATAGCAGTTGCATTGCTCTCAATGATCTAGAAACGAGCTGCCTTGGCAGAATTACGGTGTTCTTCAATGAATTCAATTCTTAGAAAAGTGTTTAACCTGCCGCGAGGCCGCGAAAGCTGGTTAAAGTTTCCAGTGGCGTTTGACTGTTGTCAGTTTGTGGCTGGCTGATTGGCTGACCATGAATATTTTCGCTGAAACTAAAATCAACAGAAAAACAAAAGAAACAAGGGCATCGCTCACTTCAAATTGGGATTGTATATCTGTTCAGAAAGTCTGATTTTAAATGACTAGATCTATAGGCCTACTAAGTTATTTTAATCTGAAGCCCATTGTCTATGACCATAGGGCCTAACTGTCGTCAACAAGGTCTACAATTATAGACCGACATCGACATCGACATCGTTTTGCTTTATCACAATATGCCACTTATCATCAATGATCACTGATCTGTATAATCATAGGCCTATTGGATTGGTATGCTACAAGTGAAGTTCTCCTTGAACATTGGTGTATCATTGATACTGTCTACAGATGATAGTTTTTATCGGTGTTATTCAATTCCCGTCAGCATGTCCCGGCTCTTAATGCACACATATACACAGAGAGAGAATACGTCGCGCGCGCACACGCACACACAGAGAGAGAGAGAGAGAGAGAGAGAGAGAGAGAGAGAGAGAGAGAGAGAGAGAGAGAGTCTTTCTAACGAATACGTTCGCCAGTCAGTGATCAGAGAGGGGTGTGGGGTGGGGGGCTCAAACAGAAATAAGATAACGCAATATTATTACCGCGTAAGCTTAGCTGTTTTCTTGGAAACGTTATATGAGTAGACGGTCGATACAACTCTCGCAGGCTCAAAAGATAGCTATACTAGATAAAGCCACCTGTGTGTGTTGTAACTTACGTAGTCTTGAATTGGTTCTATTTTTAACCATTGTCGGGAATTCCCAGTCTACTTAGCGGTTTTTCAGAAATGATCTTTCTCTAGTTCATGTGACGCTTACCATGTTTGTTTTCAAAGTCATTGATTGCAATCATTGGAAAGGTCAAGATGTGCCACCCCCCCTACCTATCTCGGTGAATTCTGTTTTTCCGTTATTGCCTTTCTTACCATACATAAAGTTGTATTTTAGGAACATTTTTAGCTAATAACCTTTTTGGAATACTAACCCTAACCCTAACCCTAGCCCTAACCCTAACCATACCCCCCACTCTATAAGACGGAAAAACGCAAGGAACCACAACTGTGACAAATCGCGGTGTACTGCAGTACATAGTGGGGGGTAGGGGTAGGTTTAGGACTAGGGTTAGGGTTAGGGTTAGCATTCCAAAAAGGTTATTAGCTGAATATGTTCCTAAAATACAGCTTTATGTATGGTAAGAAAGGCAAAAACGGAAAAATAGAATTAACCGAGAAATGCAGGGGGGGTGGCGCCCCCTCTGTCTGTCTGTCTCTGTCTCCCCCCCCCTCCCCCCCCCCCCCCACCCCCCCCCCCCCCCCCCCCCCCCCCCCCCCCCCCCCCTCCCCCCCCCCCCCCCCCCCCCCCCCTCTCTCTCTCATTTCCTTATTATCCAAAGTTAAAGTTTTACGTCCTCTCGGCAGAGCCATACCGGACATTACTGTGACTTAGATTTTTGGGGGGAAAGGGGGAAGGGGAAAAGAAAAGAGATTTTCTCAGAATATAGATGTTTTTCTTTTATCATTTATTTTGATTATATGTCCTTATTATGTGTGTGCGTGCGTCTAAGTGTGTGAGCAGAGAGAGTAGGCCTAGAATGTAGTGTGACTCTCTTTCAGTGTGTGTGTGTGTGTGTGTGTGCGCGCGCGCGTGTGCGTGCATGTGTGTGTCAGTGTGCGCGCGCGCATGTGTCCATGCGTTTGCCCCAGTTTAAATGATTTATGAACACTGCCTGTGTATTTAGTCCGACAAGCCTAGTTTCTCTTATCTGGTTTGTCCTACATTGTTCACGCGTAGGCCACATTTACATGATGAAGACTCGATTTGCTTTTCTTTTTGTCTATAGTAATAACTATGATAGTTGTTCGGTTGTGTGTGTGTGTGTGTGTGTGTGTGTATGTGTGTGTGTGTGTGTGTGTGTGTGTGTGTGTGTGTGTGTGTGTGTGTGTGTGTGTGTGTGTGTGTGTGTGTGTGTGTGTGTGTGTGTGTGTTGCGTCCGTGGTCTAATCTCCAAACTTTAACGTTGGCATTTTCTCAGGAAATAGAAGGCCTACATTGTTCAAACTTTGCACACATAATTATAGATGTCTATGCAAGCTTTCAAACAATAATGATTTGAATCATTAAATACTTAAAGCAACAATGTAGACATATCAATTTAGATTAGTGGGTTAGAGCGTTCTTGATTGAAAGATTCCATTGATTGGACTGATTGATTGATCGATTGACTGATTGAATGATTTGATGCTCAACTGGTGATCCCCCCCCCCCCCCCCCCCCCCCCCCCCCCCCCCCCCCCCCCCCCCCCCCCCCCCCCCCCCCCCCCCCCCCCCCCCCCCCCCCCCCCCCCCCCCCCCCCCCCCCCCCCACCCCCCCCCCCCCCCCCCCCCCCCCCCCCCCCCCCCCCCCCCCCCCCCCCCCCCCCCCCCCCCCCCCCCTCCCCAGGAGTACGTGGAATGGTCAGAGACGGTGATAGGGCCAGATGAGGAGCGTTCTTGATTGAAAGATTTCATTGATTGATTGATTGACCGACTCAGGACAGATTGATCAATTGATTGATTGAATGATTGGTTTGATGCTCAGCTGACGCTCAGAACGCCCCAGGGGTGCGTGGGATGGTCAGAGACGGCGACAGAGCCGGAGGAGGAGGAGGAGTGCCGCTACACCGATCTGCAGCCCCTCACAGTCACAGAGGCTGACATGGCGGCACTCGTCAGCTGTGAGTTTCATTTCTTGCTCGCTTTATTTCTTTTCTTTCTTCCCTTTCATTCCTATCTTTTCTTTCTCTCTTTCTTTCTTTCTTTCTTTTTTTTCTTCTTAATTTCTTTCATTCCTCCACTTTTCCCCATTGATACTTTGTTGTTGTTTTTTCTTTCCTTTTTTTATTACTATTTCTTTTCCATGTTTTCATTGACTTCTTTCTCTCCTTCCTTTCTTCCATCCGTTCTTTCCTCTTTTGTTTTTGTTTTTTTACACCCCCCCCCTTTCTTTCTTTCCTTCCTTCTTTCTTTCTTTCCATTGATTTCTTTCAAGTTCTTCCTTACTTTCCTTTGTTTAACGACTATTTTCCGTTTCTTTTCTTTCTCACTTCCTCCCCTTTTCTCTCTTTCTTCTATCCTTCCTTCTGGTTGTTTTTTGTTTTGTTTTCTTCTTGCCCCTTTGTCCATTCTTTCTCTTTCATTTATTTCATTCCCGTTCTTTCTTTCTTCCTTCCATCTATCCTCCCTTTGCGTTTCCTCCCTTTGCTTTTAATTCTGTCTCTCCTTTTCTCACCTCTTGGCTTTATTCTTCCTCTCCTTCTTCTATTCCCTTCCTTTGCTTTGTTTTATTTTCCCTCTGTGCCTCACTTCGTCTCCTCTTCATGTGCTGCTTACCTTTGTACCACCACCATCACGCACCTACCCACCCATTAGTAAGTGAACAGCCTGCCTCTGTCTCTGTGTCTCTCTGTCTCTGTCTCTGTGTCTCTCTGTCTCTGTCTCTGTCTCTCTCTCCCTCTCTCTCTCTCTCTCTCTCTCTCTCTCTCTCTCTCTCTCTCTCTCTCTCTCTCTCTCTCTCTCTCTCTCTCTCTCTCTCTCTCTCTCTCTCTCTCTCTCTCTCTCTCTCTGCGTGCATGTGAAATGATTTCTCTGCGTGCATGTGTATCTGAGAGTTTATGCATGCATGTATGAATGTAGTGTGTAAGCATGTATGTATGTAAATACGTATGTATTTATGTTAATGTGTATGTCTTGAAGTAGCATTTATTTACTGTCCTTTGCCGATCTACGATCGCAAAGGAGTATGAATCCGTTCGTGTATGTTTCTTTTTTCGTTTGTTGCTGTTGGGTTTTTTTAATTTGATTTTGTATTCATTTGATTGTTTATTCATTTGATTATTTGTCATGTTATTCTTACCTTACACGATAGGGGCTGTGGGCCTAAATCATTAAAACATTTCGGAGTTCCGAGTTCTCTCTCTCTCTCTCTCTCTCTCTCTCTCTCTCTCTCTCTCTCTTATATATCTGTCTTCCTGAACTAGTTGACTTTTTTTTTTTAAAGCAAATGGAAACGAAAACACGTTTGTCACAACCAATATAAGGAGAGCGTTCAGACGCTATACCACCAACTGCGCGGCACATTTTTTCAGTGCTCTGCGCGCATGCGCGGCGCATTTCCTGCTCCTTTGACTTTTGACCAGTGACCTTCATTTTTGATCTTGGCCTAGATATCCTAACTATACCTATGCGCGTGCGAAATTTGAGGGTCAGTCTTAGTCTCCGTAACATTTAACATGCATGAACAAACACCACTGAAAACATCACCAGCTTCGCTCGCAGTTGGTAATAATAGCAGCACAGTCTTCCACTGTTCCATTGTATCTAGTCAATCTTCCGGCCAACAGCTATTGTGTGCATTGCACTTGGCTTCAACATGTCAAAACGATGACTACCCTACCATCTATTGTTTATGTGACCTAATATTCAGCTCATAATTTTTCAAGCACACGCACGCACACGCACGCACACACATACACACATAACACATACACACGTAACATATACACACACGTGTATGCGTGCGCGCACATACACACACTGTGGAAACACAGAGAGTGAGAGTGAGAGAGAGAGAGGGAGAGAGAGAGAGAGAGAGGGAGAGAGAGAGAGAGAGAGAGAGAGAGAGAGAGAGAGAGAGAGAGAGAGAGAGAGAGAGAGAGAGAGAGAGAGAGAGAGAGAGAGAGAGAGAGAGAGAGAGAGAGTGCATTCAATTTGAATCATTTATCTGTGAAACCATTACTGCGAGATCGACTCGCGACAACAATAACAAGGGCATCGCCGAGCGGCAGCAACGCATTGTGACAATGCAAACCCGGCCAGAGTTTTGTCCTGCCCCCCCTCCCCCAAATAAACACACCACTTTCCACCCTTACAGAACGCATAAAATACATAGCCCAAAATTTGAAGCGATTCTGTTCACTAGTTCACGAGATACAGCTGAACTTTTATACAAACTTCCTTGCACCATGTCCTCCCCCCCCCCCACCCCCCAATAAACACACCACTTTCCACCCTTACAGAACGCATAAAATACATAGCCCAAAATTTGAAGCGATTCTGTTCACTAGTTCACGAGATACAGCTGAACTTTTACACAAACTTCCTTGCACCATGTCCTCCCCCCCCCACCCCCCAATAAACACACCACTTTCCACCCTTACAGAACGCATAAAATACATAGCCCAAAATTTGAAGCGATTCTGTTCAGTAGTTCACGAGATACAGATGAACTTTTATTCCAACTTCCTTGCACCTTGGTACACCACCACACAAAATTTAAAGCGATTCTGTTCACTAGTTCACGAAATAAAGCTGGGGGGAAATTACATTGCCCAAAGAAGGAAATTTCGGTTTTCAAGGTCAAACTTCAAGGTCAAGGTCAGCACGGTGTTGATTAACGAAAGGAAGCTTCCTTTTCAAGCTGTCTACCCCTCTGCCAATTTTAATTAAAGTCCAAACAGTAGTTTTTAAGATAATCGATACACAGGCACACACAGACACACACACAGACACACAGACACACACACACACACAGACACACACACACACACACACACACACACCAATCGCAAAACAGGGTAGTTCATGTGCTCTTTTTCTTGAGCACATGCTTGTTTGAGTTGGTTGCGAGCGCGCGCGCGTGCATGTGTGTGTGTGTGTATGTGTGCGTGCGTGTACGTGCGTGTATGTGTCACTTGTGTGTGTGCACGTGCTTGTGTGTATGTGTGTGCGCGCGTGCGAGTGTGTGTCAGTTGTGTCCTGTGTCCTGTGTGTGTACGTGTGTGTGTGTGTGTGTGTGTGTGTGTGTGTGTGTGTGTGTGTGTGTGTGTGTGTGTGTGCGCGTGTGCGTGTGCGTGCGTGTGTGTGCGTGTGTGTGTGTGTGTGTGTGTGTGTGTGTGTGTGTGTGTGTGTGTGTGTGTGCGTGTGCGTGTGCATGCGCGCGTGTGTGTGACTTGTGTGTGTACATGTGCGTCACTGTGTATATGCGCACACGCGCATGTGTGTCACAATGCGTGCATACGTGTGTGCATGTGCCTGTTTTTCATTAGTAACATTTTTTATGGCGTGGTGAGTTTTTTTACGTCAGTTTGTGTTTTCTCCTTGGTGTACACAGCGTCCACTGACCCGTGTCTGGGAATGTTCCCTGACGAAGGCTACAGTGTGGAGTACGTCGTTCACACAGAGGAACTGGATGCCTGCGCTGTGTATAATCTCCCCGACTCCCCTCTGAGTCTTGTTGAAGGTGTGCATGAGCATGCTCTCAGGAAACCTCTTAATGAAATAGTTGATCGGCTCATTCCCCCGTGGGGATACCGGGGGGGATCTTCCGTACAAATAGTTCCCCCACCTCCTGGAAGTTCTGTGCTTGTAACTTCCTCTAATCTGTCTCTCTCTTTGACTCTGCCTTTTTCCTTGCTTTGTGTCTTTTGGCCCATTCTCCTGCCTTTTTTCTCCAAAATATCTTCCATATAGTTTTCTCCTTTGAGCTCCTCCGAAATCGGAATGTGTCGGCTGAATGCAGCGAGAACACCAGTGAAAACTGGAAAACGGACACATACGTAGGGTAAGACGGGGTGAAAAGCCCATGGGCGGGTAAGAAGCCCATGCCAATTATCTCATGAAATGAATTAACACTCGTCTCATGGGCAAAATTTGACTGAAATTTGCTTCAATTAGATAATCGGCATGGGCTTCTTACCCGCCCATGGGCTTTTTACCCCGTCTTCCCCTAACCATTGTGGCCTTATGGCCCGGGAACGCAGAAGAAGATTGGCTCATTAACGAACCATGCAGTCAGTGGGTTAGTTTACAGTCAACTATTTAGCCAGCTGAACTTTCTGTACGTTCTTCTTTGTCGTCCATCGCTGTCTGATATGATCGCAGATGCATCATGCGGCCGTTATGCGCCTAATTAAAAAAATAGATCCCCCATCCCACTTTTCTCTTAGTTTTAAGGGAATGTTAACAGAGAGATGCCAAACGCCCATAGGCCTAGTGTGGCAACATTTCAAATACAGTTAAACCTCTGTTACAAGACCCTCCGTTAAAAGACCTCTCATTTAAGACTGACTTTTTTTTGGAACGGATTAACTTGATGTAGCTTACTATATTTTATGTATAAAACTGACCTCTCTTTTAAAACCCCTCCAATTTAAGACCCATTTTTTCTGACTTTGGAAGTCTTAAAATAGAGGTTTGACTGTATATTTACCAACCACGATCGTAGAGAGCGGATTGGTAATGTTTTCACTCGTGTCTGAGGCGGACTATGTTTGTATGTATCCTCTCTAGCGTTTGAACGGATGGACTTAGGATGCTCAAAGGATAGGCCAAGTTCGATAATGAAGGTCATGGGTCAAAGGTCAAGGTCACTGGAGCCGAAAATGCTGCCGCGCGGCTGGTGAATTAGCGTCTTAACGCTCTAGTTTACACTTTTTTTGGTCAGGCCATTGATGACTCAAAACTCAAACCTTTCCTGACTTAAGTGATCATACCTTCCCTCTCATGGCCACTGGGAACACAGAAGAAGAAGATGATTAACTTTCCCTCGATCAAATAGAAGGCATCATCTATTCTATCTCTACTAGTTTTGAAGGACAGAATTCAACTGGCATCATTAACAGTTTTCCCTGTATGGTGGTTTCCACAGTTTCACTGGTATTTTATTTCTGCCTTTGGGACCCAGCACCACATTAAGTGTCAAACCGACCATTCTGAGATAATCATACATTTGAAAACTTCAGACCATTCTCCTTCTAATGATACAAGAACCATTCTTGTATCTTTTTCTGTTTCAGAGTTATGAGCATTTAAAGTTAGTAGGGTGAGCGTCGGCCATTTTGAGAAAACACAGTCTAAAGTCTAGCCTAGCTGAAGAAAATACATTGACCTGCCCGTTTAAAAGCACTTCAAAGACCTTTCAGAGACCATATCAAAGATTGTCCTTTATAAGTACGAAAGATAAGATGTTAGAGAACACGAAAATACCCATACATCAAAATTAACAAAAAATGAGATTTTTTTGGTTTACTTTCCAAGCCTGTTGTGAGAAATTAGCCCCTTTAATTCGTGGGTCTGGGTGACATTTGTGTTCTTGTTTACTGTTTGTTCCCCTGTCTCACCTCAGTGCTGCATGTTGTTCTTCTACAGAGATCGAGGACTGTCCGCTAACCGAGGGAGATCTTCTGCAGACACGTCTATATGAAGAGTCACAAGTGTACGAAGACCAAGATGACGACGATGCAAGCGGTGTGTATCTGTAGTCATGGCATTAGTCTTTGGGGTTTCTGATAGTTGAACTTGTGAGTTTGTGGCTTCTTCTTCTTTCTTTTGTTTGCGTTCCCAGGCCATATGGCTATAATGGGTAAGGTACGTATGTGTCCGGTTTTTGAGTTTTCACTGGTCTCCACACTGCGTACAGCCGACACATTCCGATTTCGGAGGAGCTCAAAGTAGAAAAATTATTTGGAATAATTGTTTTTTGGAGAAAAAAAAAGGCAGGAGGATGGGCCAATAAGTCAGAAAGATAGTAGATGACAGAAAGCAAAGGGGAAATGCAGGGTCAAAGAGAGTGGCATATTAGAGGAAGTTACAAGCTTAGAACTTCCAGAAGGTGGGGGAATTATTTTTACGAAAGACACCCCCCCGGTATCCCCACGGGGAGATTTTGTGGCTTCAATGTTTGTTACTTTGCTTCTTGTTACTGTTTGTAGCCCATGAGATACTGTTCAAATGGATTGATAGCAGTGATGGTGA